>OZ034976.1:17185131-17785131 GCA_964030785.1 Siderastrea siderea | reverse complement strand
TTTTGAAAGAGAAAGACCAGAGTTCTGTGTTTAAAACGTTTAAATGAATAGATCTGGTCAGTTCGACCTAGTGTTAAGTGTGACAAATCTACATTTCTGGCAATTACGTCTGAACAAAATTCGCCAGTCGGTAACTCAAAACAAAGAATTACCCAAACATCTGCTCACAATCGATCTCACTGACGTCTTCGATATTCAGACGAGGGCCCAACAATCGGGGTTCTGGAAAAGCTGCTTCTAAAAATAAGAAATCGAGACCTTCATCGCTCGAAGACGAGCCTTTAGAACTGCTATCATCCAGCAGCATAACGTCCAGCAGATCTTTGTAGAGGATCAATGATTTAGTGTTCTGCTCTCATTAATCAATAAAATCCAACAAACACATTAATATCCACATCTCACCTTCGGGCAGCAGCCATCTTGTTTTTGTTCTAATTTCCCATAATTCATCAGTCCTACCACCCGCGAATCTTAAGACCCAAATATGGGCAACCGGCTAACGTGAAACCGCTAACCGCAACCCGCGGTTTGCCGTTTGCGATAAGATGGCCAAACCTCGATCTTAAGGTCTCTAATCACATGTAAGTGGTGCCCAAAATAGCCTAGGGTTTAAATTAAAGACGGTATTTATAGAAAGTCCTCCTTCGGCAGAACCGAACGCGCTTTCTCCACAATAACAAACCATTACCATTATTCCTTATAATTCTTGTCTATGAACGTGCCTCGCTATAAGAATTTTATCTTGAGTCATTTTAAGAGCGGCTATCTGTAACTTTCACCTAGGACCATGTAAGATAGAAAAATCGAAAATTGCCAAACTTTGTCACAATAAAGGTCTTCCCAAACCATTTATAAAAATATAAGTTTCAGTTTATTTCGGTCAATATTTTACCGTTGCGACGACTTTACCATTCCGATGGCTCGGGAGCGAGTAAAAACGACTTGAAAGTGTCACTTAAAACAACCCCTAGACTTGAATTGTTAAGACAGGAATATCAATATCAAAGCCATCTAGTATAAGTAGGATATTCCCTTGTCATGTTTGCTTTGTCAAATTTGAATTCGATAGAGATCAGAATTTTTGAGAGATTTTTTAAATTTAACCGTTTCGAGCGGCAAAGTTGCACGCTAAAAAATGTTGAAATTCAGGACCAAAAAAAGCACTCTGGTATATGGCTTTCGCAGCTGAGACTACACTTGTTGGAATAAGCAATCTTTCCTCTACGATTTCATGAAAAACATTTTTGGGTAAATGAAATGGTAAATTTTGGGAGCGCTTTATCTACACCCTATTTTCCAAGCGAAGACGACCTTTTGACCTTGACAGGCGGGGAAGTAATGACCAGCGTTTTCAAATAACACGCGCTAATTCCATTTGTTAAAGAAAAGTTTCACAATGTTTGGTACTTACTAATCAATTGAACCTCAAATAAAGTCATCAGCCGAAAACAGGACAGGTTTTCGCTTGCAAATAACTTTGGTTGTTATTCATTAACATCGGCAAATTTGCATAAATTTGAAACATTTGTTTTTCACAAAAAACTCGTTTTTACCTCCATTGATTCTAAAGTAAAACTACCAACGAAAACCAGTAAAGCGTTACCTAACTATCTATGTAGCAAATTGTACCTTAATAACCATTTTCTCTGAAGAAATGACGAGATTTCTACCAGCCGCCCATGACAACTGATGACAACCGTCGAACATTTTTGGGTAAATGATGGATATACTGTCACGCAATACACAGTGGTCTTAGATTACAAAACCGCATGGCCATGCAAAATGCAAACAGCTGTCAGCAGTTATCGTAAACAGCGAATCTCCAATATGCAGGAATGGACGAGAAACAAAAGAGATGTCTAAAACTTTGCTTCTAGTGCAATGAATTGTTTTAAAATACAAACCAGTCTTTATAGAATGTACTCGGTCAGTATAAAAGTTGACTGCGGACTGCGGACTGCGGACCGGACTGGGTAAAAAACACGGACTGGGTATAAAATGCGGACTGAGTTTAAAAATTGCTGTACTGTCCCATAAATCTCAAAAAATGCTACCTTTTCAGTTTTCTCCAGCGCTTTTGAGTTGGGTGTCTTTTATTTACAGTATTTCGTTCAGTAATTTAAAACATGGCTTTCAAAATTCTGAAAATTACTTCCAAATCAGTCAACAACAAGGAACTTTGAATTTAAAGGAGGGAGATTAGGTTTAAACACAGTTTTTGTACAGAGAGGTTGCGAGTGGGATTGTCACACGGCCTAGGTAAGATAAATGACACATTTAAGTTTGGGAGTTCTGGAGTTGCACGTTGAAATCAGCTAGAGTACTTTTGAAGCCGACAGCGACTTACTTACCTGATATCACGCAACAGAGAAACATTTGTGGAAACCCGACGAATTGAATTTGTCAACTTCGACTTGCCTTATCCCTTTTCAAGAGGAACAAAAATCTGCTAAACAAAGCCGTAGAATTATTAAATCTGCAAAAAACAGTTTGTCGAAGACCAAATCCTGCTTCCCCGGCCGTTTAAGCAGGTTTCTGAGTCGAACACTATTAAATAAACGGACTGGTGGACTACGGACTGAGTATAAAATGGGAATGAATTTAAATCAATAAGTGTAAAATTGGCTCTTGGACTGTGAAATGAATGGAATCAAGAAACTGAATGTTCATGCGAAGACAAATTTTTATTCTCTCAAAAGAGCCGATCCAGATGAAACTTTGAGTTCTTTCCCGGCTGGTTTCTTATTCATTTTGTACTTTTGGTCATAATAAACATAAGGTCACGAAATAAAATATATATATATTTAAACGACGTTCTTAATTTTGAAATTCAGATTAAATAGGAAAACCAAAGACGTGGCTTGAAAGTCATCTCCAAAGTAGAAGTGCTAAATGTTAGCGATTTCTATTGCGCAGTTGAAATTATGTACGCACTTTGAATTTGCAATGTTTACGTTTGTTAGCCGGTTCGACTCAGACCTGCTGAAAAAAGCTTAAACGGCCGGGGAAGCAAGATTTGGTCTTCCACAACTCAAAAAGAGCTCGAGAAAACTGAAAAAGTAGCTTTTTTGATATATATCGGTCAGTACAGCAATTTTTAATTCGGTCCGCATTTTATATTCAGTCCGCGTTTTATAGCCAGTCCGTGTTTTATACCCAGTCCGGTCCGCATTCCGCAGTCCGCAGTCCGTGTTTTATACTGACCGAATTAGTACTGTAGAACGTAAAATTATCTCTCTTATCTCTCTTATCTCTCTTAACCAAAGAAAAATAAGAGCCAAATAAAGTTACCGGTCATTATGCCTGAAGTTGCGAAGTACTTCCACAATCATAATGCAACAAACATGCCTCGTGTCAAAAAATCCCGACACAAATCTTGCACGTGGGTTGAACTGTTTGGAACGCCACCAGTTTGTCAAACCTCATAAACTACCATGCCCGAGGTCGTACAAGAAAGACTGAGGGCAATATTCTCTCAGTACGGTCCCGAGCTAGCGAGAGTTTAATAAGAAGAAGTTTATTATATGGCAGTGCCTAACACTTTATTACTTGAAAAGTGAGCCATGGCAGATTGGCATGAATGAAACAGTTTACTGGAAAGCATACAAAACTCTGCAGTTTCTGTTTCCACACAAGAAATTTATATTGCCCCCCCCCCCCCCCCCCTGGGGAGCGGGTACTCCCTTATATAAGCTATATTGGTATCTGCGGCGCCAAAGGGTATGGGTTTTGAGCCTTTTTGGTCTGAAATAGTGTATAGATTTTGACCATTTTGGTCTGAAATAGCGTGATATGGGATCTGGTAAGGTTCTTACAAGAAGCTATCTTTTTATTAATTTTCTTCTCCAAAGAACTGAATTTGAAGCCCTTCTCAACTGTTTACGCAAACGGAATAGGGTTAGGGTCTGGTCTGAAATAGAGTATCAAATTTTAAGACAGGTCTGAAATAGGGTAGGGAAGAACCACATATCTTGGTCTGAAATAGGGTAAGGGTTTCCAGAAGCGCGCCGGACACCCCCACCCAAATCTTCGGGAAGTACTCCCCGGGGATATCGGACAAGAAAAAGTAAAAAATTTCAAAGAAACTGCCTCTTTTCATTTAGCTTCAAATCATTCCAACTATTTGAATCAAATGTACTTTTACATTTTCTATGTTTCCACTTGACTAGCGGGCATGGACTAGCGGACTAGAGGGAAATTCTGGCCCCGAGTATTGGCCAATCACAGCGTGCGTTATATATTTACAAGCTCTAGCCATATAATACAATTGGAGAATGCATTAAAGACATCAAAGGACATCTGAGAAGTTGCAAGGTGACGGATGCCTCACTAGATTCAGAAGCAAAGCTTTTGCTGCCAAGAGCAGGTAACTGCACCGTCGAAAAATTTGGGTACTTATAATTGTTCTAAACTGCGAAATACTTTTTGCTGTTCGCTCTCTTTCTCTGCCTCAAAATAAGAAATTAAGAAAAAGAAAATTCGCGGAGGCACGAATCTTCCGAAAAAGGTTAACTCGCTTGGCGCGAAGTGCCGAAAGCGTGGATTTCCCCGCGCGAGCTGCACACGTCCCGCGCGTTCGTATGATGCACCGACAAATATATAATGTTTTGCGGTCGGTCTTTAGCTTGGATACAACTGTATATGCCGCCACCAGGAGTTGTAAAATCTTGCCTAAAGGCTAAATAATACGGAAAACATTCGTGCAACTATTCGCGCAACGATGTTGCGCTTATTATCACCTCCGCGTCGCGTGTTCAGGTTGCAGAAAGTAGTTGCTTCTACTTTTCGAAAAATAAAGATTTGTTGCGTGTATAGGTAAGAACACTCTAAACTTGTAACGCATTCTTGTTGCGCGACACGTTGCACGAACATCTTGCCGGTATTACTGTAGCGAGATAATGCAATAACTCCTGGTATCCACATTTGTTATCACCTGGGGCGCAACACCCCTCTCTCCATCTTGGGGTACATCCATAGATAAGTGAGGGGTAAACGAAGTTATGCACTGCCCAAATTAAAAATTCTGTCAAGATACCGGCCTGTTACAATGAGACATATTTAGCAGCTAGGATGGATGAATACTTCCAAGGGATATATTCCTTTTGACCTAAATGAAGACAGGAAAACTAAATGTACCTTGGCACAGATTCTTACTTTTGACGATGCTCGGACCTCTTTTTTTTTCTAATTTTTAAAGGCATTTTTGAGGTCAATGAAGTTCGTTTGGGTTTAACAATATGCCCGCGACACCGCGAAAGGTTTCGAATCCCCTGGAGATCCTGCAAGAAAAACTGCAGCTGTCCAAGTGAAGTGTCCGTTAAATATTTAGATCCGTCAAATATTTAGGTCCAATTTGCAGCAAATTATGTGGTGGGCAGATAGTAGAGAATCACAGTTCAGTCGATCCGAGAAGTTGCAAAGGTAGTAACTAGATTGCGTAGATGATAGAAAGCTGTTTTGTACAGTTAATTCACTTGCTTGTTCAAAGAAAGGGCATTTTCAAACCATACGCCAGTGTTCTTGGCTGACTATTTATATAGCAGCCGTTTATATATATGTAGTCGTCGGCAGTATCGTGGAAACCATTGAAGCACACCCACAAGACAGTTTTTCATTACCTAGTGTTCGCAACACTAAAAACAGAGGTCCCCCCCCCAAAAAAAAAGGCTTAGGGTGGACCGGAATATCTACGTTTGCTTATCAAGAAATGTTTTTAGGGCAAAGGGGGCCTTGCATACCCCTATAATTGATTTTCTTTTTTTTGTTTAGAATGCTTAAAAATAAAACCATCAGCATTAAATTTATCAAAGGCACGATCTATTTTGATAAGTGGCACTTATTGGAGTAAACAACAGCAACCAAAAAAAACACACAAAGAATACAAACTAACAAAAAAACGAATCATGCCCAGAGATAATAGCCAGACAGCATTCCAGGAGACAAGAGCAGGAAAAAACATCGGACAGATTCTGCTGCAGGATAGCAATAAATAATAATACTGAATAATAATAATAATAATAATAATAATAATTAAAAACAATTTTATAATTATAATAAGAACCTTCCCAGAATGCTTTGTACCACAAAAATTTCAATGCAAAATAACTTGGTTAATTTGTGGTCGAAGAGAATGTTGTACCATGTGTTATTTACAACTTCGTGAAAGTTATCCCTCATATTAACGTTAGGGTGATGACGTCATTATTCACGTGACTATGGCAAAAAATATGTTTTAGCTCACTGCAAGAACAGACCTCCATCAATTCAAAGCCAGATATCGTGCCCTGATAGTCATTGGAATGGGCAATATGGAAATTGCCAGTTGACATCTGGCATTTGAAAGTTAAGGTGGCTCTGTACAGGACCATTTCCCAGGGGACTGGTAAGGAGTCAGTAGCTATGGTAGTTTAAGGGGGAGAGAAACAAAGCTTGGCTGGTTAATAGAACTTCGCATGAAAGTAACGACCATGATATGCTCACTGTTGTGACGTCATTGGTCAGGTGACCAGAGCGCACAGAAAATTCAAATCACTTTAAAACTGCTTTAAGCTCAATAAATTCGTAATAATATTGCAGAAAAAATTGCAGGTTATTCAAAAACGTCTATTATTATTTTTCCTTTTGAAAAAAGCACGATGAAAAATGAACCTTAAATTTTTGATAATCCCCTGTTTTGTGAGGTTTTAATATAAATGTAAAAACGAATCAGCGTATTTGGTTTCAAACTATGCTCTTTCTAACTACGTTAACAGTTTTTTTTTAATTCGTTTTCATATAGCTTAGGGATGTGAATTTGCAGGCACGCGGAGTACTGGGCACCAATGTCACGGATTGCTCAGGAAGACTGGTGCACACCTTTTAGGTGCGGCGGCACAGCTAGCGACAAAAGCTGAAAAATGGGGTGAAAAGGTGTTTTAACTTTCTGTCGTCCATTTCTGCTAAAGAATTGTTAATGGTTTCTCGGAAAGAGGACAGCACTTCATTTTTCGCTGCATTGCTCATGTCAGGTACGTGTAATTATAGCTTTTTATTGTCTTCGGTAAACAGGGTAATATATTAGCAGGGCCTTACCGATCGATCATCGATACGTTAGTCCAGTGCTTAAATAATTTGTCATTCTCGTTCCGGTAGCAAAAAGCCGAAAGATAGACACTTAGGTTGGTAACTAAAGTTTATTAAGTTTCGTCAGTCTTTAAATAAACGTTATATGTAGTGATGTAGTTTTTGTACACTCGTCTGTGAATCGTATGTTATTTGTTGGCCAAGTAAAAGTGTAGTTTCGCATCCTTTATGTTTTCAGTAACTTTAATTACAGCGTTGCTGTTAAAATTAATGTTTCAAACAGCTATTGCTTAAAGCAAGAAGGTCAGGCTATTCTCTTAATGTTGATACTGGCAGATGAGCTTAAATTATTTTGTGTAGCATCATTTAAGCTTACGTGTTGTAAACATCTCATAACAACATAACATAACACATAACATACTTTATTTTATCTCCAACTCCATTTGTTTATTAGCTGGGCTTTTCTTCACTGCTTGCAAATTATTTATATACATCTAATGTCTCACGAATGTTTCTTAGATCAAGTAAGGTTCAAAGCTATAGTTGGCATGATTTGATGAGAAACAACAAATTTAAATTTCGAATTAGGTACATGTAAAACTTTTATTAAAAGTTATGTGTTGATCACTTTTGGGAAAATATGCTTAAGAAAATCGAGTTCAAAGCAGGTGGATGTAATTTTTTTGTACACCTCATTCTCCACTTTTACTGATTAAGTTATTCCATAATTTGCAGGGTAAAAAATTAACTTCAGTACTTGAATCATTGAATTGCAACTCGGGCCAGTATCCTTGAGTTCCAACCTCGTCCCCAGGGTCTTCTCACTTGCTCGCTTAGTATAGTGGACCGGGCCATTTAGATAAAGTGGCTTTCAAAATCCTCTAGTCTAAATGAAAAAAATTTAAAACCATATTTACTTGAATAGACCCCTCCCAACCCGGGTGGGAAGTAAGTCTTTTATCCAGGGATTTCGCCAATAATCATGTGGAAAAAGTACATACATACTGTAGAACTCTAAGTAAGACTGGAGTCACATGTCAATAAAAACAAACCCCAACTTTTAGTGGCCCTGGTCAGTTTTAAATTGCTACTGGCAACCAGGAGACTGTCAATTTTTAGCCCTGAAGTTGTTGTTTTCACTGATCCTTTTTTATCTATACTAGGCATGTATATGTCAGCAGTGATCAGTGATGCAGCTTTTCTTACAGTGAAGGTATGCACATGGAAGATATCAATCATATAATTATCCCAGCTTACGTACTATCTTACTGTACAATAAAATGAACTGGATCAAATGCAATGATCGATTTAATTTGGGTTCGGTAGTTGAACACAATTAAACCAATAATAAATTATGCATACAGCAGTGTTTGATTCCAATTTCTGAACCCAGTCAAATATAATTAAGCACAGTTAAACAGTTTTAAAATCATTCAAATATACCAGATATTTAAACCATCTGCCTTTAAGTTTGTGAGAACAAGCACAAATTTCTGTAGTGCGGAATTTAAGCATGATCTGTTTTATATTGTCATGTAAACACATAGAAGACTGGGTGGCTAAAACAGCCTTTTCAGAAAAAGAGAATTTGGCAATCCTAATACTCACAAAGGAAAATAAAAATTGAACCAAGGATAAAAATTAAATCACAACATTTACATGAGTGTTCCATCAAGACTTCCATTGGGGTAGGTGATGAAAACCTTATACCCACTTAAATTACAAACTCCATTTTTCACGGTGATGTAAGATTTATTCTTGATGCAGAATGAATCAAATAGTTATACCATGTATGGGTTTCCGTACCACAGTGATTATTGTGACCCAGTACCACTACTGGGGCAAGCTCACACAGGTATGACTTGAACAGTTATGAGATTTTGTGCTGTAATCATTAAACAAATAAAGAGAAACAAGAGGAAATCGGGAGGAACTTGTACCAGAATGAAAATCATGCTGGTATTATGTAAACACCCCCTTAGCCTAAAGTTGAGCAGCTCTCAAGAATGTTTAACAACATCCTCAGAGACCCAGGGGCAGTAACGCCCTGATTTCATGAGACCGGTGCAAACTCAGACTGGTACGATTTTGTTTACATGAGACCGGTCTGAAAGTCAGACTGGCATGAAGTGTTTACCTGAGACCAATCTAAACTCTGTTTGTGTTAATACGGTCCGCAACCATCCCGTTCTTAAAAATCCAGTTTATCTATTATCCAACAGCTTGGAATGCTCCAACGCCACTTAAATGTACATTAACCCAAAACAAATATCTCAGACCAACTGGAACCCTGTTCATGCTTAAGTGGCTCCCCAGTCTGATTTCAAACCGTACTGAGTCATTCATATTGGTTCAGCAGCAGTGATGAGTTAAACCAGCCTAAGGCCCTGTTTACATGAGTGACTTTATCCCGGGACGACCTTTATCTCATCCCGCGGTGACTTTCATTGCGGTGTCTGGTCATTTACCTGTAAGTGTTTACATGATTTGGAGCTGAAATGTGTTCACCCTGGGACGATTTCATCCCGGTCTTCAGCACCGGGATGAAATCGTCCCGGGGTAAACACCATTTCAGCTCCAAACCATGTAAAAACGTAAAGGTAAATGACCAGACACCAATATGGAAGTCATCTTGGACGAAATCACTCGCGTAAACACAGCCTAAGATGATAATTATTTTATACTAGCTTCATGTTTTGTATGTTTCGTGTAAACAGAAGTAAGCATTTGGAGTCGATCTAAAAGTCGTACCGGCCCAAGTTGGTACCATTCTCATAGACTACGAGCAGTCTCTCATTTTTCTCTGGCGCGTGCACACCAACTGTCCTACTATTGGTAATTGCAATAATTAAAATCTGCGTTGTTTTTCTTACAGGTTTTTATTCCATCAACTTGATGTCAGGAAAATATGGCAGTTTATTATGAGGGTTTGGTTAAGAAATTTGTACTTTTAGCTATATTCCCAGACACACTTTATCAATTCAAATAAAAAATTTGAAGAGCAGTTTTGAAATAAGGTTATATATTTTTTGTCTTTTTCTGCTTAATATTTTGATGTCATTGATTAGTTTGACTGACCCCTCAGTACTACTAAGTGGATGATGTATGAAAATGGAATGAATCCTGGAGTACACCTTTTAGGGCTCTGCTTCAAAATATCTGATGAGCACACCCTGCCCCATATCTTTTGGGGGGAGTATCTCCCCACCCCACTACTATCCCAGGAATGAAGAGTCAGACTTATCTGATTGAATTCTCTTTATGGGGAAAACTATATCGATTGACTGATTCACCACAGTCTGATCCCTTTTTGTCAGTTCATTGCCTGTTAGGTTTCAGACTATTCTGAATGATTTAGGAAGAGGCTATTCCTTTTGTTTTTCTTTGGTACCAGATGATGGCAATCAGTAACAATGCTTATTAGTGACAAATTATCAAACCAAAAAGAACTTAAGTCTCAAGATCTACTGCCATCATGGTCTGGGGTAGTAAAAGAGTGATTCATAATCTGTGCATCAAATAAAGTCACTAGTCATTAGTGGACCATTATTTGTTATTCGCATGGGCAACACTGAAGTCACAGATTGATTGATTGATTGATTGATTGATTGAATGATTTATTTTTTAATTGGCTGATTGACTGATTTATCAGCCAGTTGGATGAGTGGTTGATTGATTGACTGATTGGTACTTAAAATAGATGAATGAATTGATTCACCTGAATTACATGTAAGTAGTTACATGCTTAATGCTGCACTTCTTCGCATCTTCCTCTGGCAGTAAAATAATACCCGGCATCAGTCGAAACGTAAAATAATTTTCAAGTCCCAATGTCATGACATAATTGTAAGCAACCTTTTTTTTTATTGTAATTAGCAAGTAGTAGGTAAGAAGGCGTATTAGAGACAGGACTATTAGAGCTTTTAAAGTAATTTAAATTATATTTCATATCAACTCCAGTAAGCTACTCCTTCTGAGTAACTACCACTATTGGACAGTCAAGAAAGAAAGCAATGCCCTGGGATGTTTTAGGATTCACTACTTCCTACTATTAATTAAACGTCCCAGGGAATTAATACAAGTAAATAAGGTACATCATCATCATCATTATCATCATCATCATCATCATCATCATCATCATCATTATTATTATTCAACTATAGCGTCATTTTACCATATAAGGAGAAAAATATGAGTATGACAGCGTCTTACACTGTAGAAAACGTATTGTACTATAGTATCCCGATTTCAAATCACTTATTGAATAAAGCATTTATTGCATATTTAAGTTTATATTACCTACAACAGAGGCTTATTTAAAATTTGTGAAACACTGGTTCTAATTTGATGAGAGGTGTATTACTAATGATTAACTAATAATTATAATATTGTTTTCCGGTCTCACTTGTAATAATTAAAAACAATATTATAATAATAATAAGAACCTTCCCAGAATGCTTTGCACCACAAAAATTTCAATGCAAAATAACTTAGTTAATTTGTGGTCGAAGAGAATGCTGTACCATGTGTTATTTACAACTTTGTGAAAGTTATCCCTCATATTAACGTTAGGGTGATGACGTCATTATTCACGTGACTATGGCAAAAAATATGTTTTCACTCACTGCAAGAACAGGCCCCCATCAATTCAAAAGCAGATAACGTGCCCTGATAGTCATTGGAATGGGCAATATGGAAATTGCCAGTTGACATCTGGCATTTGAAAGTTAAAGTGGCTCTGTACAGGACCATTTCCCAGGGGACTGGTAAGGAGTCAGTAACTATGGTAGTTTAAGGCAGAGAGAAACAAAGCTTGGCCGGTTAATAGAACTTCGCATGAAAGTAACGACCATGATATGCTCACTGTTGTGACGTCATTGGTCACGTGACCAGAGCCCACAGAAAATTCAAATCACTTTAAAACTGCTTTAAGCTCAATAAATTCGTAATTTCTCACAGCAATATTGCAGAAAAAATTGCAAGTTATTCAAAAACGTCCATTATTATTTTTCCTTTTGAAAAAAACAGGATGAAAAATGAACCTTAAACTTTTGATAATCCCCTGTTTTGTGAGGTTTTAATATAAATGTAAAAACGAATCAGCGTATTTGGTTTCAATCTATGCTCTTTCTAACTACGTTAACAGTTTTTTTTTTTAATTCGTTTTCATATAGCTCAGGGATGTGAATTTGCAGGCACGCGAAGTACTGGCCCCAATGTCACGGATTGCTCAGGAAGACTGGTGCACTTTTTAGGCGCGGCGCCATAGCTAGCGACAAAAGCTGGAAAATGGGGTGAAAAGGTGTTTTAACTTTCTGTGGTCGATTTCTGCTAAAGAATTGTTAATGGTTTCTCGGAAAGAGGACAGCACTTCATTTTTCGCTGCATTGCTCATGTCAGGTACCGTACGTGTAATTATAGCTTTTTAGTGTCTTCGGTAAACAGCTTATTATATTAGCAGGGCTTTACCGATCGATCATTATAGTATAAAAGTTTCATATTTATCGTTAGTCCAGTGCTTAAATAATTTGCCATTTTCGTTCCGGTAGCAAAAAGCCGAAAGATAGACACTTAGGTTGGTAACTAAAGTTTATTAAGTTTCGTCAGTCTTTAAATAAACGTTATATGTAGTGATGTAGTTTTTGTACACTCGTCTGTGAATCGTATGTTATTTGTTGGCCAAGTAAAAGTGTAGCATCGCATCCTTTATGTTTTCAGTAACTTCAATTACAGCGTTGCTGTTAAAAATGTTTCAAACAGCTATTGCTTAAAGCAAGAAGGTCAGGCTATTCTCCTAACGTTGATATTGGCAGATGAGCTTAAATTCTTTTGTGTAGCATCATTTCAGCTTACGTGTTGTAAACATCTCATAACAACATAACATAACACATAACAATTTTACTTTATTTTATCTCCAACTCCATTTGTTTATTAGCTGGGCTTTTCTTCACTGCTTGCAAATTATTTATATACATCTAATGACTCACGAATGTTTCTTAGATTAAGTAAGGTTCAAAGCTATAGTTGGCATGATTTGATGACAAACAACAAATTTAAATCCCGAATTAGGTACATGTAAAACTTTTATTAAAAGTTATGTGTTGATCACTTTTGGGAAAATATGCTTAAGATAATCGAGTTCAAAGCAGGTGGATGTAATTTTTATGTACATCTCATTCTCTACTTTTACTGATTAAGTTATTCCACAATTTGCAGGGTAAAAAATTAACTTCAGTGCTTGAATCATTGAATTGCAACTCGGGCCAGTATCCTTGAATTCCAACCTCGTCCCCAGGGTCTTTTCACTTGCTCGCTTAGTATAGTGGACCGGGCCATTTAGATAAAGTGGCTTTCAAAATCCTCTAGTCTAAGTAAAAAAAATTAAAACGATATTTACTTGAATAGACCCCTCCCAACCCGGGTAAGAAGTAAGTCTTTTATCCAGGGATTTTGCCAATAATCATGTGGAAAAAGTACCACATACTGTAGAACTCTAAGTAAGACTGGAGTCACATGTCAATAAAGAAAAACCTCAACTTTTAGTGACCCTGGTCAGTTTTAAATTGCTACTGGCAACCAGGAGACTGTCAATTTTTAGCCCTGAAGTTGTTGTTTCCACTGATCCTTTTTTATCTATACTAGGCATGTATATGTCAGCAGTGATCAGTGATGTAGCTTTTCTTACAGTGAAGGTATGCACATGGAAGATATCAATCATATAATTATCCCAGCTTACGTACTATCTCACTGTTCAGTAAAATGAACTGGGTCAAATGCAATGATCGGTTTAATTTGGGTTCGGTAGTTGAACACAATTAAACCAATAATATGCATACAGCAGTGTTTGCTTCTAATTTCTGAACTCAGTCAAACATAATTAAGCACAGTTAAACAGTTTTAAAATCATTCAAATATGCCAGATATTTAAACCATCTGCCTTTAAGTGTGTGAGAACAAGCACAAATTTCTGTAGTGTGGAATTTGAGCATGATCTGTTTTATATTGTCGTGTAGACACATAGATGACTGGGTGGCTAAAACAGCCTTTTTGAAAAAGAAAATTTGGCAATCCTAATACTCACAAAGGAAAATGAAAGTTGAACCAGGGATAAAATTAAATCACAACATTTACATGAGTGTTCCATCAAGACTTCCATTGGGGTAGGTGATGAAAACCTTATACCCACTTAAATTACAAAATCCATTTTTCACGGTGATGTAAGATTTATTCTTGATGGTTAAAGGGTTAAAACTTAATGCAGAAAGAATCAAATAGTTATACCATGTATGGGTTTCCGTACCACAGTGATTATTGTGACCCAGTACCACTACTGGGGCAAGCTCACACAGGTATGACTTGTACAGTTATGAGATTTTGTGCTGTAATCATTAAACAAATAAAGAGAAACAAGAGGAAATCGGGAGGAACTTGTACCAGAATGAAAATCATGCTGGTATTATGTAAACACCCCCTTAGCCTAAAGTTGAGCAGCTCTCAAGAATGTTTAACAACATCCTCAGAGACCCAGGGGCAGTAACGCCCTGATTTCATGAGACTGGTGCAAACTCAGACTGGTACGATTTTGTTTACATGAGACCGGTCTGAAAGTCAGACTGGCATGAAGTGTTTACCTGAGACTAATCTAAATTCTGTTTGTGTTAATATTGTCCGCAACCATCCCATTCTTAAAAATCCAGTTTATCTATTATCCAACAGCTTGGAATGCTCCAACGCCACTTATTAAACGTGCATACCCAAAACAAATATCTCAGACCAATTGGAACCCTGTTCATGCTTACGTGGCACCCCAGTCTGATTTCAAACCGTTCTGAGTCATTCATATTGGTCCAGCAGCAGTGATGAGTTAAACCAGCCTAAGACCCTGTTTACATGAGTGACTTTATCCCGGGATGACTTTTATCTCATCCCGGGGACACACATGTAAAATGAGGGTTCTGGCGCAGAAATATTATTAAGCGGGTTTTTCCCCGAAACGAGGCTCCCATGCTCGCCTCGTTTCGGGAAAAAACAGCTTAATAATATTTAAGCGCCAGAACACCTCATTTTACATGTGTGTGAGTGTAAAATAAAGCAAACAGAATAAAACGAAGCGCGTGACTGCGCGGGTTCAGTGAAGAGGATGTGTGACAGAAAATATTTTATATTTAAGAAATGTCTGCACTGATTATATACAAAAGTGCGCCAGAATTTTTTCCTATTGAATAAATATAATCACAAGTATATACACCAAAATGGCGGCCGCAAGATATTCGTCCGATGTTCTGCAAAACATAAACTTGCCTCAAACGTTAAAACCAAATTATGTTGTACCATATGACAGGTTTATAATATCCCAAAATAATTTCCAGGACTGGCTTCGTGTTTGGAGAATGACTGTTTCTGAAGAAAATCCAAACAATAAAGATCTTTTTGTGTTTGCAAGGGAAATGAAAGAAAAGTTTACTGATTTGGTTAAAAACGAAATCCAAAAATTTAAAAGCGTTAAAGTAAGTTTTGGTTTACAAGTTGAGTTTTCAATAGAGAGAGACGGTGGAACACAGTACATGGAACATTATTTTCGAGAAAATGAACCGCACGTTTTCAACAGGAATGACGAGGACCAAATAAAAAAAGAATTCGACAGATTTGTTGAAAGAATAAAGGGTGAAATAGAGTCTTGGTCAGAGCGGGGCTCAGGATGGGTTCTTGAAAGAATAATGGTTGCCTACGTGAATGTTGCACGCTATCAGCCACTGCGCGGAGGAACCTATTTACCTCTTCCAGTCAATCTAGCAAAAAAGAAGGCAATAATTAACGTGAAAAACAGAGACAACGAATGTTTGAAGTGGTCGCTCAGAGCTGCTTTATTCCCTCCAAAAGATGGGAAGGACCCGCAAAGACCAAGTGAATATCCTGTTAACGATGGTATAAACTACGAAGGAATCAATTTCCCAACACCGGTAAAACAGATAGACAAGCTTGAAGCTCAAAACAAAAACCTTGCAATAAACGTATTTGGCTGGGAAAACAATTGTGTGATTCCGCATAGGATAAGCAAAAAAGAAAAAAGCGTGCCTCGGATAAACCTGATGTTAATTGAGTCGGGTATAATACAACACTATTGTTATGTAAAACGGGTGAGCGCTTTGCTCTTCGATCAGACCAAAAACAGCAACACAAAACATTACTGCATGATGTGCTTAACAGATTTTTCAAGAGCAGACTTGCTCGAGAACCACAAAAAATATTGCAATGGTGTGAATGGCAGGCCGACAAGAATCGAGATGCCTGAGGAAGGGAAAAACACCCTTTACTTCCAAAATTATCACAAACAGATGAAGGTGCCATACGTGATATATGCGGACTTTGAGGCTTTGGTAAGAAAGATTCCAGGCTGTGAGCTTGGGCCAGAGAGCAAGAAAAAAAGCTACACAGAGAAGACCGAATGGCATGAGGCATGCGGGTATTCTTACATCGTTGTGAGAAACGATGGTGAAGTTTCAGGGTCAAAGGTTTACAGGGGTGAAAACGCCGTTGGAACGTTTTTAAGAGACATTCTGCAGGAAGAGGTGAAAATAAGAGACAGTTTAGCAGAAAAAAAGCCGATTGTGATGGAGCCCGAAGACTGGGTTAAATTCAAAACTGCAACTGATTGTCATATTTGTAACAAAAGTTTGATAAAAGATGAATTCTTAGACTCTTTACCGGTTTGGAGCATAAAAGGCGATGAAGGCAGTGAAAAAAGCATTTATAGGGGTCAATGGCACAAAAATTGTTTTTACAGTGCAGAGAAAGAACAACAACAATGGGGTATTCTAAGGCTAAAAAGATTAACAGACAAAAAATACCAGTTGGAAGCACAATCACAGGAAAATTGTAATTTCTGTGGAAAGCCTTTACTTCAGAAAAACTACATAGACGCAGTAAAAGACCATTGCCACATAACGGGAAGGTATCGCGGAGCCGCGCATAACAAATGCAATTTGAAACTTTGTAGAAACTCCAAGACGTACAAAATACCAGTTGTATTCCACAACCTGAGGGGCTACGACGCACATCATTTAATGCAAGCGATGTCACAGCTGAAAAAAAAAGTGAAATGTGTCGCAAACAACATGGAGAAATATATAACATTTTCAGTCGGAGGTCTGCGTTTCATCGACAGCTTCAACTTTTTGCAAGCGAGCCTTGATTCACTTCTAAGCGCAACACCAAAGGAGTCATTGAAAATAACATCAACCATTTCAAAAGGAAGCGACCTGCTTTACAAAAAAGGGATCTACCCTTACGAGTACATGGACTCATGGGCGAGATTTAGCGAGACAAGGCTTCCTGACAAAGAGAAGTTTTACAGCAAGCTGAACGATGAGCACATAACAGACGAAGAGTACTCACACGCGCAGACTGTATGGGAGAATTTGGAATGTAAAACGCTGGGAGATTATCACGATCTTTACGTGAAAACAGATGTCGCCCTGCTGGCGGATGTTTTTGAGAACTTCAGAAACCTATGCCAAGAGAAGTATGGGTTAGATCCGGCTCATTATTGCACGTCTCCAGGCCTATCATGGGACGCTCTCTTGAAAAAGACTGGGGTTGAGCTTGAGTTATTCACAGACCTTGAAATGCATTTATTCGTGGAAAGGGGAATTCGGGGTGGAATTTCCATGGTAAGCAAAAGATACGCAAAGGCAAACAACCCGCTAGTACCGGACTATGACCACAGCAAACCGAACAAATACATCATGTATCTTGACGCTAACAACCTTTACGGATGGGCAATGAGCAACCCACTCCCGAAAAGAGATTTTAAATGGAAACGTGTTATGCCAACTGAGGAAGAAATAATGAAGAAAAAAGAAAACGCAAAGAATGGATGGATTCTTGAGGTGGATCTTGAATTTCCAGCAGAACTGCATGAGCAACACAACAGCTATCCCCTTGCTCCGGAGAAAAAGGTCGTGAAAAAAGAATGTATGTCGGACTACCAAAAGATGTTGATGAAAGACATGGATCTGAAACCGCCTGAGAGCCAGAAGCTGCTGCTGACACTTGAGGACAAAAGCAACTATGTCGTGCATTACAGAAACTTGCAGTTTTATCTGAAGCAGGGAATGAAACTGAAGAGAGTGCACAGGGTGTTGGAGTTTGAACAAGAATGCTGGATGGAGCCGTACATTCAGATGAATACAGAATTCAGGAAAAAATCAAAGAGCGACTTTGAAAAGAACTTTTACAAGCTTATGAATAACTCAGTTTTCGGCAAAACCATGTAAAACGTGCGTAAACATGTTGAAATAGAATTAGCAAGAAGCGATGAGACAGAAAAAATAAGAAAATTGGTTGCCAGCCCTTTGCACTCAAGGTTTGTAATTTTTTCAAATGACCTTGTTGGAATTGGCATGCACAAAAGCAAGCTGCTGCTTGACAAACCTACAACGAACTAAAAGAACAATACGGGCCAAAGTGCGAGCTTTTGTACACAGACACCGACAGCCTTCTTGTTGAAATCGAAACTGATGATGTATACAAAGACATCGAAAAAAACAAAGATCTTTATGATACGAGCGACTACCCGAAGGAGCATCCACTTTACTCAAATATAAACAAAAAGGTCTTGGGAAAAATGAAAGATGAATGCAATGGAACACCAATTGTAGAGTGTGTTTGTCTTAGACCAAAAATGTATTCTATCTTGAAAGCTGACGAAAAAAATATAAAAAAAGCAAAGGGTGTAAAAAAGAGTGTTGTGAATAAAAAAATTATGCATGAACATTACAAGGAAACTCTTTTTGGTAAGGAGCAGAAAAGGCATGGAATGAACATTATTCGAAGCGAGGGGCATAAGATATACGGAATGCATCTTAACAAAATTTCGCTTTCACCATTTGATTCAAAGCGATGGATATGTGACGATGGTATTCATACAAAAGCTTATGGGTACAACGAAATGCTAACATTTACATATGATGAACTTATTGAGTTAGATGCCGAAATTTTAAAGTTGCTCGGGGGGTAATTGTGTGTTTGGAGGGATAACCAGCAGTTCTTCACGCACGAAGCCGCGCTTGGGACCGTCGAACAAATAGTAGAGAACGGGTTGATTTGGTTTGGTAAAAGATCTTTCAATGCTGTAAACTTTCAAAGACCAGATTGGATCTGTAGCTCTTTTTACACCGCCTTCAAGCTCGCCAGGTTGGTAGAGATAGCGCACATTAACGAGATAGGGGAGCTTTTTTTCCCTTTGCCCAACAGGCCTTGAATAAGGTGTCGATGGCTTTGCAGAAACATATTTTTCTTTAATGGCAACGGCGGGTTTCTTGCCGGTTAGGCTTGTTACCTCGTTGTTCAAAGCTGAAATAACAGCTGGCAGTCGGGTCACCCACGCAGTGAACCGCTGACCCTCAGGGAGGCTTATTTCAACCCCATACTGGTGTCCAAACAGCCGTTCAGCTAGGGTGCGGTTGAATCTTTCAACAATTGCTTGATCACGGTGAATATCCACACGACCACGTCTAACCTCGACATTATGTTTTGAAAGCAGTTGATTTACAGCACCCATAAACTCACCACCAGGATCGACCTGAAGCAGTTTCGGCCACTTCAAAGGACCACGACTATAAATCCGTTCCAGAGCAGTTGCAACTTCTTTAGCCTCTTTTGTGGTCAACGGTTCGGCTTCTTTGTATCCAGAGGCCACATCTACCACTGTGAGAGCATATTTAAAAGTTTTACGGTAGCGTGGTGGGCGATCGTGTGGGAGATACAGAAGATCGGCTTGGTGAACTTTGTTTGGAACAGGAACGTCAAATTTCGGTCTTGGAATGTAACGTGGGGCTGGTAAATAAACCTGCCAAAGAGCTTGCTTCATCAACCAGTTTTGAGCCACATCTTCCGAAACTTTTGCTGCCTGGGCTAATTTCTTAATTGCTGCAAAACCTATTCAATACCCTCGTGGGCTGTAATAAATTTTTGACAATTTATTGAAAATACGGGAGCTCATTGTATACTATACAAAATAAAAAATGGACGACCCATTTGGTTGGTTGCAAGGTGAGAAAATTTCGGCGAAAAAAATTCAAGAAACATTGAAAAAAAAATTAAATTCATACCCATTGACAAAAAAGATTTATCGTTGTCCTTCATGCGAGGAGCAATTAATTTATGTGGTGAATGAGTTCTGTCGTGCATGTCCAAAATGTGGTAGAGCGTCTGAATCTGATGATGAACAGTTTCAAGAAGAAAATCGGGAAAGAATTTTCACTGCAAGTAATTTTCATTTAAAAAGTGTTTTGCGGAAATGGAAAATTAACGAAATGTTTTCTTTCAGCGAGGTAGATTTTCTTGGCAACGTTATTGCACAATTTCAGAAGATGTCCGGCAAGTCAGTGAACTACCCCTGTTTTCTGTACAATTATTTTGAAAAAGTACCTTCTGAATGCTGGCCCAACAAAAAAGAAATTATGAAATCTATTTCTCAGCACCTTCCAAAAAGCTTAGTAAGCTGGTGGATCGCAAAACAGGAGTTTGATAAATGGTGGTTAAAAGCCAATCAAAGTTCTTCATAAACATTTTCATATTTGCCTGTTTTTGGATTTTTTACCAAATGCATGACAGTACCCTTTTTCGGGTGAGTCTAAAATTTCTTGCTTGTGACACCAGTTGGACCTGTGAAAGCATTTTTCGCAATATCACCTGACCAATACCGATCAAATACATGTTTTGTGGATGGAATCATTTTTTTTGTCAGTTTCAGCAAATTTTATTGCATCCAACGGTTTGTCCAAAGCAGCAGTTCCTTTTTGTTTTTTCAAACCCAACCCTAACTTTTGTTTTGCATTGATTGCATTTCTTGCAGCCGCATGACCCCACTGCCTTTGTTTGTAAGGAACTGCGTCAAGAGACTTCACCATTTCTTTATCCGCTTTGTTTTTGCATTTTTTCAGGTTTTCACCATACTTTTTTTCACGGTTGGAACAAACATCATAATCAACATCATGTTGCATTGCAATTGCATCTGCTGCACCTGTGGGTTGTTGATATATTTCAAGAATCTCACCCGTTTCTGGATTGAATTTAACCTGCTTTTCAAGAGGATTGTATGGCCCTGTGAAATTATGTCCCGGCAATGTCCAACCTTTTTTTGGTTTCGGAAATTTTCCAATTGCAGCATGTATATCAAAACCAGCTCCATCCAAATCAGGTCTGTCAGTTTTATAACGTTGGTTTGGTCGAACTTTAGTTGAAAGTTGATCAAACATTTCACTTCCAACTTTTTGAATAACTGGGCGGGCTTTGTCAAGAGTGTAATTTATTGCTTTCTTTTGCAATTTAGGGTCTCTCATTGCTTCAGAAGCGTAATATCTTCCAGCTTCAACACTTTTTTTCGCTAGATATGGGATTCCTTTTGTAATTGCAAGATCACCAACTGCCATAGCAACGTCACCGAATATTCCACTGCCCTCCGCAAGGGAGGGCTCACTCAGTTTCCCGGCAATAAACCAGCGGATTTCATTTTTCCACAACTTGCGCATTTTACTAACAAGACTCTTCTACTTCTTTTTTTTTTGTTGCAACAACTTTTTCACTCCCAGGTACATTTGGTGTGTACCTTTTTTCTTTCACACAGTACACTTTTTCCATTTTATATAGTTATGAAAAATAATTTTTCACAATGTCCTCATTTTGAAGTAAATCGTTGGAGAATATTTTCAAAATATCGGTAAAACTTGTTCCTTTATTTCTTTCGTTTAAAAAGAGAAGGCAGTAATAACCACATCTCACACTTTGTTCCCATTGAATTTGGTTGCCATTTCTGAAAAAATGTGTCATCCCATGCATTGACATTTCTTTTTCCCATTCCAAAGGTGGTGGAAGCCCAAATGAATCGAAATACTCGTAAAGACCTTTTCCTTTTGGCCAACAACATACCCAGTGAGTTCCCAAACTTCCAAAATCATCCAAGTTTATAATGCATGGGGAATGAAAAAAGGGTTTTTTTTCGTTTCTGCTAAAAATGCCTTTGATGGGTATTCGTAAAAAGTTGCACCATTTTCTCAGGTCAATGTTGGAAAGAGGTTTATCTTCAAATTTCAGTTTTTTTTAAACGATAATAATCCTCCCAAGTTCCATAAAAAGGTGGAGGTTGAATTTGCATCCCTTTACCTTTTGGTATTCCTGGTGATCGTCTTGTTCGTGGTGGTGGTGGTGGTGGTTGCGTTTGCATACCTTTTCCAATTATTTTTCTGACCAAATCAAGGGCCAAAGGTACTCCGATAGACGCCAACATACCAAGGAAACCGCCGTATTGTGCGCCGCCTCCTTTCACCAAACCTTTTCCAACAAGATATTGTTTTGCCACCTTTTTCTGAGCAGGAGTCATTCGCTGAACAAGTTTATAAAGCTCAATTTCTCTTGGTCCAAAACCATTACCAAATATCTTTTTCAGCACCTTTTCAGCGCCAAAACTCAAACCTGCACTTGCTAATGCTCCAAGAGCTGGCTTTATCAAAGGTTTTGCCAAACCTAACACAGCAGAAAACAAATTTCCACCACGCTGCGCAGTGTTCTGAAGCTGTGTCTGGCTAAATTTTATTACCATTCCTTTCCCTGCCGCCGATCTTTTTTTCAATCGCTTGATTTGAGTTTCAGTGAGAAAAAGTTCGTCACCACGCCCAATTTGGTCTGGTTTGACTTTCAGACCAACAGACCAACAGGGGTCTTTGTTAAATAAGCTTTTTGAAGTTTCTTTTTCTGACCATCAGTCAGTGCGATTTTGAATGGATGATAAGTTGTGCTCATTGTTTGTATATTATATTCAGAATTTTTTTTTTTGAATTTTTCATTTTGTTTAGACGGCGACAAGCTCATTACCAATTTGCTTCAGCACGAATTCTTCTTCATTCAAAACCAAAGCGAAGATAATATAATCTTGAGCGTTAGCGGCTTCATTCAGTCTGTAATGGAATTCGAGCTTTTTCGGGTCGCCTGTCACACTTTCTTCAGTGTTTCGTAGATCAAAATAGATAATTGGGTATAACTTCTCAAAATTTGAAAGCTGCAGCTGAACGCCGGTGTTGTAGTCGTTTTTTCTGTATCGGAAATTGATCAAATCATTCAAAATTCTTATTTTAAAATCATGGTCATAATCAAGCTCAGGGTAAAATTTTGTACCGTAATGAAGGCGGCAAGTGTCCAATCTTGCTGAGTCATCACCATCGATATCAAATGTGTCAAAGATGTAAGGGTTGTACCTGTAATCATTTTGTTTCCGACTTTGTTGAATGAAAACAAAAACATGCTTGGGGTTTTTTACCCCCGGTGTAATTAACCACGTACCATTCGCATCCCTTCGGGCGCTGCTGCTATGCAAAGTTTCATTCAGGTATTTCCATTGGGTTGGTTTCAAGAAATTTTCATTGGCCAGTTTTTGTCCTTGACCAGTAAAATGCAATTGGGGGGCCCACAACTCAAATTTACGAACAACAATTCTTCTCAGATCTGTGTTATTGTTTTGGAAAATCATTTCTTGGTCGTCTTGAAGTTGAATTTCAAACTCAAGTTGCATCGGTGGCAGCAATTTATCGGAAAGACCTTCGAAGAAAGAATATCTGTTTAAAGGGATAATAGTCTGAACCATTAAACCTCCATGTGATAGAAGCGCCCTTGCCCGTATTCCTCCTTTGTTCGTTGCATTGCCATCAGTATCTGTGGTAGCGTCAGAGTCAAGATACCAAAATTGGTTTTTTGCCACGCTTCTTGCATAATCATCTGAAAAATCAAGCAGATTTTTGATGAAAATACCTTTGTGAATATCGCTTGCCTCGTACAATTTTTTCCCTGATGAAATTACTTTCAAACTTTTGATCAATGAGAAAGAACCGTTAATAGGAGCTGATTCAGTGTCAGCAGCAACGTTACCTCCGTTTGCTTTTGCTTCAAACTTGAAATCAACTCGAAAATAAGCGTTGTACCAATCATAAGAATTGTCCCGGTCTCTTACAGTAAATTTGTTGCCCGTCTTTGTTTGAAATTGGTTATTTCCAGGGAAGGTGAGTGGGGTGTTTAAATTAATTTGAACGTATTTTGTCTCTTTGAGGTATGGTTGACTTCTGAACATGTTTGCAAGTGCTTATTATATTTATAGAAAAAAATTTTTTTTATTAAATTTCATTTGCCAAAATTTGATTTAATTTCACAAGAGCGTCTGATTTTTTTGGTGTTGGGTTTTGCAAAATATTTGCAAGTTTCTTTTTTGCACCTTGTGACAACGGTTTTTTTGCGCCTTGTGACAAAGTTTTTTTTCTCTCTTGCAGTAATTTTCGTATTAATTTTGAACCTTTTTCATCAGCAAATTCACCAACTTTCTGACCCGCTTTTTCAGCGATTGTTTTTGTGGCTTTTTCAGCAGTTTTTTTTGCAACATTCTTTACATTTTTTTTGAGTACTTTACCAATTGTCATGAAGGTGTCACGGATCACACCCGACCCTTTGTGTTTATATCGATAACTCCCGGTTTTTTCATCAAAGTATCTTGCCCACTCGCTTGGATGATACACGATTGTATATTATAGCGACAAAAAAACTTTAATCTTTTTCAATCATTAAGCTTATTGCAATGTCTGTCCCGTTGAGATCCAGAATATTGTTTCTTCCGTCTGTCACCCAAACTCTTATTGCATTTATATTACTTTTATTAACAGGCTGCCACTCAAGTCGACGTGGCTCTTTTCGAAATGGATAGCTAACCTGAAGATCTGATGTTGAGAAACTGTATAACACATCGCTTGGAACATTGTTTGTTCGGCGTGAGATAAGATCGCAGTGTAAATATACCCAATCAACACCTCTTGTGATATTTGGAACTTTTCTTCCGACAACATCCCCACTCAAGGTACTTTTACCATAACCAAGCAATTCACCAAAATTTCCTTGAGACAAGTCAAGCTCATAATCGTTATGTATCAAAGTCACAACCCTATAAATTGACATATCGAAGTATATTGTGAAAATGTAATCACTGTCTTTGTTTGCTGGATCTACTCTACCGGTGTGTTGTTGAACAAAAGTGTTGATTCTTTTGTAATCATACATTCCATTCGGAAAAGTTAAAGTTTTCCACGCTTGTTCTGTTTTTTTCTTCCATCTAATTTTATTGTTATCATAACGAGAATCGATATTATTCCATGAGTAACTCATTGTAATAAGTCTGTTCAACGCTGCTTTATAGTTTCCTTTATCCAATTCGATCGGTGGATAAAAATTTACTGTGAAATCATGTGAAACATTCCGTTCTCCACCTCTTTCTAGTTTTGCAAGGCTCGAGTCAAGCAGTATGTCAAAGCTCATTGTATATAATCAGAAATAATTTTTTTCTTTTCCTTTTTTCCAATTGTCCCGAGTTCAACAAGTAAATCAAGTTTTATTGAGCTGTTTCCTGCTTTTATCGATCCTAAGCTCAAATGAAGTTGGTTGATCAAATTTTCAGCTTCATCATCGAAACCGCTTCCTTCGATTTCCCAATCTTGTTCAGGAAAGTCATCTTCATTGTCAGAAAGTTCAAAAGCAGGTCTTCGGTTCATGACAGCTTTTTCAAGAGGAGTTTTGGAGATTTCTCTTTTTTCTTGTTTTTTTGGTGGTTTTAATTTCGCCTTTTTTTCTTGTAATTGTGTTGATAAAGGTTGTTTCCTTTTAAGTAACTTTTCTGCATGTTCTTGATGTGCCTTAATTGTTTCGAGTTTAAATTACTCAGCTTCAAGTTCTTCCACATTATATCCATAGTATTTAGATCCTTTACTTTTTACTTTGTAAGTTGGATCACTTCCAAATTTAGCAAGAATACTTCTAACATTTCTTAACCGTTTTGATGTTTCTTCCCTTGTTTCATCTTTGGAAGTTCCCGGCATAACAGTTTCTTCCATCAAAGGTGGAGGTGGTAATGGAAAATCATCAAATTCTTGATATGGGGGTGGTTGTGATGTTGGTACTATAGGTGTTGTGGGTGTTGTTGGTGTTGTTGGTGGTGACGGTGCTGGTGTTGGCGCATCCGGCCTGAATTCGTCACCAAACGGGTTGATGTCGTCAAATTCATCCCTTGTGTAATCAGGACCTTCCTGCTCCTCTTCTTCTTCCTCTTCTTCCACAGTGGTGCTCTTTTCATCAAGCCTTTTTGTGATTGGTTTAAAAAGCTCCTCCCCTGAAAGCTGACCAAACTCTTTGTTTATTTTATCCATTTTGAATTTTTGGTGAATTTCTTCTGTTTGTTCATCAAGCTTCAACTTTTCTTCAGCCCGCTGACGCCATTTTTTCATTGACATATTTCTTGCGCTAATATATAGAAGCGAAAAAAAAATTAAATATGAAGATTCCAAATTATGACCCAGGTTCTTCTGAGAGTGACTACATGCAAGGTCACCCTTGTATGCCAGCAGATGTTTTTCGGATGTTAATTTGTGGGCCCAGTAATTCTGGTAAAACAAACACATTACTGCATATGCTTTATGAGTTGTTAGAGTATGATAAAATTTACCTCTTCTCAAAAAACCTGCACCAGAACAAATATCAGAATCTTTTGCAGGAATTTGCTGAAAAATACAACTCCAAGGTTGGTTATGATATTATCGAGGCTTACGGTGATGAAATCATTCCACTCGAAGAACTTCGGGTGGACAACCAAAAAATAGTTGTTTTTGATGACCTTGTTTGCGAAAAAAACCAAAACGATATCATTAATTATTTTATCAACGGGCGGCACAAAAACTGCTGCGTTATTTACCTCACTCAAACTTTTTACAAGGTGTCGAAAAACATCCGTGTTAACTGCAGTCATTTTTGTATTTTCAGATTTCTTCCAAGAGAAAACAAACGGATTGCAGACGAGATAGGTGTGGATCATAACGCTTTAGATAGCGCCACCGATAAAAAATATTCTTTCTTTTATCATGACAAACCCCAGAAATTAATGAAAAAAAATTTTGATGAAGATATATAATGGGGTATATTAACAGCCAAATAGGTGGAACTAGCCAAACTACGACGAGTGAAAGTGGTGGAAAAGTGGGTCCTCCTGGCCCAGGTGGGCCTCCTGGACCGAAGGGTGATAAAGGCCCTGGAGGACAACAGGGTCCTAATGGTCCAAGAGGAGAAAAAGGGCCCGCTGGACCACAAGGTCAGGAGGGGGCACAAGGACCACGTGGTTTAAAAGGTGACAAGGGCGATAAGGGCGACAAGGGCGACAAGGGTGATAAAGGCGATAAAGGTGATCCTGGGTCTCAAGGCAGTGTCAGCGGTTCTGCTGATATTGACATGCAAAACAAGTACGATATTTTGCGATTAAAAAGCAACCCTTATCCTGTCCACGGTGATCTGACAAAGGTAATAAACTATCAGGACACGAGAAATATCTTTCTTTCGAAAAAGGAAGGCGGAAAGATGGAAACAAGCATTGATATGAACAATAATACAATTTACAACGTAAAAGACCCAGTACAAGCAGATCAAGCCACAAACAAAAAATATGTCGATAATCAACTTGAAAAAAACTGGATAAAGGAGCTGATATTGATATGAAAAATAAATCAATTATCAATCTTGATCTTCCATCAAACCAAAGAGACGCCGTATGTGTCGAGTTTGTTAACAACAGAATTGATGACATGACACAAAAAAAGTTTCTCAAAGTTGATGGTACTAACAATATGACTGGAAACTTGAATTTAAATAACAATAACTAGTGAATGAGCCTGCTTTTACCATATAATTAAGAAAATTGAATGCAATGTTGCCATTTTTTTTTTCTGTGAAATGTTCGACTAAATATATGGCAAAACAATTCAGGAATGGTTACCAAAGTTGATGATCATTTCACTCGCGCTTGTTAGAGAATCTTCACATGAAGGAGGTGGGACATCAACGAAGAATAAGGTGATCATAAGTTCCAACTCCGTGCATTATAAATATATTTTGTTACCTCACATCCAGCAAGCGCAAGTGAAATAGAAGGATTACTTATACCTCAGATAAAAGATGTATAAACATTAATACAGATGTTCAAAAGTTAGGTTCATCAAGTTAATGTTTTAAGTAGACGTTCAATATACAGTAGGATTATTATTACAATACTAATACATGCAGATAAATTACTGATTGAAATGTGAACAACTGTCAAGAACAGAACTATTATAAATATACCGAGTTTCAATGCAACAGTGGTATTACGGAGTACTTCTTTCCCTAAATTTGGGCAATCATACTTTTCTTCATAGAATTCAGTACGCGTAATTGCAAGAAATTTAAAGTCAAGTCTCCTTGAAAGAGAGCTCAAACAAAACAACAAAACATGCCGTGATCATCGTAAATACTTGCTACACTCGATCTCGTCGTCACTATCTTGCATATCAATCCAAACTGCGGTTGCCTGGTATTTTGAGGAGTAGACTGATCCACAGTTTCTTTATTAGAGTGCAATCACTCCAGTGCAGTGGAATGGCGGCTGTCCTTGAGACCCCAACATTATTGCTTGCTACGATCGCCTCTGGGCCGGTGTTCTGATATCTACACTGCTTGAGTCGGAATCATACAGGCCCAGACATCTAGATTGACCCTTCTTTGGTGTGCTAGTGAAAATACGCTCCAAATATGTTGTAACAGTGCGATTTCTTTCTGCATTCTCGCCGCGCTACACGCTCATTTCTCGTGGAGGCAGGAGCAAACAGGAGAAAGAAGCGACAGAATCAACGGAAAGAAAGCGCGGTCGCATTGCTGTCAACAAAACTCTTATCCAATCAAACTCGAGGACAGTACTGACTTCCGGTTACTGGGACGCGTGCAACGCGCATTGAATTCAATGACTACATCTTCATTTTCATTTGTTAAAAGGCCACCTCTAAAGCGTAAGCTAAGATGTAGAATACCAACACAGTTTTACAGTGCATTTCTGTGGAATGGTAAGTAAAAAATAATGCAGGAACAGCGTGACTTTTCTGAAACGTCTTTGAAACGGACGACGTCTCTTAAGATCAGTCGACCGGAAAGCGATGGCAATTATTTTACTAGCAATGAATATGAAAATTAAAAATTGACAAAGAAATGTTTGCTCATCGTTTTTAGCGTAGCATTAAGATTTCCGCTTGTGTTGTGTTTAGGCGCCGAGCTAGGCTTGAATAGTGCCGACGCTAGTTACGACATACCAGGCGTCTCAACTCTCTATCAGTGGTCACATCTTTTGCTGTCTTTTGGCATATCCAAGAAGTCCACTAAACGACTTGTTTAGCAAAAGCATAAACAAGACATTTTTCGATTAGGTGGAAAAGAAACACCCAACTTCACGAGAGAACAATCGCAGGCTTGTTTTCTCGCCGATAAATGGCTTTTGTGTACGCGGCATTCCTTGTCGGTTCATTCCATTGTTGGTCACTGCCATGCAGCGTGGGAAAAGGGAGTCGCTTGAAACTCTTCACAATAAATGTATATAAACTTGATAGATTTAATGCGTTCAAAGAGTCATACTTTTTAGAGTTATCAGTTTTAATACGACCAGCATGAGTACGTTAGTATTTATATTAAGGGGAATTTACAAGATATTGAATTTATTGAAATATACATGTTATGAAACTAATGGATCTATTAAACAAACATCAGCGCTCAGTATTTCCGAAAGCGTCCAGACGTTGAATGTGTATCCTCTGTTTGTAGATCTTTGTGCGCTTTGAATTCAGTCATTCGAAGGGAAAAGCGTCCACGTAAGTTTCAGTAACGTTCCCAGTTTGAAATGTTAGCAGATCAATTGATTTCGGCGAGAAAAAGCGGCATATCACGGTTTTATCGTGATTACGGCATGATGTTACACCGTTTAGCTCCTCGTTTCCAAACTGATATTGTCAGGGCGAAAGCCAGTGACATACGCGTGGTGTTAAGGGATTGCTCAAGTTCACAGGGACCATCGTCTGTTGCAAAGAAAGTTGTGAAGGTAAAAAGCAAAGGAAGTTGAACTATAAATGTGCTTCAAGATTCAGTCTGCTAAGATTAAAGATGGTTGTATCAAAAAGGTTATATACATATTTTGTTGTGAAGAACTGTTGTGGTCATGCCTAGACTGAGATCACAACTGGTCCACTGGTTAAAAATATGTGGACATCTGGTCTCACTGCTAAATCACCGTAAAGCAAATCCTAGCATTTATGGAAAATGTGTAATGTATTATCTCGCTTAACCATTGCCTGATTTTAGGAAGGTTTCTTTAGAACTATTAGTTTGTTGTGCATTGTTTACCACTCACCTGTGGCGTTTAAAAAACACAATACATTAAAACGCTGTTAAGACACTATTGTGATTCCATAAAACTGTAACAAGTATGAGTCAGGACGTTATTAAGGTTGAATGATTATATTTTTTCTTTTTCAGGTCCTTAAATGTTTAGATTCTGGTCTGTAGCAAGGCATGTCACATGCACTTTTGAGTCATCAGAGTGTGTATTACAGGATTCAAGCAGGACAACCTACTCATAGTGGACCTTGCCACAGACCAACCATTACCACTGTAAGCTAAGACCTGGCTGTGAAGCACCTTTCAAGAGGAGTGCCTGTGTGGCAGCCCTTAAGGGAGGGCAGGGCAGCGGAAATGGTGTTTGCATTAGCACCCAATTATGTGCAACATAACAAAAATGTTTTTCTGCAGGCAATTGTGAAAATGATGAAATTGATGATGGTTATGAAAATTCAGAAAATGATGTCACTGGAGTCTTTTATGGAGGCATCAGTGCCCAGTTGTTCAAATCAGGGTTAAGCCAACCCAGGATTAGTGTCAATTTTTAATTCACTATTAATCCATAACGACATGGATTCCAGTAAATTATTTTCACTTAACAGTTAGAATCAGAAACTTTGGACAACATTTAAACCAAGGTTAGCGCTAATCAGCTTTCGAACAACCAGGCCCAGGGTGATACTGATGTAAGTTGTTTTGCCAAATAGTCAATATGAATTTTATGATCTGAAACAAAAACGTAGATAAAGAAAATTGAGTATCTAATATGTTGTGTTCTTATTTGTACGTTGTTTTTTTTGGTTCCAATCCAATAAATAGGTTTATTATTTAAGGTTTATGTATACATTTAGTGTTTGAGCTCAGCATATTTATAATTTCCTTGGCCCAGTGTGATATGAGCGCCGGTTACAGAAATTTGGCAGCATGTGTTCTGAGCAGAGTGCAGAAATTCTGCGGCTTATGTTCTGAGTACAGGCCGCAGTAATTCTGTGGCTTATGTTCTGAGTAGAGGCCGCAGTAATTCTGCGGCTTATGTTCTGAGTACAGGCCGCAGTAATTCTGCGGCTTATGTTCTGAGCAGAGGCCGCAGTAATTCTGCGGCTTATGTTCTGAGTACAGGCCGCAGTAATTCTGCGGCTTATGTTCTGAGTAGAGGCCACAGTAATTCTGCGGCTTATGTTCTGAGCAGAGGCCGCAGTAATTCTGCGGCTTATGTTCTGAGCAGAGGCCGCAGTTATTCTGCGGCTTATGTTCTGAGCAGAGGCCGCAGTAATTCTGTGCCTTATGTTCTGAGCAGAGGCCGCAGTAATTCTGCGGCTTATGCTCTGAGCAGAGGCCGCAGTGATTCTGTGGCTTATGTTCTGAGAACAGGCCGCAGTAATTCTGCGGCTTATGTTCTGAGCAGAGGCCACAGTAAAATTCTGCGGCTTATGTTCTGAGTACAGGCCGCAGTAATTCTGCGGCTTATGTTCTGAGTACAGGCCGCAGTAATTCTGCGGCTTATGTTCTGAGCAGAGGCCGCAGTAATTCTGCGGCTTATGTTCTGAGAACAGGCCGCAGTAATTCTGCAGCTTATGTTCTGAGCGGAGGCCACAGTAATTCTGCGGCTTATGTTCTGAGCAGAGGCCGCAGTAATTCTGCGGCTTATGTTCTGAGCAGAGGCCGCAGTAATTCTGCGGCTTGTGTTCTGGGCAGAGGCCGTAGTAATTCTGCGGCTTATGTTCTGAGTGCAGGCCGCAGTAATTCTGTGGCTTATGTTCTGAGCAGAGGCCGCAGTAATTCTGCGGTTTATGTTCTGAGCAGAGGCCGCAGTAATTCTGCAGCTTATGTTCTGAGCAGAGGCTGCAGTAATTCTGTGGCTTATGTTCTGAGCAGAGGCCGCAGTAATTCTGTGGCTTACGTTCTGAGAACAGGCCGCAGTAATTCTGCGGCTTAAGTTCTGAGTACAGGCTGCAGTAATTCTGCGGCTTATGTTCTGAGTTCAGGCTGCAGAAACTCTGCGGTTTATGTTTGAGTGCAGGCCGCAGTAATTCTGCAGTTTATGTCTGAGTACAGGCTGCATAAATCCTGCGACTCTAGATCTGAGCACAGGTGTCGTCTAAACCCTGCAGAATTAGGGTAGATGCAAAGAATATGTCATGCAAACATAAGGCTTTTAGGATGTCCTTGTTACAACATTTGCGTGAGTGTCCTTAAGGAATTCTCTGGACTGACCATGAAAGGAAGAAGTTTCAATAAACTTTATACTGCATGAGCTCCTTTTAAAGACAATTCTGTATTAGTTTCTCATTTTAAGATGACAACTGCACTGTTGTGGTGGGAATAGCATTATGCAGCATGGTTTTTTAATTAAGAGTGACATCTTCCTGAGAACATCAACAAAAATTCAGCTTTTTACCATATGAAAAACACTAGCTTACATATGTAGTTTGGAAAGTCTGAAATAAAGCTGTATTCTAAAAATTTACAGAGATACACTTTTCAGTGACCTAACATATAATTAGTTCTGCACAGTAAGACAACTGTAATGAAAATGGTAATTTTTTGCCGACTACTGTTAAAAAATACCTATAAATCAACCAACGTTTGCGGAAATGCGCATTTTTGAAAAACGCAAAATGTTTTGGAAGGCGTCACTAGCGAGGCAACAACAAGCGCAAGCACTGTTGCAAACAATAAGAAACGCAACCGAAAGCACAAACATTAGTAATGGTGGATCGCGTATTCAAAGACCTCTCATCCGAGCTCCTGATCACGATTACTTTGGTTTTCCTCTGATTCAATAAGTGGTCTGGCGGCAGTTTTGAATGAATCATCTGTTAAACAGAGATTTTAAAATTCGCAGCAACCGTTCGTTTCATAATTGAGTGGGTTTTCTTGAACAAAGTATTGCTTGCTAGTTTCGATACTGCTTTTGGCAGCCTTGTTTTATTTAGTCACGGGCTTCAGACAAAAGCTTGCGATCGCAAAACCCACCAGTTTCCAACGCACCTACAACGTACAGTTTTAAAACTGAAAGGGATAGTGGTTCTCATTCTTCAATTTTAAGTTAAAACTGACTCTTACAGGACTGAGATATCAACTTTCATTCGCTCTGGGTCACTTTTTGGAAGCCAGTTTAAGTGTTTCCAAATATCAGGCGTTCTGCAAGATGGCTTCCACATTTAAAGAGCTTATTTTCTTTTAGTTTTTAAGTGCAGAAAGAGAGTCTTTATACTTTATCACACCGCTTTAATTTTAGCTAAACTTGCAGATGCAACATTCCTCTTAATAAGCCTGTGGGACAAAGGATAAGTAAGGACCTGTGTAAGTGAATAAAGCGAGTTTTCTCAAGGCTGCTTGGTTAGTTTGGGCCATTTATTATCTTATTCTGGGCTTTTCGAAGCGTGTTCGCATTCAAATGTGCTGCTTTGGTGGCCGTAATTAATTAATGAGCCCTGGCATTCTGTGCTACTTTACTTTTGGGTTCTCATTAATCCGCTGGTGTCAGTAATTTTTCTCTACGATCTATAATGCGATAGTGTAAGAACTGGTTGGTGTTGTACTGATTTACTAGCCATTGGACCTAAACAGCTGGACATGGTTGATTTAATATGTTGATTTCCTTGTTTTGCAAAGCCAAAATTTGAATATCTATTATGAGCACAAGTATAGACTGCAAGCTAACAAAAAATATACATATTTTCACTTGAACAGTCACTTTTCATCGGTTCACGTGTTTAAGGAAATGTTGCAGTAAAAAAAAATTGTGTGGACGCAATTGATACCGAGTTAACAGTGGTAAAAATCCTTACACCTAAGGATCGCTTAAAACTAGCATCAGGACAATAATGTAGTTGTAGATTTGGTCCCATATTCAATACTCAATTAATAGCAACAGAGGTTTGATATGCAATGAAATACAGCAAGAAGAGTTTTAAGAAAAGTCCGTAGCAGTCCACAGTGATTTTGGCAAATTCTCGCCAAGTTCCAAGAAAACAATTTTTTCAAACTCTTTCAACAAACCCAAGTCCAACATCTGCTTTGCTGTTACCGAGTAAGCGAAGTGAACCACCAAAGCTTCGCCTACAATACAATTGGTCTGTTGAGCTTTGGATGAATATTGCATGGTCCACCAAGCTTCGTCACTTTCGCGGATGGCTCCAAGCTCCATCATACGCTTGAAATCTACAAGGTCTGCATCCAGAAGGAAAAGATTAATACTGAAACGCTGTCCTTTCGTAGTTAGATTCCTTCCGTGAAACAGATATCTACTCAAATGTTTGTTATGATAATGATGCACGAACGTGCGTAGAACCATTTCCGCGCACTCTGGATCTTTCCATCCGCACCATGCGGCAGGTTTAAACTCAAATTTTAATCCCTTAGGATTCACCTCGTGGTCATAAACGCCAATCTGCTGATGAAGCCAGTCGCACCTCCAGTTAGTCACAATGTTACCAAAGTGCATGAAGCAATCGCTCGTATTCTTGTTCTTTAGCATGTTGCCAAAAACGTTTGGATGGAGATAGACGATATCATCGTCCATCTTAAAATAAACATCAGATGGGTTTCGGAGAAGACGTTGTAGAACAACATAATAAAATTTGTGGTAGAATGGGCGCCGACTAATTGGTTCATGGCTTTCAGTAGAATCGTCTCTTAAATATTCAAACTGAAAGACTTCATCTTTTAACAGACTGTTGGCAGCTGTTGAAAACTCCTGCAGCTTGACTTGCGTCTCTTTAGTGTATCCTATCATAGCAAATAACACCCTATCAACAACACCTCCATTCTGTCGAAGCTCTCTGTAGAGGTAAGGCAGCAAGATTCGAAGATACATCCACCGACCGGTAAATATACACGCATGAATTCGACCACTTTTACGTTCGATGCTTTCGAATTTAGTTTCCACCGACGATTGATACGTTTGGTTTTGAACTTTTACCAGACATACAGGGCATGCGACGTATGAGAGTTGGTAGTTAAAGTATGTTGTTAGTACTACTGAAAGTGAAGTGAGGCCGACAAACAAAATTACCTTTTGGTTCATCTTTGCACTAACAATGGAAGGCTCCAACGTTATTTTAATATGCGGGTGCGTTTCCCTGAGAAATACACGCCTTAGATGGCAATAATGGTAACAATAGGATTCGAGGTTGTGATAGTATCCCGGATCTCGGTTCAGGCTTACTCAACCACAGCAAGCGGCGCAAGTACATGATTGAGCGACAACTCTTCTATGTCGTAAGCAATGATTAAAGGACTGTTTTGTAATGTTGTGTTCTATTTCTCATCTACGACTACAAGGCTTTTAGGACTGACGCTTTATTTATTGCAAGTGTTTTTAAGCGTTGCCTTCAGCGTGACGAGTTTTAATGGTTTTTGCCATGCCACTGTTAAACGTCACGAGCAAACATCAGTGATTTTGGAGTTGCCTCTATTTATTACAACAAAACTTTGACTTTGTAAAAGGATTACGGCCTTACACGCCAAAAAAAAACTGGGCATAAAGCATACTGTGCGAATTTGAAGTGCTAAACACGTCCCTTTGAAAAATAGATAGATTTGCACGAAATAGCGTATTTCTGGTGGGACCGCTTTCTGTTAAGGCGACAACAAATGGTATGAAAAAGGCGTATATCGCTCTATTTTCCCGCTGTGTAACTCGAGGGATTCATTCATAGTTAGTCGAAGACTTGTCCCCTTAAAGGCCGCCAGGTGAGCACTGAGGAGATTTTGATTACGACGACCCTACGAAGACAAGCCTTTACACTTGCTACCATTCTCTTGAAAAAAGGTTTTCGCATTATCGGAAACGATTGATGTCGGTGTACCTTTTTGGTAACGCAAGGCTAGAGTGATGTTACTTAACCCGCGAAATAGATACTAACACTTTGCCACTATTACTCAATACAGTAGAAGCTAAATGTCATTTTTTAACACATTATATAGAGTAGTATAGGATTGTTAACGGTCAACTAAAGCTGCATATTTTTGCCAACTATTTACACGTTATTGAAGAAACGTTGTCGCGTGAAAAGCATACACTATGAACGATACTACCCAATAGTTTTCTGGGAAGTGGGAAAACTCTCTTCTATTCTCAGGCACCGTGGAGATAATATTAGCACGGTATACCCAAATCTACTTTAAAACCTTCTTAGAAATGAAAATATGTTGAATATCAATATATGGAACTGAATAGCAAGCTTGTCAGTACTGTCCTCCCAGAATTCCATCGTGTCGCAACGTTAATGGTTTATACTTTGCACCCGACAACCTTTTGTCAATCAGTTGTATATTATAGGATGGTATTGTATACTTTCAGATTTGTGATGTAATGTAGTTAGTGTACATCGCTGTACGCTAGTTGTTACGCACAATAAAAAAGTTCTTACCTACCGTACTATGCGACCACTCTCGCAGGTGACCAGCTCTAGCTGCGACCAGTGCGAAACCTGGTTTGAATCGTCGCTGCAACTCTGTAATCAAAAGCTCTCGTAAGCGTTTCCTTCTGTAAGCGACTGCGACCACTTTTGTGAATTCCCAACTAGTCTCCTTTGTTTTTAGTAACTGTTCTCGTAAGCGACCACTAAGTCAACACAAATTATGAGCTGTGGTCTTTTGAGTTACAGCCATGAAACCTTCACCAGTAGGATATTATTGACAATGATATTGTTGATTGCGTTATTTTGAAGGAGCCAAAACTAGCTTGCTTCTACCGTGTGGCACTAAATTTTTGCGGGTTCTAATTTTTGCGATTTTTGCCCGATCCGCCAAAAAAATATGTTCCCGCAAAATAAAATTCCCACAATTTTTTTCCGCAAAAAATTGCTCCACTGTGGAAATTATGTACAGAAAATAAGTAATAAAAACCGTCTCTGTTTACTTAAAACGTCTCTTTCGTCCAAAAGCAAAGCGAAAAAATTACAAACAAAACGTTCAGAAATAAAACAATGAAATTGCAGTCGGCGGTACACGACGAGTGTTTACGGTAGCTGCTAGCAAAAAGAGTTTTACAGGAATTAAAGGATCGTCTGAAGGTACTCGTCCTGAAGACGAAAAAGAATACTGGTTTGAAGAAGAAAGTGCCATAGATACCTCGGTGGGTTAAATGCAGATAATGCATCAAGTGGTATATTTTTTTTTTTTCGATCCATTGTACTAGTAAGAGTGATATTGATTGATCTGTTTTACATTTGCATGTCGTTTTATCTGTATATTGCTTGCATGTACTCAAATAAAAACGTAAATGTTATCAGTTCCATTTGAACGTGACTTCTAGAAAATCTCTAAAACTATTTCTCAGCAAGAGAAAAGAGTCTTTTCCAATCGCAAATTTAAAATTATTTCCCGCAAAACACAAAAAATCGCCAATCCGTAAAAATGAACTCCCGCAAAAATTTCGTGCCACAGGGTAGTCAAATATCATTAAGGGAACATGCTACTCTACACGTGTTCCCTATTGTCTTTGTATGATGCCTCGGGGCTTCAAAACATCCATGACCTGCAAACTGTAAAACCGTTTCTCCTACATTTTACCTTGCATCAGGACAATAATGTAGTTGTAGATTTGGTCCCATATTCAATACTCAATTAATAGCAACAGAGGTTTGATATGCAATGAAATACAGCAAGAAGAGTTTTAAGAAAAGTCCGTAGCAGTCCACAGTGATTTTGGCAAATTCTCGCCAAGTTCCAAGAAAACAATTTTTTCAAACTCTTTCAACAAACCCAAGTCCAGCATCTGCTTTGCTGTTACCGAGTAAGCGAAGTGAACCACCAAAGCTTCGCCTACAATACAATTGGTCTGTTGAGCTTTGGATGAATATTGCATGGTCCACCAAGCTTCGTCACTTTCGCGGATGGCTCCAAGCTCCATCATACGCTTGAAATCTACAAGGTCTGCATCCAGAAGGAAAAGATTAATACTGAAACGCTGTCCTTTCGTAGTTAGATTCCTTCCGTGAAACAGATATCTACTCAAATGTTTGTTATGATAATGATGCACGAACGTGCGTAGAACCATTTCCGCGCACTCTGGATCTTTCCATCCGCACCATGCGGCAGGTTTAAACTCAAATTTTAATCCCTTAGGATTCACCTCGTGGTCATAAACGCCAATCTGCTGATGAAGCCAGTCGCACCTCCAGTTAGTCACAATGTTACCAAAGTGCATGAAGCAATCGCTCGTATTCTTGTTCTTTAGCATGTTGCCAAAAACGTTTGGATGGAGATAGACGATATCATCGTCCATCTTAAAATAAACATCAGATGGGTTTCGGAGAAGACGTTGTAGAACAACATAATAAAATTTGTGGTAGAATGGGCGCCGACTAATTGGTTCATGGCTTTCAGTAGAATCGTCTCTTAAATATTCAAACTGAAAGACTTCATCTTTTAACAGACTGTTGGCAGCTGTTGAAAACTCCTGCAGCTTGACTTGCGTCTCTTTAGTGTATCCTATCATAGCAAATAACACCCTATCAACAACACCTCCATTCTGTCGAAGCTCTCTGTAGAGGTAAGGCAGCAAGATTCGAAGATACATCCACCGACCGGTAAATATACACGCATGAATTCGACCACTTTTACGTTCGATGCTTTCGAATTTAGTTTCCACCGACGATTGATACGTTTGGTTTTGAACTTTTACCAGACATACAGGGCATGCGACGTATGAGAGTTGGTAGTTAAAGTATGTTGTTAGTACTACTGCAAGTGAAGTGAGGCCGACGAACAAAATTACCTTTTGGTTCATCTTTGCACTAACAATGGAAGGCTCCAACGTTATTTTAATATGCGGGTGCGTTTCCCTGAGAAATACACGCCTTAGATGGCAATAATGGTAACAATAGGATTCGAGGTTGTGATAGTATCCCGGATCTCGGTTCAGGCTTACTCAACCACAGCAAGCGGCGCAAGTACATGATTGAGCGACAACTCTTCTATGTCGTAAGCAATGATTAAAGGACTGTTTTGTAATGTTGTGTTCTATTTCTCATCTACGACTGCAAGGCTTTTAGGACTGACGCTTTATTTATTGCAAGTGTTTTTAAGCGTTGCCTTCAGCGTGACGAGTTTTAATGGTTTTTGCCATGCCACTGTTAAACGTCACGAGCAAACATCAGTGATTTTGGAGTTGCCTCTATTTATTACAACAAAACTTTGAATTTGTAAAAGGATTACGGCGTTACACGACAAAAAAAACTGGGCATAAAGCATACTGTGCGAATTTGAAGTGCTAAACACGTCCCTTTGAAAAATAGATAGATTTGCACGAAATAGCGTATTTCTGGTGGGACCGCTTTCTGTTAAGGCGACAACAAATGGTATGAGAAAGGCGTATATCGCTCTATTTTCCCGCTGTGTAACTCGAGGGATTCATTCATAGTTAGTCGAAGACTTGTCCCCTTAAAGGCCGCCAGGTGAGCACTGAGGAGATTTTGATTACGACGACCCTACGAAGACAAGCCTTTACACTTGCTACCATTCTCTTGAAAAAAGGTTTTCGCATTATCGGAAACGATTGATGTCGGTGTACCTTTTTGGTAACGCAAGGCTAGAGTGATGTTACTTAACCCGCGAAATAGATACTAACACTTTGCCACTATTACTCTATACAGTAGAAGCTAAATGTCATTTTTTAACACATTATATAGAGTAGTATAGGATTGTTAACGGTCAACTAAAGCTGCATATTTTTGCCAACTATTTACACGTTATTGAAGAAACGTTGTCGCGTGAAAAGCATACACTATGAACGATACTACCCAATAGTTTTCTGGGAAGTGGGAAAACTCTCTTCTATTCTCAGGCACCGTGGAGATAATATTAGCACGGTATACCCAAATCTACTTTAAAACCTTCTTAGAAATGAAAATATGTTGAATATCAATATATGGAACTGAATAGCAAGCTTGTCAGTACTGTCCTCCCAGAATTCCATCGTGTCGCAACGTTAATGGTTTATACTTTGCACCCGACAACCTTTTGTCAATCAGTTGTATATTATAGGATGGTATTGTATACTTTCAGATTTGTGATGTAATGTAGTTAGTGTACATCGCTGTACGCTAGTTGTTTTGTACAATAAAAAAGTTCTTACCTACCGTACTATGCGACCACTCTCGCAGGTGACCAGCTCTAGCTGCAACCAGTGCGAAACCTGGTTTGAATCGTCGCTGCAGCTCTGTAATCAAAAGCTCTCGTAAGCGTTTCCTTCTGTAAGCGACTGCGACCACTTTTGTGAATTCCAAACTAGTCTCCTTTGTTTTTAGTAACTGTTCTCGTAAGCGACCACTAAGTCAACACAAATTATGAGCTGTGGTCTTTTGAGTTACAGCCATGAAACCTTCACCAGCAGGATATTATTGACATTGATATTGTTGATTGCGTTATTTTGAAGGAGCCAAAATTAGCTTGCTTCTACCGTGTGGCACTAAATTTTTGCGGGTTCTAATTTTTGCGATTTTTGCGCGATCTGCCAAAAAAATATGTTCCCGCAAAATAAAATTCCCACAATTTTTTTCCGCAAAAAATTGCTCCACTGTGGAAATTATGTACAGAAAATAAGTAATAAAAACCGTCTCTGTTTACTTAAAACGTCTCTTTCGTCCAAAAGCAAAGCGAAAAAATTACAAACAAAACGTTCAGAAATAAAACAATGAAATTGCAGTCGGCGGTACACGACGAGTGTTTACGGTAGCTGCTAGCAAAAAGAGTTTTACAGGAATTAAAGGATCGTCTGAAGGTACTCGTCCTGAAGGCGAAAAAGAATACTGATTTGAAGAAGAAAGTGCCATAGATACCTCGGTGGGTTAAATGCAGATAATGCATCAAGTGGTATATTATTTTTTTTTCGATCCATTGTACTAGTAAGAGTGATATTGATTGATCTGTTTTACATTTGCATGTCGTTTTATCTGTATATTGCTTGCATGTACTCAAATAAAAACGTAAATGTTATCAGTTCCATTTGAACGTGACTTCTAGAAAATCTCTAAAACTATTTCTCAGCAAGAGAAAAGAGTCTTTTCCAATCGCAAATTTAAAATTATTTCCCGCAAAACACAAAAAATCGCCAATCCGTAAAAATAAACTCCCGCAAAAATTTCGTGCCACAGGGTAGTCAAATATCATTAAGGGAACATGCTACTCTACACGTGTTCCCTATTGTCTTTGTATGATGCCTCGAGGCTTCAAAACATCCATGACCTGCAAACTGTAAAACCGTTTCTCTTACATTTTACCGTTAAATTCCGAATAAACGTGCAAGCACCACCGCACACCATCGCGTTCTAGTAGAGAAAAACTCCTGAGAAATGTTTGGATGGAGGTAGACGACATCTTTCACTAAACATAAGATGTATAGGATAACAAAACAACTTGCTGTAGAATGGTTACTCATGCGTTTCGGTTGGATCATGTTTGTAATTAACATACTTGGCAAAGTTAACAACAAAAATCTCAATAACAATGCAGTTAGACAAAAAAGTGCGTGTTGCGCTGCCGCACTATTGCATGGTTCACCAAACTTCATAACCGCGGGTCGTTCCAAGAACCATCACTCGCGTGACGAGTTCTACATCCGAAAGAAAAAAATTAATACCGTAGTGCTGTCCTTGACGAATTGAAAGACAGGAGACAACTACATGTTTCGGCATTACTTATGTCATTCTATTGCTAACCTTAAAAACAATTTCGCATGTGAAACTCTACCAAAAAGCAATGAAGCCTACCCAAAAAATTAAACAACCCTTGACCCCCCCCCCCATCCATTGTTAACTAATACCGCAAACAAGACGCCAAAATTTGAATATCTATTAAGAAATATGGTTGCATGCAAAGGCCTGAAACAAAAATCAAACTTTAAGTCAAATTTACTGACGTATATCTTCTAATTTAGATAAAATGAAATCGACAAGCTCTTGCAATGGTTTCGAATTTGGTTTAAAGTGAAAAATAACACTAACAAATTTAGATTGACCTGGTACTAAAGATACTCCATCAATAATATCTGCACTCCTAAAGATTGTTCTCCTAACGATTGGATCTCAAAACTACAGAACATACAAGCCGCACGCTCGATTTTAGGACCGAAGCGACGTTTAACGTCACGTTCTTCAAATATTTATGGGGGGTTAGAACAGCGCTAGGCGTGAATTCTTTTCTTTCGAATAAAGTGGGGTATTACGTTAAAAAACTTTAAATGATGTCCTTTAGCTGTCATCGGTGTTAAATTTAATGAGCTTTCGTTCATCTCTGCCAACATCCCATTTTAAAATTTAGCTATGCGGATAACGGCACCTTTGAAAACCAGGAATATATCTAAATACCGTAAAAACCAAAGGAGGTGCTACTAAACAGGCAAAACGCGAGCGAACTGGACCGTCCGAGAATCATTCTAGCAAAAAAGCAGATAAATGGTTTATTTTTCATAATTTGATATTATAGCTTTTCCTTAGAAGCTTCTGACTAAAGGAGAAATTACTAAGCCCAAGTTTATGCTTAAATAATTCACCAATGGCCGTAAACTCAAATTGGCGCATTTTGTTTAATTTTACGTCTTTAACTTGGAGGCACCTAACTAGCCTGAAAAGCATAGAATCGAAAGAATCGGAAACTCAAGCAAGACTGCTAAAAACGAGCGCAACGGTCAGTGTACACTTGTAAGCTTTTTAGTTTAGCTGCTTCAATGAAGAACAGAGACCATATGTTTGTATGAATGCCGTACAAATCCAAGAAAACGTGCACCTAACGTAGCTTACTTGAATTGTGGCCATGTGCTGGCTTGATTGCTTTTGCAGTTGGCTATAATCTCCAAACAATCGTTTAAAATAATGCGGCATTCCAAGGGATCGCTAGCTTAAGTAATTCGAAACAATTCAGACGAAAAAATTGGCGACGCGAACCAATAGCCGCTAAGTGTTCTCTACATTTATATCACTGGGCTCTGCTGTCTGCTACGTGAACAAGTTATTCTTTTTTGAAATTATTCTACACCAAAGGATTTATTTTGTCAACTCACAAGTTCGGGTGCAGCGCCTGAAAGTTCTCTCTGAAGGACAGAAAATCCCTAGGACCAGTTTAGGGAAAAAAAGTTTGATATTAAGCGACCTAGTTACGATTATTGCCCCCGCAGAGATTTTGAAAATTCCGAGGAGGCATCCTTATAGCTCGTGCGTATATAAAGTAAAGTGAAGTAAAGTACTTACACTTAAAATATACAGGAAATATACCAGATCAAATCTCGATTTGCCAGAACAGGGCGCGCACGGAATAAGTGGGTAATGATGACGTTTCATCACTAAACGTCCGAACGGAATAAATGAATAATGATGTCTTAGCATCAGTAAACATATGGGTAATGTGACGGTGACGGGTGTCAATAAATAAAAAATCTCTATCTAGGGGGTATGGTATTCATAGAAAACTCGTGGGTTGTTTTGCCGTCAGTCATACTGCATGCGCTTCCTTACCGCACATGTTTTCAGTATATGTAAAATCCCGAAGAGCAGCTGTCTTGAAGATGAGAGAGAAACTGTAGTTTTTATTTCCGTTTGCCTCAATTTATTCGCGTAGAAAGCCAACGTAAATTGTCAAGCCACGAGAAGGAAAAGTTTGAGTTCGACCTAAAAAAATTTGGATCCAGAGACGCTGGGGAAGACTATTTTTCAGACACGCATCATGCAGAAATCATTTGGAAACGATTTGTCCACACAAATCACTTTGGTGGACTGAAAGCAGAGTATATGTCCACCCATTGGGGCAAATTTTATGCAAATGAGTTTCGACCCGCGAAGCGGGTCGGAACCCTAGGCGGCTGCCATCTTGGATCGAACCCTAGCCCGCGAAGCGGGCAAACCCTAAGACAGCTCATGAATAATAGCCCTAACCCGTAGCGGGTCGTAACCCTAGGCGGTCATCTTGGTGGACGGGACCCAAACCCTAGGTGACGTCATAGCTCATGAATAATAGCCCTAAGCGGCCATCTTGTTTTGAACCCTAACCCGCCATCTTGTTTCTCAAAGCTCTAACCCTAAGCCGCCATCTTGTTTTTTCAACCCTAACCCGCCATCTTGTTTTAAGCCGCCATGTTGTTTTGAACCCTAAGCCGCCATCTTGTTTTCCGCCATCATGTTGTTTCCCGCCATGTTGTTTTGAACCCTAAGTAAGAAGAAAGAAGAAGAAAGAAAGAAAAAGAAAGGTGCGCCACCCGAGATTCGAACCTGGTGAATTTGGAAGACATATCCGATTAGAAACGTAATACTTACCTGACTGCGCCAGGCCCGGGCTGGCTGAGTAATGACATGAATGGGTTCTATCAGTAGGATCTTTCACCAAAAAAGAAACGGACCAGCATCCTAGCTTTATTCGAGATACTAGTTGTGTGTGTGTGTGTGAGTGAGGGACGAAGGAGAGTGAGGTTGTGAGTGAGTGAGGGACGAAGGAGAGTGAGGTTGTGTAGGTTACGATAATTTTGTGGGTTATTTCAGACGGCTGCCAAGGGCCCCTGTTAGGGATCCTATTCGACAAGCAAAACATTTTCTTACTCTTTTCTTACGAAGCAAAGCTTCTAGATCGAGGCAAACGCAAAAACGTGAGTGACCCACGCGTATTCTTCTCGGAAATTAATTCGCGGAAACCAAATCAAAACAAAAGCGGACCCTAAGGAAACAGTCGAAACATATAAACAAAAGCGCCTTGAAATCATCCCATCAAATCACCCTTAGCCCTTAAACCAGAAATCAAGCGCAGATAAAATCAATCCTCCTCTATTATTCTTCGCGCGTGGGCGAACAAGATTTACAATACTTTAAAACAACGCACTGGTATCAAATCCTACAAAGCTGTAGGAAAATAAAGTTTATGGGAACCTTGCCGTTTTCTTTCAATCTTACGGCCCTTATTGTCACTCTCAATGGTTACAATATCAATATGATCATTAAATGTCACGATCTTCGGTTTTTCATCCACGGATAATTTCTGCCATTCCTCATTCATCTTCGGTATTCTAGCCCGATCCTTTCTTCGACGTATCATTTTGGTGCGCCATCTTTTCTTGGACCGATTATATTTTGCGGCATTCTTTCCTTGGTCCGATAAGATGATAGTATGATGTATTCCAATCAGGTCCCTCCTTGTTCTATTATGCGGTATTCCAAACAAATCCATACTTGCTCAAACCGGTCTTTGCAAATTTTTCAAAGCGTATCGTTCTTGCTTTAAGTTAATGTTTTCCAAGAACCAACTGAAACTCCCGTGCTGTAAACTGTGAAGACCTATTTCCCTTACAATAAACGGTTGCTGGTTCAGTTGATACCCATCCAAATCGACAATCATACAGATTTGTTCCAGGTTGTCTTCTGTCTAAAACAGAGTTGATTTGGTTTAACTGACACACCCTAAACAGGTACAGACTTGCCCCATGAGGTCATAACCGTCTTTGTCGTTAGAATGTTTGTCGGAACATATCGAATCATACCTGGTGACGTCATATCCACCTTGTTTTGTATATAAAAATTGTATTGCGCGAATTTTCTAAAAGGGAACGATCAAAGATGGCTGCTTGTTTTCTCTATCTCTCGTCAAGTTTTACGGATTGGTTTCTTTACAAGACACACTTGTACCTGTGTAAGCAGTTGTATGAACCCACCGACTTACCGGAACCGACAGACGATCCTTTACAGGTAATTGAACTCTGTCAAGGCAATATCGGGCGTTGGATTGCATTTATGGTCTGGTTGGAAACATGTCCGAACGCGTTTCCTTGTTTTCAAGAAATACGGCGACGTTACGCCATTCCCTCTATTGTAACGTTGGATGGTCTACTACGGCTAAAAGATAGATCTCTAACGCAGTCCACTTAACTTCGACCAAAATGAACTACAGAAGTTTTTACTCTACGAGTGAAGAATGTCAACGTCGGATGTTCACCTAGATGTCCCAAACAACGGTTCTTTTAGGAACCACCAAAGCCTATGAAAGTAAATGACCAATAAAACATTACTTTCGGTTTTGAGTAACCAGGTGTTTAGAAAAAATCAACATATTATTTTTGGTTAAGACTGTATTTTATTTTGTTTTTTCAATACTGTCCAAGAATGGCAGAACTTGGATGGGGAATATACCCCATTTGACCCTGACTAAAATGTTTGGGTGAACTGCCTTCATCTTCGGGACTGGCCTCTTCTACAGTCATGTCCTCTTCTGGACTATCCTCTTCTGGACTGTCCTCTTCTGGACTGTCATACATGTCATCATCAGGTGACTCGTTGGGTGACTCGTCCGTGTCCTCTTTGTCTGTGTCGGATTCTTCCAAAGGTTGAAAAACCCGATTTAGCAAATATTTGCGCTGGTTGACCCCAGCCTCGACGGCTTCATTGAAATCCATATCTTCCTCTTCTTGGAATTTCTTACGGGTTTCCAAGATGGCCTCATGGATCGGGTCCTCTCTAAGCATATGAACGCACTTCAAGTGGTGAATGTACTGATGTCTCAACTCTTTCTGTAGCTCAGGCAACATCTCGTTGTACGCGCGAATTCTTGCCCGTTTCTTACTCAAACCAGCTTTCTGCAAACTATTAACGAGATGTCTAAAATCTTTCAATTTGATCACCTTGACCCTTTCACGAAATTCATCCCACGGATCTATATCTGAGATTTCCTCTTCTTGTTTGACTGGGGATGCGGATGATTCGGGAAACTCATCCAATGGAGTCAAAGTGTTGGGTGACATGGGGTCTCCAAAAATGTCAAAAACAAATTTCTTTCCTGTTTTTGGATCGACGTGTACCGTAGGACTCCCTAGATCTGCGGGTTCACCTGTTTCTGGTTCCGTTGTTTCCGTCGGACTCGGTGGTTCTGGGGTAATTGGTTCAAAAATATTGTTTTCTGAGTGACCCTGTTCGTTACTATCACGCTGTTCAACTTGTAAATGGTTGGCTTCGTGACGTTTTCGATTATCCGATCGAGTAAATTGTTTCAGACAGTAACGACACGTCGTACTCATCGAGACATCTGCACGGTTTGATGTTTACACAAAAATGATCTAAAATGATCAGAATTGCGACTTATATACGTTGCTCACAACATGAGGTCGAGGTTACATCAGGTCGAGGTTCTGATAAGTCCATCAGTACCTCTTGAAGCGCTTTTTGAATTTTTTCCAAGGCCTGTTGTATGTCATCCTTCGGTTTTGATACCTTTAGCTTATGTTTCCAACAGTAGTGTTTTTCGTGGCGTTTTCGATTCCGATTGATGGTAAAGGGTTTGTCACAATATTGACATAGATAGGACATGATTGCTCCGTCAAGTGTTGACTCCAATTGATATTTTAGTGTCTAGAATGATCCCTTTATAGTCAATTTCGTAACACATGCAGGACCCTGTATTCAGTAATGTATAGTTAGACCCATTCCCCCTCTACCTACCCCTCAGCTTCTTGAAGTTATAACCTCCTCATATGAGTTGAGGTTAACCAGCCCGTCATGTACTATCCTCCTCCTCCTCCTCAAAATAGTATCCCCCTCGTACCCTCCTCCTCCTCCTCAAAATAGTATCCCCCTCGTACCCTCCTCCTCCTCCTCCTCAAAATAGTATCCCCCTCGTACCCTCCTCCTCCTCCTCCTCAAAATGGTATCCCCCTCGTACCCTCCTCCTCCTCCTCAAAATAGTATCCCCTTTGTACCCTCCTCCCCTTCCTCAAAATGGTATCCCCTTTGTACCCTCCTCCTCCTCCTCAAAATAGTATCCCCCTCGTACCCTCCTCCTCCTCCTCAAAATGGTATCCCCTTCGTACCCTCCTCCTCCTCCTCAAAATAGTATCCCCCTCGTACCCTCCTCCTCCTCCTCCTCAAAATAGTATCCCCCTCGTACCCTCCTCCTCCTCCTCCTCAAAATAGTATCCCCCTCGTACCCTCCTCCTCCTCCTCAAAATAGTATCCCCCTCGTACCCTCCTCCTCCTCCTCAAAATGGTATCCCCCTCGTACCCTCCTCCTCCTCCTCAAAATGGTATCCCCTTCGTACCCTCCTCCTCCTCCTCAAAATAGTATCCGGATACTATTCGGATACTATTCGGATCGTTTCCCAAAATTCTGTTCCTTTTTATCGAAGCAACTTGTTTTCAGATTTCCACAACAACACTATTCCGTTGTAATTGATATTCGAGGAAATGTCTAAAAAACTATCGATTTGTCATGATGTTTCCCGAAACAATCTCTCCTCGGCACTGCAATCGCTAGTATTTTGCGCGCAGGGTCCAACTGGTTAGGAACAGCAAATATAGGAACTAAGTGTTCCTATGTTTGTTGGGCAACATTGGGATCGCCATGAACCAACGGATCTGGGTATCCTGTGTAAGGGAAACGGATATTTTTACAAGTTGTCATAATTTATATAAATTCGACGGAAACTACGGATTTCACGGAGTAGACGGATTTCTTTATGCTAATCATAAGATGATAATGAAATTCATGAAATCCGTCTTGACCGTCAATACCGTCGAATCCGTTCACTTTCACCAAGTCTTTTAACGAGGGGATATGTAATGACCACCCCTCCCCTTCATATTTTTTAACGGACATCGAGCTTGAAACATTTTTCTCTTAATTCAACGGATTCTACGGATTTCACGGAGTAAGCGGATTCCTTGATGCTAATTTTTAAATGACATTGCAATCAGATTGAATTATTATTATAATAATTATTATCTTTATTATAATAATAATAATAATGATAATAATAATATTATTATTATTATTATTATTATTATTATTGAATAATGTTATGTTATATTATTATTATTATTATTATTATTATCATTATTATTATTATTATAATAAAGATAATAATTACTATAATAATAATTCAATCTGATTGTAATGTCATTTAAAAATTAGCATCAAGGAATCCGCTTACTCCGTGAAATCCGTAGAATCCGTTGAATTAAGAGAAAAATGTTTAAAGCTCGTTGTCCGTTAAAAAATATGAAGGGGAGGGGTGGTCAATACATTTTCCCTCGTTAAAAGACTTGGTGAAAGTGAACGGATTCGACGGTATTGACGGTCAATACGGATTTCATGAATTTCATTATCATCTTATGATTAGCATAAAGAAATCCGTCTACTCCGTGAAATCCGTAGTTTCCGTCGAATAAAGAGAAAACTGTTCGTCGCTATATACCCGTCTTCAATCAAGTGCAGCATTTGTTGATTTAGGTCATACAGAGAATGCAAGTTACGTATCTCGACATCATAATAGTCAATTTATTACTTGCGTGGTTCTACAAGGGAATTTTCGCTGAACCGTTAAAGGAATGGAATTTAAGGTATTAGACCTTACAAACAACAGCAGTATCACTGTGTGCAACATTAGATGTCAGTGGAATCAGTTAATTATCGTGCCATCATATATGCTCAATTGTTGCTTTACGTGGTCCTAAACAGGAATTTTTACTGAGACGTTAAAGGAATGACAATTTAAGGTATTAGACCTTACAAACAACAGCATCATCACATTGATTGTTTACCTTACGTAATCCTCCAAAGGATGCGAGGCAGTGGTATTCGGCTAAGACTTAATAAACAATAACTGTCTCACATTGACTGTTTACCTTAATACGTAATCCACAGTAGTGGTATTCGGTAAGACAAAAGACGCTTGAAGTAAGTCCGTGCGAGCGTAAACTCCAGGCAAGATCTTACTGGTCAGAAATACCGTGGCCCTCCAAGCATCCATAACTTAAGTAAACTCTATAAAAAGAAAGCGGTCAAGTTCGTATTACTCATTCACAAGCAGGATGCCATAAGAGGACCAGAGTATAGCGATGTAAGTACGCCAATATATTTTCCTAATTTGAAGACCCCTTTCTTTTCAAACCATTATTGAACAACATTTTATGCGTAAAATCTTTCAGGCGAAATGGCCCGAAATCCTGCACGGCAGCTTAACAGTAAGTCCATCAGAGACGCCATTTTGTCATACATTGTCCCTTCAGTGGAAAAGAAATTCTGCATTGTAAGCGGAAAATGCACATGGCGAGTCACAGGAAACGAAGAACTAGTAGAAGCGTGGAAGCTAATTAGTCAAAAAAGACACCAGTGTGATGCAGCTCTAAGCAAGCTCACCAACTTTGGATTCTATTTTTCGGCGATTGCCTCATTCGAACCGAAAGCAAAATCGGGCAAGAAAAAGGCTTCAGAAGAGGACGAAGAGGAAGCGGTTGTACAGCCCTCACAAAATCAGTCAGGGCATTCCTGTATCGATATAGCTGTGGAAAAAAGGCGTCTACCAGCAATTTCGTACTGGATAGCCTTCGAGTCAACCAATGGTTCTCAAGTAAGTGTCGTGCCGCTGAGGAAGGCCTGGTTTGAGTGTGACGTTGAGGTAGATGTAAAGGTTCTAAAAGGAAAACAGCTACAAAACATTGCAAAAACACTGTGCACCGTATGCAAAGATCACAGCTCCACCTACATGGCTAAAATCGCTCAGCTGTCCTATGAATACGTTGAAAGGGAAGTGCTACTTGAAATCGAAGACCAGCTATTTGAACCTGAAGAGCGAGATTACTTTGTCCTCCAGTTTTACCTGGCCAAGCAAGTTTACTGGCAAGACCTGAGAGAGGGCGTGGCGGCCTTGCAGAGGGCAGGATTGCAACTACAACTTAATAATACTCCCGGGAATGAGGAATTGGTCAAAGGTATCAGCATGGCACCAGAAATCACGGCAAACCCTATTACCCAGTTGATAAACGACGTGGAGAGGGTGATGCGCAAGAACAAGTACGGGCTGTGCAAAGGTGAGGTGTTGAAACTGGCGCCGGGTTCACGTTATACGTTTCAACCGAAGACTACCGTTGATGAGTTCATTGGCACTTTAGAAGGACACCCGAAGTTAAGAGCTGCTCTCGTTTAGCACGCCGAGCGGATCAAAGAAAAGCTTAAAAAGCCAGACACTCAAGTCATCCAGCAGCTTGAGATCGATCATGACCTGATAGAAGTGAGTGACGGCTGGTGTCTCTCGTTGTCACAACGACAGTTTGTACACGCCCCTATACAAGCAGCCGACGAAGGGAAAATTTCACCCCGTGCATTCGTGCAGTATGACCACCAAAAACGCCCTGAACCTAAATTCTTCAAAGAGATCCTGGAGAATAACCTTACCGACGACAAGATACGAGCGTTTTGCAGTGACTACTTGGGGCTTTTGCGCTTCCAACAAAAGAAACACAAAGAAAAGGTAAGGCATTTTGAGAAACTCCGTGACATGACAAACCGATATCTTTTCCTTTGTTGTCTGGTGGTGAAAAGGGATTGTTCGAACTGTCTTGGCCCATGGCCCATTATGACACTAAACATTAATGCGTGATTAATGTATTTTTCCCTAGGTTCCCTGCCTAATCGGTGCGGCAGACAGTGGGAAAACCAGCTTGTTTGCTCCGATCTTGGGCGTTGTTCCGGCCAACCGGATTGCAAGAGTGACAAAGCAGAGAGCGTTCAACAAGGCGATGATAAACAAAGACACACAGTGTATCTTTATTGACGAGGCGTGCGTTTCCACCATGGATGTAGATGATTGGAAGTTATTAACACAAGGGGGTGGACTGCCATAGACACAAAATACTCGACTGCCCGTGGATTTGTGAACCGCTGCCCGATGATCATCGCTTGTCAAGAAGAAATGCAATTTCCAGAGGCTGACCGTGAAGCGATGGACTCGCGCCTAAACAAGTATGTATTCAAACCACTGCCAACCAAGGACCCATCTGCATACGCATGGCTCAAGAACCACCCCATTGATGTTATCCTGTGGGCCATGGAAATGGCAGACCAGCCTTGCATAACCCCGCAAAGCAACGATGATGCACAAGGCCTTTCTAAAGAGGAAAAGGCGGCACTGCTTTCATGCGAACTGGACGACTCACAAGATACGGCAGAGGACGTTGATCAAGTGGATGAGGAGGAACAGCCAGTGCCAGGTCCGTTAGCAGAGGCGTTGCGAATGGCTCAGCAAAACTATGATGCAAACTCCATACAGTACCAAATAGTGACGGAGAGGTTGAGTAATGTCGAAGCATGGACCAGAGAGAGCATTGCAAGGGCAAAAATTCAGTGGCAAGAACGAGTAGACGGTTTGCCTCATCGCGGTGTTCCTATCGACGTAGCCAAGTTGCTCCCGAAGTATGACCAGCCGGTACCTGAAACCGTGCTCCGACACATAAGGCGAGTGGACGAGCAAGACGCAAGAGAACAAGCATTACAAAGGGAAGTGCAGGCAAAAGAGGCGTTTGACAATGCTTGGGTAAAGAAAATGGAGTTTGAGTTGAGCAACATGACGAAGCGTCTGGAGGTAGTCGCCCGTAGTGAGATTCCCGACCTCAAAAGCTACATCGAGATTCTCGTGTACAAGCTCAAAATGCATCATGAAAATGCCGGCAACCTAAAGTGCGCCACAATCGTAGAAGGGAGACGAAAGGCATGCATAGAATGGGGTCTCATAGAACAGAAACACGCCTATTTAGTGACGAGTGCCTTTGAGCCCTTGCCCTTGTGCGAAACGGAGGACGAAGAGGATCCCGAAAAAGACGATGAACTGGGTAAGCCACCGGGGATATGTTGTGTGTCGCAAACAATTTCCTTTCAGCCCGTGTTATGTTACTAATTGTGTTACTGTTCAATTTGTGAGTGCGTTGAAATTTTTGCTTTTCGCCTGCGCTGTTTGTCTAAACAAATCGTGTTTTTTTTTCTTTTTTCCATTATACAGAACACGCGCCGGGTACCGAGGACGAAGGCGATCTGCATCAGCCACCGATGATGAGCAGCGAGAAAGAAATGGGTGAGTCCCGTTAATGTCATGCCAAACAATTTCTCGATTTTCTAACCTTTCATAGAAGTCCCTGTGTTAAATTGTTTTAATTTGTTGTCATTTGATTATCATCAGAACTATCGGAGTCTCTTTTCTCAAGTGGGTTCGCCGAAGGGGACGTGGTGGAAACGCCTTCAAGTCAGTCTGTTTTAATAGCTGATGGTTTACTGCGCGAGTCGCCTACCAGAAAAAGACGAGCGCCGTTCGAGGACTACACGTCGTCGCAGGCCTGGGGTGGGCTCAAAGTTCGCTCCCAACCAATTAAAAAGGCGATGAAAACAAGGCCTTCAAACAAGCTGCCCCGGGGACAAACTCAAATCAGAAAGTTTTTCCATAAAGCAATGGAAACTGAAATGTGACTGTAACGAATTAAAGTAAATTGAGCATAGCATTGAATACGTTTAATTGAGTTGTTCTTACATACAGTGAGATATCAAAGTCCTATCATGTCGTAGTATTCCACGGGGTCTCCAATTCACTGATTCCAGTACTGTAAGCTCCTCTTCTACGATATCTGTTTTTGGCACCGGTGTAGGATCTGCGTCGATCCTGCATTAAGCGTTGCTTAGAGCCCGATCATGTCACAATGTTCCAAGGGCCTCCAGTTAACCGATTCCAGAACATTTAGCTCTTCCTCTATGATTACATGCCTCGAAACCAGTGTTGCAATAGCGTCCATAAACAAGGAATTTCTTGCAATGTCGCTGCTTTCTAGTTTAATGGCTATGAAAAGGCATGCCAAGATGAGCTCCCTCAGAGTAGCCCTTTGCCTTTGCGTTGTTCTGTTTAAATGCCTCCAAAAAAGGCTTTCTGCCAACATGGCCGTCGATTTTGGAAAACCAAATGGCTCGCAAATGCCATGAATAAACTCTCCAGCAAACTTGATGCCTTGCAACGACAAAGCGGGATGTTTATCTACAATGGTCTCCATGATCTTAGGGGGTGTGTTCAGCAGGAAAAGAGGCCCGGCTTTTAAAGTCTGCGCGCTAAATAGTGACACGCAACATCCCGAAATGCTTTGGGAAACACACACGCAAAGAAGGCCTGTTTGATTCGCACATAAGCAAGCAAGCGCGGTTCCCAGGGCGTCATTTGAAATTCCAGTTCTATAGTAGCAGTAAGTTTTTAGCTAGCGCGTGTCTTTGCAAAACTTGGCCGCTGCTCGTTTCTTCAGCGAGTCAGAAGACCTTCCTTTCTGGAAATGAAATTCGGAATCCCTTAGAATGGCTGTCCACTGACCATAGCCGTACCTTTTGAGACCGGCCTTGAGATACCTGTCTTCGTCCTGGGTGAACAAGAGGGCTTTTTTTCTATTGCATGTACGACCGATGTTCGCCACTTTGAAAGCGCGCTGGCGTGTAAGTCTTGGAATTTCACCCAAATTGGATTCCCGTTTTAGTGGCAACGCCTCCTCTGCACTTTCGACTTCTTCTGTAGAACCGCTGGACAGATGGTGCGCATCATGTTCTTGAGAGGAGGCGGACGAGATGTCTGACAGTCTTGAAATTACATCTTCTTCCAACTTTGTCCCCTTGTCGCCATGTAGTTTATCCAAGCATTGGCGGGCCTTTGTTGCGACCTCTCTGGATCGTTGCTTTTGATAATGCACTCTTGCTACAACCGAGCTGTGTTTTTGATCCTCTGAAACTGCGTCTTGTTCTCTTGCACTGAGCTGGTTGGAACTTGCCGTCTCGACGATTTGGCGGTAGCGCGTTGGGTGAACATATTTTCCAATGGCATCAAAAACCAGTTTACTCATCAGCTCTCCAAGCTTGTTGTGCTGTCCCCCGTTTCTCGTCACGAGTACGTAGTCGCAAACTGGTTTCTGCAGAGGGCGAATGTGATGTATATATCCATCCAAAACTTTCATGTTAGTGTCGGTTAAAAGGAGGGAGTCAAATCCGTATTTACCTGCCGTTTTAAACATTTTCTGGTCAATGAATCCCCCGTTTGTTTTCGCTGCACGAACCATGTCAACAGTGAGGTACTGGTACGTCATGGGTCGGGAGCCCTTTACCTTAATGAACAAGTACACGGCTAGAAATTTGGTGGCAAACGACAAATCCCCCGAGCAAACACAACCTGGATTGTCCCTGCATTTCTTAAGCACTTCTTCATATCGAGGCAGGTAATGAGACACAACTTCCAGTAGTTCGTCGAGTGATGCCCAGTGACCCTTGGCTTCCAAAACATCAATGTCCAGATCGCTGGTCCACTGCAATCTCATCATCTTAGACACTGTTCGCCGAAACTCTTTTCAAGTACGTCTCGGTGACAGTTAATCCTCTAGCCACTGTATCTGACAATCCTTCGCTGACTTTTCTGAATTGCACTAGCTCCCCAATGGCGTCCAGGTATCCTAAACGTCCAGCATGTCCAAGATTCCACGTGTCCTGCATCATATCAGCAAATTTAAAGAGGAGGTTAGGAGAGCATAAGCTATAGTCGACATTTTTCCAAGTCAGTTCGTCTTCGTCTTCACAACAAAATCTGAGAAACTTAAGGCTTTTGCTGACAATTTGCGGAGCTTTGCGATCGCTCTTGCCCCCGCCACTCCCGGTGAGCCAAGAAAGGAATTCTTTAGCGATTGCACCCGATGGTTCAAAGGTTGGAATCGGTTTGCTCGCGCTGGTGGGCTTGGATTTTTTTGGGCTTTCATTACAGTCGCTAACTTGACTAGCCTCAATTTCTGCATTGCTTGGTTTCTGATCAAAGTAAAAGAACCAACGGTGTTTTCGAGTTACGTGTTTCCTGCAGCCTCTTTGAGTCCCAAATCCATCGTGATCGCACGCCTGTATTGGGCAGTGAAAAAGACCATCGGATTCATCTTTCTCCAAGTGAAGTCTTTTCGGTTTGGTCAAAGCATTTGCAACTTTAGCCCAGTCAACTTGCTTGCACTTTTTACTCATCTTTCTTGGGAGGAGAGTCAGCGAGAAATGAGCATACACTTACCTGCCAGTTGTTTTATACGATCCTTGTGTCCCTAGAGTACGAAACTCCCGATTGACCAATAGCAAGGCAAATATACTAACCTTGTTCAAACGTGCCCTGAACATGGTGTAGCCCCTTTGGGAACCCAAGTGCATCTTGTCGAATAGAAAGGCGAAGGCGAGCATAATCCAAAAAGCGTGCTCAAACTTGCCCTAGCATGTTTAGGCGGAATGAAGTTCAATGCGATATGCCCCCCCCCCCCCCCCCCCAAGCACTCCAATTGCTTTCAAGTAAATGGGACTTCTTTGTTCCTAATGTTCCTTTAATGAAAAGGATCGTTTTGTTCCAAAGGAACTTTTTGTTCTTAATTGTGTTGAAGTGGAACAAAATGTTCCTATTACTATAGGAACAATATGATCCCATTTGTTCATATAGGAACAAAACGTTCCTTTAATGAAAAGGACCGTTTTGTTCCAAAGGAACTTTTTGTTCTTAATTGTGTTGAAGTGGAACAAAATGTTCCTATTACTATAGGAACAATATGATCCCATTTGTTCATATAGGAACAAAACGTTCCTTTAATGAAAAGGACCGTTTTGTTCCAAAGGAACTTTTTGTTCTTAATTGTGTTGAAGTGGAACAAAATGTTCCTATTACTATAGGAACAATATGATCCCATTTGTTCATATAGGAACAAAACGTGACCTTTTATTTAGGGCCACCTTGTTCCTAATTCCTTTTTATTTGGGAACTGCACGTTCCTAATTTCCAAACAAAGGAACTTCACGTTCCCCTTTTGTTAGGTCCAATTAAGACATGGGAACGAAATGTTCCTAACTGGGATGCGATTAGGAACAAACAGTTCCTTGTTGAGCTATGTAAGCTCAGTAGATGGGAACAGGTGTTCCCAATTACCTTAAAGGAGAACTTAACTGGAAATAGGAACTAAGTAATATAGGAACTGTTGGTTCCTTAATCCTGTTAATAGGAACAACGGTTCCGATTAGATTTCATTATTGGGAACAATACGTTCCCTTTATGTGAAAAGGAATGAAATTATTAGGAACTCAGGTTCCTAATTACTCAAGAAAGGCCCAACTGATTTGCCAGATTAGGAACAATGCGTTCCTTTGTTATTACAAGGGGCCTTTTGGTTCCTAATTAGTATTTTTTTGTTCCGAATAGTGCAAAATTCGTTCCTTTGTACGGTTTAAGAGCTGTTCCTTTGTTTCAGAAAAGGAACAGCTGGTTTGTTCCTAATTCAATTATAGGAACAAAGGAACAAAAATAGAGGAACGGACCCCTTTTATTCAGCCGATCGTAGCGCTCGTGCAACTCGGTTTTCATCCACATAAACCATCAATTTAAGCGATTTATAAGTTAAAGTAGTTCTGGTCGAAGTTTTGCAACAAAACTCAAAGCACGTTAACAGAATTTTGCGGTTCTCTCATTTTGGGAAACGTATAGGATCGTTTCCCAAAATTCCCGTTCCTTTTCACTGGAACACGTCCCAGAACAAGCGAAGCAAATTTCTGGCCGAAAATCGAGTTCTTTCAAGCGAATGATCAAAGTTCTACTCCCTGACAAAATTTATTTGCAGCGCAGAATCGAAAAACGCGGAAACGGAGACATTTTATAGAAGTGTGTGTTCCTTATCAAAGAGGACCATTTGTTCCCTGAATGAGAAATCAGCAATGTGTAGTAAGGAACATGAGCAGTCCAAGTGTGTTCTCCTTGGAACCCTTCAAATCCTTATTTCCCGTGTTTCTAGGAACAATCTAATAATTACAGACTTGGATTTTCATTCAGCCAAAGGAGAGACATCCGGAAGAAAAGTAACATGAGAATCCCAAATGTTTTATCCTTACAACCCTTAAAATCCTTATTTCTCGTTAACAGAGTTGGATTTTCATTCAGGCAAAGGAGGGAAATACAGAAACTAAAAAAATAAGGCTAATATGATCCAACCCCCTTAACAAATTTGAATTTTTATTCATGCAAAGGAGGGAAATACGGAAAGTAAGGAAAATAAGGCTAATATGATACCCCCCATTTTGAATTTTGAATTTTTATTCATGCAAAGAAGGGAAATACGGAAACTGAGGAAAATAAGGCTAATATGATAACACCCCCCCCCCCTCCATTTTGAATTTTTATTCATGCAAAGAAGGAAAATGCGGAAACTGAGGAAAATAAGGCTAATATGATACTCCACTTTGAATTTTTATTCATGCAATGGAGGAAAATACGGAAACTAAGGAAAATAAGGATTGAAAATATGCTCTCCTTTGATTCCTTAAAATCCTTATTTTCGTTAGAAAATAATATTTTTAAATATATCCATGGGGCTATATGAAAGACCCCCCTTTCAATTTTTATTCATGCAATGAAGGGAAATACGGAAACTAAGGAAAATAAGGATTGAAAATATGCTCTCCTTTGATTCCTTAAAATCCTTATTTTCGTTAGAAAATAATATTTTTAAATATATCCATGGGGCTATATGAAAGACCCCCCTTTCAATTTTTATTCATGCAATGGAGGAAAATATGGAAACTAAGGAAACTAAGGATAATATGACCCTCCCCTTTTACAAGTTTGAAGTTTTATTCATGCAATGGAGGGAAATGCGCAAACTAAGGAAAATAAGGATTGAAAATATGCTCTCCTTTGATTCCTTAAAATCCTTATTTTCGTTAGAAAATAATATTTTTAAATATATCCATGGGGCTATATGAAAGACCCCCCTTTGAATTTTTATTCATGCAATGGAGGAAAATATGGAAAACTAAGGAAACTAAGGATAATATGACCCTCCCCTTTTACAAGTTTGAATTTTTATTCATGCAATGGAGGGAAATATGGAAACTAAGGAAAATAAGGATTGAAAATATACTTTCCTTTGATTCCTTAAAATCCTTATTTTCCTTAGAAAATAATATTTTTAAATATATCCATGGGGCTATATGAAAGACCCCCCTTTCAATTTTTATTCATGCAATGGAGGAAAATATGGAAACTAAGGAAACTAAGGATAATATGACCCTCCCCTTTTACAAGTTTGAATTTTTATTCATGCAATGGAGGGAAATACGGAAACTAAGGAAAATAAGGATTGAAAATATGCTCTCCTTTGATTCCTTAAAATCCTTATTTTCGTTAGAAAATAATATTTTTAAATATATCCATGGGGCTATATGAAAGACCCCCCTTTCAATTTTTATTCATGCAATGGAGGAAAATATGGAAACTAAGGAAACTAAGGATAATATGACCCTCCTCTTTTACAAGTTTGAATTTTTATTCATGCAATGGAGGGAAATATGGAAACTAAGGAAAATAAGGATTGAAAATATACTTTCCTTTGATTCCTTAAAATCCCTTTTTTTTTTTTTCACACTCAAAATTTATTTTATTTTTTTTTTTAAATAATAATATACAATACAGTGACATTATTTACAGTAGAATTACTTAATACATTACATACGTCGCTAAAATAAGAATACATACATAAAAATTAAAGAAAGACAAAAAGGGAGTGTTTACCACACAGTATTCTTCTTATGACTAACAGTAAGAGTAGTGGGGAGGGCTGGAGAACAGCGTTGATAACTGGTCAAAATAGCTTTTCAATTTGATATTTAAAAGTGAGTTTCCTGATATACTCTTTCGTGTTTATTTCTTTTTTGAGTAGTTTTTGTGTATATAGATAGTATTTAGCAAACAGGAGTGTATAATTAAATTTCCTTAACAATTTAAACGAGCCTTGAGAGCAATTGCTTGATTTTTTCCCGAACAGTATTTCTACGGGGCTTGGCGAGAAGGTGGTGTCATTTTCTTTGTTATACCACTTGATAACCTCCGAATAGAACTGAATTGACCAGCGGCAATTTAAGAAAGTGTGACTTATTGAGTCAGGTTCTTGACAAAATAAACAAAACATGTTGTCTTCTATACCGAAGAAAAAAAGCTCTTTTTTGGTCACCACTATTCTATGAATAAGTTTGAAATAAAATTCTCTCATTTTATTTTCTTTGCAAACATTTTTAACACGGCTGAAAAGATCATCTAGTCTAAATTCTTCCGAATGCAAGTCTCGAGACCATTTCACTTCAGCTTTTATCTCTTGATTGTCTTTGTTAATTAGGAGCCAGTAGTAATCCTTGTTTTTCATTTTGAGTAGGTCTATTACAGTATTGGGCGAGAGTTGGAAAGCATCTACGGCTAGAAAGGTGCTCTTGTCTAGATGTTTTTCCCTTGCCTTTTTGACTAAATGTTTTGGGATTGCCGAGACAACTTGCATATAAGTTAAAAAATTGCACTTAAACTCGTATCTTCGGACAAATTCCGGATAAGTAAAAAATTTGCCATCATCTTTTAAAAGATCTTGTATGAGAAAAATTTCTTTTTGGAACCAGTCTTTGTGAAGTATGGTTTGGTTTTCAATTAAAATGTCTTTGTTGTTGAATAATACTAGTTCTTGCCCGTTTGCACATTTGTGGGCAGTTTTAAGTTCCAAAAAATACTGCAAAATAGACCTATAAAATAGAGGTAACGTGGTACCTTTCAGAAATTTTTCATTGTAATTGCATCTTAACAAAAAGTTAAGACCGCCATATTTGTTCAAGAAGTGGTTAGGGATCACCTTCCAGGATTCGTCGCATGATTGCTCATTTTTTAACAGTCTTGAGATCCATGCTAGTTTAAGTGATTTGACCATAACCTCAATACTGGGTGCACGCAGACCTCCATTCTTATAGTCAAGGGCCATTACTTTACGTTTTATTTTATCTTGCTTTTTTTTCCAAATAAACCTAAAGATAAGAGAGTTAATATCTTTAATACATTCAGGGGGTGTGTCAAGAATCGAAATGGAATACACCAGTTGTGAAATTCCAAGACGTTTAGATATAAGACTTCTGCCGAATAAAGTAAGACTCCTGGACTGCCAAAGATCGAGAATAGTGCTTAACTTGTCGATTTTCGCTTTAAAATTCTTTCTCTCGTTTTGTTTTTGATGGTAAGATATAAATATTCCTAACGCTCTAATTGGATCTTTTGGCCACTGGAATTCAAAAGGCTCATCTTGGATGTCTCTCCATGGCCCCAGCCACAAAGCTTTAGTTTTAGTTGGGTTCAGTCTCAGACCGGAAACGTCACCGAAGTCATTTAGTACTTCAATCGCTCTTTGAACCGATTTACAGGAACTGCATAATAGTGAGGTGTCGTCGGCGAACTGGCTTATTTTGATTTCTTTTTTGAAGATTCGAATCCCCTCTATTTCTTTGTCTTGTCTTATTTTGCATGCTAATATTTCCACCGACAAAATAAATAAATGAGGAGACAGGGGACAACCTTGCCTCACTCCTCTTGACAGTTTAAAGGAATTGGTGCAAAATCCGTTGTTTAAAACAGAGCTCTCCGGATTAGTGTAAAAAGTAGAGATCCATCGTTGGATACTCTCACCGAAGTTAAAAAGAGCGAGCGTCTTCTGGATGAATTCCCATTCAATGGTGTCGAATGCCTTACGGAAATCTAATTGGAGGAGTATCCCAGGGATGTTCTGGGTTTCTGTTTGCTCTAAGATGTCGTTAAGCAGTCTAACATTTTGACCGATGTATCTACCTTTTATAAATCCAGTTTGATCTGGATTGATGAGAAGTGTCAGTACTTTTTCTATTCTTTTAGCTATGGCTTTTGACGCGATTTTATAGTCCAAATTTAATAGGGTAATCGGCCTCCAATTTGCGAGATTAAGTAAATTCGAGTCTTCTTTTGGTATAAGAGTGATGGTACCTCTACGCTGGGAGATTGACATTTCGCCCGCTTTATATGCTGCATTGTAGCAATTGATTAAGTCTTCGCCCAATAAATCAAAGAAACAATTGTAAAATTCCCAGGTAAAACCATCCTCTCCTGGCGATTTTCCGCTAGAAAACGATTTCAGAACTTCTTTGCATTCATCCATGGTAATTTCACCCTCTAGCTCCTCTTTGTCTAAATCTCGTAGCTTAGGTAATTCTAAGTTTCGAACGAAATTTTCGAACCGATTGTCATCAATATTCCCTTTGGATGTGTACAGTTTTTCACAAAAATGTTCAATTTCCTTCAATATTTCATCCTCCTTACATGAAGGTTTCCCGTCCGAAAGTTCTAATTCTGATATCTTTTTTCTGATGTAATTTCTCTTTTCCAAATTGAAGAAATACTTGGTTGGTTTTTCACCTTTTTCGGTCCATCTTGCTTTTGAGCGCAGTATTAAACCGTTCGCTTTTCTCTCATAGAAGAGTTGAAGTTTTTGTTTTAAGATTTCCTTTTCGGTTAGTGCATTGTTCGTAAACGCTGAATCGGTGCTATCAGCAATCTGTTTGTCTAGCTCTTCTAGACGGATTTGAAGGTCTGATTCGCTTTTGCGTTGCTTTTTAGCCTTGTTCTTCGAGTAAGCAATGGTAAGGCCTCTTATTTCCATTTTAATGAGCTCCCAGCATAATCTTTTATCTTCCAGTTCTCGGTATTTTTCACCTATAATAGGATAATTTTCTTTTATCAGTTTTACGTATTCTTCATCTTCAACAAGCGAATTATTGAATTTCCATAGTCCGGGTCCTCGCTTCACTCCTAGAGGTTTTAAAGTGAGTTTTATTGCTTTGTGATCCGGCGCATTAGAAGCCTTGGTTTCAATGTTCGAAACCCAATTGGTCAAGGGTCGTGCGACTAGGAAAAAGTCTATTCTTGAACTTACTTTCAACGCTTTTGATTCATAGGAAAAACACGGTTTGCGCGGGTATTGTTTCCTAAAGACATCGATTAGTTCTAATTCTTCCATCATTGAAATTAGGCTGTCCCTATAGGTAGATGCTTTCCATGGGATGCCGCCTCTTTTGTCTAGTGATTGTAGTGTGACATTCCAGTCCCCACCTATAATGAGATTCTCTACATCCGTGTTATACATTAAATATTCATTCAGGTTATGCAAAAACACTTGTTGTTGTTGTGAATCGTTCGGAGCATAGACATTGCACAGCGAAAAATTAACTTTTTCAAGGGTTAGATTGATTGAAACAATCCTTCCCTCTTGATCTTTGCTGGACTTTTCGATTGGTGACGCTAAGCTGAGTGAAGGGTTTATGAGAATACAGACCCCTTTGCTATGAGTAGAACCGTGTGAAAAAAAAATGTCACCACCCCACTCGCTTTTCCAAATTTTTTCATCGTTTGGCTCGGAATAAATTTCCTGCAGAAAATAAAACTGACAGTTTCGGTCTTTAAGATAACTAAAGATACTCCTTCTTTTTATCTGATTCCTAAGCCCTCTAACGTTTAACGTCAGTACAGAGCAATTATCCTGTGCAACTTGGAAGGCGTAAATACATTGTTATTACTCTGAGCTGAGTGATCCGAGGAATACATTGTGGGTAGACAGAAACATTCAGAAAATAAGTTGGTACAAAAAACATCGCTAAATAACATAAAATATGCAAACCTAAAACACCTACACATAAACACAAATACATTTACGTACATTATCTTCGAGGAGGTTGGAAGTCCAGGGAATACCCAGCGACTTCGTTTGGCTGTATGGAATCTTTCGCCGTTCGGCGATGGAAAAGGGAAAAACAAAACATACCTTGGTTGGCACGGATTTCAATCAACTACTGGTTTAAATTCGACCGGAATAGAGTTAATGTCATACATTTGGTTGTCAATAAACAGGCTTCGGTTGATGACTTTAGCTTCTCGTCCCTTTTCCTTTGCGACAAACATAGCTTTAATTAAAGATCTTCTTTCCTCTTGTATTGCCCGAGCATAATCTTTGGTGATATAGGCGTTTTCATACCTTTCGGATCTTTTTAGCCGATTTTTGACTGATAGAACTTGTTCTGTGTGTTCTCGGCTAACAAATCTAGCGATTATCGGTCGTGGGCGCGGTGGCGTAGAGTTGTCTTGATCAGTTTGGGACGCTGTTTTACCGACACGGTGTACTGCATGAAACTTGATATTTTCGGTGCTTAACTTTAGCTCATTCTCTATTATATCATAAACTATGTCCCAACAATTTTCCTCTCTTGCTTCTGGAATGTTCATGATTCTCAGATTTTCTTTTCTGGTGTAGTTCTCTAAAGCGATAAGTTTTTCTTGGGTCTCTTTGAGTGATGGTCGCATTTGATTATTGTCAGCACGAATTTGCTCTATCTCCGCTTGGAGTTCTTGGATGGTCGATGTATGCTTGTCTAGCATGTCCTGGTGAGATCTTTTTGAATCTTTATTCGTTTTCGCCTCCTGCTGGACGTCTTCGATCTCTGCCCACGCGTTCTCGAGGGATTTTTCGATCTCCTTGATATTGACTTTGACACCATCAATTTGTACTTTGAACTCGCACCTTAGTTCTGATATTAGAGAGTGTATTTGTGAGAAATTGTCTTCCATTCTTGATTCTATGGAGGTTAGTTTGTCCATGATGATCCTCAAGGATACTTGGTCTTCGGAATCCTTGCCCGAACTCATTTCTGATTTTTCTTGACTCTTTAGTCTATTTCTCTTCGGAGACGGGTTTTCTAGACAACTCGGCGAGCGAACCTGCCGTTTCGACATCAAAAAGTTAGAATAACGCACACGGTATTGTCCATATTAAGCTCTTGTTATTTCAGTTTTCGACGACGCTTTTTTTTCGAATGTCACAGCCTATCTGGGCTTCCCCGGAGCGAAAATTTACGCAGCTCGTACAACGCGTCCGTCGGCCATCTTGGCTTTTCACACCCCCCTTCCTTAAAATCCTTATTTTCCTTAGAAAAAATAATAAAATTTATTTAAAATTTATTTAATATATTAATATATTAATATATTAATATATTAAAATATTAATATATTATATTAATGTATAATAATGATATTAATAATAATTTTTATTATTTTTTCCAAGGAAAATAAGGATTTTAAGGAATCAAAGGAGAGTACATTTTCAATCCTTATTTTCCTTAGTTTCCGTATTTCCCTCCATTGCATGAATAAAAATTCAAACTTGTTAAAAGGGAGGGTCATATTATCCTTAGTTTCCTTAGTTTCCATATTTTCCTCCATTGCATGAATAAAAATTCAAAGGGGGGTCTTTCATATAGCCCCATGGATATATTTAAAAATATTATTTTCTAAGGAAAATAAGGATTTTAAGGAATCAATTAAAGTATATTTTCAATCCTTATTTTCCTTAGTTTCCGTATTTTCCTCCTTTGCATGAATAAAAATTCAAAATTCAAAGGGGGGTTTATCATATAGCCCCATGGATATATTTAAAAATATTATTTTCTAAGGAAAATAAGGATTTTAAGGAATCAAAGGAGAGTACATTTTCAATCCTTATTTTCCTTAGTTTCCATATTTCCCTCCATTGCATGAATAAAAATTCAAACTTGTTAAAGGGGAGGGTCATATTATCCTTAGTTTCCTTAGTTTCCATATTTTCCTCCATTGCATGAATAAAAATTCAAAGGGGGGTCTTTCATATAGCCCCATGGATATATTTAAAAATATTATTTTCTAAGGAAAATAAGGATTTTAAGGAATCAAAGGAGAGTACATTTTCAATCCTTATTTTCCTTAGTTTCCGTATTTCCTTCCATTGCATGAATAAAATTCAAACTTGTTAAAGGGGAGGGTCATATTATCCTTAGTTTCCTTAGTTTCCATATTTTCCTCCATTGCATGAATAAAAATTCAAAGGGGGGTCTTTCATATAGCCCCATGGATATATTTAAAAATATTATTTTCTAAGGAAAATAAGGATTTTAAGGAATCAAAGGAGAGTACATTTTCAATCCTTATTTTCCTTAGTTTCCGTATTTCCTTCCATTGCATGAATAAAAATTCAAACTTGTTAAAGGGGAGGGTCATATTATCCTTAGTTTCCTTAGTTTCCATATTTTCCTCCATTGCATGAATAAAAATTCAAAGGGGGGTTTATCATATAGCCCCATGGATATATTTAAAAATATTATTTTCTAAGGAAAATAAGGATTTTAAGGAATCAAAGGAGAGTACATTTTCAATCCTTATTTTCCTTAGTTTCCATATTTCCCTCCATTGCATGAATAAAAATTCAAACTTGTAAAAGGGGAGGGTCATATTATCCTTAGTTTCCTTAGTTTCCATATTTTCCTCCATTGCATGAATAAAACTTCAAAATTCTAAGAAGGGTATCATATATCCTTAGTTTCCTTAGTTTCCGTATTTTCCTCCATTGCATGAATAAAACTTCAAAATTCTAAGGGGGTATCATATAACCTTAGTTCCCTTAGTTTCCGTATTTCCCTTCTTTGCATGAATAAAAAAGAATACCCTGAAATCAGAAGATTGTTTCCAGAGACAAGGAAAATAAGGATTATAAGCACTGCACGAAAAGACGGATTTACCGAGCTTTGCAACTGAAGTAAATATGTAGCAAATTTAGGGCTCTAAATTTGTCACAAATTTGCACAAGCGGCATTGTCGAAGCAGAGACACACACTTGCTCCTGCTGAAATTAGGCGCAAATGTGACGTAAACACGAAGTTTGCATCAGATTGGTGTCAGTTTTGCCACCAAGGTAAATTTTCAAATTTCACATTTATTTGCTGTAGTTTTGCCACCCTTAAAAATTAATACTTTTACAGAGTCCGTAAATCTAAGCAAAAACGGTGAAAATCAACTTATTTGCATCAAATTACCATCACTTTTACTTGAGTGGCAAATAAACAAATTTGCATTACTTACTCTCACATTTACTATTATAGCAATTGTGCCTATTTCCACCAACTTTACGCCAAGGTCAAATCAAGAAATTTAGGTTTATTTACCCCATATTTACTAAAGGAGCAAACATACTCATCTCCGAACACGCAAACAAGTGGCGTAAATCAAAGTACTGTCACATTTATTTGAGTAGCAAATAAACAAATTTGGATATCTTACCCTTACATTTGCTATCATTATGGCAATTCTGTTTATTTGCACCAACTTTACACCAAGTCAGCAAATTTAGGTTTATTTACCCCAGAAGCAAATATGGAGCAAATATAACCATTTCCATTTTCGCCAACCTACTCTTTTTTTTATGAAACCCGAAGATTTTCAAGTCATATTTCGTGTACTGTTAATCAGCAAATTTGTCCTAAACAATCCTTTTTGACCTCCGTAAGAAAGTGCACAAGTATATAAATCATGGCTGAAAACGTACTTAAAATGGCGAATTATTTCCCTCCAAACAAATTGCAAATCTTAGTAGTTTTCGTTCTCACATTGGATAATTCAGTCTTGAACGAGGTCAATCAAACGCACTATGGGATTCCAATGGGATAATGATCATGCGCGCGTCATGTTTTCACGCCACACGCAATTTTCGCGCCCGCTCGCGTGTCCTTTGTGCTAATCAACCCCTAGTGGATTTTGGAGGTGGATTCATTAGAAGAACAAAGAAAAATGTTTTCTATGCCAGAGGGACTTTGAATATTACATATCCCAGAAGTGCCCAACATACAATGATTTAAGAACTCCACGATGTTTGAATTAGCAAGGATGCACAACATTTGCTTAACATTTTGTCTCAATCTGGTAATTATGTTGCATATTTCAAAACATTTTCCTAAATCTTTTCGTCTCAAAATGCTTATTATGTTGCGTATCCCAAAAGTGCTCAGGCATATGGTGATGCTAGGACTCCAAGCTGAGTCAGCCAGAAAAGATATTCAACATATCTAAAATTTTGCCGCTGAACAGGGTAAGGTTTTTGGCCTCTCTGTCCTGTACAGGGTATATAATTTTATGCAAGTTTGTCCCAAACAGGGTATGAACGCGTCCTAAACAACTTATACATAGCCAGTCATAGCTCGGAAACCTGACGTTTGCCGCCCAGTCTCTAAAATACTGTAAAATTGTCTCGAACGTGAAGAAAGTGTGTATTTTTTTTTTTCAATTGTTCTAAACAGGGACCTAAAATGGAGGGAGTTGTCCTAAACGGGATTGGTATTTTACGGCTTTTTGTCCTAAACAGGGTCAGGGTATCAGATCTTCAGCGGTACGCCTACACCCAAACATGAGTCAAGTACCACCCCCGGAAAACATTATTGCTCTGACAAATGAAATCTGCATCTTTCTTTACCGTTTTCATTCTCTTTCAAATGAGCATTTTCGCACTAGAACCATTTCACAGAAGTGCCAGTCATGAAAGATCAGCATTTTTTGTTTGCAATAGGCTTTACTGACTGCCTAAAGATGACTGCATCTTTGCAGTGGGTTTCCTAAAAATGACCACATTTTGAAAATCCAACAGTGAATACTAGAACAAACAGAAAATGTCACTCATCATTTGTCACATTCGATTTGTGACTGCGATGCACGAACTTGGCTAATGAAATTCCTTTCTTCTGACATGCTGCACTTACAAAAGGTTTTTCTCTAGATTTCAAATGAGATCTTGACTTTGGATCTTTCTTCCTGGCTTTAAGCTTTCTGTGTTTCACTTATCTCATTCATTGCTTTCAATTTTGAAAAATATGAAACACAGAACTGTTTGTACTAAAATCTGCCAGTCATGAAAGATCAGCATTTTTTGTTTGCAATAGGCTTCACTGACTGCCTAAAGATGACTGCATCTTTGCAGTGGGTTTCCTAAAAATGACCACATTTTGAAAACCCAACAGTGAATACTAGAACAAACAGAAAATGTCACTCATCTTTTGTCACATTCGATTTGTGACTGCAATGCATGAACTTGTCTAATGAAATTCCTTTCTTCAGACATGTTGCACTTAAAAAAGGTTTTTCTCTAGATTTCAAATGAGATCTTGACTTTGGATATTTCTTCCTGGCTTTAAGTTTTTTGTTTTTCACTTATCTTATTCATTGCTTTCAATTTTGATAAGTATGAAACACAGAACTGTTTGTACTAAAATCTGCCAGTCATGAAAGATCAGCATTTTTTGTTTGCAATAGGCTTCACTGACTGCCTAAAGATGACTGCATCTTTGCAGTGGGTTTCCTAAAAATGACCACATTTTGAAAACCCAACAGTGAATACTAGAACAAACAGAAAATGTCACTCATCTTTTGTCACATTCGATTTGTGACTGCGATGCACGAACTTGGCTAATGAAATTCCTTTCTTCTGACATGTTGCACTTACAAAAGGTTTTCCTCTAGATTTCAAATGAGATCATGACTTTGGATATTTCTTCCTGGCTTTAAGCTTTTTGTTTTTCACTTATCTTATTCATTGCTTTCAATTTTGAAAAATATGAAACACAGAACTGTTTGTACTAAAATCTGCCAGTCATGAAAGATCAGCATTTTTTGTTTGCAATAGGTTTCACTGACTACCTAAAGATGACTGCATCTTTGCAGTGGGTTTCCTAAAAATGACCACATTTTGAAAACCCAACAGTGAATACTAAAACAAACAGAAAATGTCACTCATCTTTTGTCACATTCGATTTGTGACTGTGATGCATGAACTTGGCTAATTAAATTCCTTTCTTCTGACATGTTGCACTTAAAAAAGGTTTTTCTCTAGATTTCAAATGAGATCTTGGCTTTGGATATTTCTTCCTGGCTTTAAGTATTTTGTTTTTCACTTATCTTATTCATTGCTTTCAATTTTGATAAGTATGAAACACAGAACTGTTTGTACTAAAATCTGCCAGTCATGAAAGATCAGCATTTTTTGTTTCCAATAGGCTTCGCTGACTGCCTAAAGATGACTGCATCTTTGCAGTGGGTTTCCTAAAAATGACCACATTTTGAAAACCCAACAGTGAATACTAGAACAAACAGAAAATGCCATTCATCTTTTGTCACATTTGATTTGTGATTGCGATGCATGAACTTGGCTAATGAAATTCCTTTGTCATGACATGTAATGCACTTACAAAAAGTTTCTCTCTAGATTACAAATCAAATCTTGACTTAAGATCTTTCTTCCTGGCTTTAAGCTTTTTTTTTTCACTTATCTTATTCATTGCTTTCAATTTTGAAACGAGTATGAAACACAGAGTTGTTTGTACTAGAATCTGCCAGTCATGAAAGATCAGCATTTTTTGTTTGTAATAGGCTTCACTGACTGCCTAAAGATGACTGCATCTTTGCAGTGGGTTTCCTAAAAATGACCACATTTTGAAAACCCAACAGTGAATACTACAACAAACAGAAAATGCCATTCACCTTTTGTCACATTCGATTTGTGACTGCGATGCATGAACTTGGCTAATGAAATTCCTTTCTTCTGACATGTTGCACTTACAACAGGTTTTTCTCTAGATTTTAAATGAGATCTTGACTTTGGATATTTCTTCGTGGCTTTAAGCTTTTTGTTTTTCACTTATCTTATTCATTGCTTTCAATTTTGAAAAGTATGAAACACAGAACTGTTTGTACGAAAATCTGCCAGTCATGAAAGATCAACATTTTTTGTTTGCAATAGGCCTCATTGACTGCCTAAAGATGACTGCATCTTTGCAGTGGGTTTCCTAAAAATGACCACATTTTGAAAACCCAACAGTGAATATTACAACAAACAGAAAATGCCATTCATCTTTTGTCACATTCGATTTGTGACTGCGATGCATGAACTTGGCTGATGAAATTCCTTTCTCATGGCATTTTGCACTTACAAAAAGTTTCCATCTAGATTTGAAATGAGATCTTGACTTTGGATATTTCTTCCTGGCTTTAAGCTTTTTGTTTTTCACTTATCTTGTTCATTGCCTTTAACTTTGAAAAGTATGAAACACAGAGCTGTTTGTACTAAAATCTGCCAGTCATGAAAGATCAGCATTTTTTGTTTGCAATAAGCTTCACTGACTGCCTAAAGATGACTGCATCTTTGCAGTGGGTTTCCTAAAAATGACCACATTTTGAAAATCCAACAGTGAATACTAGAACAAACAGAAAATGTCACTCATCTTTTGTCACATTCGGTTTGTGACTGCGATGCACGAACTTGGCTAATGAAATTCCTTTCTTCTGACATGCTGCACTTACAAAAGGTTTTTCTCTAGATTTCAAATGAGATCTTGACTTTGGATATTTCTTCCTGGCTTTAAGCTTTTTGTTTTTCACTTATCTCATTCATTGCTTTCAATTTTGAAAAATATGAAACACAGAACTGTTTGTACTAAAATCTGCCAGTCATGAAAGATCAGCATTTTTTGTTTGCAATAGGCTTCACTGACTGCCTAAAGATGACTGCATCTTTGCAGTGGGTTTCCTAAAAATGACCACATTTTGAAAACCCAACAGTGAATACTAGAACAAACAGAAAATGTAACTCATCTTTTGTCACATTCGATTTGTGACTGCGATGCATGAACTTGGCTAATTAAATTCCTTTCTTCTGACATGTTGCACTTAAAAAAGGTTTTTCTCTAGATTTCAAATGAGATCTTGACTTTGGATATTTCTTCCTGGCTTTAAGTTTTTTGTTTTTCACTTATCTTATTCATTGCTTTCAATTTTGAAAAATATGAAACACAGAACTGTTTGTACTAAAATCCGCCAGTCATGAAAGATCAGCATTTTTTATTTGCAATAGGCTTCACTGACTGCCTAAAGATGACTGCATATTTGCAGTGGGTTTCCTAAAAATGACCACATTTTGAAAACCCAACAGTGAATACTAAAACAAACAGAAAATGTCACTGATCTTTTGTCACATTCGATTTGTGACTGCGATGCATGAACTTGGCTGATGAAATTCCTTTCTTCTGACATGTTGCACTTAAAAAAGGTTTTTCTCTAGATTTCAAACGAGATCTTGACTTTGGATATTTCTTCATGGCTTTAAGTTTTTTTGTTTTTCACTTATGTTATTCATTGCTTTCAATTTTGATAAGTATGAAACACAGAACTGTTTGTACTAAAATCTGCCAGTCATGAAAGATCGGCATTTTTTGTTTGCAATAGGCTTCACTGACTGCCTAAAGATGACTGCTATGCAAGAGGCAGTGTTGGTATTGTCTCAAAGCGAAAAAAATTGTTAATATGACCATTTTTTTCTTTTCCCTTTCTTTATAGAAATTATTAGTCTTGTTACTGAATGTATTTTTTGGCAGCTTTCAAACCAAACATATTTTGGCTTCCATCCAAACATTAAAACTTGCCAAAAAAATTTACATACACACCATGGCATTGACATAAAGAGGCATGTAGTGTTAGATAATTGGCTTTAAAGTCATTTAACACACCAGGAATGGTGGGTGCACCAACCCACCAGTTTTGAGCCTTTTTATTTACCAACAGATTTTACGAGTTAGCTCAGATCAGGTGCTACATAGAACAATAATCATTTTCAAATGAAGCAGGTGTCATAAAACGTAAACAAAACAATTACTCTGGTCAATCATAAGACACAGGCAATCAAATGAGCCAATGAGAGCTAGTAGCAAATACAAGTGACCAGTGCCAAGCGTAGGAAAAATGAGTGTGTGCGTTCAACGATTGGTTGTCGTTGCAGTATATGTCCCTAAGTCTACATGTACTTAGGCCCCGTTTACATGAGTTATTTCATCCCGGGATGAGTTTCATCCCGCGACGACTTTCGTCCCGAACCCATTTTTGCTCCAAATCATGTAAATACTCACAGGTAAATGACCAGACAACGGGATGAAAGTCACCCTGGGATGAGATGAAAATCATCCCGGGATGAGTTAACTCATGTAAACGGGGCCTTAGCCAGGTGACAGTAGGCTAACAAACTGTTTGAAGACAGTATCTTAATACTAGTAAAGGGTTTCCAACCATAGCCTTCTCAAGTTTTCATGGTAAGGTCATTATCATAAATTGTTGTCATTGTTATTGTTGTTTTTTTCTTTGCTTTTCATCAACTGCTCAGGGCATGTCAATATGAAGTGAGAAGTGAGAAGTTAGAAGGCTCAGGTTAATCGCGAATTCAGCAGCTAAAAGCTGCTATCGCTAAAAGTCGCTGCTTTGAACTTTTTTAATATTCCTATGTTCCCTTTGCCAGTCCGAGACTTTGTTATACAGGCTGTATGCATCCTTAATTCTACTCACCATGGTGGTAGACTAACATTCATGTATTGTTTCAAGAAATTATCCTAGTACAAAGATTTTCTTACCAGAGATTTCTTTGTTTTAGTCAGGGCCGGGTCATTATCATTAGATTATTTGTTTGTTTGTTTGTTTGTTTGTTTTGTTTTGCTTTTTACCAACTGCTCTCAGTAATCATGAGTTATCGACATTTATTTCTTGTATCAACAGCAAATGCAAACTGGCAAAAGTTGTGTCATCTTGGCAGTCCTGCTCATAAAAATTGTGTCACCTTAAGAGCAGGAATGGTTGCCAGTGCCACAAGGAAACAAATATTCTTCAATCAAGTTTCAATTCTTGCATATTTTTTCTCAAACATTACTGCTGTGAGAGCTGAGAAGACTCATTACAAAGAGAGACTGGCCTGTATCAGTTAAGTTATGGACTGGCAAAATGAACATAGAAATAAAACTTCTCAAACTCATTCATAATTCATTAAGAGAAAACAAAGCAAATCACAACTGTGACGGTGGTTTGGATACCGGATCTTAATTAGCATAAGATTTTGTGAACTTTTGCTTTGAATTTCTCCAAGAATTATGAATGGTTTGAGAAGCCACATCAAAAACTCGAAAGAGTGTTTCATCAGGTATCCAAAAACCTCGAAGTCGGTCAAAAAAACTCGGCTGTGCCTCGTTTTTTCAACCCACTTCTTGGTGTCTGGATATCCTGATGAAACACTCTTTCTCGTGTTTGATATATTACTTCAAATATCTTTCCAAATCACACTTAATGAGTGACAAAAAACTGCCATCTCAGTGGACAGTCCTTCTAACAAAGGAAGTGCCTCCATCATCTCACTTATAATAGAGCAAAAAAGCAAAGCCGAAAACATCGATTTCTTCTTATTGTTTTCTTAGCATCCTCATTCAATCAGACCTCATAAACAAATTGATGTGGATTAGCTGAGATTTTCTAAATAAATTTTGTATCTAACTTGCCATGCAATGCTGTTTTTCTTACCAAAATTTTGCTTTCATGAAATACTGATCGAAGCCAATCCAAAATAGTGAGAAATGTGTTGTCCCTGTAAGAAAATGTCCAGTTCTTTAAAATATTTACCAGTGCCCCATGAGTGGTAGTTGACAAAGGCAAGAAATCTGAAAAAGACAAGGTTGAGAAGGTCATTTGTGACACTTGTACACTGTAAATCAAATTCACTTAATGAGAATATTAATTTTAACATGGATATGAGCAATGCCTGCATATCGTTTTGTATCCCATTGATAGTAGCCATAATAATGAGGTAGTTGCATCTTGATAAAGTGGTTGAGATCCTTAAGTGGGGTTCAACTGTATACTTAGATACATGTAGTTTGAATTTACAACAAGAGTAATCTTTAATTGAGGCAGTCATTAAGGTGGTAAAAATAATGTTGACTAATGACATTGACTGTAACAATGAATATCTGCTTTACCGACACACACTTAATAAGACACTCTGTTATATTCAACTGTTCATTGTTTGGACAATCTTTCAACCTTGGGCATTATCCTCTAATATAACAACTGCCGGAAGGGGTTGATTTGCTAAATAACACTCATGCCAGAAAAAAGTTGCCCTTATTTTTCAGCCTTGGGCATTATATGCATGTATCAGCTGTTGAAATGGGTTTATGTACGAAAATAATAATAATAATAATACATGTAATAATAATAATAATAATAATAATAATAATAATAATAATAATAATAAACTGTAATAATAACAGCAACAATAACATTATACCTCAAGTTGCTAGGGAACCAATCAGAATACAGTCAAAGCCCTCCCTGTGACTACTCTCGTAAGCGACCAGCTCAAGTTACAACCAACATTGTGAAACCCCATTTGAACATCACCTAAACTCTGTAATCAAAAGTTCTCATAAGCAATCGTTCCCGTAAGCAACAGTGTGACCACTTTTGTGAATTATTGCCTGGATTCTAAGTTCTCGTAAGTGACCGCTCAGTCAACACTTTACAGTGCTGCATGTTGTACGGTTGCCACCAGACAACGGTACAAGAGAGAGAGAGTGTGGAACTTATCAACTCCGCCTCCCACATTTCTTGCATTCTAATTGGCCAGTTGAAACAAAACCCATTGGGAAGTTGTCAGAAAGATGTCAAAAAGTTGTCACAAACTAATGAAAAACTTTGTCTGGTGGCAAGGGTACAGCAAGCAGCACTGTAATAAAACTACTCACTTTTTGGGAAAATTCAGAGTAATACATAGCATAAGCACTAATGGTTCATTGACTTGTACAAGCGCGATAATCTTGTATAAAAATGTTTAATATTTTTGATACAGTACTATTGGTGACCATCAACATATGCAGGCTTCATGCTAAAAGCTCTCATAAGCGACCACCCTCTTCTGTTGTACCTCGTGGTCCCTTTAATAAGAGCTCCTTCTCATGAGCGGCCAGCTCTAGCTGCGACCACTTTTCGGAATTCCAGAGGTGGTCGCTGATGAGAGCTTTGACTGTACTGAAACCTGTAATATTCACAGTAGAATATATCTATAAAAGGCAGTCACATGACTTCTTGTGCAATTTCATCATGAGATAAGACTGGCAATATTCCTAGAAAAATTTGTAGTGCTCAAATTTCCATTCAAATGTTGCGGCTTCTTACACAACATGTAAGCTTAAATGAAGTGGCCGGGTATTCTGAAATTGCTCCCAATAGCGTTCCCTTATATTAGGCCCTTTGGAAAGCCCAAGATGATATTAGTAGGACCAATAGTCAAATACAAAATAAAGTACTTTGTCAACTTACCAGTTTCAACAGCGATGCATTTCATCATGGACTGATAAATTCCTTTCTTGTTCGGATGAGACGTGGACATTTTTGCTGATGACCGGGGCTGATGATCCAAGTCGAAACGTCGGCTACCCGTATGTAGCTTCCATTTTGCTAAAACTGCACAGTGGAAAGGCTATTTTCGTGCGCTGGGTGAACCTGATACATCCGAAAGTTAGAAACAGCACCGTTTTCACTTTACCAGGAACAAGAAACGTACAAAACTATAAAATATAACATGTAGCCATAGCCCTTGCTTTCACAACATCCGCGCCAAAATTCGTCAAGTCCCGCGCGATATTTGCCCGCGATACTTTTGGACAGTTGCAGTGTCAAAGGAGTGTGAAGTTTCCGGAGTCCCCCTGGGAAGATCGAAGGAATAGGTGGTATGAATTTGTTAGGTTTAACCTTGATTCTCTCTTCTCGAGAAAAGGATGGGTAACTTTGTTCAAATTGCTACTTTTTGATAGGGATGACATTTAAAATTTCTAAGCAAATTGAGTTTGTGCTTATCGTCCCTCCCCTCCCCTCCTCTCTCTTTTCAAGTTAATTTATTCTGTGAAAGCCGTTATAAAATTATGCTATGCGCGCGCAGCCCTAGCTGGTAGGCGTTTATTTCAAGCCTGAAACAGAAGGACTTCGTTTCATTTCGTAACAAAATGGTGGAAAATAGCGAGGTTCACGTCGTAAAAGCAGTTCACAGAGGTCAGAATGAAGGACCAGAAGCAGACGGGTCTCTAAGAAACTGTTTCACAATGTTCTGGCGATTCCACGGTTGACACTGGAACGATGGAACCGAACAACCGACCTGGACTTTCAAGGTTAGTGTGAATTGTGTTCAATGATTTCCCCTAACCTCAACCGGTTTCTCTGAAAACCAGAGCAAGTCATGAATACTCAACAAATTGTGCAGTTCCCTATTTACGTTTTAAACAAGTGTTGTTTTGCTGCAACTACAGGACGTGTGAATGAGCGTATGGCCTACGTGCATGTAATGTTTTTATACAGAATTTGCATGAAACCCCTTCGACTGGCAGGCTAACAGAGATTATTACTTTAAAAGAAAAGTCGCGTTTTAGTGTTGTTAAGCTTTTCATTCAGACTGAATATTACAAAAATAATATTTCTCAGTTGCTGTTGCCAGACACATGCTCAATATACCGGTAACTATAGTCACTCAATAGAAATTGATATCAGAAATAATAATTATTGATAAATTATCAATTAATTATCATTTTCTGATTGCTAGTAATTGGTTTTGGCAGTCAAACTTGTAGAACAATCACTTAAAAAGCCATCTTTAGTGATTTCAGTTACACAGCTTGCCTTCTTCAAGTGGGGCCAGAGGCCTTGGGACTAATGCACAAGTCATTTGAACCCCCCCCCCCCCCCCCAGGCATGGCCGGGGTAATGAGGGGTCTTTCACTTCATATTCACTCCATTTTCGTCCCCCGGTAGACAGGGAACACACAAGAAATCACGGCCTTAGCCTCCCTGGCCGGGGAATAAGCGGGGCAGTTACTCCATGGTCGGCAGTTCTCATTTTCACGCCGCATAGTAATTTTGCATACATTATCATCACTCCTTTGATTGAACGATCGAAGCGAATTGCAAAGCGAAGCAAATTAAAATGCTCTGTGAAACTTCTTTCTGCCTTTCCATAAGGAAAGGTGGGCATATTTTCAATGATACTGTATAGATATTAAAATATTATGCATTTAAACTCACTGACTTGACCTATCGATGAACAAGTTAAGCTATTATCAATGTTAATATTAATGATTAAGTTACGCGTTGTTTTGTGTTGTTTCGATTAGTGTCTAACTGGGGATTGCTTCTTTATGACCTACTTTCATTTTGACAAGAAATACATTTGTTAAGCTTGAGTTATTCTAACTTCAGAAGACTATTGCTAAAACATGAGTTGTAATTTGTTGTGATCTTGCATTTTCTGACATCAAGATGTAAAATAGAAAGATTATGTTGAAATAGTTGTCTTTTCTTGTCCATGGAGGGGTTTCAAGTGTTGCCACATAATGTTTTCATTTCACGGCTATCATCATACATGTATTTGTCATCCCTTGTTACGAGTTGACATTTAAAAGGGAGTACCCTGTTTGTTGGACATACATGTATGGGGGTGGGGAGTTCACCATTCACTTTCCCCTGGGGACCGGGGAATTCACTGGCTTTCATTTGCATACAAAGTGAATGCCCTGGTCATGCCCGAGGGGTGGGGGGGGGGGGGTTCGGGGGTTTTAAATGACAGGTGCATACATGTAATAGTCTTTGCCTCAATCTACCGTTTAATTTTGTCTATTGAAATTATTTTGTCTCTATGTTTTGATGTTTATTTTGGAAGGAAGATAGCCCCAAGAAGTGACCTTGTTTTTGATTTGTGTTTTTGTTAAAAGTCTGAACTTCTGGGATCTATGGCAATTAATAACAAGCATTCTTCATTGCTATCAGCAATCTGAATTAATAAAAGTCACAAACCTTTTTCTTCATTGATTCTCACTGATCGCTAAAATCATTTGAAATCATTCATTGATATTGTTTACTCTTGATTGTTGTTTTGTGACTTTCAAAATTGCTCTTTTAAAAATGTGTCTACTTTAGTTTTTCCCACAGTACCGGCCTCCGCTGCAGAGCAAAGTAAATATTTGTGTGCAAGTAAAGGCTAATTTACATGCTGCGACTTGTCAGGCCGATTTGTCGGCCACGACAAATCGGGGAGCGAATCAGCGCCTGTGAATGGCAATGGGGGCGCGACTCCAATCCAACAAGCCGGCCGATTCAGAAAAATCTGTGACCGCTTCACAGATTTTCACGTGTTGGGCCCGATTTTAAGAACGAAAACACAACCTACAAAAGAAATGGGGCAAAACAAATTATATCTGCAGTATTTTAGCTGAAAACAAACTAACTATCTAGCACCTACCATTTTGTTTTCCAAAACGTTTTATAAAAGAGCTTTTACTATAAAAAAAATGCATGTGCAGTGCTTGCACTGCACATAAACCAATTCGCTTCCCGATTTATCGTGGCCGACAAATCACAGCCTTAAAATGCAATAGTATGACATGTATCTTTTAGTCATCATGGTTTAGTTTGACTGTGTTGTGTCTTCACAGAAAAAAAAGACAACAGCATTGGGCAACAAATTAGTCAAGACGGACAAGAAGAACAAGTGCATGGAAAGGAGGGATTATCTGCTGAACATTAGGTCTTAAAGGCAGACACCAATGATGATTTTAAGATCCAAATTGTTATCTTACAAGTGTAAGTACTATGCACTAGCACCGCTCAGAATGGGACACATTTGACTACAACTACCAGAATCCTTCAGTTTTTCTTTTCTGATTAAGAGTTACCAACATGCCAGCCAGTCGCACGAGCAACACAAACAAGTCATGTAAGTCCACAATTCTGAAGAAAAAGGCTGAGGGTACAGCTGTAGAAATGGAGTGTTTCTTGCATGCAATGCTGAAGAAAATTGAGAAATTCAATTGAGTCAGCAAGTCCACAGTGGTCAAACACTTTATGGAAGCCTAAGCAAACTGTCATATAACAGTTGCTGAGTTCAGCAGTGTACATGTACATGTAAGAACATTGTATGTCGTGCTCGATTTAGATGTTCTGACTTACTCTTACATCTGTTGCACCACTGCAAATCCACCTATTTAGACAGTACAAGTTTGTTGTATGCAACATGCTAACAAAAAGCCTACTGCGTTCGTTGTTTTATGTGAATCAAAGCTACATTTTTATCATGACTGTTGCCATGACAAAAACAAAACAAAACAATTCCAGGATAAAGACAGATAAATTAAAGAGCAATCGAGAAGAGAAATGACCTTCATAATCAAAGGAAATTGCTGCCTCACTGGTCTGAGTAATCGAAGATAGGGAAAGAAAACTACAGTAGGATTAATATTAATATTATACTGTGCCTTGCATGTGACTATGTGCCTTGCATCTTGCACTCTTGGCTCGCTAACAAACATGCCTCACTGACTCACTCATTGTTCATACACCCAAATTAGGTCCATTGTCATTAAGCTTCACTGGGATTACACAATTTTAATAAGAAAGGAAAAACTAATTTGATTGTGGTAGTTGTAGTTGCAAATGTCCTACAATTGTTAATGAAACAGACTATGCCAATCCAAAAAAAGGGGTGATGTAGCAGCTCTCGCAAGGTCTCACATGAATGGCTCGCTACCCTTCGAGAAAACAATAGAACAAACAATATGAACAATACCCCTAGCCCCAAACACAATAGCAGCTGCTACACTAGAGGACCACTAGAATTACAAGCTTACGAGAGCTGCTACAGTACTGAAAAAAAGAACGCAATCCTTATGCTTGCACTGTTCCTGGAGACGCTAAACCCTTTACATTTTCAAAGAAAAACTGCTGAACAACAAAAATTGGTTCTAAAGTAGTCAATATTTGGCCTTGTTAATGCAATTCCATAGAAAGCAACCTAATAAACTAGCATGTGTGGGCTGGATTTGGGCCCACACATTTCTTTTGGTTCATTTAGCATGTGTACATGTGCTGTGCCCAGTTCCCTCTTTGATCACAATTTGAAGGTATCGTGGTTGTTGTATTTAAAGTGGCATGTTTGGTCATTTCCTGTGGTTCTCAGGGTGTGTAGGTTGCAAGACCCAAAGATTTGAATGATTTTTAATCATAAAACAAACTACTGGATTTCATTTCATGTACTGAATAAGACTTCTGGGTAAGCTCATTTTGGACTTGTTTTGCTGCATACATGATGCCCCAATGGCATGTTTATAGAGGGAACTGAACATTCAAAAAGTATTCATTTTCATTTGAGTATTCACTAAGATGTTTTCATAATTTTTCAATCAAATCAAGCATAAAATTATGGTTACTAATTGACTGAGGTCAGGCTGAATGGGAAAATATACGGCTCTTGATCTTGGTGCACAAACCTTTGCTTCCCAGTTGTCAACCCCAAGGCCTTCCATCAAATGTTTCCCACCCAGCCTTCTCACTCAGTTAACAGGTCATTGGGATCAGTGTTCATATGAAAAACTAACTGCTCAGCTGCCTACTTTACAGCTCTTGTCATAACATCATTCAAGCATGTAAGTGGAATTTAGCACAGAGTGCTTATTGGAGACACTGTTTTTTTCACTACATTACTACACTAGCCTGATAATAAGCTCTTCCACTGAAATTTAATGTCATTATATATACATGTAATGGATCAGTCAGTTCCAGCAGTGCCCATCCCCCCCCCCCCCCCCACTTGCAGGCATGAGTGGGGCATTTTTCCTATTGTCCCTCATGGGGCCAGGCATTAGTCTACCCCAGGGCATTTGCCATCCCATGATTTTCATGTCACAGTACTGTTACTTCCTTTTAGTAATAACTTCATTGGGCAAGTTCAATTTAGCTTCGATTACTAGAATGAAGGTAAGCCCAAAGACTAAGAAATTAACATACATGTATTTTTTTTACCTTACCTGGGGGCATTTGCCAGGTTGTTCTTTGAAAGTCCTAACGCCCAGGGGTTGACCTGGTGAAGGGGGGAATGGGCACTGCTGGAAATGACTGATTCATAATTAATTGCTGCTGGTGCACTTAGTTGTAAGCAGTGAAAAGTGCATTCTGTTGAAGAATCTCTTACCTGTAAGACATTCAGAAAATAGATCAGGGCACAGTTGCTTGAAACAGGATTAAGCTAACCCAGGGTTAGTATCAGTTTTGAATTCAAGTTTGTAGCTTATGATGTGGATACCTGTTAATTCTTTTTGTTCAACCTACAACTAAAAATAAGCAGTGGAAACGGTCTCAAAAAAAGAGATAAAGAATCATTTGTTAAAACTTTTACTCCTGTGTTAGCTGTAACCGGCTTTCAAACAACTATGCAGTTTAGCTCTTGCAAAGCTTTCCAGTGAAACATATGACTCTGCTTTTCCCACCCTTACTTTGTTGATGAAAGTGTCATTAGTTGTGCAATTTTAGTATTCTTACACTTAAGGTGGCAGTTTTTACAAAAGAGAAATTGATTAGTTATGACACTTCTACCTAGTAATGAAAAAATAAGAATTTGTTGGTCACCACTGATTACAATTCAAGAAACTGATCGTTTTGTGTTATAGTGTGCTGTTAGTTTTGTGACCACAAAAATTGATTTGATATTGTACATTTGAATTAATAATTGCAAGTAGAACTGTACTTGGAATAGGGAACTTGGCTGCATTAGTTGATATACAAAAACTTTGGTGATAATACATGTATTTAGCCGTTAAAATTATCTTTACGGTCAGCTAAATTAACTGTTGCTTCTAAAAAGACTAACACTCCCTGAAATAAGAATAAATATTGGCATTTTGCTGAACATGCTTTAGAGTACAGTTGTTGTCGAGGTTATTGTTAAGTTTTGCCTAAAAGAGCAAGCAAATGTGACCAACGGAAAGCAAACCTGGCATTTTTGTCATATTTCCTATTCAGGTAAAACATCTTTTCGTGCAGTAGATACACTGTATTTGACCGTGCTTCATAATTACTTTTGGGGCGAATTTGTCTTAAATGTGTACAAATTTATCACGTTTGCTACGGTATGTAAACATGGAGCAAAGACCTGTATTCACCTTCTTTGCTTCACTGGTAAATGTGGCCCAAACACGAGATTTGATTCATGGGCAAATATGACCAAAGAAAACATTAACATGGCATTTCCTTCATATTTCCTATCCATGTAAACATCGAGTAAAAGCGGTATTTACCATCTTTGCTTTGTTTATAAATGTGGTGCAAACACGTCATTTGATTTATGTGCAGATATGACCAAAGTAAAGCAAAGGTGGCATTTGCTTCATATTTGCTATCCATGTAAACATCGAGTAAACGCGGTATTTACCATCTTTGCTTTGTTTGTAAAAGTGGTGCAAACACGTCATTTGGTGTACGTGCAGATATGGCCAAAGTAAAGCAAACATGGCATTTGCTTCATATTTGCTATCCATGTAAACATCGAGTAAACGCAGTATTTACCATCTTTGCTTTGTTTGTAAATGTGGTGCAAAGACGTCATTTGATTTATGTGCAGATATGGCCAAAGTAAAGCAAAGGTGGCATTTGCTTCATATTTGCTATCCATGCAGACATCGAGTAAACGCGGTATTTACCATCTTTGCTTTGTTTGTAAATGTGGTGCAAAGACGTCATTTGATGTACGTGCAGATATGGCCAAAGTAAAGCAAACATGGTATTTGCTTCATATTTGCTGTCCAGGTAACTATCGAGTAAACGCGGTATTTACCATCTTTGCTTTGTTTGTAAATGTGGTGCAAAGACGTCATTTGATTTACGTGCAGATATGACCAAAGTAAGGCAAACATGGCATTTGCTTCATATTTGCTGTCCAGGTAACTATCGAGTAAACGCGGTATTTACCAACTTTGCTTTGCTTGCAAATGTGCTCCAAACACAAAATTTGACTGATGTGCAAATATTATCAAAGTACAGCAAACATGGTATTTGGTTCATATTTGCCACCCATGCAAACCCATCTTTTGGGGCAGCAGATAATTAACTTCACTTCATAATTACTGTAGGAGTAAATCCGTCTCAAATGTGTACTTCCTGTTCACATTTGCTACGTTGCATAAATATCGAGTAAACGCGGTATTTACCATATTTGCTTTTCATGCAAATGTGGTGCAAACATGACATTTGAATTTGACCAAATATGATCAAATTTAATCATTTATGGTATTTACTTCATATTTGCTGCGATTTTGCTATCCTTGTAAATCCGTTTTTTCGTGCAGTGAAGGATTCCAAGGAAACATTTCAAATCCTTATTTCTTATTTTTCGCATTTATCTCCTTTATACGAACCAAAATCCAATACTGAAAGCAGACGATTGTTTCTAGAACTGAAGATAATAAGGATTTGAAGGGATCTAAGGAGACTATGATTTAAATCAATAATGTTACAATCTTTAAGTTGTCTTCAAACACGCATTTGTGTCACTGAAATTAGAATTATGCAATAATTAGCTCGTTTTTTCGGATTCCTTGACAATGCATTGTAAGAAAAACGATTGATGGGTGAGGCGGGGTTATGTAATCTCCGTTTTACGGTGTCTTCAAACACGCCTTTGTGTCACTGAATTTAGAAATATGCGATTATTAGCGCGTTTATTCAGATTCATCCACTAATCAGCTCCTTGACAATGCATTGTAAGAAAAGCGATTGATGGGTGAGGCGGGGTTATGTAACCTCCGTTTTGTTATGCTGTATGACTTGTTTGACAATGGAATAAGTAAAAAAATTCCGAACCTTCTAATGACCCCTTTGGGGAAACATTTCTCATTTTGCTGCTTGGTGACGTAATTTTCCCACGTTGTCATGCATTCAAATGCAAACGCACACCCAATTATTGCAATAGAGAAATAACGAGCTGTTTTTACCAGAGAATTCATTTAACAAATTCCAGCAAGCAAGCTGCGATACAACGACCTCTTCTTTGTGACGTGTGGTGGTACCAATGCCCATATATGGTAACTGTTTTGATTTCACGCCGTTTGTCTTTAAAAGGTGGACCTTTAGGATAGCGCCTCGCATTCCCCGTAGCGTTATGTCAGCGAGCAAAGCTACGCAGCCAGCAAGGCAACTTGGCAGCACTAAAATTAAAAACGCTGCTCTGTGCTACCTTTCCCCGATTGTGGTAGGGAAGTGCAGCATCATACATGCAATAGCGTACGCGGACATAAGCGAAGGCTTAGAACACGCTTGGAGGAACGTGTGCCGCACAAGGGACATTTGTGACAATGCAATTTCGGGTAAGTTGAAATGCTAGATTTCTTAAATCTTTCGAATTATGCTTTAAACCATCAAATCTGTCGATATTCCGCGTGCATTTTTTTTTAGTCCAGTCAATCTACGGTTATACTTCGGAATTATTAGAATCATTTGCATTTTGGGACTAAATGTAGTATGAAATCGTCGAAAAAGCTTTTGTTGCAATTAGTTGACCACCAATTCGAGCGTACATTGAATGGACTGTTTGACAATAAATTGTTTTACTGTTGCAGGAACGAACTGCACAGCGTTCTACTTCAGCGCTATTTACGCAAGTGGGCCGGGAAGAAGAAGAAGGAAACCGGCAAAAACTTCAGTCGAAGCTAATTTCGAAATAAGCGCGAGCGACGACGACGAGAGTGGCGATGATGGGGCAATGAAGGGAAGTCAAGCAGCCAAATACATGATGCAAGTATAAATTAATCAAGCGTGATTCAATATAATTAATTTCATGAATAAATGACAGGTTTTGCTCAATTGTGCCTTGCGTTTAATTGTTCACAAAGCCCCTAATATAGGCATTAGTAGTCCATCACTATGTGGGTTCCTACACTAAAGACCAATCGTGTCTGCGTGTTCTAATGGCCTCCAATTTACTGACTCTAGCACACGGAGTTCTTCCTCTATGATGACATCCCTCGAAACCAGTGTTGCAATAGCGTCCATAAACAAGGAATTTCTTGCAATGTCGCTGCTTTCTAGTTTAATGGCTATGAAAAGGCATGCCAAGATGAGCTCCCTCGGAGTAGCCCTTTGCCTTTGCGTTGTTCTGTTTAAATGCCTCCAAAAAAGGCTTTCTGCCAACATGGCCGTCGAGTTTGGAAAACCAAATGGCTCGCAAATGCCATGAATAAACTCTCCAGCAAACTTGATGTCTTGCAACGACAAAGCGGGATGTTTATCTACAATGGTCTCCATGATCTTAGCGGGTGTGTGTTCAGCAGGAAAAGAGGCCCGGCTTTTAAAGTCTGCGCGCTAAATAGTGACACGCAACATCCCGAAATGCTTTGGGAAACACACACACAAAGAAGGCCTGTTTGATTGGCACATAAGCAAGCAAGCGCGGTTCCCAGGGCGTCATTTGAAATTCCAGTTCTATAGTAGCAGTAAGTTTTTAGCTAGCGCGTGTCTTTGCAAAACTTGGCCGCCGCTCGTTTCTTCAGTGAGTCAGAAGACCTTCCTTTCTGGAAATGAAATTCGGAATCCCTTAGAATGGCTGTCCACTGACCATAGCCGTACCTTTTGAGACCGGCCTTGAGATGCCTGTCTTCGTCCTGGGTGAACAAGAGGGCCTTTTTTCTATTGCATGTACGACAGATGTTCGCCACTTTGAAAGCGCGCTGGCGTGTAAGTCTTGGAATTTCACCCAAATTGGATTCCCGTTTTAGTGGCAACGCCTCCTCTGCACTTTCGACTTCTTCTGTAGAACCGCCGGACAGATGGTGCGCATCACGTTCTTGAGAGGAGGCGGACGAGATGTCTGACAGTCTTGAAATTACATCTTCTTCCAACTTTGTCCCCTTGTCGCCATGTAGTTTATCCAAGCATTGGCGGGCCTTTGTTGCGACCTCTCTGGATCGTTGCTTTTGATAATGCACTCTTGCTACGACCGAGCTGTGTTTTTGATCCTCTGAAACTGCGTCTTGTTCTTTTGCACTGAGCTGGTTGGAACTTGCCGTCTCGACGATTTGGCGGTAGCGCGTCGGGTGAACATATTTTCCAATGGCATCAAAAACCAGTTTACTCATCAGCTCTCCAAGCTTGTTGTGTTGTCCCCCGTTTCTCGTCACGAGTACGTAGTCGCAAACTGGTTTCTGCAGGGGGCGAATGTGATGTATATATCCATCCAAAACTTTCATGTTAGTGTCGGTTAAAAGGAGGGAGTCAAATCCGTATTTACCTGCCGTTTTAAACATTTTCTGGTCAATGAATCCCCCGTTTGTTTTCGCTGCACGAACCATGTCAACAGTGAGGTACTGGTACGTCATGGGTCGGGAGCCCTTTACCTTAATGAACAAGTGCACGGCTAGAAATTTGGTGGCAAACGACAAATCCCCCGAGCAAACACTACCTGGATTGTCCCTGCATTTCTTAAGCACTTCTTCATATCGAGGTAGGTAATGAGACACAACTTCCAGTAGTTCGTCGAGTGATGCCCAGTGACCCTTGGCTTCCAAAACATCAATGTCCAGATCGCTGGTCCACTGCAATCTCATCATCTTAGACACTGTTCGCCGAACTCTTTTCAAGTACGTCTCGGTGACAGTTAATCCTCTAGCCACTGTATCTGACAATCCTTCGCTGACTTTTCTGAATTGCACTAGCTCCCCAATGGCGTCCAGGTATCCTAAACGTCCAGCATGTCCGAGATTCCACGTGTCCTGCATCATATCAGCAAATTTAAAGAGGAGGTTAGGAGAGCATAAGCTATAGTCGACATTTTTCCAAGTCAGTTCGTCTTCGTCTTCACAACAAAATCTGAGAAACTTAAGGCTTTTGCTGACAATTTGCGGAGCTTTGCGATCGCTCTTGCCCCCGCCACTCCCGGTGAGCCAAGAAAGGAATTCTTTAGCGATTGCAACCGATGGTTCAAAGGTTGGAATCGGTTTGCTCGCGCTGGTGGGCTTGGATTTTTTTGGGCTTTCATTACAGTCACTAACTTGACTAGCCTCAATTTCTGCATTGCTTGGTTTCTGATCAAAGTAAAAGAACCAACGGTGTTTTCGAGTTACGTGTTTCCTGCAGCCTCTTTGAGTGCCAAATCCATCGTGATCCCACGCCTGTATTGGGCAGTGAAAAAGACCATCGGATTCATCTTTCTCCAAGTGAAGTCTTTTCGGTTTGGTCAAAGCATTTGCAACTTTAGCCCAGTCAACTTGCTTGCACTTTTTACTCATCTTTCTTGGGAGGAGAGTCAGCGAGAAATGAGCATACACTTACCTGCCAGTTGTTTTATACGATCCTTGTGTCCCTAGAGTACGAAACTCCCGATTGACCAATAGCAAGGCAAATATACTAACCTTGTTCAAACGTGCCCTGAACATGTTGTAGCCCCTTTGGGAACCCAAGTGCATCTTGTCGAATAGAAAGGCGAAGGCGAGCAGGATCCAAAAAGCGTGCTCAAACTTGCCCTAGCATGTTTAGGCGGAATGAAGTTCAATGCGATATGCCCCCCCCCCCCCCAAGCACTCCAATTGCTTTCAAGTAAATGGGACTTCTTTGTTCCTAATGTTCCTTTAATGAAAAGGATCGTTTTGTTCCAAAGGAACTTTTTGTTCTTAATTGTGTTGAAGTGGAACAAAATGTTCCTATTACTATAGGAACAATATGATCCCATTTGTTCATATAGGAACAAAACGTTCCTTTAATGAAAAGGACCGTTTTGTTCCAAAGGAACTTTTTGTTCTTAATTGTGTTGAAGTGGAACAAAATGTTCCTATTACTATAGGAACAATATGATCCCATTTGTTCATATAGGAACAAAACGTTCCTTTAATGAAAAGGACCGTTTTGTTCCAAAGGAACTTTTTGTTCTTAATTGTGTTGAAGTGGAACAAAATGTTCCTATTACTATAGGAACAATATGATCCCATTTGTTCATATAGGAACAAAACGTGACCTTTTATTTAGGGCCACCTTGTTCCTAATTCCTTTTTATTTGGGAACTGCACGTTCCTAATTTCCAAACAAAGGAACTTCACGTTCCCCTTTTGTTAGGTCCAATTAAGACATGGGAACGAAATGTTCCTAACTGGGATGCGATTAGGAACAAACAGTTCCTTGTTGAGCTATGTAAGCTCAGTAGATGGGAACAGGTGTTCCCAATTACCTTAAAGGAGAACTTAACTGGAAATAGGAACTAAGTAATATAGGAACTGTTGGTTCCTTAATCCTGTTAATAGGAACAACGGTTCCGATTAGATTTCATTATTGGGAACAATACGTTCCCTTTATGTGAAAAGGAATGAAATTATTAGGAACTCAGGTTCCTAATTACTCAAGAAAGGCCCAACTGATTTGCCAGATTAGGAACAATGCGTTCCTTTGTTATTACAAGGGGCCTTTTGGTTCCTAATTAGTATTTTTTTGTTCCGAATAGTGCAAAATTCGTTCCTTTGTACGGTTTAAGAGCTGTTCTTTTGTTTCAGAAAAGGAACAGCTGGTTTGTTCCTAATTCAATTATAGGAACAAAGGAACAAAAATAGAGGAACGGACCCCTTTTATTCGGCCGATCGTAGCGCTCGTGCAACTCGGTTTTCATCCACATAAACCATCAATTTAAGCGATTTATAAGTTAAACTAGTTCTGGTCGAAGTTTTGCAACAAAACTCAAAGCACGTTAACAGAATTTTGCGGTTCTCTCATTTTGGGAAACGTATAGGATACTATTCGGATACCTCCTCGGGTTTTTCAACCTTTGGAAGAATCCGACACAGACAAAGAGGACACGGACGAGTCACCCAACGAGTCACCTGATGATGACATGTATGACAGTCCAGAAGAGGACAGTCCAGAAGAGGATAGTCCAGAAGAGGACATGACTGTAGAAGAGGCCAGTCCCGAAGATGAAGGCAGTTCACGCAAACATTTTAGTCAGGGTCAAATGGGGTATATTCCCCATCCAAGTTCTGCCATTCTTGGACAGTATTGAAAAAACAAAATAAAATACAGTCTTAACCAAAAATAATATGTTGATTTTTCTAAACACCTGGTTACTCAAAACAGAAAGTAATGTTTTATTGGTCATTTACTTTCATAGGCTTTGGTGGTTCCTAAAAGAACCGTTGTTTGGGACATCTAGGTGAACATCCGACGTTGACATTCTTCACTCGTAGAGTAAAAACTTCTGTAGTTCATTTTGGTCGAAGTTAAGTGGACTGCGTTAGAGATCTATCTTTTAGCCGTAGTAGACCATCCAACGTTACAATAGAGGGAATGGCGTAACGTCGCCGTATTTCTTGAAAACAAGGAAACGCGTTCGGACATGTTTCCAACCAGACCATAAATGCAATCCAACGCCCGATATTGCCTTGACAGAGTTCAATTACCTGTAAAGGATCGTCTGTCGGTTCCGGTAAGTCGGTGGGTTCATACAACTGCTTACACAGGTACAAGTGTGTCTTGTAAAGAAACCAATCCGTAAAACTTGACGAGAGATAGAGAAAACAAGCAGCCATCTTTGATCGTTCCCTTTTAGAAAATTCGCGCAATACAATTTTTATATACAAAACAAGGTGGATATGACGTCACCAGGTATGATTCGATATGTTCCGACAAACATTCTAACGACAAAGACGGTTATGACCTCATGGGGCAAGTCTGTACCTGTTTAGGGTGTGTCAGTTAAACCAAATCAACTCTGTTTTAGACAGAAGACAACCTGGAACAAATCTGTATGATTGTCGATTTGGATGGGTATCAACTGAACCAGCAACCGTTTATTGTAAGGGAAATAGGTCTTCACAGTTTACAGCACGGGAGTTTCAGTTGGTTCTTGGAAAACATTAACTTAAAGCAAGAACGATACGCTTTGAAAAATTTGCAAAGACCGGTTTGAGCAAGTATGGATTTGTTTGGAATACCGCATAATAGAACAAGGAGGGACCTGATTGGAATACATCATACTATCATCTTATCGGACCAAGGAAAGAATGCCGCAAAATATAATCGGTCCAAGAAAAGATGGCGCACCAAAATGATACGTCGAAGAAAGGATCGGGCTAGAATACCGAAGATGAATGAGGAATGGCAGAAATTATCCGTGGATGAAAAACCGAAGATCGTGACATTTAATGATCATATTGATATTGTAACCATTGAGAGTGACAATAAGGGCCGTAAGATTGAAAGAAAACGGCAAGGTTCCCATAAACTTTATTTTCCTACAGCTTTGTAGGATTTGATACCAGTGCGTTGTTTTAAAGTATTGTAAATCTTGTTCGCCCACGCGCGAAGAATAATAAAGGAGGATTGATTTTATCTGCGCTTGATTTCTGGTTTAAGGGCTAAGGGTGATTTGATGGGATGATTTAAAGGCGCTTTTGTTTATATGTTTCGACTGTTTCCTTAGGGTCCGCTTTTGTTTTGATTTGGTTTCCGCGAATTAATTTCCGAGAAGAATACGCGTGGGTCACTCACGTTTTTGCGTTTGCCTCGATCTAGAAGCTTTGCTTCGTAAGAAAAGAGTAAGAAAATGTTTTGCTTGTCGAATAGGATCCCTAACAGGGGCCCTTGGCAGCCGTCTGAAATAACCCACAAAATTATCGTAACCTACACAACCTCACTCTCCTTCGTCCCTCACTCACTCACAACCTCACTCTCCTTCGTCCCTCACTCACACACACACACACAACTAGTATCTCGAATAAAGCTAGGATGCTGGTCCGTTTCTTTTTTGGTGAAAGATCCTACTGATAGAACCCATTCATGTCATTACTCAGCCAGCCCGGGCCTGGCGCAGTCAGGTAAGTATTACGTTTCTAATCGGATATGTCTTCCAAATTCACCAGGTTCGAATCTCGGGTGGCGCACCTTTCTTTTTCTTTCTTTCTTCTTCTTTCTTCTTACTTAGGGTTCAAAACAACATGGCGGGAAACAACATGATGGCGGAAAACAAGATGGCGGCTTAGGGTTCAAAACAACATGGCGGCTTAAAACAAGATGGCGGGTTAGGGTTGAAAAAACAAGATGGCGGCTTAGGGTTAGAGCTTCGAGAAACAAGATGGCGGGTTAGGGTTCAAAACAAGATGGCCGCTTAGGGCTATTATTCATGAGCTATGACGTCACCTAGGGTTTGGGTCCCGTCCACCAAGATGACCGCCTAGGGTTACGACCCGCTACGGGTTAGGGCTATTATTCATGAGCTGTCTTAGGGTTTGCCCGCTTCGCGGGCTAGGGTTCGATCCAAGATGGCAGCCGCCTAGGGTTCCGACCCGCTTCGCGGGTCGAAACTCATTTGCATAAAATTTGCCCCAATGGGCGGACATATACTCTGAAAGCGTTGGTCCATAAACACGCAAGCATTGCTTATCGAGCGAGTGAATCTCAACACCAGTAAACCCAAGAAATATTGGGTTACAACAGTACATTAGGTCGCGTGGAAACACAATAACTCTAGCACTTGCCTTCAGAAAAATCTCATGGAAACAGTGAATTTCTTGTGAAATTTCTAGGTTGAATTTTCCAGTTACAAGTCGAGCTGCGACCTCATTATTTATAACTTTTCAGACATTGCAAGATAGTTTGGGCGACTAGGAAATTTCATCACATTAACAGAAATAGCCGCTTTTGCGATTTGACTTGATTGATTTCGAATTCAATTCATGTAGTTGATTGTCTCTGTGGAAAATCTCGCTTGTAATGTGAGAAATGCGTTCGTGAAAGCGCATTTTGCATCAAAAGTCACGTTCGTGGTACTTTACTTACATGCGTATATGGAAATTATTTCCATGTCGCTGGAGGTTGCTTTCCTTTATTGTAGTACAATTTCCCCATAAATTTTCCACTGCAATGTTTGTTCTAAATAAAGAACCTAGATTATCAAAGAAGAAAAGTTTTATTTCAGCAATATAGGACGAACAAATCGTTTGGCCAGCATTACTAAAAATGGCTTATTGTTTTATAGGTTCGACTAATTTGCACCCAAACAATACCCAAGCACAAAGAAGTACCACAGTTGACAGAGAAAATAGAGTTCATTTGCATCAGTGATCGACGTGTCGCTATTGGCGCGATTCCGTAAGTTCATGAAACCTCTTTAAGCACTGGACTGGGTGTTAATCTCAACTTGGCCTGCTTCTGCAGAAACAATCTAAAACCCAAATTACAGTACAGGAAAATAAATACCATACAAAGCGTTTCTAAGTGAATCAAGAAAAAATCAATAAATACGATCACAAAACCTCTTAACAGCGGAGGCAGCTATAGTGTCAACTATTACTAGTTTTACAGCAGCACCTTGCCGGAGTATTTTGGAAGGCCTTCCGCTTTTGGCGGGCTTTTATGAGGGTTTGCAACTATTTGAAAATGAACAGATAATACCGCTTATATTTCGAAAACCATGATATTCTTGAATTAAAAACTCTCAAAATTACAACAAGAGTTACAGCCATCTGCATTGCAGAATAAAAGTATCCTTCCCGACGGATTGCTTAGTGCTCTCTAAGCAAGCGTTGTTTGTCTGTAACACATTCATAAGACACTGAAAATAATACATTATGTTGCATCGGAACGTTCACAGCAAAAGTACTGCATACATACATTTTTATGCCAACCTGTTTAGGCCATTTTTCAGACACTTACCGACGGCCCCAGCACCGAAATTTTCCTGCATTTTTTCCCAGAGATCTTTAACTTATTTTCGCACAGCCGCCGACTGCCGCCGAGAGCAAATCCAAACAAATGCGTTTTAAACGTTGTTGGTTGCCAAGAATGAAGTGCGTATTTTGAATCTGTTGGTTGGGACTCGGTCGAGAATAACGGATGGTGATTCAAAGCGACAAATAATGTCCACATACGTTAAAATATTCCAAAACATCTCGTGCAAAGATGGTCAGCAAAATCATTATTCCTAGGTATCTGTCACAAGAGATCAAGTTACAGAAGTCTGGTTTTTATTGTGCTCTAAAAAGGACAACACTGACAGATAGAGATTTTTGTTCACATCGGAAGTGCAAAACTTACTGAAGGAATGTGTGAAAACTGATTAAACTTCTGTAGATTTCCAGGGTGAATGTGGGCCCCTAATGAGTGCACTAAGATCGAGCCTGCGGCTTGTAGCGGGGCGGGCTCCCATTTGACTTGATTTTTGTAGCTGACATAAAAACAAGCAGGAGTAATTCAAATGTAGTCCGTAGCACCCCATAGTGTTTTAAGCAGAGCGGCTCACCAAGATTCATAAAAATATTAAGGGCAATGTTTTCAAGATCTTTTTAACAAACCCAAGTCTAGCATTTGTTTCACTGTAACCGCATAAGGGAAGTGCACCACTAAAGCCTCACCTACAATGCAGTTAGTGTGTGGAGTGCTACTTGAATATTGCATGGTCCACCAAACTTCGTCACTCGGGTTGATCTTTCCATGACGAAGGGATCCATATTAGCTTTTTTCCAAACTCGTCAGCCGAGCACGTGTGCCAGAAAAGGTACCTGTTCGTTCAAAATTGCGTAGTTATTAATTAAAATAGAAAAGGAAGGGTTGTATTTTATTTTCACTTTGTTACTGCAGCAGCATCGCAGTAAGGCTCCCATCAAACACTTTCGTTTTACAAATTCAACTACACGGGCTTAAAAGATAGACCTACGTCGCATGTCTAACGTTCACTGTTTAAGCCATGGCTTGTTTTGCTGCCACGATGGCAAAAATTCGCGCTTTCGTTGCTCTTGTTCGCACTAAGAAATTTCCTCGGAAGACTCCCCTTTTTATTGTTCTGCGGTGGTGGCGACACTTTGTCAAAGCGGCAACACATTTTGCGAAACTCACGTGCGACCAAAGAGTGAGTCAGAGTCTTCGTGTTTGCATACGGCTGCAGTACGTCAGTGGTCGAGAACAAAAAATTGAGCCTGCCAACAATTTACTTCTGAGAGTACCGCATAAGAAGTCGTACGGGCAACGAAACGAAGTTTAACAAAAATCTTCTGTTTAGAGTAGAGAATCCCGAATGGCTGGTGGACATTCAAAACACAGGTACATTAAATTGTGAGAAGTTGAAGAAAAGCACTTGCTCGACCTGAAAACTTACTCGTTCACTGGATGCGTTTGTGATTTCACGTCCGTAGGAATGGACATAGTCGTCTTTGACGACCTGACCACTGCTAATATGGATTCCTGAACTGACGCATCATTCGCTCGAAATCTAGGAGATCTACATCAAGAAGTTGAAAATTAATACTGAAGCGCTGTCCTTTCGTAGTTAGATGCCTCCCAGGAAACAAGTATCTACTTAACTTTTTTTATGATAATGATGGAGGAAGGAGCGAAGTTCCATTTCAGCACACTCTGTACCGCTCACACCGCACACTGCAGCAGAATCACAATTAAATTTTAATCCCTTCGCTGATGAAGCAGGGTGCATCTTTCGTTAGTCATCAGACAATCGCTCGTATTCTTCTTCTTTAGCATGCTCCCAAAAACGTTTGGATTAAAGTAAACGACATCAGCGTCCAGCTTGAAATAAACAGATGGATTTCGCAGCAGTCGTTGAAAAACAAAGTAGTAAAACTCGGAATACAGAGGGAACAGTGGCCTTAAATCATTAATTTTGGTTACGGTTTCGCGCCCCATGAACTGCATCGCCCGAAAAATGTGGGGTATCCATGGTGCTGTGCGCGCTCACAAAGCACGCCGCCATTTTCGGTTCTCTTTTACTTCAATACCGAATATTCCCAAAAGGGATTTATACGGGTGTCCTTCCCGTCTGTGAAAAGACAATAGGAGTAATTGCTATTGTGGAAATGTGCGAAAAATGCTCTCACTTTCGATTAATGCTGGCTGTAGAGGAAATGAAAATTGCTCAACCAGAAACATGCGAAACATATTTCGTTTATTACAAAGAAAACTTCGAGCGACCGCCGCGTGGGAATACACTTAAGCTTACACGAGTCGTGTGGAAATCTACACAGTCATCGATCATCTGCTGTTGTCTGTTTAAACGAAGAATTTTATTAACGTGTTCGATCGATCGTTTGCTTGTTTTCCTAATAGTTTATCCGTTTATTCTAACCCATTTAAAAAAATCTACGGACTTCACACGACATGCTCATACTGCTTCACGTTTATTTTAATTTCAGGTGTGAATTGTTTTTAACAATAGAGGTTAAGAGCAAATGTTGCCAAAAATCAAACATTTTCAAAATATTGTGGCAACAGGTCAAAAATCAATTCCGCTCATATTCTTATGTTAGGTAGACCTTAATGTGAATCAAATCACTGCATAGTTCGTTTGGCTGAATATCGATTTATTTTCAAGAAAATCGATAATAACGGAATTCGCTCTAAATACCGCTTTTGGAGCTCACAATTTAAGGCAAATCTCGTAGCTTCGCGTAACAAAATGAAGCATTCCAGGGCAATAAAAATTAACAAAACTTGTAGAACGATGTTTAAATATATGTTAAGAGCAATTTCAGCGATTTCTGCCCATTTATTTACTAGCCCTAATTAAATTTATCCGACATACTTTTGACTAGATAAAAAGTATATCAAGTTTGACCTCTAAAAAAAGTATGTGGTACCGAATATTCTTCGGCAAGAATCTGGATTTCAAGAGGAGAAGGGATGTTTTTTTTCCCTCGTTAAAGGATTTTTTAGGGAAATTTATCGACGCGATGTTATAGAATTTTAAAGTTGGACAAAATGCGTTGATTCAATCGATCCGAAAAGTCAGCCTAATTAACTCAGTGTACAGATATACAAACAACTTCACGTTTTCCACAGGTTTTGATCAGCCAACAACCGATCTGAACACAAAATCCTCTAACCTTCATGTTGCTGTATCACATATGAGAGCTGTAGTCCTTCTTCACGATAAAATTCAAGCAAACTGCAAGGAAACTTGACAGGATATCGCAACTTGCCATGCCGTTTAACGGAACATGCGTCGGTTTTGATATGAGGATTCTCTTTTCCCATTTTCGTTAGAAACCAGGCTTACGGTGTTGTACATAAGATGTCTTTCCTTTAAAACTAGCTCTGAACCGAACAGCGAAACAAGAAGTCTTTAATACAAAAAACATCTGTTACGTGCTTTGGGTGATACTGCTAATTAATTCAGAACGAGTTTTTTTGCTAAAAAAAACTTGCCGCGTAAGTTTTAATATTCTTTAAATGCACCTTAAAGTGACTTGAACGTCTAAGTCACCCTCATAACAATGTCTTCGAACACCTTTAAGAGTGATAGCGGCTCGTTGCAAAATGACAGTTATGAGGAATTTGTAATCACGGCTCGCTTGGAATTATATATTGATGTTTTCTTTTCCCTTTTTGTTTAACCGATCAACCGACCGACCCACCCACTTTCGCGAGGAAGGGGACGATCGGGGGGGGGGGGGTTGGAAAAGGAGAAACCTTTTCCTATTGGGGCATTAAGGGTTCGAACTTCACACTTCTTTTAGCCTTTAAGCCCGGCTACGCCCTCATTTTGTTGGGTCAGGCTCTTTGCGTTTTTCGTTTGCAAACTTTATGCGTCGGCCAAACTCATTCAACATTATTCAACAATCTTGAACACAACTTTGTTGTGCAATGTTGAACAAGGTGGGCAAACGAATTTACTGAACTTCGTTGAACAGGGTGGCACACCTGAAAACAAAAGAAAAGTCGCCAAAGGTGTTAAATTCAACAGTGTTGATCGGTGTTGAATTGAACGTTGAACCCCAAGTTAACCATTTTGTAGTTTTCTTCACTGTCGGAAGCTTTAAAAAACGATAACACGCACCAGAGGAGTGTCAGTCGAGTGGAGGCGTTTTTCGTTGGTGCGTGTTTACGGTCAAAAGCGGAAAACTCAAGACTCATAAAACATCATCCAAGTTAAGCCCGTAGTGGGTTGTGTGTTCTGGCAACAGGAAGAAGCTCTTACCAATCTTGCAGATCATTAAATTTATTCCCTAAGAACCAGTACAGTTTTGATTTCTTATTAATGTCTATTCTCCGTAAATAAGCGTTTGTGCGTTAAATGTACACGAGCACGTAAATAAGAACAAGAACCAGGTAAAAATAAAAAGCAGGTTTTAAGGTATAACACTGCTTTATTTGAGAGTCTTTGAATGCCAGGAATCGTTACAATCAGTCGATTCAGTGTTCTCTAAAACCTCTTTCCCCAAAACCTATAGCCCCAGCCCCACCCCACCCTCACCTCCAACAAAAACGAATTTTAAGAACGAAAAAGAAATTGTCATGCCTAACTTTGTATTTTAATCTAGCCATATTATTTAATATAGCGTTCATTAACTGTGCGACTTCTTGGGAAGCCAGCAGAGAACATGTTTTTAAAACCCCTTCGCCCTGCCCATCAGGTAAAAGTCTATGGTATGTCACGCAACCAACGTGCGCTTTTTTCAGTTTCACTCATTTTAAAGTGCTCGTCGCGATCGAGGCCAATCTACTGAGAATCTTCGCTCAGTCCTTAAATAGGTAAATGTAGGATAACAGAAATAGCTTATTTGAAAAAATTAAACCTTATTCCCCAAATTCACCCGATACACTCAAAATTTCGTTACCACGGCACATGCATGTAATTGTTGATTTCACCAAAACTCGTTCTGAATTAATTAGCAGTATCACCCAAAGCACGTAATAGATGTTTTTGTATTAACGACTTCTTGTTTCGCTGTTCGGTTCAGAGCTAGTTTTAAAGGAAAGACATCTTATGTACAACACCGTAAGCCTGGTTTCTAACGAAAATGGGAAAAGTGAATCCTCACATCAAAAACGGCGGATGTTCGGTTAAACGGCATGGCAAGTTGCGATATCCTGTCAAGTTTCCTTGCAGTTTGCTTGAATTTTATCGCGAAGAAGGACTACAGCTCTCATTTGTGATACAGCAACATGAAGGTTAGAGGATTTTGTGTTCAGATCGGTTGTTGGCTGATCAAAACCTGTGGAAAACGAATCAACGCATTTTGTCCAACTTTAAAATTCTATAACATCGCGTCGATAAATTTCCCCAAAAACTCCTTTTAGGAGGGAAAAGAACAGCCCTTCTCCTCTTTAAATCCAGATTCTTGGCGAATAATATTTGGTACCACATACTTTTCTTAGAGGTCAAACTTGATATACTTTTTGTCTAGTCAAAAGTATGTCGGATAAATTTAATTGGAGCTCGTAGATAAATGAGCAGACATCGCTGAAATTGCTCTTAACATATATTTAAACATCGTTCTACAAGTTTTGTTAATTTTTATTGCCCTAGAATGCTTCATTTTGTTACGCGAAGCTTCGAGATTTGCCTTAAATTGTGAGCTCCAAAAGCGGTATTTAGAGCGAATTCCGTTATTATCGATTTTCTTGAAAATAAATCGATGTTCAGCCAAACGAACTATGCAGTGATTTGTTTCACATTAACATAAGAATATGAGCGGAATTGATTTTTGACCTGTTGCCAGCAAATGTTTGATCGTTGGTAACATTCGCTCTTAAACTGCGATGGCTTTGAAAATCCTAATTACGGGCATTGTTCCTCGATGAATAGGCCATTGATTCGAACGCTGAGAGCAGAAACAATGGTTATGACATTGATATACACTCGGGACTTGAATGATTGACAGTTTTGCACCTTGTTACGCATGCCCTGTACGTTTTTTTGAAGCTAATTTGCATGTCCGATCGACGTGTTTCATGGGGCGCAAAACCGTAATAGTTTTTGATATAGAAAAACTGAAAGAATTCATCATTTAAAAGACTGTTGGCAGCTGTCGAGAATTTCTGCAGTTTGACTTGCGTTTCTTTAGTGTATCCCATCATAGCAAATAACACCCTATCAACAACACCCCCTTTCTGTCGAAGCTCTCTGTAAAAGTAAGGCCGCCAGATTCGAAGAAACATCCACCGACCGGTAAATACACACACATAAACTCGACTACTTCTAGGTTCGACACTTGTTTGGTATGGACCATTCTCTGAGACGGGGCGTGTGATGAAAATTATTTGTTAACCTATCGATCCGAGAAATTTTGTTTGTGACTTCAGCGTACGCACGCCCGCCCGTCCGTACAGACTTCAGGGGAGAAGGAGGGAAGTCTCATGGCAATCCGACGGTGGGGAGGAGAATGCCAATTTCTGAAAAAAGAGGATTCTTTGAAAGCTTAATATTTAGCAAAACGATTGTTGGGACAGTTTAAAACTTAAGAACAAAACTAGCTAATACCTATACTGTAAAGGTGGAAGGCGAAAAGTTCAAGTTACGAACCAAAATTTGTCTTTGAGGACTTTCTCTTTCCTGCGTTCTCCTGCGAACTCGGTTGGCACATCCCTTGAGTTCGCAGCATTTAGCAGCGGTCCCAACGCGAGACATAGCAGATCTAGTGCCTTCTGTTTTTTTCTGTTTACAACCATGGTTTTTTCGACGTTCCGAACACATTTTCTCAGGAAAAACACCTGTGTTTATCGCATCAGTAACTCGCTTAACCGCGCGTAACTCACTTAACTTGCGTAACATCGAGCGAGTCAAAGTACATATCGCTTGAGTTTACAGCATTTGGCCGCAGTCCTGACGTTAAACATAGCAGAGCTAGTGCATTCCGGTTTTTTTCTGTCCACAATAATGGTTTTTAATTTGCGGCGGTCCCAACACAGTTTCCCAAGAAAAACACCTCGTTTCGTTGATCGAGCCACTTTTGTCACGCGAAAAGATATAAATACAAAAATTAACCCCACATCATCCACAGATGTCACCGTAGCTCGGAGGAAGTGCAATCGCTCTTAAAGCAAAGGATCTGAGATCGATTCGATGCCAAGAAGGAAATAATTTTGTTTTTTTTTTTTCTGCTTACGCCTTTGATTACCAATAAGAAAGTTGAATTTAATAGCAATAATAAAGCAACAATTAAAAAATGACCTTCACCCTCTGAAATAAAAAAACATAGCATTCCATTTTAAATTCGTCGTTCAAAACAAGACATAAGAACTCCACTCAATCTGCTGTAAAACGCTGTGCATCCTAAAAGCTGTTCTGTACATCCACTGTTCGGTAAATACGCACGCGTCAGTTCAACCACTTTTACGTTCGACGCTTTCTGGTGGATCGGTGTGTGTCTGAGCTCCCTTTCAGGCGTCTGGTCATTTGATGCAAAGTTATTTCGATAGAACACGAACTCGGTTCGATACGTACCTCAAGTCGCTCCGCTGCACTTCCGACAAATACTTTAGTTAAGTCACAAGCTACCACGATTAAGTACAGAAAGGAAAGACTGAGGGTGTCAGCCTGCCAATCACAAATCAAACGGGCGCCGATGGGAGCATTTGATTGATGAAGTAGGAGCGTACATCGATTCGAATTTTCTCGAATTACTCGCAAGATTCATTCCGATAACAGTTAGTTGTTACCTTTGCGAAATGGATGAAGAATTCTTGGGTATTCGCATGAATGGAAATACCAGTCTATGTTTCCACCCTCGAATTTTGGCAACGTCGATGTTTCAAGGACGAAAACATTCAAGACAAAATACCACGCGCTATAAAAGCAAAGCGAGAACGCTTCGGGAAAAGTAACAACTCGGGACGGTATGAAAACGGCTTTGCTAAAAGCGGAAACATGGGCTAAAATAAACGAGTAGAAGCCTTTCTCTTCACTTAGAATCCCCATAATTCTTGTAATGTCCATTTTTTGACAACAGACGAGCTATGTTTGCTAGAGCGAACAACACACAAATAACCACCCAGATGTTTAGATAAGAATTGGCCCTGTGTCATGGCCGATTTTCTTTATTTAAAAATCTTAATGAAGTAAGGAAAATGAATGCATAACTAATGCATTAATTATTAAGGTCTAGCAAAGGGGAGGGCACTAGAAAAATGGAACCCACATGCATCTATGCACTAATTAAAATGTATCTCTCAAAGGTAGAGAGAGGGGAGGAGATGGGCTGAACTCGCAGAGCGTGTCAGGTCAGGAAGCTACGAGGACGACCACGAGGTGATTGCTAATTTTTATATCTGGAATTTGGAGTCGAGGTTATGTACTTTTACACATAATGCGTGATTATTGCATAATGTAATAGCTGTTGTGCTTTAGATCACAGGTTAGTCTTGTGACTATTGCTCAATCATTTTCTCTATTGAAAATGAGGCCTCTAGAGAAAAATAGACTACTCGTCACGCCCTGGTTATACCCTCCAGCTCAGTCCACCCCTATTCCCTAGAACACATCAGTTCTAGTATATAATCTAGTTAGTATATAACATATTAACTACATCTATAGCGGGAAGGAGTCATAAAAATTTTTATTTGCAAGCAAATAAAATTCCTATGTTGAGTACAAACCAGGGGTGTAGCCAGAGGTGGAGGAACCATCCTTTTGGTTCTTTGAAAGATTATGAAACTATTTAATAACAAACCTAGCGGATTATGCTTTTATACATGAAACTCAACTCATGTTGAAACTTATCATGACAAAGATGCCTTATGTCCTGGGCTCTTTGTTGGTTTCTGCCCGATCTTCCGAGTAGTGCAGATGACAGTCGGTTGTGCGATAATTCCCCACCTTTTTACGGCTGAGGAGAATGAGCTCGGGTGCGCCTGCTGCACTGCTACAGACGGTAGACCATCTGATGACAGGCCTGACAGATTTTGGCGCAGATACCTAAGTCCCACGCAATATACCCTCCATACACGGACAGATTCCTTCTTTGGAAAACCGTATATTCGATAGTGTGCTCACACCATCGATCTTGCAAGTGGCCACTAAAGGGCTTGTAATGGACGCGTACGGGGTCGGGGTCTTGATATCGTGTCCGGAAATTAGGGGGATAAATGTATGCGACATAGTCTCCGCTGACCTAGTGACCACACCCAGCTCTGCCCCTATTAAGCCTGCACAGACTATGGTGACCCTACTGGCCTGTTGGCAACAGTGTTTTGTACTATCTGAAGCTTACTTATGTGAATAGTAGGCCGCCCATAAAAAAACTGTTAATAATTTATTCTGCCCATGATAAGTGCATGAACTAAAGTACTTGTAGATTCTCTGTTAGATATTTCTTAATACGCCTAAAATTATGTATAAACTAAGTAAAAGATACGGTACTAGGTGTTCTGGAAATATGGGTAACAAGACGCGTTTTTGTATCAAATCATGTTCCTAATTTCTTGACGACATCTGCTGGAGTTACTGTAACAGTCCCAACAAGGGGTCTTCGTGTTAAAAAATGAAACAAATAAGGAACTTAAATCGACTAAGCACATGGTCAGTTTGAATACAAAACAAACATACCATCACTTCAAGAACTCCTTTTCCGCATCATTTCTGATCACCTTATGCACCCTGAGGAGATAATTTGCTCCAGGAGCTAGAAGTGTACTTTGAAATCGAAAAGGACAATTCAGTCGGTCGATAAGTTCGTTTGCACTCGCTGTTTTGTTTGCTGTGTTTGTAGGCCACGTGCCATTAAGAAGTGACTTTACAGAACCGAGGTATTCGTAGCCAAACATTAAAAAATCGTTGAGATATTGTTCCCCGATCTGAATGATGTACTCAGGGGGGACCTGGGAATAGTAATCCAGCAGGTCATGAGGATCCGTTTGTTGGTTTATTTTCGGGATATTAATACGTTCATCAAGTCCCGTTAATTTTAGCAGGAGAGCGGTGTCCTCTTCCAAAGTTTCTAAGCGACCAATGAAATCGTAGTTTACAAGGCAGGGATGGCATATTTGCTCGTACTGCAGCCAATGTGGATCTCTATATCTCTCATTGGAATAAAACTTTATAAATTCCGCAAAGGTAATCCAATTCTCTCCACCAGGTTGAAAATCATTAGGGCGATATAATTTAATTATTACGCTTCTATACCGTTTGCCGTACTGAGGATCGCCCTTCAAAAACTTGTCTTTGAAGGCCGAAAGCAGACGTCGTAGGGGCTCGCGAACAAAGATTAACTTGAAATAAGTTTGAAGGCGTATCTCCCTTTCTTTCTCTGAGTACGAGGTCAGGCGTCTCCACTTGTTCCATGAGTGAACCTAAAAAAGGAAATGGTAATTAACAACGACGCAGTTTATTGATTATGTCACACAGAACTAGTCATTCAAGAGACAACAGAACGGATTGTTTTAACAAGAGAAATCAGGACTTGACGAAGTGACGAAAAGAGACATTTTGATATTATATTTTAATGTAATATGAAGAACTTGTTAAGTGTGCCAAACGAAGGTTGGTGGTTTCGCAAACCTAAAATGCAGCTGAAATGCTTTTAAATGGACAAGAAACAACACAAGGATGCTATTTGATGTGTTATATAAACTTGTCTCTCTCCACCCAGGGGTTAATTTAATAACACTTTTACAGTTGTAATTTACAAGCTGGAACTTGTTTTTTGCTGTTATCAAGCTGGACCCTTAAGCGAGTTCAGTAAACATCGTTACATGTCCATTTTACAAGCCTCCGATCTGTTATTACAGCTGTAGCTCAACACTTGTAAAATATGGTAGTCATCCAATTTAATAACACTCTCACACTTGTATTTTTTAAGGGGTCCAGCTAGTAAATCATAGGTGCAAATTACAAGTGGCAAGTAAACATTGGGCACGTCTTGTAAAAGGCGTTTGTCTTCGTTTGGCAAAGAAGAACTCGACGAACTGTTGAGGTATCTAATTAATATCAGGCAACCTAGGAATTTCAAGGAAAGGTGGCTGTCAGACACAAAAAATCCAAGGAAATTTCTGGAGAAGTTTCGTCTCTCTGTGGACGCTTTCGCTCATCGTTTGGAATTAATAAACCTGCGACTAGAGCTTACATTAGCATAGAATAAAGCAGAGCGATTGGATTGTACCTTGTAACCTCCAAGCGCATTCCAGCAGATTTTACAATTGTAACGCTACAATTGTAATTTACTCTTGTATCTGACTTGTGCTACAGTGTGAGTTCCAGAGTAGAAAATTCTTTTACTAAATTGTTGTATTAAAAATCGGGCTTCACACGTGTAAATTACATGTGTAAAAACTACAAGTGTAGTTTCTTTATTAAATTGACTTTAGGTGTATAAGTGGGTACCGGCGACATACTGCTGGGGGATAACCCTGCGATGGACTAGCATCCCGTCCAGGGGGAAGTAGCCATACTCACAGTTGCTTCATGCTAGGAAAGCCGGGATAAGCCCCGATTGCAACTTTATCCTTTATCCTTCATCCATCCACCTACAAATTCGGAGATCTTAAACATTTCACCGAGCCCACTTTCAACCAAACTCAAATTTTGGACTTAAGAGGCAATGTCCACTAAGACCGAGCGAAATCGAAAATATGTGGCACATGATGAAAAATCAAAATTCTCCATTTTTCGCCCAGAGATACCTTATGGTAGCTCTAGAAACGTGGTGGCATTTTTTGTTGAGAAACTATTTTTAAACCTCCAAAAAATTAAAAAACCGTTACCGCACTACGTGTCTCTACAAACACCCCGAATAAGCGCGAATCATACCTTCTCGTAAACTTCGCTCTGTTTAATTCGCGTCATGGAACAATCCTGTTTTGAGCTTAGAAATTTGCTGTTGAAGAGTTTACAAGTAATTTGAGTCAAATTATTCTTTTGTGGATTAATTTTCAAGGTCATGGCAGGCTGCTGAAAACCACTAAAATTCGCTTCCTTTGAATTCTCAATTTGGCACAGTTTTTCAAGAGAAAGTTTCCCTCCCCGGTAAAACACCGAATCACTTGAAATTCAGAATTCTTGAAAGAGGAAATGCCGTTCTTAAACCAGGTTTAAATATTAGTTTCGGGCTTTTTATCAGCGCCGAGTACAAACGCTCTCAAAATCCCGATAATTACAACATTAACACGTCAACAATTGGCACATACCTCCGACCAAATAACCGAAAATGTGGACATTTCTTCTATTTTGGTTGGTATTCGGTTGTAATCCACAGCAAAAAGGGAATGTCTAGCTCATCTGAATATGGTATTGTCTAAATATCAGGTTCTGTGCGTACTCTTTCATAATAACCATCTTGGCGTCCGGGGTCAACAACATCACTGAAGCATCGCGTATTGGCAATCAACCCAAATGACTTATTTCCGTCCCGCCTCCTTCAGGAATAAAATGATTTTGCCTTATTTGAACTTCAAAAGAGTTTTCTCCTATAAGACGCCTTTTCTTGATCTGTATTCGTTGTAAAATTTCGAAACGATAATTTCTTGCCGAAAGCTTACAAGCCTGTTTAGTTAGAGTCACGCAACAAAATGTCACGCACTTGATTTTACCTGACGTCGGGTTTGACTTGGAGGGGGAAATGCACAGGAAACAAAAAAACCAAAAAAAAAAACAACAACAACAACAACAAGCAAGCAAAAAACAAATAAACAAAAACAAAGCAATGAGAACTTTCAAAATCTGTGGACCCAAGGACCGATTACCGTCAACTGCCGCTTATAAGCCCTGGGCTTATACAACTTTGTAAGGGGTTTTGGGTGGGCTTGTAAACGGAAGGGCTTATATCCGGGGGGGCTTATAAGTTTCGAAATGAGCCACAGCAGTGTTGATCGAAATACGTTTTTAATTTACCAGTTTTTAATTAACCTTTGAAACGTCACAATAAATCGAATTCATTTCAATTTTAATTTAACAACAAAATCAAAAACAACGCGAACGTAACCGGAACGTAACAAAACAGAAGCTCAGAGTTCATCTTCGCAGTGTTCTGTGAGAGTGCTTAACATTAAGGAAACAGGGAAAACTAGAGGGCGACTTATATCCGGTGGAGCTTATACCGGATGTATTAATTTGTTTACAGGTAGATGGGCGTATAACCGAGGGGGGGGGGGGGAGGCTTGTAAGCGGTTGGGTTTATAAGTGGCAGTTAACGGTATTTATGTATTTATCAGTATCATTAGAGGCAGTGAAGCCTTGCCAAAACCTTGCCTGTTACTAGGGCTTTGAAAAAGAAATTATTGTTAGGTCTCTATGTATTGGTCCTCAAAAGTTGGTCAAGACAGGAGTGAGAATGTAAAAATGCATGTTGAGTTTACTCAAGCCCAAACCGGGGATGTGGCTAGGGGTGCCGGAACCGTCCTTTTCGTTCTTTATAAGCTTGTGAAACCATTTTATGGCAAACCTAGCGGATTACAATTTTAAACATGAAAACTCGAAATTAAGTTGAGTTTGAAACTCAACTCATGTTGAAACTCATCATGACAAGGAGTCCTAATGTTTAGGACTCTTTGTCGCTTTCCGCCTGATCTTCTGAGCAGTGCAGGCGACGAAGGTGGAGAACCATCCTTGTGACGAATGGCTAACGCTCGAAACGTCAGCTTTCAATCTCTTCACGGTGGCTCAATTTACCTTATCAACTCAGTTGATAAATACAAAGTTTTGTGTTTCGCTTCCCCACCGATGCAGCACCACAGTTTCTCTAGAAACTAACCCCCTTGTTTGTCAAGAGAAAGTTGGTTGTGCGATTTTGCTCCGTCTTCTCACGGTTGAGGAGAACGAACTCGGTTTCGCTTAGAGCACTGCTATGGACGGTAGACCATCAGATGACAGGGCCTAAGTTTTCAGCGCAGATATTGGTCTTATAGGTCCCACGCCATATGCTCTTCATACACGGACGGATTCCTTCTTTAGAAAACTATATTCACACCATCGATCTTCCAAGTGGCAACTAAACGGCTTGCAATGGATGCGCACCGGATGACACTTAAGGATGGTTCTCCACCGGGATCTTGATATCGTGTCCGGAAATTAGGAGGACAAATGTATCCGACTTAGTCTCCGCCGGCCTTGCGGTCGCAGGCTCCCTTCCCTCCATGGGAAGGGAAGGGAGCCAAGAGTTTGAACACCACGCCCAGCTCTGCTCCTAGTACTAATGCGCAAACTATGGTGGCCCTGCAGGCCCTGCAGTGGTAGCCGGAAGCTGACTGTCTTCAGGGCTGGTATGGTAGTGAATCTGCTCAATGACGTCTGCCATCACAGCGAGGAATGTACGAAACTGGGTATGAGAAAAAAGTGTACTTACCAGAGCCCACTGGAGGGAAGACACCGATGTGTTGCAAAATGGCTTTGGACTCCGACTTGTCAAGGAGTATTTTGTAATTTAATTTAGTTCCAGAAGTGATAAATATTTGAGATTAGCAGCGAACTTTTATCTCTAAACAGCAGCGAATTTTAAAACGAAGAACATTCATTATAACACTAGTCAGATCCTTTGATGTCAATGTCAGAAATCAATAAAACGACATTTAAAAACAATAAATGAATACAAACTGAAAATCCTTGCGACTTGACTGCGGTTCTCGCCAAACACCAGTTTACCGTTAAGTTTACCGAATTATCGGTTGACTTGTTGATCATTCTTGGCGAAAGATACTTGTTCGTTTTGTTTTGTAAAACGCGGAAACAGCCACTACTCTGTTCATGTTATCAATACTAGCTGAAAGCCGTCAAATGAAAATTCCGAGACACGATGCGATAAAACGGAATACATACTTCACTGTTGCTGTGCTTCTCTGCTCCAGGTGAAAGACAGCTTGCGTCAAACCGAACGCCATTCTCAGGAGAGAAAGTAATGGTGACAATTCTCCTAGAACGAAGAGAATTTATTAGAGCAGCACATTTTACTTCGGCAGAATTGCTCCTTGGTTGTTCCTTGGCGATCGTGGTCGGATCGAAATTGTGAGCGAGTCTCGTAGACAATTTACAAACCTCCTCCCGCTTCTTTTACATGACCTGTAAGTTCAGTGGGTGTGGGGGGGGGGGATATTATTATTATTATTATTATTATTATTATTATTATATGATTTCAGGTTTCCAATTACAAAAGGAGTGGTCGGAGTGTGTAGTCGAGTCTTGTGTAGTGTGTAGTAGTATTTCATCGTCGCTGGTGGAAGGGCAATTAGGGGGATTATAGATATGACCAAATACTATTTCTACCCCCATCCTTACCGTTCCAAAGAATCTGCTTTTCCAAGCATCCTCGATTTTAGACTTCGCTTTTCTGTACCTCTCACGCCGCTCTTTCCGTAGCTCATTTGGGGATTTTCTTTTCTGAAGACCAAGTTCAGGAACTTTGCAATGGCTGCGGCAAACGGAACTTCGTAAATCTTTTCAAACGCCGAGTTCACCCTGTCATAAAGACCCTTGGCAATTTTCTTGACGTCGGTCTGTGAGAATGGCTGTGGACGTTTCTGTGCTACTGGAGGGATCTTGATTTCGTTACTTCGGAAATGGACATTTTCCTTCGCTATTCCTATGAACTGCCTGGATCTCACAGGAAGTAAGGCCTGGAACTCGGCCTCTCGTTTTTGACATCCCGTACAATTAGCAAGACGATGCTCCTTCTTTATCTCTAACGGTAGCTGGCTCCAGCTTTCCGGTGAGAAATGGCTGAGGTATCTTTCTTTCTCTTTCTTCTGCCGAGGGTTCCAGGATTTGAAAAAATCCCTCAGTGGGGGAAGTTTCTTGCGAAATTTGGTTAAATCGATTTGAAAATCGCCGTCCTGTTCCTTGAAGAGTTCAATGTAACGTTTGTAGTGCTCTTGAAGTTTGCGCGCACAAAATTTAACTTGCCCCTCTTTCTCTTCTTTTAAAAGCTCAGCAGAAACTCGCCTTCCTAATTCTAGAGCTGCAACCCTTGCAAAACCACACGAACTCGGTGAGAGAAAGGTGGAAGGAGACTTTTCACAGCGGCTAGCAATTGGCATCTTCGCGTGGAGAGAGCGCCTTTTTTTGAAAATTAGCGCGCTTTGGGGGTAGATAATTATGTTATTCATTCTATCCTAGTGTCGGATTTCAGCATTATTAAAAAAACCCGCCTTTAACAGATCTCTGTCGGCAATCGATAACATAACAGTGAAACAGTGTAAGATGCCGTCCTGAAGTTCGAGTATGTTTTACGTATTTATTAAACCACTCCAAACACGTTTTGTGCATTCATGTATAGTAAATAACTGTCCTTATTTCTCTCATGTACTTTCAATCCGGACATTTTCACCAATGCAGTTATTTTCGTCCCGAAAAATCGAACAATAATGGCTACACGAAAGATCACTTGCTTCGTCCGCCATTTTGATTTTCTCTGGTTGGCGTCGTTGCGTTGTTATAACAACCCGTTGTGATATTGGTAGCCGCTGTTCATAAGTTACGCTGTTAGGAAAACAAAATGGCGCTTAAAATCTTAATTCGTTTGTTACAAACTTTTGGTTTGCAGACCCATTTTAGATCCACTTTCAACGTAGTTCATGTACAATAAAGAAACTTCACAAGCGCCCCTTTGCATTTCAAACTGGAAATCGTAGCCTTCTTTCAGAATTACCTCTTTTAAAAAGCTCTATAGATGCATTTCATCTGTGTTGTCGTTTCCTAGGGTTCTGGCTTCTAGAAGTCCCTTGAGGGAAACGATTTCCAGTTTGTTTCATTAACTATCACTCTTCTAGTTTTAGTTAATCAGAAAAAACTTTAAATCCATGCTCGTTTAGTAGGGTGTGGTGGGGCAGGTTTTATAACTTTTTTTTTCGATTTTTTTCGATTTTTTCCCCTAGAGCCAGTCCTTAATGTACCTGAGATTCCCGTGGCCAAAATGTGGCCGCCGACACGAACTCCTGTGAGAGATTGTATCAGTCCCTATTTTAGCGAGCGACCAACGTAAGAGAATATGAGAGCGATGCTAAAATTCGGCCTGATCGCAGGTTAGTATTTATATGAACCGGCGTGACGAAAAGTGTGATTGTGTGACACAATATTTTTACTGTAGCGTTCCTGGATGACGTAATGTTTAAACTCTGATGACTCAGCTTATCTTTCTTATCGCTTTTATTTCTGCTGAAAAACACAAAATTCACTCATACGTTGAATGTCGGTATAAATTTGCCCATAACTGAGGATGCTTACAAAGGGATGATGAAATATTTACTTTTGTGCCTAGACCGTGAATACAAACAGTGAACATAACAGTAGAATCAAAATATAACGCTTGATAAACACGAGCTCGAGCAGATCGTCAGAGTCTGGGGCACGTTAAGGCATATCTCATGAGGTGTTGTTTAAACCTGGTTTGCTAGCCCGGGAATTCCCATGCAAAGTAAACAAGTTGACTCGGAACGGCAACACCACACGCAAACCACACGAACTAACTGCCTCTCACGCAGCACAATATTACACTGCTGCTATACAAAACGCAACTTTCAAAGCAAATAACATTCACAGAAGCGTGATATTCTCCTCACATTCACAATTCCTACCACTCCCACATTTTTACATCCCTCAAAATGTCAATTCCCGTAACAAAACTCCTCCGCGAAAAAAATTTTCACCATAACCACTAATTCGCTGCTTTACTCAGTTGCGCATGCGTTATGCAAGACAAATACAGAAACCCCAAACTTCACAACCCCTCGCCGCTTATATCTTAAATACTGTAAATTAAAAAACAAGAACGCACGAAGGTAACATTCAGCAGGCTAATATGCGCATGCGTCTTATATAAGACAGTACCGCTCTTGAGTACCCGTACCACAAGCTTTACAGCACTTTGTTCGTATGTTAAGCCAACTGACCATGACCACAAAACCGTGCCCATTTTATAAACCGGCGGTCGCCATAGCGACGGCCGGTTAATAAAACCTTAACTTACCTTAAGGGCCGATTAAATGAGCCGGGCTGGCCCGGTTAGCAGGGCTGGCTCAGTGTACCGAGATGACCGCTCAGCCCGGTATTACATGAGGCAAGCAAGCCCGCCTGCGGCTAAATTTAGAAGCTGCCGTGTGAAAAGATGGCTACATCAAAGAGCATGAACCAAGTGTTTTTATTTTCGCCAATTCATTATTTTGGCGTATTATTTTCAGTTTTATATAGCTTTATGGTCTGATACACCTTTATGTGTTATATAGAAAGAGAAATATCGATTTCTGGTGAGCAATTTTGCTCTGAATCGAAATTTAGTGACGAGAAAGTGTTGTCCCGGCGAGCCGGGCTGGCCCGGCAATCGCGATTACATGGTAAATTTTCAGCCCGGCTAGCCGAGATCCCGGTATCGCGATGCCAGGTTCCCAGCTTGCTGGGCTGAGATTTTTCCATGTAATCGCAAAGTTGATTTTTAATATGTTTCACAGACGTGCCGAGATCCCGGCAAACCGAGCCAGCCCGGCTAACCGGGCCAGCCCGCCTCATGCAATCGGGCCCTTAGTGATATCGCCAAACACACCGAATTCTTTTTTTAACATCTCCTAGCACTAAATCGGCATAAACAATAAAATATCGCACAATTTATTGTCTGCTTCGAACACAGCCTAGTACCCAGGCGTTCTCTTCTCGCTCACACGACTTGGCGCGAAATTTGGTGACGTCACCGAGTGGCAGACCGCGAGAACGCCTAGTGAATAATGCCAAATCCAAGATGGCGCCGTCTGATTGAAGGAGGGTCATCAAACTCTCTTTTGCTGTTAATACCTAGCGGGAATAGTATCTAGCGTGCTATTCTTGCATTTGGAAGCGTCTAGGCTCACCTACTTTCAAAGATGCCTCGTCAATTATTTTCCATTGACTTTTTGGCTTTGCAGCTGATTTTAACTGACCTGAGCAGAAGTGCTGCACGATATCAATCATGACTCATACCATTTCAAAATTTCAAACAACCGGGAATGGTTCATGTGTTTTCTGTGCTTTTCCATACGTATACATGACCATTAATCGAAGCATTTGGAACTCCATGTTCGTTTTCCGATTGTACAGGCAATGTTTTGTTTGGATGCAGATATTGGTGTGGGGCTGTGTTTTGAGAGGACGTAAGAAATAGCGTAGAACGTGAGACCGTTAGTTCCTTGTGACACTTGCTAGCGATTGAGCAGTATCGTGAAAAGAAAGATCAAAAGATTTCTTTGGGAAACTACATCAGCCGAGGTAAATATTGTATTAAAGTTTTGTTCAAAGGGACTGGAGGTACTTGTATCAATCCAGTTTAATTAAATTGATATAAGCTTAAGCTTACTTGTCAAAATGGCTTTGTAGCACACAGACAGGGGAATTTCTCTCATTAAAAAGTTTTATTTCTACGAGTTTTAGCTCAATAAGGAACGTAAGTAGTGAGCATTTGCAAGTGGCAGTCTCACCCCAAGAATGTTCCAAATCTTCTATCAAACTTGTGTTCCGTTGGCTGTATATTAGGCACGAAATGCGGTTACTCGGATTGACCTTTACCCTTCCTATACTAAAAAAATTTTTATCTATGAGAATCTTGGACTTCAGCACAATTGAGACAACTTTTTAGTGAATAATAACAAGAAATTAAAGCAGTTCTGTGATCTCAAGTTATTAGATGAGTTTGGATGGTCTTCAGAAAGACTGGCACTATCCACAGTGTTTAATTTGTTGTCTTTCAGTGGTTTTAATGGATGAGAAATAAAACATTTATTGGCATCCATCCAAGTGGGATGGCCTCAAGGAATCCTGTGCATTTTATCAAGATTTCAGATAATTTCCCTTATCATTTCACTGATATCAAAATTGCAATAGCCCTGAAAAGATCCCTTCAGACAAAGTGAACAATGGCCACAGGATGTCCCATACATGGGTTGTGGAGTGATGGGAGTGTGAACACTTTTTGATTTGGAATTTTTGAGTGTGGCATTTTTGTAAATTAAAAAAAATGCCAAGTATCTTTTGGAGTACAATATAGTAAGTTTGGGTTTGCTGAGATAAACAAAAACTGTGCATCATTTGGTTAAGAAATTATCATTGTATTTTTGAGGGTTTAGCACTGGCCCATAGGTATTTTGGGGGTTAAGTTCTGCTCCCACTTTTTTGCTATTATCACCCTTCCCCATAAGTCTATGTCCCCAGTGTTATCCTAAAGGATGGTGTTGATGAGTGCTCAAAAACATTGTTGTCACTTTTTGGGAACAGCAGAGACAGTATGTTTTCATGCAGCCAAGGATCTGATTTTTGCCCTTTTGGAGTTGCTTATTGTTGTGTGATAAAAGTTGACAGAGGACAGGTTTGTAACTTAATTGTCTGGCTCTGCAACGACTTTGAAATTGCAAGATGAAAACCTCTAGTCACCAAATATAACACCTAAAAGCATGGCCTAAAGGAAATAAGGTCTTTAAGCAACAAGTGACTTTTTGGCCAAGGCAATAAATGCTGCAACATCTTCAAACAAACAATAAAATATAACCTTTGCTTTGTTTTATTCTGGTGTGATAAGGAATCTCTTACAACTGGGATGAACTTCAGTTTTGAAAATGAAATTAAAACATAAACTGCAACCTCTAAAAAATATGAAGTTAAGGAATATGCTAAACAAATCCCCAAGTAATAGCCCAAGCATGCAAGTGACAGAAGCACTCCATCAAAAGAACAAAATTCTGCCTAATTGCTATATTCTTGATAGATAATGTTTTCCATTCCTCTCGCTACTTCCTAAGTGTCTTGAACAGAGCAAAGTGAAAGGAAATTTTGTACTGGATGTGGACATAATAATTTGGGCAAATTGTGCACAGTATCATTTGCCTTTTCGGAGGTCAATTTCAGGTCGGAAACCTGGAGCATGACAAGGGCTTAAGAAAAGTTTCTGAAGTAAAATGAGTCATTAGGCTGTCACATGACATTACAAGACTGTGATATTCCTTGCACAGATGTCCATACACTTGATTTTAATAAACAGCAGCTTTTTAAATTTATTCAGAAATCTGCTTTACTGATTTCCCATATAGTTATTCAAAGCTTATGATACAATGGGTTTGATTTGTGCTACACTTGAGTCTAGTCTTAGTTGTTGCCTATGAGTGGAGGGCTTATGAGTGTGAACTCATTACCCCCTGCAGTATAGTTGGCATAGTTGGTAGTGACAGGAACCATGACAAGACGCAAGTGGGTTTGAACTGGAAGTACCCGATTTCCGAATTCATTAAGTTGCGGTTTACTCGGTAATTAAATTTCTGTCAACAAAGCGAGGTAAATGGGGATCAAATAGGATACATGTCAGGCTCAAATTAAGGCTTGACGAGTGACGAATTTCATGAATACATGTTTAGGTCATTTGAGAATACGGTCTCTTCGAGGTTAACATAGAACTGCCGGTCGATGGCTCCGAGGAAAGCGCTGTTCGTCCACTTCTCGGATAAAAGCCAGGAATTGTTAGATTGTAACAAACAGAAAGAAGTTCCCCGCCCGCTTTCCGGATGATATTATAACAACAACAACAATTTATTTCGATATTCCCACATGGGAAGCAAAGTGAAGCGCGCGAAGTGCCCCGTACCAAGGAGAGTACGAAATCGTGCCTTCTTCGTTTGGTTTGTTTGGCCATGCGCCGAATTTGCGGTTATTTCAAGAAGAGACGTTTGGAAGGTTTTCAGCCTTTTCGCCGGGGTGAAGCTGTCGGCTTGCACTCACATGGCCGTGAGTTCGATCCCTGCAATTGCAGTTTGGTGACGCCACTGCCATCTTCTATTGTATTTTCTTGCCGATCTCACCAAGCAGTCCCTCAAAAAAGGTAAGCCCTAGCTTTGAGGACAATCAATCAGATCAATTCTGACTTGCTGTCTTATGTAATCACAACACAAAATGAAAGGAATTTGGAAAAAAAAATTCTAGATGTTGTGTTTTTGAAAGTGATTTGCGATCGTTTTATTAGGTCGCGTCTTTTGTAGCAAAATTGTTCTTTGATACGATCCTTGCGTTGCAAGGAATAAAAAATAATGAGTTGTTCATCGACCCGCACTTTTGCGCCATTGGCACACAATAGGCTTTGTGAGAACGGAAACACTTTGAAGAGCGGTTTTCCAATGAGAATTCAAAATGGCGTACATTGCCCAAAACAAGAAAATTACTACTGGGAGATTACATTTTGGCGTTAAATTTCCGCTATTTAAAGGCCGAGACAGACCTCAATGAAAGGTAATTGAATGGCGAAGACGTAGAAATATAATTGTTGATGAAATATGTCCAGCTTATTCTGACCGTGCTGAAATTGGGAGCCTGAAAGTTCAACCTCAATTCTCAATTACAACCTTTCCTGAGGAGTTAATACTTAGTGCACTCCTGGGCGTTTCCAATTTCTTTCCCATTTAGAAAGAAACGATATATTTGCTGTGTGGAAACGATTTCTGTAGTCTTATTGTATTTTATTTATTTGTTTATTTATTTATTTATTTTTTGGAAGAAAGATCCAAGATTGCTGTTGTCTAGGAGATTTTGTGACCGTAACAATAGACTGGGTGATTTAATTTTTTAATTTTTGGGTATCCAGGAGTCTAATCAGTGTAGAACTATTTGACACTATTTCAGGTATATATTAACATATGATGATTTTTCTTCCTTGAAAATGATATCAAGTTGATATCGAAAAGTTGTATAATTTCCAATTCACTTATTTTTATCTAGGAGTCTCCCAGATACATGTAGAGTTGACATGCATGCCTACGACTGCAGTTTTGGTTGTTGTAGTCATGAATTCTTTTAGATAAAATTGGTCTTTTTGGTCGTAATGGGATTCTTGAACATGACTTTTTTTCAAGCAATTTTTATTCTTTCTTCTCATTATCATGTTTTTATCCTGCTGAATATAACATTTTCCTCCTGTTTAGGTTTATAGTTACTTGATCATTTGACTTACATAACATCTAGCTATAGTAACACAAGAAACAGCAAAGAACTAAGCCCCTGAAAAGTTAACATTGGTGTTCATATCAGACCTCACCTGAGAGTTTGATTACAGCTGTTAGAGAGTTTTATTAAGAATTGTTAATTAAAAATGTTACTTTTTTCCTCTAGGTCAACTGGAATTTAAGATTATTTGGAGTTTTTACTCAATGAGGAACTTAATGGTATCCAACTTTGTGCATTGTATATGTAACTGCAAAATACTCAAACAACTTCTGGATTCTACTGGGGTGGTTGCCTACAAAGCTGATTCACCACAAGATGCAAACGATGCACTGAGAAGTTAAGGCCCAGTTAACCTTGGCATCAGTCTAACTGTGCAAAAGAAGGAAGGACATCAAACAGCAGATGCAAAACACAGTATCTTGAACTCAATGTCAGGTGTGTAAAACTGATCATGTTTTTTTTTTCTTTTTAATAATTAACATGACAATGCCTTTTCAGGATTTGTTTTATTGTCTGTACCATTTTTGGGACATAAGCTTAAGCCTGCAAGAGTAGATTTAAGGCCTAAGGCACATTGTTGGTGAAGTTGGCAGCCAAATGAGTTTACCATCATAGATAAAGTTTGCTAAAATCCCATCACTGAATTCTGGTTTTCAGTGTCACCATTTTAGACCAATTAAGAAATATCAAGTCAAAATGTTCTGCATGTAATTCATACCTTCCATTATGGTGATACTTTATCACTGATAGTAACTTAATATATATCATTGCTTAATTAATGCATGCACTGTCATTTTTCAGGTCCCATGGAAAGCGACCTTAGGAAATTAAAAAGATACCATGGAACATGCTCTACCAATTAAATATATGAAGAATGCCTACTGACTGAGATTTGAATCCTGCCAAGAATATGACTCACACACTACATTTTGCCTTAGTAGTGTTGAAATGTAATGCCAGAGTGTACTGCATTTTGCCTTATTTTAACAGTCCCTTCCAACTTGAAAACTACAGTTAGTGACAAAGTTAACATTAGTGTCCCTGAGACAGGCCACCGGTCGACAACTGTTACCTTTAACAATCCCTTAAACTATTTTAAGTCTCAGTTACTAATAAGGGGAACAGTAGCATCCAGATTATCGTCGGAGTGTGCAACTGTTACCTTTAACAATTCCTTTCTATTTTAAGTCTCAGTTAACTAATGAGGGGAACAGTAGCATCCAGATGTATCGTCGGAGTGTGCGACTGTTACCTTTAACAATCCCTTTCTATTTCAAGTCTCAGTTACTAATGAGGGGAACTGTAGCATTCAGATGTATCGTCAGCGTGTGCAACTGTTACCTTTAACAACCCCTTTCTATTTTAAGTCTCAGTTACTAATGAGGGGAACAGTAGCATTCAGATGTATCGTCAGAGTGTGCAACTGTTACCTTTAACAATCCCTTTCTATTTGAAGTCTTATTTACTAATGAGGGGAACAGTGGCATCCAGATGTATCATCGGAGTGTGCGGCTGTTACCTTTAACAATTCCTTTCTATTTTAAGTCTCATTTACTAATGAGTGGAACAGTGGCATCCAGATGTATCATCGGAGTGTGCGACTGTTACCTTTAACAATCCCTTTCTATTTTAAGTCTCAGTTACTAATGAGGGGAACAGTAGCATCCAGATGTATCGTCGGAGTGTGCAACTGTTACCTTTAACAATTCCTTTCTATTTTAAGTCTCATTTACTAATGAGGGGAACAGTAGCATCCAGATGTATCGTCGGAGTGTGCGACTGTTACCTTTAACAATCCCTTTCTATTTTAAGTCTCAGTCACTAATGAGGGGAACAGTAGCATCCAGATGTATCGTTGGAGTGTGCAACTGTTACCTTTAACAGTTCCTTTCTATTTTAAGTCTCATTTACTAATGAGGGGAACAGTAGCATCCAGATGTATCGTCGGAGTGTGCGACTGTTACCTTTAACAATCCCTTTCTATTTTAAGTCTCATTTACTAATGAGGGGAACAGTAGCATCCAGATGTATCGTTGGAGTGTGCAACTGTTACCTTTAACAATTCCTTTCTATTTTAAGTCTCATTTACAAATGAGGGGAACAGTAGCATCCAGATGTATCGTCGGAGTGTGCGACTGTTACCTTTAACAATCCCTTTCTATTTTAAGTCTCAGTTACTAATGAGGGGAACAGTAGCATCCAGATGTATGGTTGGAGTGTGCAACTGTTACCTTTAACAATCCCTTTCTATTTTAAGTCTCAGTTACTAATGAGGGGAACAGTAGCATCCAGATGTATCGTCGGAGTGTGCAACTGTTACCTTTAACAATTCCTTTCTATTTTAAGTCTCAGTTAGGGTACTAATGAGGGGAACAGTAGCATCCAGATGTATCGTCGGAGTGTGCAACTGTTGCCTTTAACAATCCCTTTCTATTTCAAGTCTCAGTTACTAATGAGGGGAACTGTAGCATTCAGATGTATCGTCAGCGTGTGCAACTGTTACCTTTAACAATCCCTTTCTATTTTAAGTCTCAGTTACTAATGAGGGGAACAGTAGCATTCAGATGTATCGTCACAGTGTGCAACTGATACCTTTAACAATCCCTTTCTATTTGAAGTCTTATTTACTAATGAGGGGAACAGTAGCATCCAGATGTATCGTCGGAGTGTGCGACTGTTACCTTTAACAATCCCTTTCTATTTTAAGTCTAAGTTACTAATGAGGGGAACAGTAGCATCCAGATCCAGACAATCCCTTTCTATTTGAAGTCTTATTTACTAATGAGGGGAACAGTAGCATCCAGATGTATCGTCGGAGTGTGCGACTGTTGCCTTTAACAATTCCTCTCTATTTTAAGTCTCAGTTACTAATGAGGGGAACAGTAGCATCCAGATGTATCGTCGGAGTGTGCAACTGTTGCCTTTAACAATTCCTTTCTATTTTAAGTCTCAGTTAGGGTACTAATGGGGGGAACAGTAGCATTCAGATGTATCGTCGATGTGTCTGACTGTTACCTTTAACAATCCCTTTCAATTAAAGGTTAGCTACTAATGAGGGGAGCAGTAGCACCCAAATCTGTCATCACAGTGTGTGGCTGTTGCCTTCTGCCTGGCAGTATCAAACAATGAAAACCAATAGTCAATATAATCAATAATAACTAATTCCAATTAATTGACTGGTTATGGAAATCAATACAATTCAAAGCTTAAAAGTTGAGTGACTATTGATTGTTATTGACTATCATTGATTAATATTGATTTTGATTGGAATTAACTCTCGGTTCATATTTGCACACAGCATGTTAATAATTTATTGGCAAATGATAATAAAGTTTATTTGTTCTAAACACAGTTTTTAGGTTTAGCATTCATTAGATCACTATTTACAAAGAACATGCTAGTTAAAAAAGCCTTTGATGGTGTCACAATGATGTCATTTCATGACCTATTCCTATAAATCCTATTCCTGGATCTGTACTTATGCTAGTGTAGGTCTAGAGAATTGGGGCAAACAATGATATGTACAGTTGAGTGAGGAAAAATTAGAAATAAATTGTTACTAGTTGTAGCAGGTATTTTAAGGTCTGCATTTTTGTTATGTTATGTTATATTTTGTTTTATTATTATTTTTTGCGGGGGGGGGGGGTTGGTGGGGGGGGCACGTCACTTTCCCATGTGTCACAATTATTAGAATTCCCTGGATGTTTTTCCATAACAGTGATAACAATAACAGTTTCGTTAAACTGCAGTTTAGTCCATTTGGTACAATTTTAAATTGGCATATCCTATAATATTTGAGTTCAACATTGTGGTAGAACAAGGTTGAACTGCTGCAGATTTAATACCAGTTTTAATACTGTGACTTCGGCATAGCTTGTTTCATGCACGAGGCCGGAGTGATGGTGAAGGAAAGAGAACCGTCAAACTGCCGAATTGGACAAATGCCAAAGGCAAGCCCGTAAAGTGACATTTCTTCGTTGGAACGTTATTCTTAGGCGACTTTTAGATGTTCCTGTTAAGCGCCCGGAAACCACTGCTTTTCTTGGGCTATCGAATTAAGTGCTGTGAAGTGAAACTTGCAACCAGTAGCTTGGCCAACAATTAGAACGCTGAGGATGAAATCACGATGTCAGCAAGGGGAAACCGGTCGTTTCGCCTACGATATATTTTTTTTTTGTTTTTGTCTGCTAACGTCTTAAATACCGAAAGTAAATGAATTATATACTATTTTTCGTCCTTAAAGCGTGTTACCCTAGGAAAAGAAAAAGCAATATATTTAATTTCTCGTTCTCGAAGCGCGTCAAAGGTTAACCAACTGGCCTTGGGCGAAAAGGCTCGTAGGCGAAACGACCGCTAGCCTGCGCGCAGACGTCTGGGAGACTAAACGACCGCAAACGCAGGAAGCAATGGTTTGCTCAGTCTTAGTGCAAATTCAGACGGCAAAGCGAATGGCCTGTTCAGAGGACAGATTACTAGACCGGGAGCAGTCTCTCTTTTGCTCTAAAATCCGTGCAGAACGAAGTGCAAATAGCTAGCGCGAGCGAGCACGATTTGAAGCTATTTGAGACTGCTCGCAGTCTAACAGATTATGTGAACGAAAGTTTTAGCTTTTTTGTTACTGTTACTGTTTCTTTCTTTCGTAGAGAAAGCGTATCGAGTTTCTGTGAATAATTCTCGATATATTCGCGATTTTGTTAAAACGGGAGAAAGACCATGTTGTATTTATAGATTCTCTTCAAGTATTTCTCTCAGAAAGTCCGATCACATACCAACAAATGACCTCTCCGGAGAAAGGAGAGGCGGTAAAACCGCTCGCGAGCGCTACGATCTTCTAGAGAAATAAGAGGCTATTCATAGCCTATTATCTTATTGTTTGTTAATAGCCACAAAAACAAACTTGCCGTTGCGATCAACTTGCAAAAAGGTCTGTGATATTTATTCAACAAAGGTGTGTTTCCGGTAACAGAAAAGCTTTGTTGACAGCGAAAGCGGCGGATTTTAACACCTATTGCTTTCGCGGCGCCTTGATCAAAATTCAAATATGAAAGGAATGCGGGTTGCACAACCCCGCATTCCTTAATGTACTTCCAGTTAGACCCCGTAGCGTCTCGTCATGCTTCTCTTTACAAAAGCTGCTCTGTTTGTTCTGAATCCGGCCGACCTGTCGAAGTGCAACAAAATTAGCGTCGAATGATTGACTCATTCAAGTTATTAAATGTGGTTAATGTTCATGAAATACACTTAAAACTGGAAAGAGAACTGTGCCAGATCTAAAGAGGTTATTTTAAGTAGCCGTTGAAATTGGTTTTGGATATATGACAACTCTAATATGTAAGTAAATAAGCCAACAAAGCAAACATTTTCAACACATTACGTAAAAATGACAAGAAAAATATTTACGACATGCTAAGATATATAAACAAGTCAGGTAACACGACGAGAGAATATCCATAGCTTCACTGTTTCTCCACTAATTTTAAGGCCTCCAGACAGTAATTAAGGTTTTCAATTGAAGCAAAAGATTTAGTACATCAAGGCACCAAAGGAAGAATAGATTGAGCAATAATTCAAGAAGAAAAGATACAATTAAAATGTTGAAACTATTTTAAAAAATATACTTACTTTGAGTCGATCAAGTCTCTGGAACCCTTCGCTTTTTCCAACGGATTTTTCTTCAAACTACTTAGAAATTCCGCAGCTTTGCTCCTCAGTTAGGTTGAACGAGGTTGGTACTTCCAAAAAATGCTGTTCTTATTCCTGTGCCTGCTCTCGGAGGGCAGAAATATCGGATTGAAATCAGGTACAAAAACGTGAAATTCAGGGGTTGTTTTGGCATTTTTTCCTAGGCGTTCTCCGGGGACCTCATTCGGTGACGTCACGACATTTCGCACCAAACCGAGTCGAGTAAGCAGGAGGAGAACGCCTGGGTACTAGGCTGCTTCGAACACAAACTGAAGAAATCTTGACGTTCCGAACATGCGCAGTGCGTTATTTAGCTTTGCCTCGTTCTGGTTTAAGGCACTCGCACCAGGCTTCTCAACTTCGGTTTGGTGCCCAGCCTTTCACGGTTTCGGAAAAAATTACACGCATTATCGCCTTAAAAAGACAAAACTTAGGAAAAGTTTCAACGTGGTTAGAAAGAGCATATACTTTAAGCCTCTGGCAAAAGTCTTCTTTTAGTTTAAACTTCAAAAGGAGCCGAACAGGATACAATTCAATTTTTTAAGTGCATTTTTTACCAGCTTCTGTTTAAAACAAAAAATATTAATGGCTATCTACAAATAACCCAGAGAAATGTGTACTAGATAAGTGGAATAAATTGCTCTTTAACTGACCCCTATGTACTTTTAAATCAATAATATATATATTTAGCCAAGCCTAAAAGCGGAACTCCATATCTACCTGGTTACCATCGGCCGCCTATATATTCTTCAGAATTTCTTTTTTACTATTATTAACCTAGGTATTTGACCTCGTTAATTACTGTATAATTTTAGTCTCTTAAGCGTATCATTTAAGTATAAACTTAGAGTTATAATTCTGTTTCGTGATTCAAGCAAATCTAGTTTATCTATTTGTGCTTTCGCTTTAAGTTCACTAGGCAAATTCATTCAATCGTTTATCGGCATTTTTCATTTGTTTTGATTGTTGTTGTTTTACTTGTCGCTTTGTGTTTTGTAATTGGAGACAATTGAGCTAACAAGCCAACTGGGAGCTGGTCATTAAATTGGCTCGTAATATACCCGGGAAAGATGACTTCATTCCACAGTTCAAATATATGAATTTCATATATTTATAATTTCATCTTCATCTTTCCCGGGTATATTACGAGCCAATTTAATGACCAGCTCCCAGTTGGCTTGTTAGCTCAATTGGTTAGAGCGCTGCACCGGTATCGCAGAGGTCAGGGTTCGAATCCCGGCAAGCCTGATTTTTTCAGGCTTTCTTTTCGCAACTGCATAAGTTGCGAGGATCTTCTTTACATTTATGTAAAGAGTGTAGTTTAGAGCTATAAAACATAAGAACTTTCATTAAAATTAGCATCACAGTGTAACCTTTAATATAAACATTTTACAACTTAAACATGGAACGAATCAATAAGACTGAGGCTGAGGTGTTCAGCCTGTCAATCACAAATCCCAAGGGGTACCGATGGAGGCATTTGATTGGCTCACTTGCCAGACCAAAAGGGACGTGCTTTCGAACGTGCTTTTTCGCATTACTCGCAAAATTGGTAGCCGATGAACAAGATAAATGATTGGTTTATTCTCGGCGAACTGGGTGATAATTCTTCGATAACTGCGCGGATGGAAACATCGCGTATGTTCACCCCGAATTTTTGCCATGACAATTTTCTGTAGACAAAAAAGTCTAGAGGGGAAATACCAGGCGCTATAAAACCAAACCGAAACTGATATATAATAAACAACTCGATCCGTATGAATACGGCTTTTGCAGAACAAAACGAGGTAAAAAATAAACCAATTAGCAGTCCAACTCTTCACAGATTTTTCGGGCAAACTATTACTAATGGTTTATAATAAGATCGAGGCGATGAAAGAAACCGAAAGGGTGAGAGTATTATGAGCAAAATAAATAATAGAATTCGGCAGCGGATTATGATCCAACTGTAATTGCGGCCGCGTTTGAAAAATATCCCAGCAGATTACGTCTTCACAGACTGATATTTAACGTCAAGTCTTGAAATAAACTTGTATAAGTCTTTGACTTTGGTTTATAAATGGTTTAGCGGTGAGGAAGCTGTTTTGGTAACTCCGCAGAATTTGAATTATTAGTCTCGGGTTTGTTTATCTCGAGTAGTTGAGAACCTCAGACTCGCATATAAATTGCAATGTTTCAGCTTTAAATGAGATTTGGCGGGGGAGCAGGGATGGCGCAGTGGTGAGAGCACTCGCCTCCCACCAATGTGGCCCGGGTTCGATTCCTGGACTCGGTGTCATACGTGGGTTGAGTTTGTTGTTGGTTCTCGTCCTTGCTCCGAGGGTTTTTCTCCGGGTTCTCCTGTTTTCCTCCCTCCATGAAAAAACCAACATTTCCAAATTCCCATTCCAACTTCTTGTAAAGCGCATTTGATTATATTCATATAGAAAATGCGCTATATAAGTTCTAAATTATTGTTATTATTATTATTATTATTATTACTATTATTATTATTATTATTATTACGGCTTACTTGTATTTGTACACTATACATTTAGTATCTACAGCTTATTTTATTGTAGGTTTATTCATTTGTGTTCGGATAAGCAAACGAACATTCTACTTGATATCAACTGCGTGACCGTTACTTCGGCGTCTACCATTACAAAATTAGATTGGAACCAACCGAGCGTTTCAAGGGGCGGAGCCTTCCCTTTTATAGGATCGCTCCGTGTTTAACATTTTCTTTAACACCTTGACCCTGTGAGGATAGCTCTTTTTCGCCATGCTGACTTCTCACCCAAATCCCTGAAATTTTTTAGTTGTAACTTTTAAATGCATTCACTTTAGAACTTAGTCACTGGAAAAGTTGAAAATTTACATAGTATGTAAAAAACATGTAAATAACATGTAAATCGTCAAAAAGATACTGTAAATGATAATTTCCATACTTCTTACTCATTTACATGTTTTGAGATATTCCTGTAAAAAACATGTAAATATTTTGAGTGAAACATGTAAATTATAAAGACGATCCTGTAGATTTCTCAAACCAAGGGACATAAACCATGTAAATAACATGTAAATCGACTAAAGGTTACCTGTAAATAACATGTAAATGGTTTTAAGGAGCCTGTAAATTTCATGCAAATCGAATGAAGGAGCCTATAAATATCATGTAAATCGAATAAAGGGGCCTGTAAATTTTCATGTAAATCGAATAAAGGAGCCTGTAAATATCATGTAAATCGAATAAAGGAGCCTGTAAATATCATGTAATTCGAATAAAGGAGCCTGTAAATATCATGTAAATCGAATAAAGGAACCTGTAAATACCATGTAAATCGAATAAAGGGGCCTGTAAATTTTCATGTAAATCGAATAAAGGAGCCTGTAAATATCATGTAAATGGAATAAAGGAGCCTGTAAATTTTCATATAAATCAAATAAAGGAGCCTGTAAATACCATGTAAATCGAATAAAGGAGCCTGTAAATGGAATAAAGGAGCTTGTAAATTTTTATGTAAATCAAATAAAGGAGCCTGTAAATACCATGTAAATCGAATAAAGGAGCCTGTAAATATAATGTAAATCAAATTAAGGAGCCTGTAAATTTTCATGTAAATCGAATAAAGGAGCCTGTAAAAACCATGTAAATTGAATAAAGGAGCCTGTAAATATCACGTAAATCGAATAAAGGAGCCTGTAAATACCATGTAAATCGAATAAAGGGGCCTGTAAATTTTCACGTAAATCGAATTAAGGAGCCTGTAAATATCATGTAAATGGAATAAAGGAGCCTGTAAATTTTCATGTAAATCAAATAAAGGAGCCTGTAAATGGAATAAAGGAGCCTGCAAATTTTTATGTAAATCAAATAAAGGAGCCTGTAAATACCATGTAAATCGAATAAAGGAGCCTGTAAATCGAATAAAGGAGCCTGTAAATATCATGTAAATCAAATTAAGGAGCCTGTAAATTTTCATGTAAATCGAATAAAGGAGCCTGTAAAAACCATGTAAATCGAATAAAGGAGCCTGTAAATATCACGTAAATCGAATAAAGGAGCCTGTAAATTTTCATATAAATCGAATAAAGGAGCCTGTAAATACCATGTAAATCGAATAAAGGGGCCTGTAAATTTTCATGTAAATCAAATAAAGGAGCCTGTAAATATCATGTAAATGGCATAAAGGAGCCTGTAAATTTTCATGTAAATCAAATAAAGGAGCCTGTAAATACCATGTAAATCAAATAAAGGAGCCTGTAAATACCATGTAAATCGAATAAAGGAGCCTGTAAATTTTCATGTAAATCAAATAAAGGAGCCTGTAAATACCATGCAAATCGAATAAAGGAGCCTGTAAATCGAATAAAGGAGCCTGTAAATACCATGTAAATCGAATAAAGGAGCCTGTAAATCGAAGAAAGCAGCCTGTAAATATCATGTAAATCAAATTAAGGAGCCTGTAAATTTTCATGTAAATAGAATAAAGGAGCCTGTAAAAACCATGTAAATCGAATAAACTAGCCTGTAAAAACCATGTAAATCGAATAAAGGAGCCTGTAAATATCACGTAAATCGAATAAAGGAGCCTGTAAATACCATGTAAATCGAATAAAGGGGCCTGTAAATTTTCACGTAAATCGAATTAAGGAGCCTGTAAATATCATGTAAATGGAATAAAGGAGCCTGTAAATTTTCATGTAAATCAAATAAAGGAGCCTGTAAATGGAATAAAGGAGCCTGCAAATTTTTATGTAAATCAAATAAAGGAGCCTGTAAATACCATGTAAATCGAATAAAGGAGCCTGTAAATCGAATAAAGGAGCCTGTAAATATCATGTAAATCAAATTAAGGAGCCTGTAAATTTTCATGTAAATCGAATAAAGGAGCCTGTAAAAACCATGTAAATCGAATAAAGGAGCCTGTAAATATCACGTAAATCGAATAAAGGAGCCTGTAAATTTTCATATAAATCGAATAAAGGAGCCTGTAAATACCATGTAAATCGAATAAAGGGGCCTGTAAATTTTCATGTAAATCAAATAAAGGAGCCTGTAAATATCATGTAAATGGCATAAAGGAGCCTGTAAATTTTCATGTAAATCAAATAAAGGAGCCTGTAAATACCATGTAAATCAAATAAAGGAGCCTGTAAATACCATGTAAATCGAATAAAGGAGCCTGTAAATTTTCATGTAAATCAAATAAAGGAGCCTGTAAATACCATGCAAATCGAATAAAGGAGCCTGTAAATCGAATAAAGGAGCCTGTAAATACCATGTAAATCGAATAAAGGAGCCTGTAAATCGAAGAAAGCAGCCTGTAAATATCATGTAAATCAAATTAAGGAGCCTGTAAATTTTCATGTAAATAGAATAAAGGAGCCTGTAAAAACCATGTAAATCGAATAAACTAGCCTGTAAATATCATGTAAGTCGAATAAAGGAGCCTGTAAATTTTCATGTAAATCGAATAAAGGAGCCTGTGAATATCATGTAAATCGAATAAAGGAGCCTGTAAATTTTCATGTAAATCGAATAAAGGAGCCTGTCAATACAATGTAAATCGAATAAAGGAGCCTGCAAAAAGCATGTAAATCGAATAAAGGAGCCTGCAAATATCATGTAAATTGGAAAAGGACGACTACATTGTAGACCATGTAGTGAGATGACAGACAAAAAGCCTTTTCTGTAATCTTTATTGTTGAAGAAATAACGTGTTGAACTATTCCAGCATAGAAAACCTAAAAAGCAGACCTTCTCAGTAGGTTTGCATCAACACACTGGTCTACAACCACTACACTGTATGAATTCACAACAGGCATGGATACATGTCTTCAAAAAGGGCTTTTAAAAATAGACATTTAAGAAAAGTAATGCAAAAATAATGCAGGCACATTGGTTACACCAACAAGCACCAGCAGCATCACCTAAGCTAATGAATCTACATCTGTGTGATTGATACCGCTTATGGGTATCAAAAAGTGACGACATTAAAAATACACTGTAGTAATCCTTGTGATGCCCTTGACTATTTATATTGCTTACGCCATGGCATGTATTTTATTTTGTTTTTGTTTTGGGATTTGCTTTGTATCTTGAGACCTGTGGAAATAACAAAAAAATGCAAACAGTAAGCAAGTAAAAGGCAACTATGGTGTAATGATCTGAGTTTAACTTAAGAACAGCTTTAGACATTTCGGTTCAAGTTTCATATAGCTCTCTCATTCCCTACTCTAGCTAAGAATGCAACATCTTTACTTTGACTAATATTTTGAAGATATAAGGGTGTATCCCCATGCATGTGCTATTCATCAGGTACATCTACATGTACCAACCACAGCCTGAGAAGATAATATGTATAATAACACTTACCTAAATTGAAAATAATGGAAGCGTTAAAAAGTGACCCCATATGAGGTTCTGGGCTATATGTGTATTGTTGGCAAATGACAATATTTTTATCACTACCTTGTAAGACATTGTACAGGATGAAAAGTAGCATAGACTCCTAACATGCATAGGAGTGTAAAAATAGATCGAACTATCAATGCATTGCGATTGGAGTGTTCCGATAGCGACGCATTGATCGCAAAATTCAACTATCGATGACAATCGCGATAGTTTAGTTAATTATCGATAGTTAAGACAGTTTTCAAATGATGTCCTGTAGTTCTTTTCCGTTCATTGAAAAATGCCTCTATTGTTCTCTGCTGTACGTTATGTCCATTGTTTTGAAACCAAGTAACAATATAACTTTGTTTTCATTAAAAAAGACTTCATTTGTCTCCAGGGCCTTGTCTGTGTGCAAAATGGTGGTTCGAATATTATCTCTCACCCCCCCCCCCCCCCTTCTTGGAGAATTGACTGTCACTTTGTCAACAAACATGGCGGTCTCGAAGGCTCATATGGCCAGTCTTTTGAAATCGTACAAAACAAAAAAGGAAAGGCAAGCACATGCGAGCACTTCGGGTTTATAAAAGAAAATAATGGTTCAGAGTTGCATGTACATGTAACTCGTGTCCCAGTAGACTGGTACTAAAATATAGTGGTAATACAACACATCTGACCCACCATATGTGACAAACATGTTGATAGGTTAAATTTTCTTAAGGACGGTGCCTCCTAATTAATACAGATGTATTTTTTGCAAAGGTTATGACTATGGGGAAAAGGTGGATCTTAGCAAGGGTTATTGGAAGCCCTTGCTAAGATCTGCTGTTTCCACATGGTCTTAAACCACACAAAAAAATTTGGTATGAGGGGGCAAATTCCTTAAAAAACCTGAATGGTAATGCATCCATGACTACTGTCACGAATATACATTTCATAGTCTATCTCTATCTTATGCAATTGAAAGAGCAAATGTATTTGCTGTATGTAGTGTAGTTTGTTGAAGTTGTAGTCACTGTAGTAAGTGTAGTCATGTGTAGTCAGTGTAGTCAGTGTAGTCGTGTGTAGTCGGTGCAGTCAGTGTAGTCGATGTAGTCAGTGTAGTCGGTGTGGCCGGTGTAGTCGGTGTGGCCGGTGTAGTCGGTGTGGCCGGTGTAGTCGGTGTGGCCGGTGTAGTCGGTGTGGCCGGTGTAGTCAGCGTAGTCCATGTAGGCGGTGTAGTCAGCGTAGTCGGTGTAGTCAGTGTAGTCGGTGTAGTCAGCGCAGTCAGTGTAGTCAGTGTAGTCGGTGTAGCCAGCGTAGTCGGTGTAGTCAGTGTAGTCGGTGTAGTCAGCGTAGTCGGTGTAGTCAGCGTAGTCAGTGGAGTCAGTGTAGTCGGTGTAGTCAGCGTAGCCGGTGTAGTCAGTGTAGTCGGTGTAGTCGGTGTACTAGTCAGCGTAGTCAGAGTAGTCGGTGTAGTCAGCTGGTGTAGTGGGTGTAGTCAGTGTAGTTGATGTAGTCAGTGTAGTCGGTGTGGCCGGTGTAGTCGGTGTAGTCCGCGTAGTCAGTGTAGTCGGTGTAGTCGGTGTACTAGTCAGTGTAGTCAGTGTAGTCGGTGTAGTCAGTGTAGTCGGTGTAGTCAGCGTAGTCAGTGTAGTCGGTGTAGTCAGCGTAGTCAGTGTAGTCAGTGTAGTCGGTGTAGTCAGCGTAGTCAGTGTAGTCGGTGTAGTCACCGTAGCCGGTGTAGTCAGTGTAGTCGGTGTAGTCGGTGTAGTCGGTGTACTAGCCAGCGTAGTCAGAGTAGTCGGTGTAGTCAGCTGGTGAAGTGGGTGTAGTCAGTGTAGTGGGTGTAGTCAGTGTAGTCACGACAACACTGACCACCCCAACTACACTGACTAAATTAACTACATAGACTAGAGGACACTTCACGCTTTCGGTAAATTGAATACGGCCAACTGATGGTTTCCATTGGGTTTCCCCGAAATTAACGTTTTGCACGTTAGTATATTTAATAGGACTAGATGCCGTCCAATTTGGAAATAATTGGATGAAAAAAATCCGAGGACAGCCAAAATTGAACGAGGCCGTAGGCTATAGCTAGTCGGTTAATCCAGCATTGTCAGCAAAACTATTATCCTTGGAGAAAGGCAGACTGAAATGTTGAGAATTGTTTTATTTCCAAAACATTTCAAATAGAATGCCATAATCACATAAAATAACAGCAATATAATGAAAAAGAGAATACTGTAGGTTTCAAAAGTGTAAAAAGAATGTATTTATTTCCAATAATATTAATGTTTACAATTATAGTTTGGTGTAGTTCGGTGTAGTTCGGTGTAGTTGCTGTGGTTGGTGTAGTTTGGTGTAGTTGGTGTAGTCTAGTGTAGTTGGTGTAGATAAGCGTAGTTTGGTGTAGTTGGTGTAGTTGGTGTATTTCGGTGTAGTTGCTGTAGTTGCTGTAGTTAGTATAGTTGGTCTAGTTTGGTGTATTTGCTGTAGTTGGAGTAGTTTGGTGTAGTTTAGTGTAGTTGGTGTAGTTTGGTGCAGCTCGGTGTAGTTGCTGTGGTTGGTGTAGTTTGCCAAGTTTGGAGGAGCATGCGCGGACGCGACGTGCGGTGGCACGATTTTTGAAGGAGAAGCCGATCCCTTCCCAAATTTTCAGTTTTAGTACTTTTTGTCGGCCTTTAGCTTTGAAATTGAACCTCAGAGCTATGCTGCTTTAGTGCGGTTACTTATGACCAGACGAAAACATAAGCGAGGAGAACGTGGCTCCATCGAAGAAGATCAGTCCTCTTCCAAACGTGTAAATATGGCGTCCAAAGAGAACGACCCCGTGGAGGAAGAAACCGAGGAACCCAGCCGCCTGGAGCTCAAAGAAATGCTTGTCGATATAAAGATTGACGTGTCCAATATCCTTCGAGAAAACGCCAAGCTTACCAAAGACCTGGCAGAGCTCGGGAGCTTGATAAAGGAGCAGAAAGACGAAATTGATGCAATGAAGGAGTCGATCAAAAAATCGAAGGATCAAAACCTTTCGTTAGAAAACGAACTAGTTGCTGCCAGGAAGAAAATTGACGATCAACAAGGAGAAATAGCCGAACTCTATTGTCTTCAGGACAACCTAGAACAGTATACAAGAAAGCAATCTCTTGAAATTTGTGGAATTCCTGACAGTCTCTATTCGTCCACCGAAGAAGTTGTACTGAAACTCGCTGAAGTGCTCGAAGTCCCCATGTCACCTGAGGACATCAATATTTCCCACAAAATCAAGAGTAAAGGTGTTGGTTCAATTCTAGTTAAATTCCAGAGCCATAAAGCAAAGAGCAGGTTAAACAAAGCAAGAACCAAGCTGAAAAACATCAGGGTAACCGACGTCTATCCAGACGCGTCAACTGCTGCACGTGTAATGGTTGGCCAGGGTCGAATTTTTATCAACGAGAACCTGACGACCTTTAGAAAGGATCTTTTAAAGAAAGCGAACGATAAGCGTAAGGACGGGTTAGTATTTAGCGCCTGGTCACTCGACGGAAAAATATTCGTAAAAACTTCACCTGAGGGTGACCCGATCAGAATTTACGAGCAAAGTGACTTGGAAGACCTATAGCGTCCTTGTAAAAGCAACGGAAGGAATAATGGTACGACATGTACGACTCTCCCAGTAAGCAGGGCAATATTAATTTTTTTCTCTATTAGTCTGGGAAGGGATCTAAGGGTCTCCTGAAAGAAAACTCTTGTTGTTGTTGTGGTTTTTTGTTTTTTTGCTCCTGATGTTTTGGTGTTGTGTGAGTGTTTAGCTTCATTTTTGTTTTCTTAATTTGATATATGTGTACTACAGTGAACTTGAATATTCTATCTTTAAACGTTCGGGGAATTAGGGAACAAACCAAAAGGAGGAGCATATTTTCCTGTCTGAAAGACCAAAAAGCAAACATTTATTTTCTACAAGAAACATATTCTGAACCTGCCGATGAAATTTTATGGAAAAATGAATGGGGTGGCGAGCTATTCTTTTCCCATGGCACTAACCATAGTAAAGGTGTCTGCATTCTAATTAATCCTTCTGTGAACTACCAAATTGACTATTCTTATGCCAACTCCTCAGGCCGAATAATTTTAATAACTATTACTCTGGGCTCTCAAAAGGTGTCACTCTGCAACATCTATGCACCTAACAACCAGACTAATCAACTTGAGTTTATGCAAGAACTCAACAACTGTATCATGGATAAAACAGATTTTACGGCGCTTGTCGTAGGCGGCGACTGGAATTGTACGTTGTCAAAAAAAGATAAAATTGGAGGAACACCGTGGAAACCATCTAATTATAGTGATCTTGTCTTGACCACTATGGATATGTTTGACCTAGTGGATATTCAAAGGGTACGCCATCCTAAGCTTCGCAAGTTTACGTATGAGTCGAAAAGCCTAAAAATGAAATCGAGACTTGACTTTTTCCTGGTAGCCAAAAATATCACAAGAAGTGTTAAGAAAACAGAAATTTATCCTTCCATAGCGCCTGACCACGCTGCAATTTACATTTCACTGTCCTGGGAAGGTAAAACCCCCAGGGGCCCTGGTCTATGGAAATTCAACAACACCTTGTTAAAGGATGAATATTATGTCGCTATGATTCGGGACACGTACACTCAAGCTCGAAGCTACTATAGTTATTTAACAGACAAGAGACTCTTTTGGGAGATGATGAAGATGGAAATAAGAACTGCAAGCATTTCTTATGCAAAAAGTAAAGCTAAGTCGACCTATCATCGAGAACAAGAAATCAAACGACAATTAGATCATTTGGATGTTTTTATTTGCAATAACTGTTTCTCCAGTCACATTGATCAAGTGTTACAGGAATATGAAAACCTTAAAACGGAACTTAGATCAATTTACGAGGACAAAGGAAAGCAAGCTATGTTCAGGGCAAAGTGTCACTGGGTGGAGAATGGAGAACGTCCGACAAAATATTTCTTTAATCTGGAAAAACGAAATTATAACAAAAAAACTATAGGCGAACTTCGACTGCAAGATGATTCAATCACAAACAACGAGAAATTAATCCTAAACCACATTGAAGCGTACTACAAAGACTTACTTACATCACAAAACACTTTAAGCGATGACGCGTATGACAATTTTATCCAAAATCTAGAGATCCCTAAGCTTTCAGACGACGAACGGGATAGCCTAGAAGGCCCTTTGACGTTTCACGAATGTAAAAAGGTTCTAGAAACTTTTCAGAATGACAAGGCACCCGGTGAAGACGGGTTTACAGCTGAATTTTATAAATTTTTTTTTGACTTAATAGGAAACGATTTAATAGCAAGCTTTAATGAAGCTCACGAGGTTAACGAGCTTACCATTTCGCAACGAAGGGGGGTAATCACGTTAATCCCAAAAGAGGATGGTTCTTTGTTAGAATTATCAAATTGGCGGCCTATTACATTATTAAACGTGGATTTTAAGATAGCAGCAAAAGCAATAGCTAAACGTCTCGAGTCAATACTCCCAAATCTAATCCATCCAGACCAAACGGGCTTCGTGAAAGGGAGATATATAGGAGAAAACATCAGGCTTATATCCGATATAATGGAATACACCAAATTGCAAAAGATACCAGGGATATTAGTGTCATTAGATTTCCGCAAAGCTTTTGATTCTATTGAATGGCCCTTTATAATGAAGACGCTAGATTACTTCAACTTTGGTTCGGACATAAAAGGATGGGTTAGCACTTTCTATACGAACGTAGAGAGTACAGTGCTTAATAACGGCTTTGCAACCAACTGGTTTAAACCGTCAAAAGGTGTGAGACAGGGTTGCCCCCTGTCTCCCTACCTGTTTATTCTTTCAGCTGAAATTCTAGCTCATAAAATCCGTCAGGACCCAAGTTACAATGGAATCAAGATATTCGGAAATGAAGTCAAATTGTCTCTGTTTGCGGATGACACCAACATTTTTTGTGCTGACTTAGCTTCTGTTGAAAGGGCCTTGAAATTGGTAGAAGAGTTTGGCAAGATAGCCGGTCTGTGTTTAAATGTGAAGAAAACGAAGGCGATTTGGTTAGGGAAATGGGCAAATAATACGAGCAACCCACTTGGAATGAAGTGGATGCGCAGTCCCGTTAAGATACTTGGAGTTCACTTCTCGTATGACGAGAAAAGAAACAACGAGCTTAATTTTAATCAAAAACTAAAAGTATTACAAACAAAACTCGATATGTGGAGTGCACGGGATCTGACTCTGTTTGGAAAAGTAATGATAATCAAAACTCTGGGCTTATCTCAGCTTATTTATTCAGCATCAAATCTTGTCGTTCCTGCAGGAATCGAAGACACTGTTAAAACAAAATGTTTCAAATTTCTTTGGAAAAACAAGAAAGACAAAATAAAAAGATCAGGACTCTATCAAGATACCAGTAAAGGTGGATTACGCATGACTGATATAGGACTAATGTTCAAATCGCTCAATCTTGTTTGGATCGCTCGATTACTGGACACAGGCAAGAGGAGTTGGTGCACAGTTCCAAACCATTTCTTCAGAAAAATGGGAGGTCTAGATTTTATACTGAGGTGCAACTACAATGCGAAGTATTTCAACCAACTACCCGTTTTTTATAAAAATATACTCGACTCTTTCAATGAATTGAAAGCTCTCTATGGCTATGACCAATCACAAGATATAGTTCTATTCAACAACAAAGACATACTAGTTGACGGGAAGCCAGTCTATATTAATGAATGGTTCAAGAAAGGAGTTGTCTCTATTAAAGACCTTCTTAAAAATGATGGAAACTTCTTAACTTTCAAGGAGTTCTCTGATAAATACGGATGCCAAACTAACTTTCTTCAGTATTATCAAATAATTAGCGCAATACCGAACCGTTTATTGACAAAGGCAAAAGATACTGCCACCTTTAACAAGCTATATTTCACAAGCGATAATAAAATCTTCAACTTGAATGACACTATACAAATTAATCTGGGAAAAGCTAAATCAAAAGATTTTTACAAATTACTTAATGACAAAACCCATACAGACAATCAAACTGGTGCCAAACGGTGGAGTAAAAGTCTCTCTCTAAACGAAGATTCTTGGTGTAGGATCTTTAAGTCGCTTAAAAATGTTTGTAAGGAAAATCAACTCAAAGAGTTTCACTTCAAGTTCATACATAGAATTATAGTAACGAAGAGAGAATTATTCAAATTTGGTATCAAGGAGGATGATGAATGCATATACTGCGGACAGAACGACTCCATTGACCACACATTTATTGAATGCTCTTTTACGAAGGCATTTGTAAAAGGCGTTTTGCAATGGTTTAACGCAACAAACGCGTGTCAGATCACCCCAACAACAGAAGAAATGTTATTTGGTGTAATCTCTGATTTATACGACAGAGAAATAACGAAGAAATTTAACTATACCACCCTCTTTATGCGCCACTGTCTATCTTCAAGTAAGTTAAACAACAAAGCCATCTCCCTCCAAGAGTTTACTACTCAACTCAAAAATAAATGCCGTATTGAGAATAATTGCTGAACATTGCCGAAATGCGAACTACCATGCATCCTCCTTTTGGTTTCTTATTTAGCTTTAAGTAAGAATATATTGTAAATACTGTAAAATACTCAGTGTAAAATTTCCTGGACAAAATATAATAAAAAAAACAAAACAAAAAAACAAAAAAAAAATATTAATGTTTACAATTATAGTTTGGTGTAGTTCGGTGTAGTTCGGTGTAGTTGCTGTGGTTGGTGTAGTTTGGTGTAGTTGGTGTAGTCTAGTGTAGTTGGTGTAGATAAGCGTAGTTTGGTGTAGTTGGTGTAGTTGGTGTATTTCGGTGTAGTTGCTGTAGTTGCTGTAGTTAGTATAGTTGGTCTAGTTTGGTGTATTTGCTGTAGTTGGAGTAGTTTGGTGTAGTTTAGTGTAGTTGGTGTAGTTTGGTGCAGCTCGGTGTAGTTGCTGTGGTTGGTGTAGTTTGCCAAGTTTCTTCCTTACAATATGCGATTCCCTATTATCCTGCACAGAGGAAGCTGGACAACAAAGCAGATCGTAAAACATTACCATGAAGCTGAACATCACATCACAGGAACTAACCACACCCTTTCAAACCTGTCCACTAAGTACTGGAAACCAGCAGCGCGGGAAGAAATCCGACAATGGGAAAAAGAATGCAACGAATGTAAGAGACGCAAGGCAAAGGCTGCTCAACAGATTATGGCACCCCTCCCCCGTGTCCGCCTGCAACTTCCTCTTCGAGCTTTTGCCCAAGTCTCTGTTGATTATGGGGGTCCCTTCATCACTGTGCAAGGTCGCGGAAAACGGCGAGAAAAACACTGTTTGTGGCTGTTCACCTGTTTGGCATGCAGAGCTGTGCATTTGGAGATGGCCTATGGCCTAGATACTGATAGTTTTCTCAAGTGTTTCGTCAGAATGACAAGTCGTCGTGGTTATCTTCAAGAAATTGTTAGTGACCGAGGAACAAATTTCGTTGGAGTGGACCAAGAACTTCGGGAGCTAGTGAGTGGAATGGATACAAACAAGCTCCAAGACCAGACCGCCAGCAAAGGAGTGAAATGGTGTTTTAATCCACCTTTGGCGCCCCACTTTGGAGGTGTTCATGAAGCCATGATAAAAGCCGCCAAGAAAGCCATTCGTGTGATCCTTGGTAACGCGGACACCAATGACGAAGAATCAATGACGACGTTTATAGGAGTCGAAGCTCTACTAAATGCTCGCCCTCTTACGTATCAGTCCGCTGACTCTAAAGATGCCACTCCATTGACACCTAACCACTTCCTCCACGGACAAGCAGGAGGCTTATCTGCACCAGAATCCGTTCATGAAATTGCTTTCAACCCGAAGAAAAGGTGGAGAAGAGTTCAAGAAGTGATTTCTCATTGTTGGAAGAGATGGTTAAAGGAGTGGCTTCCATTGTTGAACGCCCGTCAAAAATGGAACGAAATTCGGTCGAATCCGAAAATTGGAGATGTTGTCCTCGCCATCTCACCCGAAAGTCCCAGAGCTCATTGGCCCCTTGCAAGAGTACGGGAAGTTTTCCCAGACCAGGATGGACATGTTCCAGTGGTGAAGCTTCAAGTAGGCAAGGAGACCATCGTAAGACCGATTTCAAAATGCGTTCCACTGGAGTCCATTTACGGATGAAATTCTATTTAATACATTCACCGGAACAGTGACCTTGGTGTAAGATTTTTTGGCAGTATTCGTCCGCGATCGTGAAAGCGTAGAGGTTCGAAGATGAGTCAGTAAATTAAAGGTGTTCAACCGTTCGTTTTTGAGTATATTTTTGGCATTTCATCCGGCCACATACATCATAAAGCATGTAAATTTCGAGTCTTAAAATAGGCAATGAAAGTAGAAAACCAGGGAATTGAGCACCATAAAACGATTTACGACTTATGAGCGCTTGTCTGTAAAAATCAAACATAACACGGCAAGGGTGGAAAATTCGATTTCTTTCATATTTTAATGTTAGATAGGTTAGGGTATAACTAAAATCACTGCATACTTTTTTGGCAAAATATCCTTTTATTTCATAGACAAATGCAAATAACGAAATTCCGTTAAAATCGCTATTTGAAGCAGTAAGTTATGACTTCAATTCGAGGCGTTCGCATGCAAAAACAAATCCCTCTGTCGTCTTTAAAACACTCAAATCTCTCAAGAGCTTCACAAATGATTTTGGTAAAAACTGCATTGTTCTTTGTGTTTGAAATAATTTAATTTTGAAAGTATACATTTCTCATCAGGAAAAGTACTACGTGATTTAAATTATTTTTCACCATGTGCTAAACCTTCAAATCGATTCAGCTTCTGGCTGGTGAATTAAGAAAAGATGTTCTCAGGATTGCTGCAAAAATTTCTTTGGGCAAATGATTGAGAGCGACGCGAGAGCTATTAAAAGTTCGTTAAAATGCAGGTTATTTGTCCCTTCCTGGCAACATTCCATTCGCGAGTCACGCACATATTTTAAGATGTTGTGACCCATACGAGATCGAAAACGTCAAACAGAAAAACAGTTCGAAATGCTCTAACCTCATTTGGTGTAGAGGACAGGTCCAGAGGCCATTTTCTTGTGATTCTCGTGCTGTTCGTCGTATTTTGGTCCTGATGATGACTTCCAATGAACCGAATGAACACCACTAACTGGATCAATGTACTGTAAACGGTCGAACAGCTCAACGACAGCAACTTTTCTTCGTTCGACATCTTGCGACATCTTTCTACACTACGGTATCTTACTTAACTGCTCAGTTGTTTTAACACGAGTGTTGCTCAGTTTTCAGTGCACAAAAGCATTATCAGATTTGACTGCTAAATATAAATTGGGACCAAACGTGGATGGCGCCCCGAACGTATTTGGTTTGTCACGCAATGCGTATCGAAGGCATTTTAGGGGGTAGGGGAGAGGCAAAACCTTTGAGGTGAAGTAAAATAACATCCAGTGTTGATTGCCGGGATTATTCGTGTTTTTAATGGCATTGGGTGTCTTTCTTACTTATTACCAGTGTTGTTACAACCATAAAAAATTGTATTTGCTACCGTAGTAGTCTGAAACACAATTGCAACCGTTGTATAAGCTTACAGCTGAGTGGTGCAACAGAAGGGGCGCTATTATTAAATAGACCCAACTTTAATACGAGGAAAACCTATAACTACAAGGGGCTCCCTTTTGTTAATTGACGAGCGGAGATTCTACCTATGATCGTTGGTGTACTCTGCTGGTTCTCAGCTGGCACAGGACAGGCAGAAGGCACAGGTACCTGTATATCAGGAGTGAAAGTCAGCTCCGTGTTAATGGTTGGATGGAGTCAGTTAGGACAGGAATGGTTCTCTCTTCATGACAAATGGGTGCGATGGAACTTTTTAACTGTGCTCTCTTGTCAGCTGTTTGACACAGTCTACATTAGTGTGTCAATACTGACTATTAAATGAGTGGGGCTTCTAACTGCACGCTAGTGCTGTTTGAAGACTGGGAATATGGCACGTAACCATGGTAACAAAAAATGAGGTTCTGTTCCTGAATCTCTGTTTACGAATCTTACTGAGACAGGTTCCCAGTGAGCGAGATCTCTCAAGCCAGCATACTTATCATAATGGATATGTGGATATCATAGCAGAAATACGTCAAGCTTGTTCACCTCTAAAACCGGAGGATCTTGCACTTTAACGTCTATTATCTCTTTCACATTCTACATACACCTTAATGCTGACGAAGAGAAGCAGTGAGGCTTCCATCGATAACCTGGCTAATATTCAGATAGACCACAACCGAAGATAAAATTCACCTGATCCAACTCTTACAAGCCAGCCAGTCTCGCGTAAGATAAATTCAGATCACTTTTCCCCAGTCCTCTTTCACTTTTTGGCCACTCTCCTTTTCCTTACCGAGGCCCGGGACCCGGCCCCTTGTGCTGCAGCTTCTGGTCGACACTATTCTAAGTTTTGCGCGATGGTTGGGACATATCGTCATGGTACTCACGCGTTCGTTGTAAAAAAAAAACAAAACAAAACAAAACAAAACAAAAACAGAAACAACAAAAAATCTTGCCGCTCGGCTAAAACTAAGTTGACTTGTGACTTGTGGTATCAGGCCCGTAGCAAGGCTGAAATAAATGACCCCATGAATGCTCAGTGCGAGCAAATTGGCCTAGTCAAAGCCCTCCCCACCCCGACCTCAAAATACACACTCATATAGATACTAACACTGTTCACAAAGCCACAGTTTGTGTCGATTTCGTTAAAAAGGACACCTTTTTGGGGACATCGTTCGTTGAAAATTTGCCAAAAAGCTGCTTCCTCTTTGCTTTTTCGCCGACAAAGTTGTTGGCAACATCCACCAGATTTATAGCATCAGTTTTAAATAAGAACCCTTGATGTTACAAGGTTTGTTAAAATTGAAACATTTCGACAGCCAAACTACGAATGTCGGACCTGTTTTACCTAATCTCGTAAACGTTTACGTAACTTTTGCCACTTTTTTTTGGTGAGATAAATATAGTTTTGTTCCTTAGACATGATGGGCTCAAATCTTGCAGCAAATACACAGCAGTGGCTTAGCTATTAAAGGTATTGAGGTCCTTCACAGTCTTAAGCTATACTACCAGGGTCAAGGTGATATGGGTGAAGAAAGACATTGGTAAGGAACCTGGGCGACTGAAATGTGCGGTGGGCTAGTAGATTTTTGAAGTCCACTAGCCCGGTGGCTAGTGACTCAACAGATGTCGAACCCTTTTAAAAGATGAAATTGTAAAAGGCACTTTTAGCATCAGCATTCAAGACTACCTGTTGCACATTAATTTGTTTTAATTGTATATTTTTGGGCTCACTTATTATAATGTTTTTTAACTTCCAAAAATTCTGGGGGCTCGAGACCCCCCCCCCCCCCCTTGCCCCTCCCCCTTCTACGGCCCTGGGTATTCTTGGTGCATGAAAGTAAAGGAACAATTTTTTTCAAGCTTTCGATTCGTCTAGTGTTGTAACCACAAAATCTGGAGCCAACAAGAAACTGGAACCAACAGCAACAGTCTTCTATGTAACGAAGCAGTTCATATATGTATCTATGTATCATTTGTGAAAAAAAAAGTCCGAGGTCCCACCTCTAAGCAAAAGCAATAAGCACCGAACTAGTTAGTCACATCGCAATTTCCGTGAAAATAACGATTTTAATGTTCTGGACTCGACGTTTTGAAGAGGTTTTTAACTTAAGGTAGTTAGCTTTTTTTTTCGTGTTCGAACCGATTGTTATTTGCATGCCTACAACTCACGCCGAGGGGTGACTACTTTTTCTGCATTCTGGCACGGGAGGTTGAGGTGCCTAAATGTAGCACTAATTTTGTTTCGTATTTTTGGTCCATTACTAGTTCCTCCCATTTCTCAAAACCTGAGCCCTTTAAAAAAGAAGCAGAGCCGAATTTGCCCTTCCCCTACCCCTGGTACAATGTCCATTCCGATTATTTGCATTGCGTGACGCGGCTCTACATAGAACACGTTAGTGGCCACAGGTGTGTGTGTAGTGATAAAAATCTTTTTGTGCATTGCCAACTAAACAGCACTCACCAGCATCTGAACCGTTGAGTAAGATGTCACAGTGTAGAAAGACGTCGAACGTTTTCCAAGAAAGGTTGTTGTTGAGCCGTTCGACTGTTTACAATACATTGACCCAGTTGGCGGTGTTCATTGGACGTCATCAACAAGACCAAAATACGTCGAACGGCAAGAGAATCACTGGGAAATGGCCTCTGGACCTGTCTGCTACAGCAATTGAGGTTAGAGCATTTCGAACTGTTTTTCTGTTTGACGTTTTCGATCTTATATGGGTTGAAACACATTAAAATATGTGCGTGACTCGCGAATGGGATGTTGCCAGGAAGGAACAAATAACCTGCATTTTAACGAACTTTGAATAGCTCTCGCGTCGCTCTCAATCATTTGCCAAAAAAACTTTTTGCAGCAATCCTGAGAACATCTTTTCTTAATTCAACAGCCAGAAGCTGAATCGATTTGAAGGTTTAGCACATGGTGACAAATAATTTAAATCACGAAGTACTTTTCCTGATGAGAAATGTATACTTTCAAAATTAAATTATTTCAAACACAAAGAACAATGCAGTTTTAACCAAAATCATTTTTGAAGCTCTTGAGAGATTGCAAAAGTAGATTTGAGTGTTTTAAAGACGACAGACGGATTTGTTTTTGCATGCGAACGCCTCAAATTGATGTCATAATTTACTGTTTCAAATGGCGATTTTAACTTAATTTCGTTATTTGCATTTTTTTTGAAATAAAAGGCGATTTTGCCAAAAAATGTATCCAGTGATTTTAGTTATACCCTAACCTATCTAACACTAAAATATGAAAGAAATCGAATTTTGCACCCTTGCCGCGGAATTTTGCTTTTGTCTGATTATTACAGAGAGGCGCTCTTAAAACTTTTCATTGGCTTTCGTCACTGTCACTAACAATAATTCGCCGTCTTTTAAACTGTTTCTGCTCAAACTCGCCGCTGTTTTGATTGGAATTAGTGAAATATTTACTGCTCCTACTTGGCACTGATAAAAAAAGGGCGAAGTTCCTGCACTTGTGCTGGGTTGAACGGTCGCCGTTGCTGTAATCTCATCCACTGTGAGTTTTGGCGAAGACCGAATCATCGCCGAAGTACATGTAGAGGGCTCCTTTCCTCCGGATAAAACTGCCGAGATTTGCTCATGTCTTTTGTCAGATGTAGCCGAGTAGTTATTCAACGAATTTATGTTCTTGTGTCCACTGATTTATACAATTTCATTTGGTGGAATATTACTATCCACAAGTTTCTGGACGAGATGCTTTCTTGTGCTGTGGTTTACCAATTTCTTGTCTGACTGAACCTGAGAGGCCGCCAGCATGTTTTTCACCACTGACCTGAGCGAGTTTACTCCTAGCGGGGAGGCTTTAAACCACTTCTTTCTTGCTTTTGGAACTTCTGTGTTGATAGCGAGATAAAACGGAGAGTGGTCGTCCATCATTTCTGATGGTCTTTGTTGTCTATAAGCTAAATAAGTGGTAACAGGACAGCGTTCGGTGTTATCGCGGTTTTCAAACATCTTTGGCTTGCTTTCTCTTACATTTTTCGGGTTTACGCCAGTGCGTGTTTTTGTTTGGCGCTCGGTGGAAAAGTTCACGTAACGAAGTCCATCTGCATTTATTTTGAGTTCTAAATCTCCCCAGCAGAGGTCTCGCTGCTCTTGTCCGGGTATCATGCCAAGATAAATACAATTGATCATCCAAACAGTGTTCAGAAGTGCTCTTGGCGTGTCAGTCAGTCAGTCATACAAAGTCTTCTTCTTTGTATTAACATTCTCCTGCTCCTCAGAGAAAGGTTTTATGTCAGTTTCAGATAACTTCACGAATCTATCGCTCGCCATTTGTCGCTTAGCATTTGGCAAACTGTGCACAAACAACAGTTTAAGGGGGAAATGACGTCATCGATATCCTCACTAGTGAGGATATGGAAAATACGCTACTCAAGTTTCGTATGAACTTTACGAGTGGTCTATTTTCTACTAAAGCACTCTTGTCTAGATAATAAACGGCGATACTTCACGCCGAAACATCTAATAAGAGTTTTATTATCCAAATTAACCTTTTTCAACCTTTTTCAATTACCTTGGAGGAAAACTACAAGTCTAACAGGATGAGTGAGGGCACGGTACTGTACAATAACCAACTGTACAATATCGTGGGAAATCTGTACTCTTTCGCACGCTTTCTGTACGACCACTAATACACTTCGATAATAATTATCTCTTTTTACGAAACAAGATGCCGGCTGTTTATCGATCGCAGCTCGATCGAGATATATAAACACGCTGGTGTTTTTCAGGGAAAATGTGTTCCTACCTCCGCGAAAACCAAGGTTGTGGACAGAAAAAAAAAACCAGAAAGCACTAGCTCTGCCATATTTGGGGTAGGTACGTGGTGTAACTATCATATAGTGGTTTGACTTAATCCAATATAGGCACAAACATAGGAAGCAATATACATAGCTATACACAGCCATACACAGCCATACATGGCTATACACAGATATACATAGCCATACATAGCTATACACAGCTATACATAGCTATACATGGCTATACACAGCTATACATGGCTATACATGGCTGTACATGGCTATACACAGCTATACACAGCCATACATGACTATACACAGTTATACATAGCCATACATAGCTATACACAACTATACACGGCTATACACAGCTATACACAGATATACATAACTATACATAGCTATACACAGCTATACACAGCTATACATGGCTATACACAGCTATACATGACTATACACAGCTATACATGGCTATACACAGCTATACACAGCTATACATGGCTATACACAGATATACATAGCCATACATAGCTATACACAGCTATACACAGCTATACATGGCCATACACAGCTATACATGGCTATACACAGCTATACATGGCTATACACAGCTATACACAGCTATACATGGCTATACACAGATATACATAGCCATACATAGCTATACACAGCTGTACATGGCTACACACAGCTATACACAGCTATACATAACTATACATAGCTATACACAGCTATACACAGCTATACATGGCTATACACAGCTATACATGACTATACACGGCTATACATGGCTATACACAGCTATACACAGCTATACATGGCTATACACAGATATACATAGCCATACATAGCTATACACAGCTTTACACAGCTATACATGGCTATACACAGCTAAACATGGCTATACATGGCTATACATGGCTATACACGGCTATACATGGCCATACATGGCTATACATGGCTATACACAGCTAGACATGGCTATACAAAGCTAAACATGGCTATACATGGCTATACATGGCTATACACGGCTATACATGGCCATACATGGCTATACATGGCTATACACAGTTATACATAGCTATAACTGTGTTATACATAGCTATACAGTTATACATAGCTATACACAGCTATACACAGCTATACATGGCTATACACAGATATACATAGCCATACATAGCTATACACAGCTATACATGGCTATACACAGCTATACATGGCTATACATGGCTATACATGACTATACACAGCTATACACAGCCATACATGGCTATACACAGATATACATAGCCATACATAGCTATACACAACTATACACAGCTATACATGGCTATACACAGATATACATAGCCATACATAGCTATACTCAGCTTTACATAGCTATACATGGCTATACACAGCTATACATGGCAATACACAGCTATACATACTATACACAGCTATACACAACTATACACAGCAATACACAGCCATGTATAGCCATGTATAGCCATGTATTGCTGTGTATAGCTGTGTATAGCTATGTATGGCTATGTATATCTGTGTATAGCCATGTATAGCTGTGTATAGCTGTGTATAGCTATGTACAGCCATGTATAGCCATGTATGGCTGTGTATAGCCATGTATAGCTATGTATAGCTGTGTATAGCTGTGTATAGCTATGTATGGCTATGTATATCTGTGTATAGCCATGTATAGCTGTGTATAGCTGTGTATAGTTATGTAGAGCCATGTATAGCTGTGTATAGCAATGTATACCCATGTATAGCATGTATATCCATGTATAGCCATGTATAGCCATGTACAGCTGTGTATAGCCATGTATAGCTGTGTATAGCTGTGTATAGCAATGTATGGCTATGTATATCTGTGTATAGCCATGTATAGCTGTGTATAGCTGTGTATAGTTATGTACAGCAATGTATAGCCATGTATGGCTGTGTATAGCCATGTATAGCTATGTATAGCTGTGTATAGCTGTGTATAGCTATGTATGGTTATGTATATCTGTGTATAGCCATGTATAGCTGTGTATAGCTGTGTATAGTCATGTAGAGCCATGTATAGCCATGTATAGCCATGTATAGCTGATATAGCTGTGTATATCAATGTATAGCCATGTACAGCCATGTATAGCTGTGTATAGCCATGTATAGCTTTGTATAGCTGTGTATAGCTATGTATGGCTATGTATATCTGTGTATAGCCTGGTATAGCTGTGTATAGCCATGTATAGCCATGTATAGCTGTGTATGTCTGTGTATAGCCATGTATAGCTGTGTATGGCCATGTATAGCTATGTATAGCTGTGTATAGCCATGTATAGCTATGTATAGCCGTGTATAGCTGTGTATAGCTATATATGTCTATGTATGGCTATGTATACCTGTGTATAGCCATGTATAGCTGTGTATAGCCATGTATAGCTATGTATAGCTGTGTATAGCTGTGTATAGCCATGTATAGCTGTGTATAGTCATGTATAGCTATGTATAGCCGTGTATAGCTGTGTATAGCTATATATGTCTATGTATGGCTATGTATACCTGTGTATAGCCATGTATAGCTGTGTATAGCCATGTATAGCTGTGTATAGCTGTGTATAGCTATGTACAGCCATGTATAGCCATGTATGGCTGTGTATAGCCATGTATAGCTATGTATAGCTGTGTATAGCTGTGTATAGCTATGTATGGCTATGTATATCTGTGTATAGCCATGTATAGCTGTGTATAGCTATGTATAGTTATGTAGAGCCATGTATAGCTGTGTATAGCAATGTATACCCATGTATAGCATGTATATCCATGTATAGCCATGTATAGCTGTGTATAGCCATGTATAGCTGTGTATAGCTGTGTATAGCAATGTATGGCTATGTATATCTGTGTATAGCCATGTATAGCTGTATGTAGCCATGTATAGCTATGTATAGCCGTGTATAGCTGTGTATAGCTATATATGTCTATGTATGGCTATGTATACCTGTGTATAGCCATGTATAGCTGTATATAGCCATGTATAGCTATGTATAGCTGTGTATAGCTGTGTATAGCCATGTATAGCTGTGTATAGCCATGTATAGCTGTGTATAGCTGTGTATAGCCGTGTATAGCTATATATGTCTATGTATGGCTATGTATACCTGTGTATAGCCATGTACAGCTGTGTATAGCCATGTATAGCTATGTATAGCTGTGTATGGCTGTGTATAGCCATGTATAGCTGTGTATAGCCATGTATAGCTATGTATAGCTGTGTATAGCTGTGTTTAGCTATATATGTCTATGTACATCTGTGTATAGCCATGTATAGCCATGTATAGCCATGTATAGCTATGTATAACTGTGTATAGCTATGTATATTGCTTCCTATGTTTATGCCTATATTGGATTAAGTCAAACCACTATATGATAGTTACACTACGTATCTACGATATTTGGCGTCTGGACCGCTGCCAAATGCGGTGTGCCGGCCAAGGTCGCGAGGCGATCAGCTCTCGGTTCCATACGCAGTTCCGATGATGTCAGCTTTTCGCATTGATTGGTTTTGATTTTTCTTTTGTTACAGTTATGGTTCACTTTTTTACGGTCAACAAAGTGTTTCTGCTTCGCAACAGAACACAACAAGGATCAAGAACTCGAAGGCTAATTTCGTAACTTGAACTTTTCGCCTTCCACCAAAAAGACAAGCGTGTATTCTTTTGAACTTTTTCTTTCCATTTATAGATATTTTCCTTAAGTTGAGAGAGGAACACCAGCTAATTCATGGCAGCTCCGCTGTTAGGCTAGCCTATCAATATATGTTTGTATATAAAATCAAGGATGTCAATAAATTAGCTTGTGGTCAAGAGAGTGTGTGCTTCATTGCGTAATCCTTTAGCCCAACTCATGATCCGACGGCTGCAAACTGCTCATTCCCAATACTATATCCCATAGAAACGCTAATGAAAGATTTTCATACCACTCTAGTTAGATTTTCTCAGGTTTGGTAGGCTTTTTTCCAGAATTCACCGTTGTCAGGATTCGAACCCACAGCCCAAGCCACTGTGTGTAACGAGGCAGTCAGCTCACTTTGTTGTCTAATTTTAACAAAGGAAATTCAACTATTCAATCACCACTTTGAATACATTAGTGCTAAGGACATTGCGTGACTCCTTACACAGTGGTCCCTTTCCCACCTATCTTGAGTAAGTTAGTGGTAAGGACATTTCGTGACTCCTTACACACTACTTTCTTTGCAACCAAGCCTTTTGAATACAATAACTAATAGCTTAGTAACCACGCGTTAATGGTAAAGGCATTTCGTGAATCCTTACACAGTTGTCCCTCTGTTACCAATCCTTCTGAATACATACATAACAGCTTGGTAACCACGCTTTTGGGGGCCCGTTGAGCGGCCACTACTACTAGGGAACTTAAAGTGCACCTAACCCCAAAATATTTTTTTCGCTAAAATAACTCTTTGCACCTGTTCGAATAGCATTACGCCTTTTTTTATGAAATCCCCCTCAGTCTTGACTTTTTATAGGCTGTAAAAATTACGAAATCTAGCCATCATCTGGTACACGACCGAGCTAGTGAGGGCATGGGTCTATTCTGGATTTGACATCACAAACTGATTTGCATCTTCTTAAGTCTTTGTAAACATGCATGCAAAGCAGTTTGTGACGTCAAATCCAGAATAGACCCATGCCCTCACTAGCGCGGTCGTGTACCAGATGATGGCTAGATTTCGTAACTTTTACAGCCTATAAAAAGTCACGACTGAGGGGAATTTCATAAAAAAAAGGCGTAATGCTTTTCGAACAGGTGCAAAGAGTTATTTTAGCGTAAAAAATATTTTGGGGTTAGGTGCACTTTAAGAACCACGACGAAAGTCGCGACGATGAAGTCTATCGACCACTGAAGAACTGGAGCGACGACGTGAGTTTCGGCGGAAAAAAGAAACTTAAGTCGGCTTGCACGACGACGACGACGAGGTCGCTTGATGTGAATGCGAACTGGTTGCCTATAAAACCTTATTTCAAAACTGCTCTTCAAATTTTTTATTTCAATTCATAATGTCTGCCTGGGAACATTCCTGTAGCTAAGAATACAAATATATTAACCAAAGCCTCACAATAAACTGCCATAGTTTTCTGACATCAGGTTGATGGAATAAAAACCTGTATGGAAAACAAAGCCAATTTTAATTATCTCAAGAAATGCACACGAAATTCACATGGCAATGTCATGCCACGTCATGCACTGAGCACGCACATTCACTTGCAAAACTACCCCAATTTTTTAAAGAAATTTGTGTTGATCATGCGCATTTAAATAAGTGACACTGAAGCATTCCAAGCTGGTGGATAAGAGGTAAACTGTATTTTTACAGATGGTTGGTTTCATGTAACTACTTATGCCAGTCTGACTTTCAGACCAGTCTCATGTAAACAAAATTGTACCAGTCTGAGTTTACACCGCTTTAATGAAATCAGGGTTTTACTGTACCTGGGTATCTGAGGATGTTGATGAACATTCTTGAGGGCTGCTCAACTTTAGTCTGGGGGGTGTTTACATGACACCAGTACATTGTATGGTTTTCATTCTGATGCAAGTTCATCTAGTTCCCTCTTGCTTCTCTTTGTTACATATTATTACAGCACAAAATCTCGCAACAATGCGAGTCATAATACCTGGGTGAGTTCATACTGGTATCATGCAAACATGGTATAAAATTAACCATATAGCCATCCAGAATAAATCTCACATCACGGTGAAAAAAGGATTTTGTAACTTGAGGGAGGGAGATTCTTAACTACAGATCTCGCATTGTTGCTAAAGGATTTTTGTAGATGGTATTTTATCATACGCTGTTTTGAAGCATTTGGTGCCGCTCTATTGGTGAAATAATGAGGAAGAACATCTGAATTCCACAACTCGACATTGCGCGTGCATAGCTAGTGCCAGTCCCCAACCACATATTAAAAAGAAAATCGGTAAAACTAAGAGGAGTCGCCCCACCCTTCTTTATAATCCGAAGCACGCAATTACTGTTTTTACAAAGAATAGAAGAACTACAACACAAAAATGTAAAGATATGTGCTTGTGCCATCATGACTTTTAAAACAGGGCATCTGACAGGATTCGGTAAATAAATGTGGATCTGCATAATTCTTTAACGTCCGCATTTTCCACATAAAACAGAAAAAATTGCGTAATATTGGCGATAAAGCAGCTGCTTTTCATCCTCACAAACATAAAAGCCGAAGAGATTGATTATTTTGAAGCAGTTTTCCTCCTAAACATCGACGAAAACACATCGCTTCGTTCACGAGCAATTTTTAACTTATAATATGGGTTTTACCCCTAAAGAATTCCCCAGCTTCTTGCCTTTACCCCTGAAGAATTCCACCACTTTTATTCCTTACCCCTGAAGAATTCCACTGTTCCTCAACCGGAGGGGGGGGGGGGTTAGGATATTAAATGGAATAGCCCATTACTGTCAGTACATGTACAGCTTTGGTTGGCTTGGTAAGAAACGCTGAGTCGTTTTTGGCAAAACCTAGTAAGTCCAAAACAATCTGACCTGCGATCACGCTTCTTTAAAAACAATGCTTCGAGATACGTGCACGTTTCGATTCCATCTGTGCCTATTTCCATTCGCGAATCGACAGAAAGGGTTTTAAATGTTTGGCTGTACAGCGGCTTCGAGTGATTTCCTTTATGCGTGTCTGTCGCGTCGCCAAACGTCACATGACTTAAACGAATACTGCTGGCCACTTTTTCTAAAATAGGAAATCTACTTCCAGAGCGTAAATTAATGAGATATGCTACATATACAGCTCGCAACCTCTGACTAATTTGGATTTTGGGTTACAAATCTCGGTAGCATTTCAGACATCCGGTTATCGAACCACATTACTGAGTCCACTGAGACTCAAGTTGCAAAGAACCAAAACAGCATGCGTGCTATTGTAGCCAGCGTTTCCTCTCGCGGGGTCTGAACTGCAAGCAGTCGGCCACTAAAAGCAGAAATGTTATCTTGTGGATAGAGTAAGGTTGCCTATCTCCCGTAAATGATGTTTTTTCCCCTCTGGTATCCATAAACATTGCCCTTAATCATTACGAATCACGAAAGGTGAGACAGATTCATTCCGTTTTTCTGCAGGTCGGGTTCCTTTGATGACTTAAGCTTAATATTAAAGCAGAGAGGAAAAGTGTGAAATTTTTCTCCCGACACCCCTCACCACCGCGATCAGAATCGGACGAGACATCAACCTGAAATATGGAAGCTCACATCCCACGAGCACTAAAACTTTCTATATAATTTTACTTTCGTTTACAAAATCTTGGTCTTTGAAACCGTGGACTATTACCCTGCAAGCAGAGGTTTCTTGGTCGCCCTATGTTCCGGCGGGCGAATAAGTAACCTCTGCACAAAACAACCTCGTTCCCAGGGTCTCTCTCCTCTGCCTCCCTTGTTGTTGAGGAAAGAGACCCTGGTTGCGGCTGGTCACGTGCCTTCCAAAATCTGGGAGGTTTTCCAATTCAATAATATGGGAGGGGTGGCAGTGTAAATAATTGTCGCTACAACTAAATTCACTGTGTCGGGGCTAGAGAGGTGTTTTGCCGCCTCGCGTATCTACAGCTGATCGTCGCTCAGGATGTCAACAACTCCTAAAAAGAAAGTACCGCAGAATTCAAGTTCCTGTAGGTTATGTCAAGCTATCGTGGATCGAAATCATTGCAGAAATATTTTTCACAAGAAAAATACGTTCTTTCTTTCCGCGGCGGAAGAAATTTTTGTTGGTCCGCTTCCCGAACTTGAAAGATTTTCAAAGCTGTTATGCAGGCCATGTGAGAGACCGCTTACTAACTTCAAGAGTTTTCAACAAGTTATTCGACAAAGTCAAGCTTCGGTTGAATGCGATTCAAAAGAGTGATTGAAATATCACCATCTGCTCCTGTGACAATCAAGAGCTCTAAGGCCAACCAAGTGAACGATTCTTCTAGTACTCCAACTAGAAGCGCTCGAAGAGGACTGAACTTTCCCGCCACAAATCAACTCGTTGCAACAGTACAACGGCAAGACGTAAGTTTTGAAAAATGTATTATTTTGTGGTCATGTTGTTTTGTAGTTATAGATGTTTATCCATTTAAGAGAGAGAAATCTTTTCGGCCTATGACGCGGATTCCGCTCAACATTCGAGCAATAAGTGCAAAAATTCTTTACAAAAAAATACTCATAGCACGGTAACATTTTGAATACTATTTGAAACATCTCACTTTGATTCACTTCTCCAAATGACCCCGCAATAAAATTCTCAAGCATTCTCGAGAAAATTTAAATGTCAAATCTCATAAGAATATGCTAAGAACGGGCGCCATTTTGTTTTGAACTGACAAGAGTCTTTTCAATTGAAATATGGATAAGTTCAAATTCAATTTTCTCTCGCGGGGTCAGCTTGGGAGCTTGAGATTTGATAACTTCTTCTTCTTTGATTCAAAATGTTACCATGCTATGAGTTATTTATGATGGTCAACGTTTTGCAGGAGGTCCTTCTGTTGGAGCGAGAAGCTCACAGTGCCATATGGTCCGAGACAGTGAATTGGAAAGGGGAAGAATCTAAAAATGTTGAGGCTGATCTGATGCAAGAAAACCAAAACAATGAGCGCAAAGCAGGAATTAAAACAATGGGTGCGAACAAGACCAGGAAAGCTATAAAAACATCAACAAGGTCATCAGGGGGAAAGAGGAGAATTGTAGAAAACATTGATGATATAAGCAAGGTAGCTTCACAATCAGGCTAACACACTCGCAAGAGCTCAGAGAGAGATGAACAATTAATCAGCACAGATCTCAGGAAGTTGCATCCTTTCAGCAATATCCCAGGAACATGCCATCCGTCATTTCCTGAGCAACATGCTCATCCCCTTGAGAAGGTGGACTTTGTTGAGCTACATGGCTGGTTAAGAAGTCATATGCAAAATATCAGTAATTTGTAAACTGTAATAACAGTCAAGCCTCTCTTCAAAAGCCACCCTAGGGAAAGAGTTTACTGGCCATTGTGTAGAGTTTGCCATTGTTGGTAGATTAAGGCCGCGGGTGAGAAACTAAGTCATCAGCATTTATTTATTTAAAGCTTATGCACGAAGTGCGACGAATGATAGCGGCATTGTGCGAAATATTCATGAAGAGGCTCTTCAGTAAAACTTTCAGTTTCTGAATCAATAATTGCACGTGCGTTAAATCCTGTGCTACGAAGTGGGGCCTTTTAAGCATTTTTAAACAAAAAATATTGTCAAGTCCAGCTTTTTTTACGTTCAAACGTTAATAGAAGCTTTTGAGAAGTTTTCCAAAAAAGCAAAGCAAAAACTAAAATAATACTTCTTATAGCTAACATAGAGCTTCGGAAACGCTTATATTATTCAATCCAAATATTTGCGATCTCTAAATTGCAACGTATTGTTCCTTTCTGGACAGCGGACAATAGCTGCTAGAATTTAATTTCCATAATTAGCATAATCTTACCTAAACCTTCGTGTTTATTCGGTAAGCCTTCGAAGGTCCTAAAACCACCAATTTTGTTTCCAAGAATACAGGGCGGATATAGAATTTCCTGAACGGACACAACAGAGAGGTAAAATAGGTGTGTTGTAGGTTGTCACAACAGAAGCACTTTTTTAAAACAGACTTTTTAACAGAATTTTGAAGGCTTCAAATTTAAAGAAGGACGATTTTACTGATTTAAAGGCTTATAACTTTCAGTGGAACTTGAAATCATAAAATCGGCTTCTGTTGTGACACAATAGAGGTTTTAACTGATCAATGAGTGGTAAAATCAAGAAGTTTTGTCCTCTCCCAGAGGAGAAAACTTGGACACGGAGTCGCGTTTTGCAAAATCTTAACTTTGGGAGCTCATAGCATCGCAAAGAAGCGCAATCTATCAAACCAAAAGCAACCTTGTTGCACTTCCACCATTGACGAAGGTCTCTGTTAAGTTTAAACGGAATCGGATCCCAAACGTACAAGATATAACGTTTTTTAGCATAAGACCTCCACCAAACTTTTGCCTTATAAATTTATTCACGAGCAGCTTGTCACCCGCGGCCTTAAAATAAGGGCAAATCTCTCTACTAAGACGAAAATATGTGGCTGCTATGGAGAGGTGGCTAGTTGCAGAGGTTCGACTGTATACTCCCAGTTCCTTTATGCTTTGGAAACTGGGTAAGATGACTCACAACAGTTTTTTATAATATTTGTTGGAGACGTGACACAGCGTGACGGCCTGTCAGGCGACATTATGGACCGAAAGGAACTGTGGACTATTCTGACCACGTTGTGAAAATTAACACCGAAGTGCAAGTAGTTTTACTGTACGTTGGGTTCGATTAAACCTTTGGAAATGTGATTTAGAGCCTGAATTTCTCCTGGAAATCCAGGAATACAGTCCTGAATGTGCACTAATCCTCGGAAATAGGCATCCTGATTAGCGTTCTCTTATAATATTTGAAAGGTTAATGAAACAAGTCAATGAAATCATATTTAGTTATTTACTAAATTTCGGTAGCATTCATCTGCTCAACCATCAGAGAAAATGCTGATATCAACTTCAGTGAGATCTATCTTGGTTTAGTGATTTAAGCATGACATTGTTATCCTACCCCATGGGGGCACTCAGGTATAATAGTGACAGGGATGTGTGAATGAAGATAATTTGTTATACCCAAAAAAGTTCTATAAGCCAGAACCAGACCCGAAAAAATCCATTGGCCTAGATCTTGATGCACAAAAGGTCCTTTCTTTCTCTGTGTAAAAATCAATTCACCCAAGAAAAGTCACCTTAAAATTTCCCCAACCCCCCCAAAAAAGTCCTCGGATCACAAATTGCAACCCCAAAAAAGGGCATCGCACATTCCTGTCACTATTATACCTGAGTACCCCCAGTGGGTATCCTACTTTGCATGTTGAGTACCATTAGCCCATTCTCTCTCAGAAGTTGCCGAAGTCAAAATTCGATAAAAATTCCAAATTTCATTTTTTAAATGGTGAAAAATGAATACCGGTAGCACATGTAAAAGTACTACTGAAGAGTTAAGGATTCCATCCATAGACTCAAAAGTTACTGAGAACTACCTTACAAGACTCCATCATTCACTCTAGGAGTGAAAGGGTAATTTTTTTAAGAAGTATTTTCTATTATAATATTGCACAATGCACAATAATTTTAATAGGATTAAAATTACACGGTGGGCACAGGAGACTCAAAATGTGGCCGCGAAAGCCGTTTTCAAAATGGCGGGAGGTTATTTCCCCCGTGGGGGTAGGGGTCAAATTACTTCATTGTTATGCTAATCATTAACTTTGCGCCCAAAGTGCTATGCAGTAAGCGGATACTGCCAAAAATGCTCCTCGAAGAAAGATGCTTGAAAACTGCAGCTTTCAGGTGGTACCAAACTTGCATGGTTTGGTGTTTATTACTCGACGAAACGAGCTTTTGCACGTCAAGGTATTGTGAAAACTTCTTTGCCTCTTGTTTTTTCGTATTTTTGAGCATTTTAGGCTTCAAAAGGCTTTAGCGTGGACAATTGTTCAATCGTAAATTTGGATGTTCTGGGAAGAAGAATACCTGAAGAAGAAACCTATGTTTTTTGTTTGTTAAAATCTGCATTTAGCGCCGATATTAAGGAATTTTTTTTCTGTTTGGTAGGCGGAGAGGACGCGCACGAAGACAAATTGAAGCATCTTACCGCGTATTTCAAAGTCCTACTGATCCGTTAAAGATTTTATTGAATGCTCCTGTAAACTGTGGAACGGTTCTTTCTGACGAAACCAACATGTGGCTGTAGAAGATCAAATTTCGTTTGGGAGGAAAAGTCAGCATCAGGCGCCCTTATCAATGCGAAATAATTCGAAAAACATAGCATGCCTATTCGGAAGAAAAAAGTGTACGCAAGATTCAATGTGGGAACTATGATGAGAGAGCTGAAAGAGCTTCGAGAAAGAACTGCCCTCGAACATGAAAAGGTTTTGACCGCAACAAGAGATCTTCAGGCAAAGCAAGCCAAAGGACGAAGACTTCAGCAGAAGGTTATCAACGTTTTACGTTTTTTAATAGCCATTAGAAAACCGATTCGGTTTACCACAAACCGGATCTCCTTAAACCCTTAATTCACTGTTGCAATTAAACCGGCTTCGACAAAACACTGACCCCCAGTCAGCTGACCACCTACTGACCCCCTACTGACCCCTTAACTGACCCCCTTAAAAATCATCGGGAAAAAATACAAAGCGTAGTACAAATCAAGTTCAGAAAATAATATGAATAAGAAAGCATAAAATTAGTTAAAATATCAAGGACGATATTCGTACCCATTAAAAAAAATGAAGCGGGGAAAACAACGAAGGAACAAAATAAATTAAAAATGTAACGCAAGCGACACGCTTGCACGATACACAAACCGGAAGTCGTTTTGCAATGTAGTCAGCAGGGACAGTTCCTGGTCTCTCAACTCGCTAATGTCGATAAGGGCAGGGCGACAAATCAGATCCAAACAGGAGCTCTTTGAAATCGTTGAACATGAATGTAAATGTCATGTTCAACGATTTCAAAGATCTCCTGTTTGAATTTGACATTTGTCGCCCTAATCGACAGCGCTGGGTCGAGAGACCAGGAACTACATTGCAAACCGACTTCTGGTTTGTGTATCATATGCAAGCGTGTTGCTCATGTTACCGTGATTCGTAATCGTATTTTGTTCCTTCGTTGTTTTCCTCCCTTCATTTTTTTAATGGGTACGAATATCATCCTTGATGTTTCAACTTATTTTATGCTCGCTTATCTGTGAACAAAACCTGTACTTGTAACGAAAGAAGAAAATTGTCAGACCTTTGCAACACTCGCCCGCCATCTTGGAACTTTCAGGTAACATGATTTTATTTTATGAACTTGATTTGTACTACGCTTTGTATTTTTTCCCGATGATTTTTAAGGGGGTCAGTTAAGTGGTCAGTAAGTGGGTCAGTGTTTTGTCGAAGCCCCAATTAAATTGCTATTTTTTACACTCAGATAATTTGAAATTTTCACAGAGCCAAAGTTTTGCATTGAATATTTATTTTCACTAGTATAGGTTATCACATGATTTTGAGTGTAATTTGGAATGCATAAGCACTAGTAAATTTTTCAAAGGCTAGCAAAACTGCACGAGCCCGAAGGGACAAGTGCAATTTGTAGTCAGTAATTTACAGTTTGTAATTGCACGAGAAGAATCTGTATGTGCGGCATAAAATGTTTTTACCTCAGAATAGTTTTTTCACCATTAAAATTGAACAATTTGATAATGAAACAAAGGGAAAATATTGCAGGTAACAATCTGCTGCTGTTCTACACCGTGTATGTCTTACCCGTGCCATGTTTGTGGACGCTGAACAAAAACTCTTCAAGCTTTAATTTATAGATTTGTTTTGTTTTTAATAGGTGGATGAGCTATCTGACAAGGAAAACCGACTACAGGCAACTATTTGTGAGCATCCTGCAGCCATTCAAAATAGGCAGCTGTCAGCAACAAGTGATGAACAGGGAAATGTCAAGATATCTAAAAGGACCATGAGAAAAAGACAGACTGAAACCTTGGAACAGGCACTCAAAATTCATGGTGGGAAAGCGAACAACCACCTACCAGCTGCTGTAGGACTAGTAGAGACACTGTGTACTAAATTCAGTAAGAAACAATTAGTCACAACTGTTTCACGAAAGAGAAAATTCTGTGAAACTGTTTTCCCTCAAATCTATAACACTAAGGGAAAAGACTTTGAAAAGTCACAAGAAAATGTGTTGCGTAGCATTGCAACATATTTTTGTAAGGGAGTGATGGGTAAAGCTAAGTACAGGTCTGTGTATCAATCCGTCTCTATGAAAAAGGGAGTTAAGAAAGGGTCTAAACAACAAAGATTGAAAGTAATGGGTTGTAAAATTCCATCCTTGCTCCCATACAACAAACTGATGGAGCACGTAAAAACCATCGACCTTGGCAAAAGAGGTAATGTAAGAGAAGTGTTTTGTGCAGATCTTAAAGAGGAAGAAAAGGTGAATGGCTGTTTCAGATACTTAACAGATTTCCTGCCATCACTTGCCTCTTTTTACTTAACTTTAGAGCAGCAAACAGAGGAGAGGTTGTTGTGGTTTAACACACCTAACACATTTCAGGTTGTTCTTGGGGGGGATGGTGCCCCTTTTGGAAAAGATGAGTCAGCCACTGCTTGGAATGTTAGTTTTCTCAATAGGGGACAACATATCCTAAGCAGTAATGAGAACTTCCACATTTTTGGAGCTAACTGCTCTGAAAGTTCTGTTCCCGTACAAAGGTATGTGAAGCACCTCTTACAAGAGATGACCACTATCGAGGGCAAAACCTACAGTATTAATGGGAAAGACATCAACTTTAAGTTTGCAGAGTTTCCTAACGATCTCAAAATGCTTGCATTCCTTGCTGGGGAACTATCTTTAAGTGCCAGATATTTCTCAACCTTTGGAAATGTGAGCACTGCTGACTGCAGTCATGTAAAAGGGACTTTTGGAGCTGGTCCAGGCAATAAATGGAAGCCATGGGCCTACGACAAAAGGGTGGCTGTTGCAAGGGAGGTTGAAAAGCTAAAGAAGCAGGTCAGTAAACAGAAAGTTTCAGAGAAAACAAAGCGAAAAAAAGTAACTGACTTCATTTCCTCGAAAGGTAGTAGACAAGAATTTGTACCATTGGTTGGAAAGTTTCTTGATAGAACACATGTCGAACCGTTGCATCCAAAAAACAATTCTTGTCAGCAATTATTCAAGCTGATCCTATATGAAAGCATTGGAAAGTCAGCACTTGCATCAAACATCACAGACTTTGATGCTGTGCCTTATACATCCCCATTTTACAAATTGGTCGACTGCCTTAAAAAGAAGGTCAAAATGGGTCGTCTTGCCAAGAAAGTGATTAGGTGGTTTAATGAAAACAAAGATCTTGCCCAATTTCAATACAGATTCACTGGTCAAGACTCTCGTTTGTTCCTGCAGAATTTCATGTTTATCATTGATTCTATCAAGCAAGCACATGATTCAGAGAAGCAAACCTTTTCTCTCCATGTGTTTGCCTACATGTCACTACAATTGAGGCAAATTGTCTCCCTGTTTTGTAGAGTTGTCAATGTTTCTCGGGAAAACATTGCCGAGCTTAAACAGTCCTGTACCAATTTCTTCAGATGCAGCAGCTTGTTTAGCACAGTGTCCCCAACAACCTGGACTGTGGGACATATCATTCCTGCCCATGCATCTGATGTTTTTCAGAAATACAACTTGGGCTTAAATGCAGTGTCTATGGAGGGCCGAGAAGCCAAGCATATGGCAATTCGAAGGTATAGCCAAAACACCAATCATCATGCAAGGTGGATGCAGATTTTTCAGCATGAATTTGTTCACCTTATCTGGCTCAGAGAAAGGGGCTATGGGGGAGAAGGTATTTCTAGATCTACGCAAACCTATGTACCACTAAGGGTAACAAATGGGCAATCCTGTTTTTGTGGCTTTGACAAAGGGCCTGAAGAAGAGAAGTGCTGTTATTGTTCACATAACTACAGAGCCCAAATTGAGAAGAGTGTTCAACTAGGGAAGATCACTGTAGACAAGAATCTCTGTTCTGCATAGTAGCTGCAGCAACTAGGATTAGCTTACGTAAGCTAGAGTATACTCTAAGTACTCAAAAGTAAGCAATCAACAGAGAGTTTTAATAACCTACAACTACAACATTTCTCATTCCAGCCTACAACTTTATTGCACTGTTCAAAATAATTTAAACTTATTTTTTAGATTATGCTGGTTAAAATTTAGTCTTGTTACAAAGTTTATTGACATGTTCATATATTAGCATTTGAACAGTTGTGTTTAATTTCATTTTCATAGAAGTAACTACCATTTTGTTTGGAAAACATAAATGGGCAACAGTAAGCAACTCACTTTTAACAACAGCCTACAACTGCATAATTTGTATTCAAAATAATTTTGTATTGATTTTTAGACAATACTATTATTTTACTCTTGTTACAAAGTTTGTTGACATGTTATTAAATATCAACATTGAATAAGTTGTATTCAACTCAATTTCAAGCTATTAACTCATTAAAACACTGTTACCAAAAACCAACTAGAATCATGCAGTCTTTCATTGTCTGGTAATATGGAAAATAAGCAATAATGATACTGTAACTTAGCTATGGAGTGGGAAGCCAGACTTGTTCCAAAATCCATAATCGAATGTTATCAAGAGTTGGCCAGCTTTGATCTTGTAAAGGAAAACAAAGTCTTTCTCCAAGTTTACTGTAACTTTAGCTCTTCCATTCGACACTTTCCTCTTGAAGTATGACCTGACTGCCCCTTCTGACATTCCTGACAACACAGAGAATAATGCAACAACAGCTTCCATCCTTGTGAATGATATCGCATAGCACTTATTATTTTCAGCGAGGGAAATGTTATCAACAACATCTTGCAACCGAGAGCGTACAACTCCACTTCGAAACACCAAAAAAATTTCTTTTGGTAAATTTCGAATTATTACGCATTGATAAGGGCGCCTGATGCTGACTTTTCCTCCCAAACGTAATTTGATCTTGTCCAGCCACAGTCTGGTTTCATCATAAAGGACCGTTCCACAGTTTACAGGAGCATTCAATAAAATCTTTAACGGATCAGTAGGACTTTGAAATACGCGGTAAGATGCTTCAATTTGTCTTCGCACGCATTTCTTAAACACATCCAAATTTACATCACGTAAATGAAGCGAGTCAAATGCCTGAAGACACCATTCAATCTTCTCACTGAGAACGTCTTCTTCGGATTCTCCATTAACTGATTCTTCTTCATCGATTTCTTCCGATTCTTGAGACGACAAGTCATCCATATCAGCTAAAACTGCTTCTCGAACTGCATCTGTCGAAAGATCATTACTCTGGCCTTTGGCCGCCATATTGAAATATGTTTCACTTTGTTGAGCAACCGCTGACATTGCGCACCGCCGACCCCTGCCACATTTTGAGTCTCCTGTGCCCACCGTGTTATTATTCACTGTGAATTAAGGATTTTTAAAATTCCCTCTGCGATAGACTTTGAAAATACCGGGAAATTATCCATGAGATATGCCACTGATGAAATGTCCTTTCTTTGAAAAGCTATGCTTCGCAACACGTCTTTGATAATAGACAGACAACCGATCGTTGTTGGATGCATCTTCTCTCACTTTTAAGTGATTTCAAATATTCCTCTAGATTTTTAATGATCTTATTGCACTCAGTGTCATGGCCAACATTAGCTTCTTCCATGGCTGTTGTCGCTGCAGCTGTTGTAAGTGGAGTTTCAGAATCATAAGTACAATCGTGACAAGAACAGTGGGATTTGCAGACATCACAGCAAGTGTGAACGATACGGCAAGGCACTGGAGGTGGAGCATCTAAAAAATGCAGCAGCTGTTTCCTCAAACACTTCTCAGTACTCTTGCAATAGGATCTCATGTCATCAGTCATGCCAGGCTTGCTGGGTGCTATATCTCTGTTGTTGTAATATGGAGTGCACTGGAAGGTTGCTTGTCTCTCCCGGCACGTCTGGACTCTTGATAGTATTCTCGTACTGAGCGGGGTGGACCAATGTGAATGACTTCCCTTACACTTTGAATGTTGACACCCATGCCCATAGCCATGGTAGCGAATACGACCCTACATTTACTTCCTGGCCTACAAATTTGGTTCAAAATTGCTTCTTTCATTAATGTTATTATTGTTAGGACCGCTGACCACACATTCGTAGGGAGCGCTTTGGGTGGGATTGGGCGCATTTAGCCCTTATTAAGTTCAGGGGATTTTATACCTTAAAGGGGAAGGGGGAAACAGGATTGTTTCGGTAAGCCCCAGCCCCCTTTTTAATAAACGAATTTGCATAAGTTGGATGGTAGCCTGCGAGTGCTTGCTCGCAGGCTGGCGGGATGGTGCCATTTTTTGGAAAGACCATCTGTCCATCAAACAGCTTTATTAAAGTATTGTAGAAACTCCATCATTTCTATAGCTGTGTTCACTTGTTTTTCAGGTGACCATCCCCTTTGAAGCTACTTTTTGTGGCATGACCCCCCTCCACTACCTACCTCATCTGACCAAGACAGGTTTATCTTTCTGTCCGAGTAGCAGTTCTTCCCTGGTTTTTCTCTAAGGCTTTACCAGAAACCCAAAGAAACAAGCGTTTTCCTCAGATAGGATGAAGTAGGGTGTTTACACAGTTAACACATCAGTTAGAGCTTTGAAAAAAGATCTGAACTGTGACCTTTCGGAGCCATAGGTTACAATCTTTCGCCTAGTAGAATCTGCAATTCAAAGGTACTAAAACGAAGGCAATGGATTATTATTAGCTGGTCATTAATAATGGTGCCGATGGAAGACAGTCAACAAACTGCTCTGTTCTTAGCCTCTGAGTTAGCAGGAAAAGGGAGTAAGGAAATGAGGGCGAAAAACCTGCATCAGAGAGCCTGGAACAAGAATGCCTTACCAAGCAAACTGACAATAGCGCCCAATCGCAGGTTTCTTTGCGTTTTTCACACCGTGGCATTCTGCATAAAAGAAATAAAGGAGCTACCAAGCTGGAACTGACAAAGCGGGAACATTGAAGGAAACTTGACTAGGTTGGGAGAACGAACTAACGAGAATTGACAACAAAAGGCAATGATGACAAATTGCCACAACTCAGAAAATTTGAAAAAAAAAATTGCTGAATTTGAAACAAAAATAACTGTTCCATTACCTAGCTTAAACAAGACTGAAACCATGCAACGAAGCGGCGATAAGGGTTAGTTATAAAGTGGCAACGCGCTCGAACTTTTTGGCAACTGGCCTCAAAGAGTCAAGGGTGATGATATTTCTCTCATTTGACAGCAGAGAGGTGTAGACGCGGGATTAGGAAATGAAATCTCCCTCAAATACGCGCTCGGCGAAAGAAGAGGTACCCTGGCTATCAAGTGCTTTCTCTCGCGCACTTTCTTGGAGTGGTGGGCCTCCAACCTGTCTTCTACTACTCAGCCGACCGCAAAACTGCCGTCGGTCACAAGAATGAGATGCCTGCACTGTCCCCGGTGTTGGATGGCCCTCCTTGTCTTTTGGGTGATGGAAGAAACTCTTTGTTTGGGACCATAATGGACAAACAATCGGCTTCTTCTTGTCTGGTTTCCTCAAGATGTGACCAAAAATAAGGAGCTGACGTTGGCGTATCGTTAAGATAAGGGGAAAGGGGAGGAGTTGACCGACCTGGTTAAAGACCTTATAATTGCAAACAAAGTCTAACTGCATTATGCTGAGCACTATGCCATAGCAGCTTAATGTAGCGAAATTGTTTAGTTCATCTCTTGTCCTCAAGAGCCTGTCTATCATCTCGCAAAACTACCACTACCGAAACAAGGACATCAATATTTCCCCAATACGATGAAATAACCGTCACTGACCGTGGCCAATTAGATTAGGGAAACTTTGTAATTAACGTAAAAATAGGCGATAACATAGCACTCCAAAAGCATCTTCGAAAAGCCTTTCCCCCCCGAACCCCTAATTAAACAATGTCAATGTAGGAAGTTATCTGAGATGTGTTGGATTCCTGATACTCAACACTGTAGAAAAAATGGTTAGTTTACCAAACGTTCTGGCAGCGATTTTAATTCAATAAACATCTATGTGTATAGTCTGATCTCCACTACTACCCCCTCAGGCCAGGGCTCCTGCTTTGCGAGAAACACCACTGCCACCCGACGCAAGGAAGAAAAAAGTAAGAAAATAGTGGTTTACAGTAGAAGAGTATACAACATATTTACAAAACTTTTGTTTCCCTTCGTCATTGTTATAAACCTTTTACGTCTTTATCCCAGAAGAAATTCGACAAGCCAGACTGGCTTTGCAGCAATAGGAAATGGAGGAAAAAACCTTGTTGATATGTTTAACTTGGACAATAGGCGAAAAGTATGATTTCACTGCGTCCAAATCCCGCCCAAAATGCGCTGCCAATTTTAGCTCAGTACTTATGGTCAGTGGTCTACACATAACATTACTCGCTTACCTTACTTGAAACAGTCGCTGCACGAGAGGGATTTTCGTCGATTGTACGCAGGTAAAGTGGCCAATTTGTTCAAAGTACTTGACTGTTTGTATTGTTAGAATGGTTTTCTTATTTTGTAGACCACTGTAACAGCCACTGAAGGAAGAACAGCATTTGTTGCTTTGCTCGCAAGTGTGTAAACATCCAGCAACATTCGCGGAGTACTTTGGCTCCCGTACACAGCAATCTTGAACCTCACTTACTGAACGCATGGTTACACTTACTGATGAAGACAAGGTTATTGTATTTTTCTCTTCCATGACTCCATGTCAATGAACGTTTGCCCTTTTTAAGCGGTAAACCGTATGCTGCTGGACCATATGTAGAGTGTTGCGTGACAACAAACGAGTTTTGCCAATGTGCGAGCCGGCGAGCCATGCGAGTCACGCGAGCCATGCGAGCCATCTGTGCGAGCCATCCAAATTTTTGAAAATTCGAAAAAAAAAAGGGAGTACAATAAAATCGGTTTTTACTCACTGTTTTTCTCTGTTTTCCCTCGCTCGATCGATCGTGGGCGCCATCTTGTTTTTGAAATCATCTAACTCGCGCCAGTCTCTGCTCTTTGAATGCTTCCCTCTCGGAGGGAGTCTTGGTCGAGGTCTGTGTCGCTCTTCTGAATCTCTCTTCGGACTACGCGAAGCCTTTCGTGGTTAAACCTGTAATCCACAACAGCGAGCCATGCGAGAATTGTGTTATGCCTCTCCCGTGTGTTTTAATAAAATAAATAAATAAAAATAGAAAGTGAATTCGAAAATTATGAACGAAAATTATGGCCTGAAAAACACTGCGTACTTTAAATATGCACGCTTTTATCATGAAACATACATAAAATTGCTCCTTGGCGTCCATGCTTTACATTCATTGTTAAATTTTTACTTTGTTTTCTCTCTGTTTATTTTTGCTTTCACGATTTGCGTTTAGTTAAGGCCCCCCAAAAAAACGTTTCTGAAAGCTTATAAACGCCTGCTCCTGAACGAATCCCGAGACACCCCTTTTTATGTCATAATTTAAGTTCCCTTTATGTAAGCAACCAACAGGCAAAGTTTGAACGCAAATCTATTGTCAGTTCTATATCTACTGAATCACCTTAAACTGCCGAGTACTAAAATTTCCCTTTACTGGTTCGGCCTCAAAACTGGGGAGTGCAAGGGGAGGGGGGTGGGGTATAGAGCAAGAATATCCGGGAGTGCAGTTGTGCATATCTCGTAGCAGATTTCCGTCCGCATACGTCGCGTGATGCAACAGGGAGGCAATCAACAGAAAAGGGAGCAGCTTCGGCATTTAATCGACTACAGTCGCGGTCAAAATGAGTTGAACCAAACCTCCACCTCGCATTTCTATGTTGGTAAAGCTGAATCGGTGCAATCTGGGCTCATTTCAGCAACATTGAATGGGGGGAGGGGGTAAAAAATGTTTCAATAGATTCGTCCGACGCTGAAGCCTGCTTTACATCCGGGTGAGAGCGCCTTTGTTCCTACAGCACTCTACACCAATCGAAAAAAAACTCTGCAAAGGTGATCCGACGCAGAAACGGAGGCGCTCGTACCCGGATGTAATCGACAAGAGGGAACAGCGTCGCGCCATGCACCAGACATTTTGCCCTCTTGGATCCATCTGTGATGAATAGAAAAGTTCAGCTAGAACGTTTATTTATTATCTTTGTATGAAACATGAGAACACAAAGTTTTCAAACTTTAAATAACAAGAAGTACAAGTGGTAGAACACCCGCCGATTTCTCGTACTCTATGTAACGCAAGACGCTCTATTCCATTGACGGCCTACCAGTTTTTTTAAGTTGTCACATGACCATAGCACGACGTTTCTGTTCTTCCGTCAAACTCGGGTCATAACGAAATGACATCGTGGTCTGACAAAAAGGGGTAATGTAGGAGTTTCTAGGAAGTTGCGTTACACAGCTAATGCGCGGGCAAAAGAAAAATGTACGTAAAATCCATTTACGCTCTATTGTACGGTACGGACCTTCAGTTGATGCTTGCAGATCACCATGCACTAACGTGTTTCTGCATACAGCACACTTTGCTTCTCTATTCGTGTGGCGAATATTAATGCTATAGGTCGGGTTGGCGACTGCTGGCAGGCGTGCTAATGGTAATTGCCCTGGGAAAGCACTGAGGACTTTTTCCCATTCCGCCTTCGACAATTTTTTTTTATAGATCAATTTTTCATTTCTAGAAAATCTGAACACGTTGTGCAAAATCCAAACTGCATGGTGGCAGCTCTTGCGACACGCGGGAGAACCACAGCCAACAGAATCTTGATATATGATGACGTTCTGCACATATCCCATTGTGTCCAGCATCTTAAAACTGAAATTGGACATGCCGCTTGCATAATCTAGGATATCCATTTGTACATTATCCACCTTTTTGGAAAAATACCGGAGGTTACTCTTGCTAACAGATTGTGCGGTTTCAGTTGTTTTTTTCGTTTTTCGCGCTTTTTTGTTCCGGTCAGATCTGTGAGTGTCCCTGGTATTGATCTTGAATGCAGCGTGTGCTGTTTCTACAGGCTGGAGCTGTTCCATTTCTGTCATGTCAGTACGTTCTGCAACGTGATGAACCGCTGTTGCACAGGCATCAAGGTCGAGGAACAACTGGTCATTCTCCCTTTCGGTGCGATCTGCTGCACTGGGCCCTTTTCCTGCAGTTCGTTGTCCAAGAGTCTGGCGCTTGACCTCAGCAGCCTCGAGAACGGCTGCTGCACATTCTGTAGTCACCACATCTAGCAGCCGTTTCCGGTAACCCGAGGCACTGATGGATTTGGCAATAGATACCTCAGCAGAAGATGCTGAACTAGAAGAGTAGTTTCGGCACCATTTTTGCCAACGGGCTCGCCTCCGCCACCACCAGTTCTTGAAATTCATCATTTTCGTTGGGTTGGTGGACTGAGTGTTTATTAACTTCTCAAATGATTTCTCAGCATCCTCTGCTTGAACAGCAGTAACTGCATCATATGCATCTAGCATCAGTTTTTCGAACCGCTTTTTATCCCGGTCAGCGGTAAAGTACACCTTATGGCGGTTAATGTCCTGTTTCAGATGGAAGAAATCAGAAACTGTCTTATTTTTGACGGCATTGCCTTTGACTTTACAAAGTCCTCCCCATAACCCTCCACCCTCGTCTCCCACGTAAGAATGGGCAGCCAGGCCTCGACCCTCGAATTCATGCGGATCCAGGCCATATTCCTGCGCAACAGATGGCAATATGTCATTCACTGCTCCATCAAAAGTTCTTACAAGTTTCTCGACGTTGTCCGAATTTTCACCAGGCTTTGGAACAAAGATTGTTGCTAACTTGACATTTCGTCTTAGCACGGGGTAGTACGTTGTCATTTCAAGTTCTGTAAAGTCTTTTGCGTGACTCTCACAACCATCAAGACTGACAGGCTCCTTTATATGTCCTGTTGTTATCAGTGCTGCAATTCGGATTTTTTGTTCACTTGAGAGGATGACGAAATCTTCGCCAACTTCCATTATTAACTGGGAATCCAATCCCCGCTTCTGAAAGTCCTCTTTTAGCAAGCGTATGGCCTCAATGTCTGACCCATTTGGTCTCCGTTTGTCATTCACTGAGTCTCGAAGGTATCGAATGTGTCTTGTGTCACTGTATTTTAAAGCAACATCGTCCACAGCTTCCGCACAACTCTCGCCGAGCAAAGCCTGCCTCACCTTTTCTATCTGAATTTGCCCAGTTGTTATCGTGGGTCTTTCACGGATGATGCATTCTACCTCATCCTTCTTTGCCTTTTCCTCTGGAGCCCGAGGTGAGCAGGAGTGATCACCAATGTATATCACCTTCATATTCTTATGACATCTATCATTCTCCACGTATTTCCTTGCCGTGCAATTAATGTGAATGGGCTTGCTTTTGCAATGAAGGCAAGCCTTCCTCCTAGTGAAGTCAGCTTTGTTAGGAGTCTTGTGGATCTTGCGGAATGAACACTCCGGGTTGCCACATTCCTTCGAGCCACGGCAAATTTGCAAGGTTCGCCTTCCTCCCTTACAAAATCCGCTTCTTTTGCATCGCTGGGAACGGCCCCAGTTCCATCTGTCATTAACACTTGACAGTGGCTCCTTTTCATTATACTCGACTTCATACTTTATGGTACCAGTGGTAGTTGGGGGTACTTTTGTGACCTGCACAGCCTCCAGCTTGTCGATGTTTTCTTGATTGGCGTACGTTCGGTTGCCCTTTTGTATAAGGATGTCATCCCTGGAAAAAATAAATTGATTGAATAGTTAACAGCTGTGTGTTTCAATTAGTACCCAAATAAACAAGCATTATTATGAAAACAACTACACTGATTTACATCCAGGTACGAGCGCCTCCGTTTCTACAGCACTCTATATCCGGTCTGATCACTATGTGCGAGGTTTCTTGTTCTGACATGTGGTTGCTTTTTTGTTTTTCTTTTCTCTAGCCAATGAGAGTGGCCGTTTCACATGGCGTGATCACGCTTTTCATGCTCCTGGCTGGCCCAAAGATTGCTAAACAGTAGAGTAAGGCAGAGCTGTCTGAGACCAGGCGATACGTTTGCACCATTATTTGATGCCTGGGAGGTATTATCGAGAAAGAGTGTGTGAATAATTGACTTACTCATCATCTGAAAACAAGCTCTTAGACCATTTCACTTCTTCTTTGCATCTCTTGGGCTTTTTTATTGGTGTTACATCAGCAGAACTAAGGCCACCCATTGATTCCGCAAGTTCATCCATCGAAGAATCCCCCTAATAACCAAATGTGGGCATGGGCATTGATATATACGTACTGTCTGATATTATTGTATGATATTGTCAGAGAATGATGTCAGAAGGGAGATATGAACCATGTGCAAAAGCATCCAACTATCTTAGCAACAAAGGATCAGCTGTTTAAAAGAAATTTAGGCAATGTAGAAGTGCTTCAAATCATTTCACAAACCAAATTATTATTAACTCAAAAATATTTCTCCGTTTCTGAAATCGATTAACTAACAATTCATTACATTAACTACGAACTAATTATTATAAATAACTAACCCACAGTACAAAAAAACCCATGTAGTAAAACTTTCTCTAATTTACGGTGCGCTAAAATGTTGATCGCTGTCATCAGAAACAATGAATATACAGTTTCATTCATGCAAAATGTAAGTTATTGCATATTATATGATCATGCTCACAGGGAAATAAAAATTGACCATGAACACTTACATCATTGTAAGGTTCTTTTTCCTCTGCTTTTTAGCTCCAGTGCTGGAAGAAGAGCTTCTACTTCTGATATCACCATACATTTCATCAGAGGAAGAAACCACCTACACCCAAAAATGTTTTTTTAAATTTAAACCACCACTAAAGCAAGAAGGCACTAAAAAAACCCAAATCTGTTTTCAACATCACATATATCATATGCATAGGTAGTCACACATGCATATCAGTAGTCACACATAGCAACAGAAATTTGCTTAACCCTAGAACACTTGAGGGGGGGGGGGTCGAATGTCCCACCCCCCCCCCAATTTTTTGGCCTCAAATTTGAACCATTTGACTGTTTGCCAAAAGCTGTGGCACAACTGACCCATGACTGTTAACACACCTTTTGACACTAATTAGGTGATGTCATCATTGATGACGTCATTATGGTAAGTCGCAAAAGTTGAAATTTGCTTTGAAAAGTCGCTTTTTTTTCAAAAGTGATTAAAAAGTCTCCAGTTTTCGACAGGCAAATTTCTCAATTTTGAACAAAGTCTCAAAATTCGAAAATCTAAGATGGTAACCATCTTGGATTTGTGTTTTTGTTGTCATGGCATCAGTAATAATTTAATTAGTGACTGTTGCTATGGAAATTAATTAGTTGGTCACGTACTAATTGCATGCCAAGTTGTATGCTCTAACTCCCAACCGTTTTGCAAATCTATGGGGGGTCCATCCTACCCCCCCCAACCCCCCTCAAATGTTAGTGTGACTATGTTTCGCTAAAGTGTTCTAGGGTTACAATATGTAATTCTAGGTCAATATCCGGGGGGATATTGTTATGATCTACCTTTTCTAGAAAAAGCAATTTGGATGGTTTTATTATACTTACTTTTGCCTGTTTTTTCTGTCTTTTTCGCTTTCTTTGTAACTTTTTTGACACCGTAACCAAATTGTTGTCACTGCTTTCACCAGATGACATGACCTGTTGTAGATATACATAAAAAGCAAACAGCCTTATTAAAAATTAATGTTAAACAGGTGTCATTTAACATAAGGAGCAATATGCAGGGGTTCTGAAGAGGTTTAGATGGAGAGGTTTTCATGTTGCTCAGAGCCTGATCTACAGAAATGTGGTGCATGAGGGAAAATCATTGTGTTGTAGTTGCTAGTACTTACTATTTTGGGAGGATTATTAGAGACGTTCTCCATATCCTGATCATCGTCGTCTGAAATGACGATCACTGATGAGTCTGGCACATTTCCTGGTCCCATCTGATTCTGACATGGTTCTGCTTTCACATCACCCAACTTTTGAGACAAAGAACAAAAGTATATTAAACACAAAATCTAAAAATTTGGGTTTATTGAAATTGTAACATGTTATGGGGAATGACTTTCACATAAACATTAACTATACTGCATGGAATGCCAACACCCAAACTTGGGTAAAATTATTTAGTGGGAAACTTAAAGAATGGAATATAACACTTTCAAGGGGGGGGGGGTAAGGGGGAGGGTGTCAACATTGTTGGGGGTCAATACATGTAGGTTTATGGATCAGTGGATCACAGCTGAATTTAATGTGTAATCCTTGATAAGTGGATTCTTGGATCTTAAAAGTTACCAGAAACTCTGAAGCCGGAACTTACCCCCATTGGCTTTCCTCTAAAAATACTAACACCAGGGTTGTAATGTTCAGGTCCTGAATAAAGGAATGGTCGAGCTCCCTTGTGTTTCTCAGGTACTGCAGATAAGACAACATACATTTTTGTCATCCTTTGTACAAGACAAAATGTATCATAATGTGTTTTTCTTGAATAAACAAAGGGAAAATGTTTACCTGTACCAGAAGAAGCATTATTCCCAAAATTGGCATTCGTAGGACTAGGTGCTAGCAGCATATAATGATGTCCTGTGTATGCAACATATACGTCCTCCTTGGCATGACCACGTAAGGGGGCAGTTATATTCTCTCTCTAAGAGTGAAAAGCAAAAGTTATCATTGATTTTGCTGACTAATTCAATACATTGCAGTTAATTTGCTGAACATAGTGACTGCAAATGTTTTCCTCAACCCCTGAGTGGTCCAAAATGAATGCAAACATGATTTTCCATCAGGCTCTGAAAATCAGGGGCGGATCCAGGGATTTCAGTAAATTGCAAAATCTCCTAGAAAAGGGTGGCAGTTTCTCCCCCCAAGAAAGTTAAGGGTAAATAGCAAAACTTGTTACTTACACCCATCGCATCAATTATGTGGATATTCAGTGCAAAGAGAGAGGCTGCAGATTGGATTACAACATGGTTTGCCATCTCATCTCTAAGGCCAATAACACAATCACGCCATGTTTTGGGTCTTTTTCCTAGAGCCTGAAAGTCCCCATCCGTAAGAAAACCAAACAGGTCTTCTGTTGCAAATGAACCATCCTGCATTATAACAGACAACAAACAGGGTTTCAAGTCTATAATAATGATAATAATACAGTTCAGTTAACCCATGATTTCATAGTGGAGAAAAAATGTACAAATCCAGAAATAGTCGGATTGGAAGGAAACCACAAGAAGAAATCCATCTTATTCTATTTTTCTACTTCCATTCTGACTCTTTATTTCATTCTGGACTTACACATCGATCTGTAGCACAATCAATATCATGTCAATGTCCATTAGCAACAACATATTTAACCTTGTAATTGTTTCTCTTTACTCATGGAGGCAAACTAAAACAGCTAAGCTGCAGCTACTTCGGCCTCCATGGTACCTGCGACAGCAGATCTCTGTAAATATACCTTGTAAATTTAAATATATATACATGTAAATGTAAAACACGAAAAAAGGGAAAAAGGTAAGATACTGGTGCCCAATAAAACAAAATTAAACTTATATCCCGGTTTAACATCAGCGTGCGCACTGATTTTGCCCAGCGCACTGGACTTTTTTATATTTTTTAAATAAAGTAAAAACTATGGAACAACTTAAAGCTCTGTGTTTGAACACAATATTGGCCTTTAATGACTTTTAGTCAGCTCGCAACTCTATTTTGATTAAAATTAAAATTCTTTGCAAATGTCTGTAGAAACTAAGAAAGTGAAAATGTTTTCGAGCAGTGATATGAATGCTGTGTGTCTAATTTGTTTCTCAGATAATACTTCGAATCTGCTACAAAACTGACTTTAACTCCTTTATTTCGAAACTTTATTATCAATATGAGACTAAAGAATGAAACTTTGGAAAAATAAAAAATAAACTGATAAAGCGGAATATTTTTTAAATTACCGGGAGGGGGGGGTTTACTCAACCTAAGTTTGGGTAGGGGGTGCCACCCAGCTCCTGAAACCCTGACCCTGTTTATGCCTAAAAATGTGCTGGGAAAAATGAAAATATGATTATGAATTTATGCTGAATTTTAGACCCTGTTTGTGATGGAAATGTAAAATGTTTTGAATCTGGTAAACCAGATTACCCTGTTTACGAGCCAAAGGTCCAAAAACCCTACCCGGAAGGGCGGCGCATCCCGTATAGCTTTTATATGGGATTCCTCCCCCCACCCCAGGGCCTAATCCTGTACAATAAAAACACATACTTACCTCATTTTCCACAGGAACTAGCCTGTTATGAAGCATGTAGTTCTCCAATGCATCAATAACATCTTCAACCTTATCAACTCTTAAATGCTTCCCCAAGCACTGGTAAAAGCACCGATTTCTTTCACCACTTGGATCATAATTCAGGATGAGACCTAGTTTGGATGCCTCCAGTAGACATAGTGTGCGCCTAGTTGCCATCTAAAAGGACGGAAGGGAAGTTTCAACATTACCATAACATAATGTAATACTAATAGCTGACACTCAAACTCGAACAAAAAACGAAGACAATGATACCGATAAATACGCTTTACTTCGCTTTCAAATATTGCATATTTTAATCTAATAAGGTTTCGTGATTTAGTAGGAGTCAACTTAGCGTGTGCAATTTTGAAGGTCAAATAAGTCAAGAACATACTGTTTTTTTTTTCGAGGTCAGAACAGTAAATTGACCGCATTATGTCACCATGCGAACTGGGGATTATTATTTATGTTGTGGATTACAGGTTTAACCACGACAATCAGGCCACGCGAAAGGCCTCGCTACTCTGCTCGAAAGCACACTTCATGCATAAAACATTTGCAAAGGTTATAAATAATTCATCACACTAACAATCAAAATAATATTATAAAAGCAGACGATTACTTACCCTAGATGCAGTAAAAATACTGTACTTGAAAAATTGTCCAAATTATCCAAGGATTGAAGCCGATTAGGGAAAGATTCCGAAAGTCACCGCGTGATGTCCGTAGAGAGATGACTCAAGAGAGAAGCATTCAAAGAGTAGAGACTGGCGCGAGTTAGATGATTTCAAAAACAAGATGGCGCCCACGATCGATCGAGCGAGGGAAAACAGAGAAAAACAGTGAGTAAAAACCGATTTTATTGTACTCCCTTTTTTTTTTCGAATTTTCAAAAATTTGGATGGCTCGCACAGATGGCTCGCATGGCTCGCGTGACTCGCATGGCTCGCTGGCTCGCACATTGGCAATACCCACAACAAACTGACCGTTACCGCTCATCGATGTGAACTTCCAAAATCTTGGAATAATTCCGAGGTAATTCAGGTAAAACTGATCCCGTTTTGCTCGAAAACTGTTCTATGGTCTACTTTTGAATACGCCTTGGGGTAAAAATGCTTTTAGTTGTAATGAAGACAAATCAAAATGCCTTTGAATTGACCGAGTCATATTGAGTCAAGTTGTGAATGCTGCAGTTTTTGCGAATGTTGTTTAGGTTTTTCCATAATCATATGACGAGTGCCGACAAATTTTATTACACTTACGTTTAGACCAGTCCTTGATCTATTGTCTGATCAGAATATGAGCTGTAGGTCAGGCCCCACTTTTAAGAAATCTTGATTTTAATGGAGGCACCTTATCAATGGCGTTCGTAATGCCTTTAGGTTGGTGTACTAAAAGAATTCACGCAAAATCCCTACAAGACAAAACAAGTTATTTTAGCAGCGAAGATAATAAGCATGGCCTATTTAAGGTATGGAATAAATATAAGCTGCTTTTGTTAACTCTGTGTTGTTTTATGCTATCTCGAGTTTAGTGTTAAAATCGGGGTTCCGGCCAAAGGATTTCCTTGTTCAGAGGTCGCATCAGAACTATCGGCCTAGAAAAGGTAGAAAATCAAATGAAGCTAAACAGATGCGATTTTTGTACTTACTTATAATGTTGTACTTCTGCACAGAAAATGAAAGAAATCGATTTTCCATCGAAAATCGACCGGTCGGTTTTTACACGGAATGCCTCTTAAAACCTCCAAAAAGCCATGGGCTTACTATCGGCAATTGAGATAATTAAAATATGCTTTGTTTTCCTTACAAGTTTTCAATTCCATCAACCTGATGTCAGGAAAATATGGCAGTTTATTATAAGGCTTTGGTTAAGAAATGTGTTCTCATAGCTATATTCCCAGGCAAACATTATCAATTCAAATGAAAAAAAAAATGAAGAGCAGTTTTGAAACAAGGTTGTATACATTTGTATTTTTTGTCTTTTTCTGCTGCATTTTGATGTCATTGATTAGTTTAACTGTAACCACATACACTTTATGTCCCCTCAGTACTACAGTAACTACAGTGTAAGCAGTTGATGTGTGAGAATGGAATGGATCCTAGAGTAACTCTTAGCATTAAAAGTAACTTGCAGCACGCCCACAAAACCATACCTTGGTACCTTTTAGGGCTTTACTTCAAAATAGCTGATGAACACACCCATACCTTTTTTGGGGAGTACCCCCCCCCCTCCTCTATCCCAGGAATGAGGAGTCAGACCTACATGTATTTGATTGAATTCTCTTTATAGGGAAAACTATTTCGATTTACTGATTCACCACAGTATGATCCCTTCTTATTAGTTCATAACCTGTTACGTTTTAGACTATTCTGAAATGATTTAGGAAGAGGTTATTCCTTTTGTTTTTCTTTGGTACCAGATTATGGCAATCAGTAACAATGCTTATTGGCGACAAATTATCAAACCAAAAACAAATTGAAATCACAAGATCTACCGCCGTTACGGTCTGGGGTAGTAACAGAGTGAGTCATAATCTGTGCATCAAATAAAGCCACTAGTCATTACTGGACCATTTGCTATTTGCATTGGCAACACTGTAGTCACAGATTGATTGATTGATTGATTGATTGATTGATTGTTTCATTGATTGATTGTTTGATTGATTTTTTAATTCGCTGATTGACTGATTTATCAACTGAGTGGTTGAGTGGTTGATTGATTGACTGATTGGTACTTAAAATAGATGAATGAATTGATTCACCTGAATCAACCTGAATTAAGAAATTACATGTATCATGCTGCACTGTTTGCATCTTCCTCTGGCAGTAAAATAATCCCCGGCATCAGTCAAAACATAAAATAATTCTCAAGCTCTAATGTCGTGACATATTTAGTAACAAAAAATTTAGTATTAAGAAAGAAGGCGTATTAGAGAGCAGGACTTATTAGAACTTTTACAGTAATAATATGTCATATTCACTGCAATAAGCGACTCCCTCTGAGTCACTACCACTATTGGGCAGTCAAGAAACAAAGCAATGCCCTAGGATGTTTTAGAGTGCACTACTTCCTATTATTAATTAAAGTCCCGGGGAATTAATAGAAGTAATTAAGTAATTAAGTAATTTACACAATTATTCAACTATAGCATCATTTTACCATATAAGGAGAGAAATATCAGAGCATATTGCACTGTAGTATCCCGGTTTCAAATCACTCATTGAATAAAGCTTTTAAAATGCTTAAATATCTAAGTTTACATTGCCTACAACAGGGGCTTATTTAAAAATTATAAAAAAGGGTTCAAATTTGATTAGATGTGTATAACTGATAATTAACTAATAATAATAATAATAATAATAATTAAAACAATATTACAATTATAATAAGAACCTTCCCAGCATGTTTTGCATCTGAAATTTTTAAATGCTAAATATCTTAGTTAACTTGTGTTCGAAGAGGACGCTGTACCATGTGGTATTTACACCTGCGTGAAAGTTATGCCCCATATCAATGTCACAGCGATGATGTCATTAGTCACCTGACTATGGTGATAAAAGATGTTTTTGCTTACTGCAAGAACAGCCTTCTATCAATTCAAAAGCAGATAACGTGCCCCGATGGTCACTGGAATGAGCAATTTGGAAATTGCCAGTTGATATCTGGCATTTGAAAGTTAAGGTGGCTCTGTACAGGAGCATTTCTCAGGGCACTGGTAAGGAGTCTGTAGCTATGACAGGTGAAGGCGAGGAGAAACAAACTTCTGCTGGTTAATAGAACTTTATATGAAAGTATCGTCCATGATAACCTTATTGTTGTGACGTCATCGGTCACGTGACCAGAGCGCACGGAATATTTCAAATCACTTTAAAACTGCATTGAGCTCAATAAATCCGTAATTTCTCCCAGTCATATTGCAGAAAAAGATGTAAGTTATTCAAAAATGACCGCTACTACTTAATAAATAAAAAAATGAACCTGAATCTTTTGACAATCCCCTGTTTTGTGAGGTTTTAATATAAATGTAAAAACAAGTTAGCGTATTTGGTTTCAGACTATGCTCTTTCCAACTACGTTAACAGTTTTTTTTTTTGAAAAAAAAAACCGTATTCAATTAGCTTAGGGATGTGAATTTGCACGCATGGGGAGTACTGGGCACCAAAGTCACGGATTGTTGAGGGAGACTGGTGCCCTTTTCGGGCACGGCTGCACAGCTGAATCTACAACTCGTACTTTGCAGGCGGGTTGAAGAGGTGTTTTACGGCGGCCGACAGCGGCCATCAAGAGTCAAAAACGCAAAATCAAAAGTCGAGTTTCAAAGTGAAAAGTCAAACTCATAAATCAAAAGTCGATTTACGAAGTAAAAAGTCGATTTAAAAAGTCAATTTTCAACTTGAAAAGTCGAAATCAAATGTCGATTTCTGAAGCACGAAAATCGCGTTTCGAATTCTCACTTCTCACTTTCGACTTTCGACTTTGACCACCCCCCCCACCCCCCCTCCCCTCAACTTTTTCTTAATGGCGCGGGAGACTGGGACAGTTTTCGTGTCAGATCATGGACGAGGAAAAGAAGACAGGCGGTAAGAACTTGTTTTCGACATTGCAATGAATTCGTCAGTACAAACGTTTGAATCTGTTTATTTTGTGTTCTATTTCTAGTTCAGAAACTCGTAGATCAACTGGTGCAACTAAATAAACGACCCTGCATTATTTTAAAGTATTTGGAAAGGGATCTTGGAATCCGTTGGAGGTTTGTACTTCTTAGGCTTATTTGGCACAGTAGCTTATAAGTTTAACTCAGTGGTCACGCGTCAAAAATTGTGTAGCAAACTCTTGGCTCTCTGTATTATAAACTTAAGTTTCCCTCACTTTCATCGATCAAAATAAACATAATTTGTGTATATTGCTTGTCTTGTTAATTATTAAACATGTACAATAATAAAAAATCGGGCGTATTAAACCAGATTAAACGGGGAGGGAATGGGTAGGAGGAAAGCTGCAATAAGGTATGGGCAAGTACAGCCAATTTTAATGTGATGGCATAGCAGTTGTCTTTTGACACCCATCTTTCAACATGCTAAACAAAGAAGACAGATTGGAATCCACCAATCACGGCTCACTAGCATGACCTTTTGAACTTGTAGCTCATTTCCATAGATTTAGAATGAAATAAACACTGGTCTGTATCGCTGTTGATTGCTTTATTTTGCAACACTTTAAATGGTTGATTTGTATCTGGTTGTTGGTTTCATGTGACAAAACTTAATGTATCTATTCCTCCCTGTTTATACTTTCAGCTAATCAACATAATGTTTTGTAATGATTCAAAGAGATATTTGTAGAAGCAAGCTATTTCACTTACATTGTAGTTCATTTGATGTCCAACCTACAGTGTATATAAATTAACTCTGACTGACATGTGTCAGATTCGTAATTTATGCTGTGATCTATAATTTGGGCTAACATAGTACTAATAATGTTCGTAGTGCTCGCACCTTGAGGCGATTCTGTCAGGTGAACAACATCAGACGATATGATGACAAGTTACTCCCACGGGATGTTGTAGATGCTATTTCCGTGAGTACAGATTTGTCATAATACCTTAAAATGAATTTTTTTTTAATTTAAATTTTCATATGAAATACTAAAATTATAAATTATATCAATGTTGAAATTATAAAACAATTAAATATTAATTTTAAAATAATAATATAGTTTATTGATATTATTATATAAATAATCTCTGTTCTTTTTTGGAATGAGTGTGCTAATGCAAGCACACCATGTTGGCCAGCCCTAATATAGTACACTTCAGTACAGCCTTTGTTGAATTTTCCAGGCTGAGGCTCTTGGTTCAGCACAAAGGCTTGGCTATCGGAGGATGTGGGAGCGACTGCGGAGAAAAAATATCAGAGCAACAAGGTATAAGGTGTTTCTCAGTGTTAAATTTTTAATACATGTAGTTTAATAACATCATTTGATTTAATTTGTATTTTTCCAAACCAGAGATCAAGTGGCAACTTGCATGAAACTACTTGGATTGGAGAAAGAAATGCCTTACAACAAGAAACACAAGAAGCAGCATCATATTTACACAAGCAAGGTAGGATAACAATACCTGCTTGTTTTCATGTCTTAATATTGATTTTGCTCACTGGAGTACAATTTTTATTTTCATTGCATTATTGGGCAGAGATGCATGAATTCATCCTTTATTGTAACTTAACTGTAATGATCCACCTGATCCATCAAATTGCAGGGACCCAATTATCTGTGGCATATCGATGGCTTTGATAAGCTGAACTGTTGGGGTTTCTATGTACACAGTGCTATTGACGGATACAGTAGAAAGATTCTGTGGTTACGTGTTTTTGTAACAAACAAGGATCCCTGGCTTGTGGGAAAGTACTACATGGAATATATCAGAGAAAGTACAGGTACAATATATTGTTTATTAAACCAGTGCTGTCGCTGGCTCTCTTTTCTGTGTTTTACCCATGTACATAAGATCCTACACCTACAGGGTGCACATTTTCAAAGTCACCCTCTCATGAGCTGGTTTCTGACTGTATTCAGTTGCCATGTTTATAAAGACTACCTTTCATGATCATAACATTGAGCACAAGTATAACAACTGGTTTCAGTTAGTAGTGTATATAGTACTTTGCCTTTTTTAGTTCTTCCCTGCAGGACAAGGACTGATCCTGGCACAGAAAATCCAATTCTGGCACAGTGTCAAATGTTTCTTAGAAGGGATGGTGAGGATGAGTTTGGTGGTCCAAATAGCCATTATACAGGCTCTTCAGAGATAAATCAGGTTGGCAACTTAAAACATTGTAAATAAGTTACACTACTTAAAACCTATTAACAGCTGATGCATCCAATTTGTTTACCCCATAATGATGGGTGTCATTTTCTTTTTGTATACATAACAGCCAATTGAAGCATTTTGGCGTATTTTTAGAGAGGGTGGATCACAGTTCTGGATAGATCACTTCAAGGTGGTAACTGTTAAATGTATTACTCACCTTCTGGTTTCATTTCAATTTTAAATTTGTTAAGTTCATTAAAGAAAGGCATGGAGTTACTATTAATTTAGGGTCTTCATTTGGTGCATTATGTGACAAAAATGCTGTATTCAACTGTTAACAGATGCTTTGCTTTTAATGACATGCATGTTATGCGTGTTCTATTTAACTGTGACTATCTAAAATTCCAGAATTTGGAAGAAGATGCAAACTGGATCCAAGGGAGTGCCATACACCAGTTTGTAATAATTAGTTTACTGATTACAAAGCACATGCTCAACACCCCGAAGGTTATCGCATACTACAAGAAACCTCTCAGTCACCCTCTGGGGTTTTTTGCCATTAAATATCACTTATATGACCCTGCCTAATATCAAGCTGTGACCGATTGTGTATGGGCTATTGTTGAGTGGTTTTCTATTAATTGCCAGCCTCTTACATTTTCATGTATGTGCAAGTATAACCCCATTCTCCCCTATTCACCAAATTAATAGTCAGACTTCTTTAATTATTTAATCTCAAACAAGAATGCGGTGTTTTCTGGACTGAGTTATACTATCTCAGTTTCCTTCGTTAATATTTGTTAGGGCAAGTTAGAGAACTTCGAAAACGTTCTATTTTTGTTCATACTGTGTCATTTCTGTCATGAAGGTATTTGGAGATACAGTATCTAATATTGCCATTTTTGCATATAGGCAAAATTGCATATTAAGTACTACAGGGTATGATGTATATACTCTTACTAATCTTGTCATTTACAACTTTGCAGATTATGTTTGTTGTTTGTGTACATGCCTCTTTTACAAAGAGAACTTGTGGACATCAAAAATGATTGGAATCAGCATAAAATAAGACTTCAAAAGAAAACAGACAGGCCAAATGGCGTTCCAGATGAGCTGTATGACTTTCCAGAGGAGAAAGGTTTGCACTATGATCACAGTTTATAATACGGATTAAGCAAACTTGTCCTTATCGTAACACCAACCAACCCCCACCCCACCCTTCTGGGATAAAAAGATCCTGAAAACAAGGTTGTGGAGAAAGAACCAGTTAATCCCCAGGTGCCTGTACAGTCAACTATCACTTAACGGCACTCTTTTAAGAGACTATCTCCCTTAAGCGACCACTTGTTATCCATAAATATGTTCCCTATTATTACACAAGGAAGGGATCACACCCATATTCTTCTGCTTGCTCGACCAGTAACAAGCACCCAAAAAATAATGTTAGAATTCTTGCAGTAAAATTATACACCCCCACTCTCTTGCTCTAGTACCCTTCAATGTGTGTGGGGTGTGTGTGTGTGTGTGTTGTGGTGGGGGGGGGGGGGTAGGGAAGCACACCAAGTCAGAATTAGTATTTTTACAATATCTTTCTTTTGGTTAGGTGGTTTGCAAATGGGAAAGAGTTACAAGACAGAAGACTATGAGTTTTTGATGGACAAGTTTGATTTCGATGAAGAACTAGAATATTTGCCTTACAGCTTCAGAACAGAGGCGCAGTATGTGTGTGACACACATGCACTTCCTCTGACGATTGAGTGTGCAAAAGACACTTTTAACAGCCTTGTTGAATACTTCTTATCACATGTTTAGTTTGAAATACAAATTAGACAACTCTCAAAGAAGTCATTCTTTATTTGCAATGCATGCAACATAAACATTATTATGGCTGAAGCCATGACAGCTAGTGTTAAGTCTATTACATATCACAAAGTTTCATGCAAAGAATTTTGGTAATAACTGTAACATATTTTCTGGAATAATGTGTGTGGTTACTGTGCAACTTAGGAAAGCAAGTCAACACTTAAATTTAATTTTGACATGTTTATTTGGCTGTGAACAATCACCTGGAGGAATGAACCACAAGAATTGATAATGATAACGGTTATAATGGCTCATGCTTTATTTATGCTGTAATTATCTGAGTGGTTTTCTTTTTCTCAAGCACATTAAATAATTCTAGTGTTGATACCTTTCTTAGTTGCACTGTAATGGCTTCCAGGAAGAATCCTTTTTTACTACAACCAAAAGGTGCAAAAAAGTACCCTAATGCCTTTTATTTTGGCACAGTGGTTTGGCCAGTGACAACCTTTGGTGGAAAAAATGCTACAAAAAAATTTTCCAAGGAAAACACAACAATTTTCTTTAATTTTTTTTTCATTTTCCCACTGGGGCTAGATGAAGTGATTATTGGTAGTGATTGTTACTGTTATAACATTGTTACTGCCAACAGATAAAATAAAAATAATTTTAATGTCACAGTTCTACTCAAAGTAAATGTGTTGATTTTTTTGCCTATTTTTCTTTTTTTCTGGCATCTAGACAATAATCTCACTAGTTTCTTTTTTTTTTCACTATGCCTCCAAAATTCAAAGTTACTTATCACCATATATCAATGTCACCAACCATGTCCCTTAACAATGGTAACAATTCAGTGAAGGATGGTCTATTCATGGCTGGCTGGAAGCATTTCTGAACCATGGCTTCAACATCCATAGGTACTTTGCCGTGGGGGATTGCTGGAAAGTTCCCCTTCCTGATGGTGTCTGTTACCTCTTGGTAGGTGTGCCCTTCCCAGGTTGGAGCCCGTGAGTAGACCTCCAAGGCTACAACTGCAAAGGCGTACACATCCACACTTGCTGTTGGAGGTTTACCCAGCAGCTGCTCCAGAGGTTGGTAGGCAAGAGTGCCTGCGTTAGCTCCATCCCTTGTCACCATAGTCATGGTATCCTTGACCTTTCCCACTCCTAGGTCGCAAATGACTGCTTTATTAGAAGGTTCTTCAACCTATTACAAGAAATTGACAAGCAATGCAACCTTTAACTCCAAAGTACTTTGAGGATGCATTTTCTGGTAGGGGATACTGTGTATTACATTTTTCAGTGAGGGTGAGGCCCCGAGACTCTGCAACCCTTAGTCTATTTTTACCGCACCATGTTCAACAGGTTTATCATCATCTACAGAGGCTTGAAATGGGATATGTCCAGTGACGGGCTCAGTAGAGTTGGTACAGCAATGAACTAGTTGGAATTTACAGATTGAAGGTTGATAATATTAGTTTGGCAAATTTTTATTTGGTTCCATGAATAGGTCCCAAAAGTAGTATACAGTACTTTAGGAAACAAGCATATTTGAGAATGAGGCTGATAAGGTTTTCCACAGGAAGGGCCTTGTTCACCGGTATAGCCCATTTAAAAATGACACACTTAAATTGGCTGAAGTTGTCATGAGGGACTAACCCAAGTAAGGAAGTAGCAACAATTTTAATAGCCTATAGCTCCCATATTTAGTTTCCTATAGCTCAGTGTTAGAGCATCTGAACTAGTAATAGTAAGTGAAATATCACAGGTGTTGGACTCCTGTCGGGAGAACTTGAAATTGCCTTTTATGAGTATACCTGTGTCACTGACTCAGTGCAAAATTAACAGTCTGAACCATAATTGTATCCATGGTAAAAAAAAGACCATGATAAATCACACATTTTGGGTAGCACAAACTTAAGGGCACTTGTTAGTTAATATGAAAGTTAGACACCATTCTGTTTTTAAGTACCTTCACCAACTTTGCAGGTGGACTGAATGGGAAAGTATCTAATTTCTTTCTCTAATTTTAGTGTTAGGTGGGATTGTGAGTGATACATGACCTTAATATGAAAACTTCCATAAGTAGTTTTTTTAAACTAATTTTTTTCATATTTACCATAATGTTGGCTGGTTTGAGGTCCTGATGTATGACCCCCTTTTCATGAAGGTAGGCCATACCTTGTGCAGCTGTATATAACACATACCCATTGTACTTTTCGTCTAGGGCCTACAATAATTTGCAAGAATCAAATAGCAGTGGTCAGCAAGTTCCAACAACGCTTACATTTCCTATTTCACATTTTGAAAACTGTTAATAGGTGAACATAAATTGTGGAAAATGATATTTCGTACCTTTGCATTTTTGGATTGCACCAAACCAAGTGCAGCAGCCAGGTTGCAACCTTTGATATAACTCATAACAATGAGTATATCATTATCAGTTATGACGTGACCAAACAGCATTACAATATTTGGGTGTCTGAGGCGCCTGAAAAAAAAAAAAGTGACATTTAAGTTATTATTGTATGGCTGAACTAGTTGGTGCTGACAAGGAGCTTTCTGATTGGTTCCCTGAGTGGACCCAGATTTCCTATATGGACAGCTAAGATGGACCACTTAAAAAAAGATATCATTAACTCTTTTCCGTCAAGAGTTGTATTTTCCCGACGTCGAAGTCGGGAACCATTGAGCCACTTGTGACGTCATCATTTTTGACGTCACCAGATTGTTTTGATAAGCAGCTAGCACAGCAAGGACAGATCCATCCATACGTGTGTCCATTTTGAATATCGACCAAATCCTGGCAGAGCTATACCAGAAAAACGTGTCCAATTTTGGCTGCAAAGTTGGTGGTAAAATAGGCCAAGTCACCTAGTTGATCAATGTTCCATTTCCAGGTTTTTAGAAGGACTGAGGCCAAAACTTTTCCAGTGGATAGAAAGGTGATAAAGGGTAGAAGATAAAGAGAAAAGAAAGGGAGAGAAAAAGGAAAGCAAAAGAAGCGAGAAAAAATTAGAAATGAATCAGCAAAAAAAAAAAAACAAAAAAAAAACAAGTCCAAATTTTGGCTTATGCGCATGCGTGAAACCAAAATAATGTACAATTTTCAACAGAAGCTGGCTCAAAATTGAGCTAAAATGTAAGAAAACGCTTTTGTAGCAAAGTTTAGTGGCATTTGGCACCATAGCACTTCAAAAACCGCTTTAGCGGTAAAAAATGCGTTTTTCTAAGGGAAAAATGCTGACGGTAAAGGGTTAAACTGTGTTTTGGAAGAAACCAAGAGGAGAGGACAGTTTTAGATGAAGTACAAACTTTGTTCTTGTTTCCTTGCCTATAAATTTCGGGAAAAGAAAACCCTACAAAATGACATTTTCCATGAAAATCGTTTGTTCCCTTCTTTTTTCTTTGTAGCGTGCGCTTACTAATAATATATTATATTATATTATATTATATTATATTATATTATATTATATTATATTATATTATATTATATTATATTATATTATATTATTATTATGAGGTGTCTGTCAAATATACGCTCATTATAAAATTGAAACGGTAAGAAAATTTAGGAACTTAGGCTGGCACAGAATTATTATGTGGGAAATATTTCCTTACCTGCAGATGTCAACCTCAGTGAGGTCTGGGGCACCATAGCCTTTAGCGATCTCCTTTACTGCCACTTGAAGACCCTTCCAAAGGGCCTTGTATACACGGCCAAACTGACCCTTTCCAATAACACTGAGAAGTTCCAGGTCCTTTTCTTCAATCTCTACACTTGCAAGATCTAGCAGAAATTACAAATATGAAAGCAAATTAAAATTCCATGATTTTTGTAATTGGTGCAACATTTAAAATGCAATTACAAAATTACAGGTATATATAAATGTAATACATAAATTATTGGAAGAAGTGTTCACAACAGATTGAAGAAAATGTGTTAAACATTTGCTGTTTTCAGCATGATACTATGTGTAACCACACCAGTCAAACACTATGACATTCTTTTTCAAGACCAACCAGTACAATTAAATAATGGTTAACTATAATCAACATACTTAATAAATGACACCATAAAATAAATTACCTGGTTTCTTGAGAAATATATCATTGCCCACATCAACATGGCTGTCAGAATTTTCCATGTCAGCACCCTTTGACTCAACAGACACAACTTGTCGTGAAGTAGCACCCTCTGATTTTCTCAGCGGGGCATACTTTGGGACATGCAGGAAACAACCTTGGTCCCACAGGGGTGTGGAGGGATCAGTGTGATGCTGATGCACAGCAGCAGGCACAGCAGGTGCATGGTGGCAGCAACATTTGTGCTGCTCATTTGTTTGCTGTTTGAACTTGTCTTCTTCAGTGGTGCTTTTCTCCTGGGTGAACCCAGCGGTTGCACTGTACAGGTCATCACTGTCTGACGACTCCCTCTGTGGCTTTACAGAGAATACAAGAGATGTCATAATGTATGAGGTGGATATGTCTAAAATAATAAATTTGTCCTTTGTTCATTCAAAGACATAAAAAGTAATCTCAACTATTTAATAAGAATATTATTTAATTAAACATAGCCTACTTACTTAATTCAGGTCTATGTATCTGCACTACTGCCACAAGACTAAATTCTGACATGATCATTTATGCAAGTAAATTCTCCTTTATGTTCCGGTAACTTACCATTTCTTGACAGAGATACCCAATGCATTGGGCTTTTATCAACTGGGCATCATTTTTAATGAGGGCTATGGTTTTCCTTTTTGAATTATCTGTGATGCTGATGTTGAGGCCGGCAGGTAGAAACGTGTCTTGGCGGTCTTCAAATTGGTTCCAACAAGCCAGCTTTACCTCAGATAATGTGGCAACGGATGAAACCTTCAAATTGAATATGATGTTACTTCCATTTTTAATGAAAAATGTTTATTAATATGTGGTGGCCTTATTATTAGCAAATATTAGTCACGTGGTATGATAATAGTGTTGGTGGTGTCAGGTTCAAAAGTGTGATAGTTATGTTATTTCATAATTAACATATCAATACATTTCTTAGAATAATTTTATAACAATATCATTATTAATAACAGCTAATAGAACAATAAACCTGGTGTAAAGACAACTAAAATGACAACAGTTAAAAAAGACCTTTTTCAATTACCATTTGGGGAATCTCTCCTTTTACAGCAGTCAGCTGCTTCTGTCGGCTAAAGCACATTTTTGTAACATGGAATTCCTGAAATGTATATGGCAACCAACTTAATTAGTGCCAGCTGTTTTAATATGGATAATGATGATTTCAACAATCACCAGTATTTCTAGTTAATATTGAACAGCATTGATGGTGCAGGTCGCTCATTCTGGGATTACCTTTTTTCTCTTTGCTGAGCCACCCTGGAAAGGGGCTTTCTTTTTTCGCCATTCCTCAACTGCTCTCCATGCTGTAAAAAAATAATAATAATCGTTAAAATAACAGAAATCTAGAGGTCAGGGCCTTTAAGAGGGTCAGTAGCGATTAATCAAAATAAGAACAAAAGCCAATAATAAACAGTCGAGATATACATAGCAAACACATAGTTCAACACAGCAAACAAATAGTAACAAAATAGGTTTTATATGTGCCCAGTTCTAAAAGGGAGGGCAAAAAAGGCAGGTCTTAAAATTGCAGTTCTGAATCTACATGTGTGAATTGCAGTCAGGTCATCTTAAAGCTTATAATTTCTGGTTTCATGGGTTTCATGTTAATTGTTTTCACTAGAGAATTAATTTTTTATGAGCACTTACATGCCTCAAGGTCACCAATGTCAGTCCGGTAACCTACAATAAGGGACACAACATAAATTTTAAGAAAAGCTGAGTAGCATTTATTATTGCTACTCATGCAAATCCACCCACACACCAATCCATCATGTCTATATGCCTCCCCCCTAACAGATTTGAACAACAGCAAAAATAACTGGTTGCTTTCATATTTTCATTGAACTAATGAATTTAAGTTAACACTGGCTTATCAGAGAAGTGTACCAAAAAATGTATAAATCATTAAAAGTTTTTATTACATTGCTTTTAACAATGACACTTATTGAGGATTACCCCCCCCCCCCCCTCCTTTGAAAAATTTGTCTATGAAATTAATGTATTACCTTTTCCTGATCTACCCTTCAGTGTCCTTTGGGCATCTACAGACAAATGCATAAAATTACAAACAACCATTCACAGGCTAAATAAGGGTACCAACCGTATTGGGGGGGAGGGGGGCAACCCCCATAAAACATTTTTTGAAACCTAGACAAAATAATGGTATAAAACAACTAACAAAAAAAACAGAAAGGGCTATAAACACGCAAGATTGCTATTTACAAAGTCATTTATATAAGAGAAACAATAAACATAACTGAATAATATTTTAAAAACTCTGAAATCTTACCCATTATGCGCTTCCTATCAGAGTAATATTTTATCCCAAGCACTTCCAGATCCCCTATTTCCATGTTAATAAAAGCATCTTGGGATATCTGTTGGATTAATTTTTAAAAAGTGAAACAATCTTATTCCTGATTCCTTTTACAAATAATGCAACCAGTAAAATTTTGAAAGAATAAATTGCATTAAAGAAAACAATAATGCCAAAACAAACCCACCTTTTAGACTAAATCGCTTTGTTAAAAAACATTTTTTTTTTAGTTTTTTGGGTTGTTTTTTTTGGCTCTAATTTGTTTTGGAATGGGAGGGGGTCATTAAAATTTTCTTGCTCCGGCATTGGTGCATCCCCCTACCCAAGGTGCCGGAGCGCATTCTACTTAAACTCGCCAAGGTCCTTAAAATTCTACACCTTTCGTGATTTATTTTCGTTTTCTGCCAGACCAAACAAGCTCCAACGCCCAATTGTAATGAATACACAATGAACCTTTCTGTAATTGAGCGGAAACATTTACTGAATAATGAATGACTTTTACCAGCTGGCCAGCCATTATGATGGTTGAACCATACACTGTTTTTGAAAATCCTGTAAATACTGAATATATTAATTAAAGTGTGCCTCACCTTATTTACTTCAAACAATTCTTTGATGTCCTTTTGGACAAGGGACTTTTGAAGCTTCGCCCAGATCTTGTCCATGGCAAAAACGAGTTACCTGTTCCATGTGCGCCTTGCGAGGCTTGGTTGCGAAATCTGCTGGACGAGGCTACCAAGTCTTCCGAATTGATAGGGGAGGGGGGTAGGGGGGGTGGTCAAAGTCGAAAGTCGAAAGTGAGAAGTGAGATTTCGCAACTCGATTTTCGTGCTTCAGAAATGGACATTTGATTTCGACTTTTCAATTTGCGAATTGACTTTTTAAATCGACTTTTTATTTCCTACATTTACATTTGATTTTTGATGTTGACTTTTCACTTTTAAGATCGACGTTTGGTTTTGACTTTTCAGTTTCGATGGCCACCCTCGGCCACGGTAGGTGTTTTCATACATGTAGCTTTTCGATTTTCGTCGTGTATTTTCAGAATTGTTTTACTAGTTTCTCGGAAAGTGGACAACACTTCATTTTTCGCTACATTGCTCAGAAATCTGGGTCAACTGTCAGGTCAAACAGGCTCAGATACGTGTCAGGTACGTGTAATTTTTATAAGTGCTGACTATTGTTGTGAAATAGGCTTAGTTGAGCTTATTATTTCTGTTCAGTGAACAGCTTTTTAGCGCTTCTTCGATCGATCACTAGCTTGATATTTCTTATTTATCGTTAGTCCAGTGCTTAAATAATTTAATTTTCATTCCGGCTGTAAACAGCCGACAGATGTAGTTTTTGTTCACTCGACTGCAAATCATACTTGTATGTTATTTGTTGGCCAAGTAAGAGGGCAACAGAGCATCCTTTTTGTTTTCAGTAAGCCTTAATTACAGTGTTGCTGTTAAAATTAATATTTCAAACAGTTCTTGCTTAAAGCAAGAAATCCAGGCTATTCCCCAAATGTTCATATTTGCAGATAAGCTAACGTGTTACGAATGTTGTTAGAACAAGTAAGGTCCAAGAGCTCTACAGAATCTACAGTTTTGGCATGTTTTGATTACAAACAACAAATTTAAGTTTCGAATAAGGTATAACTTTTATAACAGGTTACTGTATCTGTTGTTCACTCTTGGGAAAATTTCAAAATACGTACAAGATAATTGAGTTAAAAGAAGGTGGATGTAATTTTATATATACATCTTCTCAACTTTCACCGATTATTCCATAATTTGCAGGGTTAAAAATTGACTTCATTGCTTGGTTGTTGTTCGGCTAGTATTCTTGAATTCTTGGTGGCCTAGGCCATAATAAAGTGGCTTTAAATTCCTCTAGTCTAAAACAAAATAGATAAATTAATTCAATAAATAAAATAAGCCATATTTACTGTAGTATACCCCTCCCAACCCGGGTGAGAAGTAAGTCTTTTATCGAGGGATTTTGCCAATAATCATGTGGGAAAAAGTACAACATTGAACTATGGGTAAGTCTAAGTCACGTGTCAATAAAAAAAGAAAATGGCATCTTGATGTAATTGCCGATTGATCTTAATACTCCAGAATGGCTTTGAATTTTGCACTCCGAGAACTAAAAATTTACTACAATAATATTTATGAACTTAGATTTGAGGAAGGAAAAGAAAAGAAGGGTACTCCAATGAAAGTACATTTTATTTTATTTTTATTGTAACTGCATTGTAGCCTTTTTACATCCTAGTCGCCCGTCAGGTAATCAAACCTCAACTTTTAGTGGGCCTGTTCAGTTTTAAATTGCCACTGGCAACCGGGCAGCTGCCAATGTTTAGCCCTGAATTTGTTGTTTTCACTGATCCTGTTTTATCTGTTCTAGGCATGCATAGTGATCAGTGATGCAGCCTTTTCTTACAGTAAAGGTACGTGGTAGAAATCAGTCATACAATTATCCCAGCTTACGTACCTAACTGTTCAGTAAATTGATCTGGATTGAACGCAGTGATCGGGTTAATTTGAGCTCGGTAGTCGAACACCAAAAATATGCATACGGCTGTGTTTGATTCCATTCACTTTCTGAACCCAGTCAAACATAATTAAGCACAATTAAACAGTGTTAAAATCATTCAAATATACCAGAAATTTAAACCATCTACCTTTTATTGTGTGGAATTTGACCATGATCTGTTTTGTCTTGTCAAGTAAACACATAAAAGACTGAGTGACTAAAACAGCCTTTTCAGCCAAAGAAAATTTGCCAACCCTTTTATTCGCAAAGAAAAATAAAAATTGAACCAAAGATAAAATTGTCCGACAACATTTACATGAGTGTTCTATGAAGACTTCCATTCAGGTGGGTGATGAAAACCTTATACCCACTTACGTTTATACAAAGTCCATTTTTTCATAGTGATGTGAGGTTTATTTATTCTGGATGGCTGGTGGCTAGATTCTGGATGGCTGGATTCTGGATGGCTAAATGGTTAAAACTTATTGCAGAATGAATCAAACAGTGACCATGTTTATGTGATACCAGTATGGGTTTCCATACCAGAATGAGAATTGTGATCCTGTACCACTACTGGGGTGAACTCAGACAGGTATGGCTCACGCTGTCATAAGTAATTGTGCTGTAGTCACGTAAACAAACACAGAGAAACAGGAGGGAACCAGGATGAACTTGTACCAGAATGAAAATCATACTGGTATCATGTAAATTAAAAACACCCCGTTAGATTAAAGTTACAACATCTTGAGACCCAGGAGCAGTAATGCCCTGATTTCATGAAAGCGTTGCAAACTCAGACTGGTATGATTTTGTTTACGTGAGACCGGTCGGAAAGTCACACTGGCATGAAGTGTTACCACGAGACCAACCATCCCTAAAAATCCAGTTTATCTAGATTATCCACCACCTTGGAAGGCTTCAACGCCACTTGTTAAATGTGCATGCTCAAGACAAACATCTCAGACTGGTACCTTTGTTGCAGTGCAATAGCAAAGCATATGGAAGAGTTTTTATAGTACAAACATTAAAAAAAACTGAAAGAATTATTTTCTGATAGAGTTCTCGTTTAAAACGTAATTTTTAATCTCACTGATCTTTCTGCCTACTCAGTTAAAACGGCAAATTTAAATTATGTGGGTACACGTGGAGCATGTGAATTGATATGTGAATTTGAAGTAGGAAAAACAGCACCATGAAAAATATGGAACACGAATTTTTGCGCATCATAACAAGAACCATCCTCGGAGACCCAGGGGCAGCTAGTCGGGACGACGGGATTTTCATGGGCGAAAGTTTACAACAAGAGCAGGAGAGCCCCTGGGCACTTACTCTTACCGAACGAGTTCCAGAAGCGTTTGAAATCCCGCCTTCTGATTGGCCAGAAAAATATTTTTCTGGCCAATCAGTGAAGAGGAACAGCCGGGTGACTCTCATGTCTTCTTACACGAGGTTGTTTTCCTCATCGAACGCCGTAGTAGCGTGGCCCGTTCAACGGGAACATTTTTGAGGAGGGCTTCAGAAAAAATAAATTAATAAATAATAAATAAACGAAGTCGATGAAATCGCAAACTATAACGTGGCCGCAAGAAAACAAATACTCACAGGGAATTTTTTACGGCGGACTTATCGAAGGTATCGCAAATTTTTAGAGCTAGCGACTTCCCCTTTCTCCAGTGTAACTAATTATTTCTCCTTCGTCGTTGATCTTCGTACTAGAGAGAACTAGTTCTCTCTAGTACGTGACATGACGACGTTAAGCAGAAAATCGCCCAGATCGGCCTCCAGAAGCTCGGAAAAGCAATAAAAACACAGCAAACACATAGCAGGTAATGTTTTTCAAACTGTATTTCCATTTTAATGTATTTTCAGCGGAAAACCGCCGATTATTTTCGATCGAATTTCAGTTCCATACGAACACTCATGTTACGCTTTGGTTAACTGTGGTTCCCACGCTCGAGCGACATAGTTGCGTGGCCCGTGCATCGGAGATTGCCGTGGAAAGTTTCAGACGTAGTTCAACGAACAAGGAGAAATAATTAGTAACATCGTTTACTCGAGTAGCTATTAGCCTCATGCAACACTTGAGAAAGGGGAAGTCGCTAGCTCTTAAAATTTACGATACCTTCGATAAGTCCGCCGTAAAAAATTCCCTGTGAGTATTTGTTTTCTTGCGGCCACGTTATAGTTTGCGATTTCATCGACTTCGTTTATTTATTATTTATTAATTTATTTTTTCTGAAGCCCTCCTCAAAAATGTCTACTCGAGTACTCGAGTAGCCCCTGGGTCTCCGAGGATGAACAAGAACTAACAAATGAAAATGAAAAGCCGAATCAGGATTGCCGCTGACAATAATTGGATGGTGCCCATTTATCACTTGCTTTAAGAAAACTTAAGTTCCTGACCAACTGCTGACAACCGTGAAACTAAGACATATTTGCAACTACCCACACTAGCCTTCGGTCTTGTTGGGTAAGCTTGAAATGATCCGACAACCTTAATTGAAATAGCTGTATACAAAGTCACAAGGTGTCCTTGAGCAGTAACATGCATGTTCTTGGGAAATAACAGACAGCCTGTAGTTCTAACCCTTGAAACTTTCCTGGGGGGCCACAAGTCGAAAGGATATATATACTTCCATTGATATTTTACTCTCTGAATTAGAGCTTAAAACAGATCTTTATGGTTAATGAGCAATACTTTTACGAACAATAATTATTGCAAATTTTTAAAGATTCCTTTGTCTATTAATTCCCAGAAGAGACTGAAGAGAAAGAAAACCAAACCAAATATAGAGGTTTGTTTGTAAAGCCTTGGAGTCATGTTAGAATGTTGAGATATCCAGCTTGGGCTGTTGGGAATTTGCTGGACTACGAACAAGATCTTTGACATGGCGATTCCATCCAGGTGACAAGTTGTGCCTGTTCTGTGGCACGACTTAGTCCTTGTGAGCTCCTCAGTTAGGCTAGCCTATCCGTAAATATTACTTTGATTTCACCAAGAGATTTAAGGACGTTCGCGCCAATTGTTTCTGCGCATCCTTACTGCGCACGCAATTCACTTCGTGATGTCATCCACGTCATGCATTAAACGCGCGCGCTGTTGAAGAAATGTGGAGATATATAGCGCTAGTGGGCACTTTAATATCTATGCACGGGTTTAACTCTCTTAAATGTTCGGTGACTCCATATTTTCTTTTGATAGATCACTTTCTTTGTCGATAATCTACGTTTCGTGAAAAATTAAAGAAAATCTGTATTGTAGAAGTTTGATTTTTTTCAACTTTTCTGCCCTCGCATCATCGAATTCTACTATTATTGAAGCTGCACGGTGTTCGTTAAAGTCGATCTTAGAGGTTGAATTTAACTAAAAGGATGACACCGGTTCAAATTATTTACTTAACAGACCCACTTAAGTAAAATTTGACTAAGAAAGTGGGTCTACAGCGAATCATTTTTAATATTTTTCAACTAACAAGCACTGAGGCCATGTCGAGTTACGAGGGCCGATTTGTCAAAATTGAGGTAGTTTTTGACGCGCTTTATTTCGAAAACGAAGTCGGTGACCCCGCAATTTTTTTCCATTTCTGACATAGGTAACTCATTATCTGACTGTAGCCAAAGTATGAAAAAAGTCTGTATTGTAGAAGTTTTTCGCGCGAACGTCCTTAAAACCTCCAAAAAGCTATGGGCTTACTATTGGCAATTAAAATAATTAAAATCTGCTTTCTTTTTCTTTTCAGGTTTTAATTCCATCAACCTGATGTCAGGAAAATATGGCAGTTTATTATAAGGCTTTGGTTAAGAAATGTGTACTCTGAGCTATATTCCCGAACAAACAATATCAATTCAAATAAAAATTTAAAGAGCAGCTTTGAAATAAGGTTATATATTTTTTGTCTTTTTCTGCTAAATATTTTGATGTCATTGATTAGTTTGACTGTAAGCACCTACACCAGAATTTCATTAGGAATTGAGCAACTTGTTATGAGTTTCTGCATGCACTGTATGTTACCTCAATACTACTAAGTGGTTGATGTGTGAGAATTAAATTAATCCTGAAGTACCTCTTAGAAGTAAAAGTTACTTGGAGCCACACCCACAAAACAATACTTTGGACCCTTTTAGGGGTTTACTTCAGAATATCTGACGAACACACCCATAACTTGAGAGTACCCCCCCCCCACCATCCCAGGAATGAAGATTCAGACCTATTTGATTGTATTTGCTTTATGGGGAAGACTATTTCAATTGACTGATTCACCACAGTCTGATCCCTTCTTGTCAGTTTACTGCCTGATAGGTTTCAGACTATTCTGAAATGATTTGGGAAGAGGTTTTTCTTTTTGAAAATTACCAGATTATGGCAATCAATAACAATGCTTATTGGTGGCATTAGACACAGTGTAAAAGCTAATAATAAAACCAAAAACAAAATTATAATCGCAACATTTACTTCCATCACGGTCTGGGGGAGTGACAGAGTGAGTCATAATCTGTGCGCAAATAAAGTCACTGGTGATTACTGGACCATTTGTTATTCTCATTGGCAACACTCTTACTCACGGATTGCTCTGCTTGCAAATTATGCACAAGCAAGCACCAAGATCATGGAAATTGAGATCCTGATCACCTTCAACCTGAGATGTTTATGTAAAAGTTAACACAGTTCTGAAGGGTTCACATGCTGTAATCTACATTTACTGTTTTCCTTGGCCACCCATTTACCCACTCTTGCTTTCCATACCAATTGACCCTTTGAGCCCCAATCGAAACCTACAAATTGTCCTTACTGGTCTTCAGACATTTTCTTATAGTACTAATGTGGACAGCTTCTTTCTAAAGACATTCATGTTTGGTGATCAATTATTTAATTCTTGTGACCTAACTAAAGCATACTGGGGCTTCAATGGTAAATGTATTATTTTATTGTGACAATACTACGTATAATTACTATTATGGTATGCTACTACTATTCCGGTCTGCTGGGGGAATGAATAAACATGCTACCACATCAATATGAAACTGTGTGCTTTGCTTGCCATTATTTTATATTAGTCTCATTGCAATTTTAGGGTAAAAACAGCTGTACCAACATTAAGTTGTTAGTTTCTGCACAGCATCACTCTCCAGCAGTAGTAGACTGATGCTATCTCAACCATTCAAGGAAAATAGTGAATAGAACCAAAACTGTACAACAGCATCTTAAGAAAACATCCGGGTTAATTTTGGAGATAACGTGCGTGAGGTTCCAAGTTGGAATTTGAACTACATTTCCGATAAACCTACTCTCACCTAACCAGAATAAACAGAAACACCACTACATATTGTCCTGGACAACAGGACAATACAACACTATACATCCTCTCTAGAGACTAATTGTCCTTACGTCACAATGAAGAGAGGTGGGTGTGGGGGGTGTTGAAGGTATGTTTGTATTCAGTCGCATATAGCAGAAACTTGTACCCAGTTCCCATGCATTTGATTTTAGGATTACAGGGGATTGGATGCAGGTTACATGGAAGGGACTGAGAACAAGAATGTCTAAACTCCCAATTAGGGACCATGTACCTCATCCCCAGGTGTCCCTCCTTATCATATGGTGGTGCGTGTGGCATTGTGGGATAGGTGCACTGCAGCAGGTAGACGCACTCCCCGTGTTGCATCCTTCCCATGATGTCCCGCACTCCCTGTTTGCCTGCTCTAAGCCGGCACCTAGGCACAAGACAGAGGCACCATTGTGGCCACTCATCCACACCTCCTCCCACAAAAAACTTGCTTTCTACTTGATATTCAGTTAAAGCAGAAATTATATTCCTTGCCCACCTCCATCGCTCAGTTTTGCGGTGCACCCTTGCCCGAGCTTCGCGAGGTTCTGCGAGTCACGTATTTCTAGTAATAATAGTATTTAACAGTAATATTTAATACGTATATAGTGCAAATTAAGGACGGTGCCTCCTTTTGTTGCTGCTCATACGTTTTGCGCATCCCGGAATATTTGGGTTTCTTAAGGAATTTCCCCACTAATATAACAGTATTTTTGCGCAGTTTATGATTATGTGGAAAAAGGACATCTTAGCAAGGGCTATCAGAATGCAAAAAGAAAATTGGGGGTACACAGTAACTTTCAAAGAGTTGTTTTAACTCCTGTAGTGGGGTTAAACTAACTCCTTAAGGTGGAGTTATTTTTTTGGGAGTTATTTTAACTCCAAAAGGGGTTATTTTAACTCCGAAAAGGAGTTTACTCTACTTTTTAGGGAGTTAAGTTAACCCCTAAATTGGAGTTATGCTGGTGGGAGTTATTATAACTCCAATCTGGAGTTAAATTGCACTCCTCTGGAGTTCAATTTAACTCTTTTTTGGAGTTAAATTTCAGTTTAACTCTGCAAGGAGAGTTAAATTAGCTCCTTTTTCGGGGTCATTTTGGAGGAGTTAGTTCAACTCCCCTTAGGGAGTAATCGTGGAGTGATTTTAACTCTCTAACAAGCCTTTTAGAGAGTAATTCTGGATTGAATTTGATGGAGTCGTTTTGGAGGAGTTGGGGTAAGTCCCTATCAGATTTATTACTTTATTATTGTATTTTTTACTCTGCTACAAGAGGTACATCTTATTTTGGGGGGTAAGCCAAGGCAGAGTTACCTCTTAACTGTAGGGACTCGCGTATCATTTCTATGATAAACTCCGATCTCAATTTAATTATGAACGCATTTTTTGGAAATAAAGCAAAACATATTGTGGTAATTCATCCACTGAAATCAAATGTTTTGTAAGTTCCTGTCTAAAATGGCGTGAATTATAAGAGCCTGAAATCAATGCGCCTTCATTCGGTGGTCAGCAGTTGTCAATTGAGTCATGTGATCTTTGTAACATTAGAGCAGGCGCCATTTTGAAAGTGAAGGTTGGTCAAGGGAAGCAAGATTAATTTATCTAGCATTTGTTCGTAGTTTAAGGACAAAAAAGCATCTCTTAAGTTAAAACAAAGGTGGACAATTGTATGTTTTGCATTGGATTACGTGCCAAGAAATGTTTTGGAGCCTTGAATGTGGATTTTTGGATCGAAATGAACAAATGAAATCGACGTTGTGAACATATTAACAACAGTGGATCAACGAATGTTTTGGCGGGTTGATGAATGCGCAATCTCGTCCCCATAGCCCACGATCCTTTTGGTCTGCGCCAAGGATCAAGAGCTCTGGCCAATCGGATTTTTCAGTCCGCAAATCGCGGACTTTCCGGTTACACTGCGCAGAATCAGAAGTAGAAACAAGATGGCGGAGAAAAGTGTACTCTGCCATCAGGCTGGTCCAATCTTTCTCTCTGATGGTTTTGAAGTAATTGGAAAAGAAGATGTTACACTTAAAGAGAAGCAAGAACAGATCCTTAGGATAATTGCTTTAGACAAAAATGATGTCTTGGCCGTTCTCCCAACAATTCCTTGGTCTATCAAGTAATTCCACCATCACTGTAGTGGATCGATAATATGGATTTTGGCTATAGACCAACAAAAACTCTATTGTTTTGGTGGTGTCTCTCTAAATAATGAATCAGGTAACCAACTTAAAAGAGAGCGGTTTAAAAGCTTGTATTCTGGAAGGCGACCGTTTGGCGTCGGATGATGACTGCGATGGAGAACAATTGTCTACTAGTTCGTCACTAGAAAACCCAAGCGAGTGTTAGTAAATCTTTGCTCACCCGGAAGTCCTTGTGGATAACAAAGGTATCATTAACCTTCTGAAAAGATGAAGCACATCTTGTTGTTGACTGGTATGTATATATACAACTGTAATATACCTGCTCCAGTATCAAGTTGATTGATTGATCGATTTATTGCAGTACACCTATCAATTCGTGCATGTATGAGTAAAACATACTTTTGAACAGAAATAATGATGATGATAATAATAATAATAATAATAATAATAATAATAATAACAATAATAATAATAATAATAATAATATGGAATTTCTATAGTGCTATCTATAGTGCTAATTTCTATAGTGCTATTATCTGTGAACACTGAGATAGAAAAATTATGTTGATTTATAAAGATAATGCTTACTATTATTTTGAAACGTTTACTTAGACCATTGAAACAATGGTTAAATCTGGAAACCTCACTCTTTTGGTGCTGGCTGTTGTCATATTATACTTACTCCTTTTAATGCAATCCTACTCTTTTTTCTTGTTGTTTGTCCATTTCGTTGAATGCCCCAAGGCCTCTGAAAGTTTTGCAACCATGAATACTATTATAACAATTTTTTGTAACTGCAAGTGGTTCCAGAAAATATGCATACCCACCCCATGGCCCCATAGAGGGTCGTTGGAAATTCCAAGGAGGAAAGGGTTCTTACAGGCAAAAGTTTTTACATAAGAGACCGAATGATCATGACATGTAAAATTGGTTTTGTTAACTGAGTTGATAAAATCATTTTACTACCGCAGTTCCTTCTGAAACTAACCCCTTTATTCTCTTGATCAAGGCATATGTTTATTAAGATTATTATATTGCGTTGCAGGTGGGGGAACTATATCATTATTACTGGGAAATGAATCATACATCTCATAATCATTGAGTCCAAAGAGAAGAGGAATGTTATTCCAGGACAATGGCTACCTTTATTAAGCAATTAAATCACAGCACTATCTTGTGGATTCGAAATGATGAACTTGTCTTAAAACTGAATGTAGTGCAATCTTGTACTTCTTGTAAAATTCTGTTCCCTAGGCAAGAGCTACATTCAACAATGACTGGGGACTGGGAAACATGTGATATATCATAAGTGGTCACTGTCAAGTTTCACTGGGTTGAAGGAACAGTTTGAACTAAAAACACATTTTAGTTGTAACATAATATATACGAGAGAGATAGAGTTGAGACTCCTGAGACTTCCCTCATAAGCAGCTTTTTGAAAGGGCATTTTTCTTTTGTTCTTGTAAATATTAATTAGCCAGTTTATTGGGTTTACCTAAATGCAGGTTATGGAAAATCACTCATTTATCAATTTCTCTCTTCTGTTTTTGACCATGTGGACTATGGTAGCCAATAATGAAGAGACGAAATTCATAAGTTAAGAGAAACTAGACGTAGTGTAGATTTACTGTTTTGAAAGCAGAACACATCCATGTAGATTGTGAGGAAGTGGCAGATTATTTTCATGAGGAAGTTTTTAAGAACACTCATTATGAGCTTGTCTTTGCACAGTCCAGAAAGTTTTAGTGGACATTTAAAAAGTTGCCACTGTGTTGAAGACTTCAACATTCATACGAAAACTGCAGCTATCATTAGTGGCTGAAGCTCATCTGACTATCATACTATCATAATGATGATTATAATAATGAACTGTATTAAAAATTCAAAATATTATCTTAATATAATCAGACACAATGTAATTGCCTACAAGTTTTTACAGTTAGAGTCCAACACTATTTCTGTTCTTTTGTTGATGGTAAACAGGGAAGACTTCTGCCAAGCTACATGTAACAGTAATTCGGGTAAATTGGCAAGTTCCAGTTGTTGGTCTTAATGCAACAGCAGCTATTGCAAAGTTTAAGTTTAAACGTTGTGCATAATTGTCTTAGTTAAATCTGAGGGGAATTTTGAAGCAGTTTGTTACATCACTCATCCAAATCATCTTCTTCTGACACATTTTCACCACCATCACTTTCAGCCTCTTCATCATCGTCTGCCTCGCTGGAGTGAAAACCAGAAAACAGCTTGCGCTTGCGATTTGTAAGCCAGGTATTAAGAAGTGCCACATCCAACTGGTCAAGAGGACTTTTCGTTATATTTGGGAAAGAATGTAGCGTTCTGCCTGGCTGGTACTGAAATGGTTTAGCCTGTTGCACAATATCTAACATGGCCTTGACATCTCCTGTCATACAGGCATGTGTGTGCTTGGTTGACTCTGGAGGTAAGCCACACTCATTGTCATACTGGGTGCAACATTCTTTGAGACCATATGCAGCACCAGAACATCTTTGTACAGCTTCCAGGGTTTTGTTCCCACACATTCCCCTAAGAGAAACCCTGGTTGTCTCCAACCAGGTGTTCCATTGTTAGGTCATATGATAGTTGGACCCTTCTCCCCCCTTTGGGTTTACAAACTGCCTGTGTAATACTCGATGGGCCATCTTTTCTGTGTACAAACCTTTGATACAAGTTATGAATCTCATTGCCTCATTTAAGCGTATTTGTTCCCCCGTGGTCTACTTCTAAAATAAAGCAAGAGCATCTTCCAGTTAAGTAGGCTGCGCTCTCCATCTCCCTTAGCCTCTGTATCATTGAGCTGCATGGGCATTATTCCCTGTTGAGAAAGCGATCTTCTGCACTACCAGGGGGAATTTCTGAAATGTTGCTGTTGAGGTTACTGTTAGGTGCTTCATTTTGTGATCTGTCTGTTGTTTCCATGGTTGGAGACTTGTACACTGCAAGCAGATCTGTGTGCCAAAACACAACATTGCCAGGTACAAGTATAGCAGGGGCACATTCTTCGATATATGCTACAAAGACAGGAACATGCTTCTCTGGCACAGGAACATCAACTTCAACAACTTTTCCAACTGCTAGAACTTTGTAGTCTTGAGATTTTTGTAGCAAAATGACAACAGTACCAGCAGAATAGTGACCGTGAAATATGAGTAAGAAATATTAATACAGTCAAAACTATATTAAACAGCCACCCTTTATTTAGCAGCCAGTTACCAGATTCCTGGCATACAAAATTGTCAGTAAATCACCGTTAGCAGAGCCTCTATTAAGTGGCCAATCTTTATTAAGCGGCCACTTGTCCCCTTGCTGAAGGTGGCCACTTAACAGAGGCTCGACTGTAATGATCTATTTTGCTCTTAAAATTTGTTGATAAACCCTTGATAGATACACCCCGAGGGAAGGGAGAACAATGGCGGGGTCTAATGCCCCTGGGGCTTTTCTTGTTAGATAAAAAATTGAAGATAGCTACTCGAGTTTCACACACTACGTGATCATCATATTGTAGTTGCATGGTTACAGTATTTTTTAGACCTACCAGCAGAGTATGGTTGCTGAGCATTCACTCCATCAACATTGTCGGGTGATCTTTGAGTGAAATCTACATTTGACCTCTGGTTTTCCTTCTGTTGTCTTTGTTGTTCCACCTGGTCTCTCCAGGCCCTTTCAATGTCAAACTCTGTCAGAACGTACTCGTCAACAAACTTGCCAAGTTGAATGTGCAGGCTCTCCCACTGGACTGCTGAATTTATCTCCTTGGCAATAGAGCTCACCCATGGTGGCGAGGTACTTGTATCTGCTGTTCCTAGCCATGTCATGAATTGATGCAGCACAAATGTAAGTCTTTGTTGCTGACAGCATCAGTGACTCACAACTCGAGTAGTTATTTTGCCTTAAAGAATACAAAGTGCCGATGTCCCTTCTAGCACTTGTAGGAGTTGGCTTGTAAAGTTGTTCCCAAATATACTATGAGAAAGAGCAATGTTACATAAAACCAAATCAGCTAAAAGTAACAAATGACTGATATTGTGCAAAAATGTGTGCAAAGACAAAAAACTAGATGCAGATTCGACGTACCTAATATGCCGAAAGCGGCATAGAAACCACATTTAGTCGCTTAACAAACGATCAGAGGTCAAATTTAACTGAGAATAACAAACAGTGCGCTTGAGCCACAAGAATCCACCGGTTATTAGAAAATTGATCAGATATGACCTAGAGATCAAAGTTTTAAAAAATGCGACGCCTAAGTTGTAACGGCTCAATTCAGTCACCACAGAAAAATCCTCCAAACTAAACCCACTACAAAAACGCAAGAAGCAAAATTGGTCAAAAGACCGAGATAATTTAAAGCCGTACGCGTTAGAGCAAAGCTTTGAAGGTCAACGTTTTATCGATCTTGACCAACAGGAGTCGTGTTTGGCCTGTCAAGTTTTTGTACCATCAAGGGGAAGCGAGCTGGTTCATTCCTGGGGAAGAGTAGGTGAGGGGGTTCATTACTGGGGAGGAGTAGGTGAGGGGGAGTTTTGTCAAAGATGGCGGATAGTCAGATCCAACAAACAGGGAGAGAACAGTAATGAAATTTATAATACAGTCGGCATTGCGAAAACTAAACAGAAAAATAAGGTGTTTGGATGTGGAGAACACATGATGGAAGTCGTGCTTAAAGTTGTGGCGTTGGTCGAGGTCGTCGCGCTGGTGAAGCCGTTGTCTGTCGGTCGAGTTGTTCCGTCCTGTGGTGGAACGAGGGTAAATGATAATCGAAAAATGTCAAGCGGATACAGTAGCAAATCGCAACACAACACAACGCAACACAACAGGGAAAAGACAAGAACAATACACACAGCAAATCGCAACACAACACAACGCAACACAACAGGGAAAAGACAAGAACACAACATGAATCGCAACACAACACAACGCAACACAACTGGAAGAACACAACATGACAAAACTCAAGACAGATATGCAAAGGACCGTCGAGCTGGTCGATCGACCAAAAACTCCACGGAAAAATTTGGTCAAAAAACGCTGCACATTTGCCATTATATGTCTGTGATAGGATAACAAGCAACCAACCACAATCAGAATTTAAACTGCAAGTTTACCTTTCCGTATCTTTACTGAACTCTATAAATAATATCCATTTTTCTTAATCCAAGAATTGGAACTTTAACAGCTGGATTAATTTCGTTATTATCTAAAAACCTTGGGTCTTCAAAGGTTATAAACAATTTTAAAACTTGAAGTAAGGGTACCATGTACTCAGTTGAAGAAACTAAATGGAAAATATTTTGAATACTTGTAGTGAACTCTTAGTTTGCATGTGGCTCCTTTGAGCCCTCTTGTCATTTTTAAGGATGGTTGGAAATTGAGTTACTTGGTCATTAACTCAAGCAGTACCATAAAACGATGGCAAACCAGACAAAATGACTAAGGACATGGGGTAAAATCAAGGGCAATCAAGTTATGTAATAGTACTCACCCCTAGAAAAGCTTGCTTTGCATGCCAATTAGTGCAGGCGTCTCAACAACATTTTCAAATCTTTCTGTCCCACTGTCACACCCTAGTATAGTCTTTTTTGCACCAGTGATTCGTTCTCGGCCGAGAAGGTCTCCTCCCAGTGGTACTTTAACGTTCTTGAGTACTTCATCTGCAGTCACAGGTGTTTCTTGGTGAATATATCTAAGTTAAAGATAATTTAATTGGGCTTAAGCTTGTTGAGAACTGGAAAAGTGAACTTGGGGTATCATGAGTTGTCACATTATGCCAATTCACTATGAAAATAAGTGAAATAGTTTGCAGTGTAAGTTTCATGCATTTGAATGGATTAATTGGATTGTTTATTCTCAATAGAACAACAGTACTGTTCAATAATATTATGCCAATTTTTCCTTTGAAAAATAAGGATCTTAATTGTACCCTTGTATGTCAATTATTGTATTCTATTGAGATATTGAAGAACTGACGATGTGTTGTTCCAGAAAATATCCATACTCCCCCCATGGAGAGTTTTTTGGTTTGAACACCCCACCTCTCTGGAAATCCAGTTTAGGCTCATACTTTCCTTAAGAAAGTTTGGCCTTTAAGACCTCACTCCTCCTCGGAATTTTCAATGACCCTCTGTAGTGGGTGTATGGATTGGAACCACACAATAATGTTTTAAATGATTTTCATCAATATAATTATAATGTATTCATGTACCATTTACTGTGAAGTAGTTTGTTGATATATATTAGATAATAAGTAATCAAAAATAATAAGTAATCAGCACCTCTGGCTTGTAGACGTCAACTAGTAGCTTTTGAACATATTCACGGTATTGACAAACATCTGCATGCTTGGATTGATTGTAAGGTACTATTGGCAATCCAATAATGACAGACTTTTTCTTCTTGAATTCTGAGTATCTGAAAATAAGACACAACATGCCAAAACTACATGATATCAATAATTTATCATTTCCCCTAATATAATCAACTTAATATTTTAATTTGACCAGGCATGTTCAGAATTTATGAAAAATAATGTGAGGCTGCCTATGACTCTCCCTCAGTCAAAAGCTTTTACAACTTCAGTACATAAAACTAGATGAACTTCAGTTTGTTTTCGGTTGTACCTCCACTAATTTAACCTAACCAATTAAGGAAATTGGAGATGTCTAAGACGTCTAAGAACATGGTATAATAGCAGACTGAAACAAAATTAATGGGTGTGCAAAACCGTGAGCTTGTCCGGCTAATTGAAGTTGTGGCATATCATTACCTGTGTTGAATATGCTTTGGTATAGCAGATTGGAGAGGCTCCATAAATTCAAAGAAGTCTGCTAGAATGCGGGCCACTAGAACAATGAAATCACTCCGCAACTTGTCAAGTTCACCTTGAGACAGGAGGTACTCAATGTTCTCAAATCGTGTGCCATCTGATAGAGGTTTGGAGCCATCAAGGTGATCACATGGTACTCTGTCAAACGTTACATAATGGGCGATCCAATGCATGTCTGAAGGGCGGTGGTTCTGAAGTATGATGTTAACCAAGATCTTGAAGTCCAGATTATCAAAGAACAACCTTGGCATACATCCAGTTGAAACATGCTCTCTTATGGTGACTGTTAATTTAGGAAAGAAAGAACAAACTGAACTAGAATGTTTCTTAGTTATAACCAATAACATATGATTTGTTGACAGTTCTGAAAATTTCTGGCCCATGGTCATTTCCTGTCCCTAACCTGTCGGGACGACCTTTGATTTTTATTTACATTCAAACCTCCAGTGCCTGAACTCCAGCGTCACTTCCACTCAAAACCCTAGCGCATCAAGTAATCAAACAATTGCTGCTGTTAAACATGATGTAGCTATAAATTATTATTGCTAATTTGTATAATATCGTAATATCATGGACACTATTATACAGTTTTCTTTTTTATCAATTGTTGTTCTAGTCCCCAGATCATTGTGATGGTACCTGCAGATTCCTTTACTCAAAGAGCAATGTAAGGTGTGAGAGTAGGTTAATCTACCTAATTATTATACAACTGTAGTTGGCTAATGTGCATATGTGCAACTACCTGTTAGGTCAGACCCAATATCATCCATGATGCCGCTGTATGTTTCCCTTGTCATTGTCACACCTTCTCTGTTAAGTCTTTTCACTGTCTGCAATGAAATAAAGACTATAATACCACTACATAAGATTTTGGTTGCATACAGAATATTTATAGAGTCAAAATAAGATTAAAATTTCTGACAATGCAATAATTTGCCTAAAGGAAGTAATTATTTTATTGTTGTTATTGTAATAATATCAATCATTTTGGAGTGACTGTGACTGATTCATGAATAATTTTGAGAAATTTCAAGAAGAATTACTTCTAGTATCTTGTTTTCTTGTCAGTGGTCAAAACCTATCATGCTGACCTTAAGCCTCGGTGTTTCTAACCTAACAGAACAACTGTGGGATAAATATTTGTTAAGTGGTCTTAACTCCTGCCAGAGCCCCATCCACTTAACCCAGGTAAGGCTATAAATATTTCAGCATGCACCACAAGAGCTGGGAAGAGAAGAAACCAGGACTGCAACCAAATTACTCAGCAACAGACGCTGAAAAACACAATATGATAATACACTATACCCTTTCAGTGGCATGTCCAATACTGAGCAATATGGTGTTTATCTTCTGTATCAAGCTGAGTTCTTTACACCTGGTAAACATTAGTATGCCATATGCTGTACAAAGTGGAGCAATCTGCTGTTCACTGTTGACTTTTACATTTGGAACTGCTACGGCAGCTAGGACATCTAACACATCAGTCACATGCTCCTTCATCTATGTGATAACCCTTTCCCAGGAGAAATTCTTTAAGTCCTTAAAGAACACATTTTTAAATTAAGATAACAGTTTTTACAAGAAGATCAAACAATACATTTCTATTATAATAATTTTCAATAGCACTGTATCATACTTGAGATTCTGAAAAAAATTATTTTAACAAAAATAACAAATTTCACTCTATTGTTAGAGTGAAATTTGTTATTTCACTCAATCTATGCTATTACATTTTTTGAATGCAGTTTACTTTTTAGAACTATTAATAATAAGGCAATTAAAACTTGACTTTCTCAATACCTTGTGCTTGGTGGGTGGAGTACGCAAACAGATGACTTTTCAGCACTCCTATTGCAGAGGCTCTGACACTGCTCATTCACATGATCCTTTAAGAATAAACACTTAACTGCATTTCTTAAAGGTTGGCATTGCATGATAATCTCAGCAATCTGGTGGGTTGTGCTGCCAGTCAACATCAGTGTGGCCAACTTGTCAACGGTTTTAGTTGTCTCCTCCAAAAGTGGCTCATCTTTGAGCTAAATTAGTAACAAAGTAACAAAGTTGATTTTAATTCCTTTTGTGTTAAGACAATAAATCTGAGATAATTATCTATGAGGATATGACCATGCAAATACAGCACAACCAAACTGGTCATTTTCTGGCTCAAGACTGTTATTTCTTGATTAGCTTTAGTGTTAAAAAATAAATCTATCAAATATATGCATATTAAAATTGTGAAAGAAAATCTCCATAGCATATGCTGCACGCACAGGTGAACTATTTTACAGTTAAATATCAGAAAAGATAACGGTGGACTCACATGACGATAATGCAAGCTGTCAAAGGTTAATATTGTATGTTAGTTAAAACTATGCGTAATTTAGCCCTTTACCTAGAATAATTAAGTGACTGCAATTGATTAAAAAAGAAAATAACTCACTGGTAACTTATATTTTCTTGCATATTTACTGAACACAACACGATTGTTAAAGTCATCTGAAACTCAACAGCTCAACCATTCAGTTAGTTTGATAATATAACTAGAAATCCACCCAAGCTGATTTTCAATGTTTTTTTTTGCTATAAATATTTTGCCCCTTTAAAGATTTTCAGAATTTCTTTCATAGCTAAGTTACCATGCATGACATTAGGGTACCATTAAATTCCTTAGAGTGACCAGGATGTAATTTCCCTTACAATATCTATCTTCTTTTTCAAATTGTTCATACCAAGAAAATAAAGGAAATATACACCAAAGCCTAAACCAATTGCACTAATTTGCATCATGAGACAATAAGAATAATGCACATGTATGCTACAATTAGGGCTTGAAGGGGCTAGCAACCAGCAGCTACTTAAAAAAAAAAATACTTTCTAGTTTGTTCTTCCTAAGTAAGGGTTGATTTCTGGTCACTTCAATTTATATTAAATTTGTCAAAATACCAATGGGTTCCGCAAACCAGACTCCAAAAGAACTTCTCCTTGTTTTGATGGCTTTGGGGGCTCTTCTGAGGAAACAACTGCTGTTAGAAGCTTCCGTTTTTTCCCTTCGCTTGCTGCTGAAGGTGCAGGAAGGATTGGCCGTGGTCTAGTTTTTGAAGCTTCGTCCACGTGCATCTTAAACAGCGACCTGCTAGCCATCGAGCCTGTTCGCGATGCGTCTTCACAAACCCTTTTTTTCTTGATATCCCGTCTCGTAGGCGGGGGAACTTTTTGCGGACGGACTATCTGCCGGTTTTCTTCCCATTTTGACCCGTAGCACTGATTCCTGGTGATGTCTGGAAAAAGCTATTTTTTTAAAAAAAACTCCTCAAACTTAATTCTTTTCTGGTGGTAGCTTCGGCAGATGTATGAAGGCAGGCCATCGTCTTGAACAATTTTTAATTCGAAAATCCTCTCCAGAATAGAAATGATATTTTCTTTTGATGCCTTTGCGCCAAACAAATCTAAAGGGTGATTCCTTACTACAATGTTTTCGTTACATGTTTGACAAACCCGAGTCGCTACTTTCGTTGGCGTTTTCTCAGTTTCTGCCATTTTTTGTTTACTCCTGGGAAAACGTTGAGTTCCATTGAACTTCCGGTTGTAAATCTATTGTGTTTCAACAGCCAATCGGAGTTGGACGGGAAATCCGATTGGCCAGAGCTCTCGATCCTTGGCGCAGACCAAAAGGATCGTGGGCTCTGGGGACGAGATTGATGAATGCGCAAAAGGCCAAACGTTGGAAATATGGACGTTTTACAGGTAATCTTAATGCATCGGTCAATTCCAGCTGCGCTCATGCCCCCCCCCCCCCCCCGCGGGCTAACCCCCGGGCATTAGCAATTTTTTTTCTTGGATGGCAAATTCCCGGGGCTGGGGACGCTCAAGCTGCCAAATGCCCCGCGGTGGGGACGAAGGAAGAGGGCAAATACCCCCCCCCCCCCCCCAGGATCGTACTTCCCAATCAACACTGCAGCAGTTTTTATTCATTGTACAATAGTGTCACTTTCAGAATTTCAAGGTGTGATTTTTTGTTTCTGTAGGCCTGCCTCTCTGTCTTCTTATTGTTCGAACGAGCGCAAAAACCTACGGAAACGTTTGCTACGCAGGCTACTTCACAGACAACACTACATGATAGTTGATTCTCATTTTATTGTTACGTTAGTTCGCTAGTAAAAAAATATTGACCTTTAAAATAAAATATTCTGTTGTAAAGTCATCGCGACCAACTTTTATTTAAATCCTTGATCAATGAAGCATGCGTACGTCAATTCACGTTGATCGTTCCCGATCTCGCTATATATAGTGATATTTCAAGTTGTGCCTTGATAAGCAATGCAGAAATGCATAAAATCAAGAAAACCTCCACAAGTTTCTCCAGTCCTTAACATTGACGGACGAGCCAATCTGCGAGAACTGCTGGTTCTTTCTCATAAAATCCTCCATGTTTGGATTTCGAGTTGGAAACCACGTGCGTGTCAAAAGCCCGGGGGTAGGCAAATGCCCTATCCCCGGGCAGCGCCAAATTTGCTAATGCCCCACACCCGGGACTAACAAGGCGCACAAATGCCCCGCAGTTGCCCGGGGGGGATGAGCGCAGCTTGAATTGACTGATGCATAAGCTTGGAACTTCAATTTACTCTCAGCCTAAAGCCTTCCCTTCCAGTTTGTCATTCAAAGGAGAAGTTACTAGCTAGGAAGTTTAAGGTGAATACAAAAGGTTTACAGCTGTAAAGCTGTATGCCTGCATCTTCGTGTTCAGTTCTTTTGACGCTGTTTAGTTGCAATAATTGTTAGCAATATAAAGTCTGGGGATTTCCATTTCCGTTCAACAATTCTTTAGAGGAAATATTCTTGTTTGAAAGATATTATTGGAAGGTAAACAATCTTTAATGACCTCCATGTTTTAGCCTTTTTTACTCGATGCCCTGTTGTCTATCAAAACTAATTCACATTGCAAAAAAACATGTGAATGATATCATTGTGTTTTTGTAACAATGTTTTGTAGGCTGTTGGAAACTATGTTGTTGTTGACCATATCTAAGGGTCTGCTTCTCTGCAGATGTCAAGCATTTGAGAAAATGGATGATATCATGTTTGACTAAAATTCATTCATTTTATTTATTAATTAGCTGTGGTGGTCATTTAGGAATTGCATTCATATGTTCAAGTTCAAGAAGCCAACTTTGACTTTTGGTGGATGTCAATTCATGAAAGCCGTGTTGGTAATATGATGAACAATTTTACCATACTTAAAGGCCCACCTTCACCCAAATGGCCTTGCGACCGTTTGTTATTGTTTTCAAATGGCTTTATTGTCCTTCTCGCGATCTGAGTGGTTGCCAGAATATTTCTGCGAGTAAAAAAATCGTCACATATATTTAAAACAAATCGAAACAGCGAACGCGTGGCGATTTGCACTAATCCACGACCTCAATTTACAAGTCTTTTGGCTTCCATCAAAGGTATTTATTCCCCAAAACGTTGGAATTATCTGTAGTTCGCCACGCGAAAGTTTCAATGACATAGAAAGCGAGACTCAGTTTATGTTTGCATTTCTAAGTGCCAGCAAGCAGCTAACATTTACTTCGACACTCGATTGTTTTTGTTTGCAAATTGCAATCTTATTGTCTTATAAAGTAACAGTTTTTGAAGGTCTTTCCAAGTCATTGTAGAGGTTGGGCTGAAGGGGAATACATGTCAACAGCGTATACAACTCGATAGCAACTCACTGATTATCGCTCGCAAAATAGCACTTGTCTGGTGACTCCTGCATTACAATTGTAACATTTGAAAGTCAGCCATACGTGTGTACTAATCTTCGATTAAATCTACCTGAACCTATGGCTAACTAAGAAAACGATTATTGAATTCAATCGTATGGTGATAGACACAGAGGAAGAAAAAGAAAATAGTTCTGCAAAACCATTCATTTATTACACAGTCGCGAACTGTTCTGTTTACATCACGCAAATAAAATCGAATCGTACGAATTAAACTTACTTGCGAAAGTCCCACATCCAATACAACCACATCACTACAAGAGATTCATTAAATCTCTGGTTTTTTTAGTTTTTTTTTTTTTTGCCTCATAACACAAGCTCCTCTGAGACGAATACTGACAATATTTTCCTTCGGGATAACCGTACAGCATCTTCAACTGCGAGGTATCTTTGGCACGAAACATATTGGATGACGTAAGAGTGAAAAAAACATATGTCTGGCCAGCACAGTCACAAAATAATTCCAGGGAACAACAGCTTGATAATTGAAGAATAAATTCCTGCATGCTTATGCTAGATTTTCAACAAGGTGACTCTGGGGGAAACGGATTTTTCAAAGAAAACCTGCTCAGAAACAATTTCATGTTACAGGAAATTCATAAACAGCAACTGCGGTGCGCAAGGCCATTTGGGTGAAGGTGGGCCTCGAATGAAAATTAAAATTTAAGCCGGTTGTAATTTTGTAAAAGGTTTGGACCCATGAGTCATATCATAAGTTGGTGAGGTATGATCGTCCGGGTGAGTGTAGTCGTGAGAAGGAATGTTTGTGGTGACATTGACTGAGGTTTCGACAACCTGAGCAGAATTCATCATCAGGGTCAAGGCAGCTGGCTCTGACGATGTCAATGTCAGTCAATGTCACCACAAACAGTCCTGCTCAGGAGTACACTCCCCCAGACGATCATACTTCACTGTGTTTGAACAAACATGCACTGAATTTTGCTTTATTCTCATTTCAATTCCAACTTCCTTCAAATTTGAATTCATAAAGTTTTGACTTTCTTACCTGGGAAGATTGTTCCTCATTTGGCTCCTGTCCAGTGTTCGTCAAGTCAAAATTTAGTACAGTTAATATCTTTGTAATGTAACTGCAACACTGTTGCCTTATCAACTCAGTTGATACATATCTGACAATGTAATTTCCATGGCCAATGAATTCCTATTTGGCTTCGTTCTGTCCTCTTTTTTTTTTTTTCATTGTTCTATGAAAACATTATTGCAATTAGGTGTATACTGGTATATATAGTGACCTAAAACCCTCAATGCTCCTTAAAGGGAAAAAAGTTTAAAATGTTTTTAAAGTACACAAAAGAAATTTGTTGTTCCTGTTCCAGATAATAATTTAAGAAAATTAAATTTTAAGTCAGTTATAATTTTCAACAAAAGATAGAGTTGTTGAATTTTCCTATATTGTCATTTAAATTCCAACTTTCTTCAAATTCGAATTCATAAAGTTTTGACTTTCTTACCTGGGAAGATTGTTCATTAGGGCTTCACCAGAGTTCTTCCGGTTTTTCAGTCAAAATTTGAAACAATTTGAAAAGGTTTTATTTAACCACGTATTTTCTGTAGATTGAATAATCAGAGGTTCTATAGGACATCAGCCTTTCTAAAGGATATTTCACAAAACGATTCAGCCTTAATTATAAAGTTCTTTTTATGCTCCATGGATGCATGCAGATGGAGGTAGTCATATTGAAGAACAACTACATTTATGAGATTTTTTGGAAATATATAATACAGAAAACTGTTAAGAGAATTTTAAATATATATTTTGAAATCATGTTTTATTTATACATACTTGTACAGGCTTTATTTTCATTTTATGTAATTATATACTTATGTGATTATAGTGTCTTAGAAATTTACATTAATGTTACTGCATGTTAATTCAAATTCTGTAAGAAACTATTGTTCATATAAGAAAATGAAATAGGATTGAATTGAAAATGTTGTACCTTTTATAGTGACAGTCAATTTGTGTGATGTTGCTTTTTATCTAAAATACTAATAGGGTGAATGTACCGGAGTTAATTTTACTCTGATTTCAGAGTAACTACAACTCTGATTATCGAGTTAAAATAACTCCAGTCTTTGATGGAGCAGAGTTAAAATAACCCTAGTCTTTGATGGAGTAGAGTTAAAGTGACTCCCTCGTTGGAGCTATTATAACTCCGAGATTGGAGTTAAATTTGGGAGTTAAAATGACCCCAAAAAAGGAGTTATTTTTAACCTAAAGTTTTTACTCCACTTTTGGAGTTATAGTAACTCCCATATGGAGTTTAAATGACTCCTTTTAAAGAGTTAAAGTGACTCCCCCACTGGAGTTATTATAACCCCAAAATTGGAGTTAAATTAGGGAGTTAAAATAACCAAAAAAAGGAGTTATTTTGAACCTATAATTCTAACTCTACTTTTGGAGTTAAAATAACTCTTTGAAAATTACTGTGTAACCACGCATTTTTTCAGAGATAATTGAGCTTAAATTCGGAAACAATTGCCATACATTCTTTGTATTTTAACGCTTTTGTAGAACTGTGGCTGCTTAATTATCTCTGAAATATGCGTGGCTACCTACATTTTTGTTTTTGGAGTCCAATTACCCTTGCTAAGATCTACTTTTCCACCAGTCATAACCTTTACAAAAATACCTCTGTATAAGGAGGCACCGTCCTTAACATGTAAATACAAGTGTAACATGTATTAACATGTAAATAAGAGTGATCCTGTGGTTTGTTTTTATTCCACTGACCAATCAATGTTCCATTTTAAACCTGCTTGACAGGTTAAGCAGCCGTCCTTAACGTTTTATGATTGTCTTGGCGCCCTTATACCTCGAGCACTGTCGCCATGCAAAGGATTATCCCACTTATCGGCTTCGTTTTACCATCAGCAGTGATATCACTATATTTCGTCGTTCGCATTGATTCAAATGCATTGTCGTGCGTCCCATGCCCTACTTCAAAGAACGTTCCAATCGAGGCCACAGTCGAACACACAGAACCAAAAAGTGGTCCAGTTTACGTCGCCATATTTAGCGGTCGTTGGGAATTTCTTCGTGTCCTTCTTTCCTACATCTTCAGGGAACTTCGACAAAATGGTGGTGTGGTTGACAAGGTCTTATTTATTATGATAAGATACACGAATGAGACACTTGGCAAGTTAAATAACTTCTCTTCTGTTGCGAACAGCATTTTCAACGAATAGTGATGCATATTCGCAACAGATATTATTCAGTTTAGTTTTCCGATAGTATAAATAAAGCCGCCCTCGAAAGCAGTAAAATAACAATTTCCAACCACATCCAGCTGATGCAGGCTTCGTTGCTATCGGGGATAAAGGCTGTGATTTGATGCTTCCGATAAGTTTTAGATGCGAAGCTCTCGCTGTGAACAAAACTGCGAACATATTTCGGTCTGGGTGGGAAATAAGTGATCCTATCCTTAGACTTAGGCCCAGTTCAAACGTCGAACTTTACAAGTGCCGAACCTAATTGCTATTTGGGTCGACCTGAATAATTGAGTTCGACAGTTGATTCAGACGTCGACCTTAACTAGTCGAACTTAATTCTGCAAAACAGTTGTAAACAATCATCAGTTGCGCTATATCGGGTCTCAAAAAGCAGCGGAAAACAATTCACAGGAAAAAACAATCTTTTATTGTAATAATAGTAGTATTTAGATATTAGTTTGCACCGTTCGTCAAATTTGGATCAGAATGCAGTTTCTTTGGTTTTTTGTTATATCCTGTTATTTTCAGATTAGCTATCCATTAAAAATAACAAGCGAAACCAATTCGATGTTCATGCAATCCCGTTGTGAAGTAATGATTCTTGTCTACAGAGCAGTTACAGTTTGCGCGGCCTAGTTCTCTTTTTAATCAGATGTAAGAACGTTCAATGCATGCTTGGTCACGGTTTAATAGATGACAAGTCGTGCTTATCGGTTTTAAGCCAATAACTAACGCTGTTATATTGAGAAATACATTATTGTAATTTGTGATCATTTATGCATTAGTTTCGGCACATGTGAAAGTTAGACGTATGAATCGAAGTCGATCTTTTGCCGTTCTATTCGACAAGCTCCGTCGAAAGATCGGCAAGGTCGACCCAAATAAAAATCTGTCGATCTTAATTGATTCATACGTCGGACTTCACATGTTCTTAATACCGATATTAGGTTCGGCACATGTAAAGTTCGACGTTTGAACCGGGCCTTAGAAATATTAAAAATCGGAATCAAATACTTGAGTTATGTTTAGCGTATATGAACAGCTTTTTTGGCGCCTATTTGAGGCAATTTTGAAGCGTTAACGTTTCACAGTTATAAAATGGGGTTGGGAGGCCTGCACGACTTCTACTTCACGTTTTCATACGCTTCGCCTTACATGTCGCGGTCTTTCGACCAATTTTGCTTCTTGTATTTTCGTAGTGGGTTTAGTTAGGAGGATTTTTAAATGGTTACTGAATTGAGCCATTTCAACTTAAACGTCGCATTTTTAGACTTTGATCTCGAGGTCATATCCATCTTTTTTTGATAACTGTTGGATTCTAGCGGCTCGCGCGCACTGTTTGTTATGGTCAGTTAAATTTGACCTCTGATCGTTTGTTAAGCGACTAAATGTGGTTTTCGCGTCGCTTTCGGCATACTAGGTACGTTGAGTCTGGCTTGTTTAGAAACTTGATGCAGTTTTTTCAGCCCCTCATGTTTGTAGTTGTGAAAATAAAGGATCTGAAATATATAGATTTAGCCAAACCTAAAAGCGGAGCTCCACATTTCTCTTTCATGCTTATTGGCCCGTAAAGTACAGTAAATTTTAGTTGTGCAGTTATTCCCCAAGAGGTGAAAAACAGCAAGGGAAAACATGCAGACCGCTGAAGAAACTGTGAGTTGGCTTATTTTTCTTCAAAAAGAAGACTTCAACACGACTTTCACCGACAGCCCTTCTTGTAGCATTCTTTCGAAAGCTAGCTTATTAAGTTCAAGAAGAGTACTCGTAAAACTACAATTGCTAATATAAAAACTAATATAAAAAACCACTTAAGTTGCTTCCGGTGGCGACTCGACAGACTTTTCCATGCAAATACACATTTCTCACTGATTCCAATGCATCCCTCTGGCTGTTTAGTTCTGTTAACCATGAAACATTTCTCTTAGTCTAGTTTGCTTAAATAAATAATATTTTCCCGGCATCAAACCGTTTACCGACAAAAATTACCCAAAAAATGTTTTCGGAAACTTTCAAGCACACGTATAATTTTCAAGAGAAAATGGCGCGAGGTATTAATCGGGCGCTTTCAAGAACACACCCTGAAGTAATTTTAGGAAGCTTTTAGAGTCTCATTTTAGACAAAACAGACTTAAACCAAGAAATGCTTATAGTTACTTGAATAAAGATTTCATTTCGATCTGTAACTAAAGACACGCTGAAATGGCTTACCGGTTAAAAACAAAACGAACACGAAAACATGCACTCACTGAAACGGCGATTCTAAGTTTAGTCACTAAATTGGGACAGAAAGGTCATTCACTTCAAACGAGGAAACCAAAAAAATATAACAATATAAGGAAGATAATATATTCCACAACTGCACAAAAAACGTAAGGAACTTTACACTGACTATAAACTTAAAACTGGCGACAGAGCGACTCTCCAGGTGTTTAATACTAAATCGCGAATTAGTCAAAACAACCCAATGCATATGCGTTGCCGAAGAAAAACAACCTACATTGAAAAAAAAGACAACACAGACTCAGTCTAGAATAGTTACGATTTCCACTTTTCGAATAAAATATACTAGAATTGCTTTAAGAAAAATATTGAAAATACGCACTAAAGTTCAAAAGGAAATTGAGCTTAATTAAGTTAAGCCTAAATATCAGATTGCTCACTAATGAAAATTCCTTTAATGAATAAACACAAAAAAAGGGACAAGAAACCTTCAAAAACATGAAGTGTCATTCACATACAAGGCACTGGAATTGTTTGCCTAGGAAAGCAAACTGCATTCAATTTTCCCCTCGAGTGAAGTTATTCGCAAGCCGGCAAACGGGAACTACAAGGTAATTTCACAGCTATTTTAAACAAGTTTTCAAAACATTTCAAGAAAATTATCGTAATTAACTAAACGTGTAAAGTCGCTCAATTAAACAACTGTTACAATGTAAATCCACAATCAAATCTGTGATTTACTTTACCACTGAACTGAAAGAAGGACTTGAAAATCTAAACGAAAGTCGCAAGGTTCTTTCCAGATCTCCTCAGCTTTGAAAAAACAAGTATGTCCTCGAACAAGGATTTCTTGCCTTCAAGCTCTCCAATATCTTCTATATGCGCCATCGAGATTGAAGCAATCCTTTTCCTTTTCATGATGAACTGTTACAAGCCTTCATTCCAAGAATGTATTACAATTATCGTATTAAAAATCGAGCGTACGAGGAACCAGCCGCCTGTTGTTTACTTCAGCTACAAGAAAAGATGGCATTCCGCCTTCCCCGGTCGGGTTGTCTTGGGACTCCCCTCACCGTCCCCCAGAGTCTGTGCGGACGGACGGACGGACGCTGACGTCAGAAGCAAAATTTTTCGGATCAACGGGTTACCAAATTTGCTTACCCATGGTGCTCCGCGAGCTCCGCTAGTATTATCTGCAACCTGATGAGTTAATTTCCCTGCTGAAGTTTGTAACGCTGGGCCCAGCTTATTTGTATAATTCTGTCGCAGGATGTTGTGTTTCGCATCACTGAGTGTGACCTATAGACCCTTTTCGTCATGAAACTGAAGTTGTAGCTTCTTTCTAGCTATGCAATATGTAATAGATGGCTGAACTCTGCTTCAGTCAAACATGTGTGAATAAGCTCGTCTTGAAACTGAGAGTTTCGTGTCTAGGAGCTTTATATCTTTCCTCCTGTTCTTAGCAAGTCTATTGACTGCGTGGTCGTGTATCCAATATGTACAGGCAAGACCATGGTTTCGAGCCTCCACATGGGTCTCATCAGTTGCCGGGATTGGCTTTGTGAGTTGCTTTTTATACAAGCTTATGTACTTTGCGAGAATGACAAGACATTCTGTTTGGCATAGGTTATCAGTCCACAAAAGCAACTCCAATCGTAGAAGCTTGAGAAGTGTGCCTCTGCTGCTCTCGAACGCACGTTATTACTGTTTGTCAGTTTATTGTATTTCACCTGTAATGTTCTGATTTTTTCATCGTGATAAGTTTTTCTTTGGGGAATAAAGCGCCCCTGATTTCTCCATATTCTGTGACAAGGACAGGTTGTAATTTATGATAAGGTCCGCTACTAAAATGGTATCTTAGCAATAAAGAAAAAGGTCTTTTGATTTTTTACTCCCCTTTGCAATCTTGCATTATAAAATTCACAAATCGAGAGAAGAGCGGGGAAGCCTTGGCGTAGGTACTGATGTTCTTCTGTGCGATTTCTCTTGATGCAATTTGCGGTTAAACTCAAACAACTTGTTTACATACGTCAAAACGCTTTGTGGAACCATGGCGAAACCATGCGCTTCATGTGAAAAGAAAACCAACCTTCTGAATCCACCTAGTCTTTTGTTTATTAGGGAAACAATGAAGACCACAACACTCGCACTGAGTATCCATGGAACGCCAAACAAATATTATTCAGACCGGAAACTCGGCGCCTAAGATCATTCAGTGCTGTGAGCTCCATGAACCTGCCACATCTTGTTAACGACGCTCACCTAAACATAAAAGCAATTTTAGAGAACGATTGATAACCTTTAAATTAGCACGAGTTTGCCATTCATTCTCAATTGTTTGACGGTTTCCTTTTCCCGTAATTCAAGCGTGGAGCATAAACAAAAGGATTTATTGGCGATCACGCAACTTGAGTTCTGTGTTTGTTCTTTTTTTTCTGTTTCTCGGGTTCGCCAAAAGTGAGCAGTTTTTCTTGTCGAGTGCGAAAAAAAAGGCACATTTTCTTTTGCCATAGTTTGCCGTTCATTCTAAATTGTCTGTCGGTTTCCTTTTCCCGTAATTCAAGCGTGGAGGATAAACAAAAGGATTTGCTTGCGATCACGCAACTTGAGTGTTTTTTTCTGTTTCTCGGGTTCGCCAAAAGTGAGCGGTTTTTCTTGTCGAGTGCGAAAAAAAGAGAACATTTTCTTTTACCATCACTCAGGGATAAGCATAAAATTAGAACGAGTTTGCCATTCATTCTCAATTGTTTGACTGTTTCCTTTTCCCGTAATTCAAGCGTGGAGCATAAACAAAAGGATTTATTTGCGATCACGCAACTTGAGTTTTCTGGGGGTTTTTTTCTGTTTCTCGGGCTCGCCAAAAGTGATAAATAACTCCTTTTAAAGAGTTAAAGTGACTCCCCCACTGGAGTTATTATAACCCCAGAATTGGAGTTAAATTAAGGAGTTAAAATAACCCCAAAACAGGAGTTATTTTTAACCTATAATTCTAACTCTACTTTTGGTGTTAAAATAACTCTTTGAAAATTACTGTGTAACCACGCATTTTTCAGAGATAATTGAGCTTAAATTCGGAAACAATTGCCATACATTCTTTGTATTTTAACGCTTTTGTAGAACTATGGCTGCTTAATTATCTCTGAAATATGCGTGGTTACCTACATTTTTCTTTTTGGAGTCCAATTACCCTTGCTAAGATCTACTTTTCCCCCATAGTCATAACCTTTGGAAAAATACCTCTGTATAAGGAGGCACCGTCCTTAACATGTAAATACAAGTGTAACATGTATTAACATGTAAATAAGAGTGATCCTGTGGTTTGTTTTTATTCCACTGACCAATCAATGTTCCATTTTAAACCTGCTTGACAGGTTAAGCAGCCGTCCTTAACGTTTTATGATTGTATTGGCGCCCTTATACATCGAGCACTGTCGCAATGCAAAGGATTATCCCACTTATCGGCTTCGCTTTACTATCAGCAGTGATATCACTATATTTCGTCGTTCGCATTGATTCAAATGCATTGTCGTGCATCCCATGCCCTACTTCAAAGAACGTTCCAATCGAGGCCAAAGTCGAAAACACAGAACCAAAAGGTGGTCGAGTTTACGTCGCCATATTTAGCGGTCGTTGGGAATTTCTTCGCGTCCTTCTTTCCTACATCTTCAGGGAACTTCGACAAAATGGTGGTGTGGTTGACAAGGTCTTATTTGTTATGATAAGATACACGAATGAGACACTTGGAAAGTTAAATAACTTCTCTTCTGTTGCGAACAGCATTTTCAACGAAGAAGTCTTTACATTCCTATATACACGGAAAGACTCAAAGACACATGTAGCTATGAATTTGCATCCATTCTTTGTACTGTTTTACTATCATATGCTCAAACATTTACAGCGTAATCCATCTGACGTCTATTTTAAAGTGGATGACGATATCGTGTATCTCCCTCCAAATGTTTTCAACACCATGTTAAAGAACAATAATTCGAGCGAATGCTTCATTCACTTCGGCAATATCGTGACTAACTGGCGATGCAATAGGTACCATGAAAAGATTGGAGTTTATGACAACGAAGTGAATCCAAAAGGATTAAAAATGGATGGTGGTATTTGGCCAAATTGCGGCTGGAGGAGTGCTGAATGCGCTGAGATGATTCTACGAACGTTTGTCCATCACTACCATAACAACAACTTAGGCAGATACAAGTCTGACGGACGAATTCTTTTAAATCTTCCAGGAGATCATGGGGCGCGCGTTAGTATAAATTTCATTCAGCTGGATCAAGACCTCTTCGATTACCAGAAAATGCTCGAGACCGGACCAATCGACGATGATGAAGTTTGGTTAACAGTTAAATTATCAAGAAAAGAGAAACGTCCGAATTGCATCGTAGGTAACGCTTTGGTGGTTCACTTCGGTTACGGCCCAACAGGACAAAAAATGCTGGACATTGGTTTGTTGAAAGAGTTTGAAAACATTGTTCTCTTGGAACTGAACGGGACTTTACCTAAATGGTTTCGGAAAGCTACGGACTTTCCGTGAGCATTCCTCTCTTCAAGCTGCAGAAGTTCTCAACAGCTATGATATGACTAATATGGGGCGAAAACAATTATTGTTGTCTTAAGGTCCAAAGAGAGACACTGAACAATCTTTTTTTTCATACAATGCAATACACTCTATACTAGTAATAGATTTTTCAACTTTTACTCGCCTAAACAACAAAGCAACATTTTCAACCACCTCCAGCTAATTCATGGCAAGTTGATGTACAGGACGCCGCGCAATTTTCTAAATTGATACTTACGCTGGTCTAGAAGGCTAGGAAGATCACTGTAAAATTAGTAGGACTAGATCTAGAATACTAGCCCCAACGTAAAGATGAGAAGACTACAGGTCAGTAATTTCAGCCGAGATCTCTTCTGCATACCCCTTTGGATAGTGATGCATATTCGCAACAGATATTATTCAGTTTAGTTTTCCGATAGTATAGATAAAGCCGCCCTCGAAAGCAGTAAAATAACAATTTCCAACCACATCCAGCTGATGCAGGCTTCGTTGCTATCGGGGATAAAGGTTGTGATTTGATGCTTCCGATAAGTTTTAGATGCGAAGCTCTCGCTGTGAACAAAACTGCGAACATATTTCGGTCTGGGTGGGAAATAAGTGATCCTATGCTTAGACTTAGGCCCAGTTCAAACGTCGAACTTTACAAGTGCCGAACCTAATTGCTATTTGGGTCGACCTGAATAATTGAGTTCGACAGTTGATTCAGACGTCGACCTTAACTAGTCAAACTTAATTCTGCAAAACAGTTGTAAACAATCATCAGTTACGCTATATCGGGTGTCAAAAAGCAGCGGAAAACAATTCACAGGAAAAAACAATCTTTTATTATAATAATAGTAGTATTTAGATATTAGTTTGCACTGTTCGTCAAATTTGGATCAGAATGCAGTTTCTTTGATTTTTTGTTATATCCTGTTATTTTCAGATTAGCTATCCATTAAAAATAACAAGCGAAACCAATTCGATGTTCATGCAATCCGTTGTGAAGTAATGATTCTTGTCTACAGAGCAGTTACAGTTTGCGCGGCCTAGTTCTCTTTTTAATCAGATCCTCAAGAAAATTAAGGCATGGCTTCAAATTTTTTGAGGGCGTGGTTATCAAGCACGTAGCAAATTGGCCACGCTTGAGAAAAAATGGCGTCGTTAGTGTGGCGGTAAGCTGAAATTGTCGAAGCGGTGGTGTTTATACGAGCTGTTTATTTCGGTCTGGATGGTGGTGTCTTGCGTTATGAATTATGGCAGTTATTTTGCTTTGGATCAGTCACTTCACAGGCGACTAAATGAGAACTGTTTAAGCATCTGGTCAAGTATATATGACGGGGTTCGCAGTACACGTTCACGCGGTAAGTCCGTTCTTCTTATTTTCTTTCTGTTTTGCCTAAGGTCTTTTCATACAGCTGTCGAAAATTTAAATTTTTTTTTGCAATTTGTTTTTTTAAAGAACCATTCGAAGTGGCGCACTTTTGTTTTACGAGTGGTTTTGGTCGTGTTTATTTTTCAGCCTATGTGCTGGCAAAACTGATTTTCTTCGATGTTCTCCCAACTAGCCCCCTTTTATTTTCTGTAGTCGTGTTAGGAGAATATATCAAACAAACTTGTACATCCTTTGGTTGCCTGTATTGCGAAGTTCTATTAAATAAAACGAGGTTTTTTCTAATAAGCAATCTAAAGATGCTTTCGTGTTATTAGTTTCTGCCATGTGTGTGCAAATTGTGTGCAGTTGAACATTTACGTGGCAATATTGAATATTTACAGCTCAGATTATCAAAGACAGATGATTAAACTATTATAAACTTCTAGGTGTTTTCATAATTTACACTGTGTTCTCATGTGAATCTTGTATACACAGGTTTCCTAAAGTTAGGGTGTATTTATTTTACATTTTTGCAAATGGTATATATTTTTATGAGGAGTTTCACTAATGTCTTAGGTAAGGAGCAAATTTATCATTCGTCATTAATGGTTTCGCTGGTGGGCTATAATTTATTATTTTAACTTTCTTTTTAAATGGAGAAACTCCAGTACAAAAAATAGCAAAATTGTGGTCACAGCCTTTAAATTTGCCCTGTACCCAGCCATTTTTGAAACCCCATATTTTGGCCCTGTAAACCTTGTCTACAAATGAACTGTTATCTTCCAGTGTTTTAGAAGTTCCTTAGATAAAAGAATTTTCTTGTAGATGGAGTATTGTCTCCCATCCTCTTTCACATCATTGAAATCTGGTACACGAAAGTCATGGTTGAGGCAAAATTCTTTTTCCCAGTTGTTATGTTCTTTTTTAAATGAAGCATGTTCTGCCAGAATTTTTGTCTGCATCTGTGTAAGAAGGTTTTTATACATGTCTTGGTGAAATGTACTCTTGGGGTGGCATTGCAGGTCTTTTCTTGCTCTGTCTAGCAGTAGGACATCATTTGTCTCCCCGAGAATTCTTGCAATGTTCTTGCAGAGCTTTGTTGTTATCTGCTTTGGCTGATGGCACTCAGAACTTGATTTATGATCTTCCTTTGCAACTTTCTGATTGCACTCAGGTGTAGTGACAGGGCTCTCATTTGTTGGGGTATTTCGGATGTCAGGGCTATTTACCGTGGACAATTGGTATCCATGTGAAATGGCAATTGAGGAGGCATTTGATATTTCATTTGATATTTCCCATGTTACTTTTATCATCACCGTTATCATCACCATTGCCATCTTGGTCATCAAACATACCAAGTTCTTCATCAACAACAGAACAGGCTCCCTCTAAACTGACCTCTAGTCTTTCTACTTGTTCTTCGATAATGTCATCTGCCTCCACATATTCTTCATTGTCATCAATGCCGTGATCTTGGTCATCATCATCTTCATCATCACCATCATCTAAAAAATTGGTGTGCATCACTTGAATGCAATCACCATTATCTCCATACAATCTTAGGACTCTGTGGGGAATTTTGATGTCTTCTTGAGCAAGACACATATCCCAACATTGCTTGAGGTGTTGTTCTTCTAAACTAAGCTCTGTTTATTGGGCCCTGAATGAACACCGCCATGTTTGGACCAATACGGTTATGAGCACAAGCTCGTAGCCGCCTTTATTCAAAATATCAGGTTTCAATAAAAAGTACTAATTACATAATCTGGCCCAGTATAGGTGAGGGCACAGAAACCGAAAACGTCTAATGACATATTAACAAACTTAGACCACAAAAAAAAAATTCTCCACATGAGACGTAAAATGATGCAGGGGTGTGTCAAATGAAGCTGACAGACTTCAATTAGTGAGTGGTTTGGATGACGCTGTTAAAGAATCTGACCCACCCAGTTTGCAACGCGCGCTTTTATTATTGTTATCATCCGGGACACCGTTGTATTCTTCCCATATTTGGGTATAGCTTTCATTGTCCTTCAGCGCGCGAGATTCTGGCGGAAAGGATGCAACTGGAAGTGAGCGATAGCGAAGAAGCTCTAAATATCACTGGGGACAATTTAAGTGGAGATGAATACGCAGAACGTCCTGCTGTAAATGCTTACGGATCGCCAGTGAACGTGAGCCGAATCGAACCACGGCTCGCCGTGATTGAGTTGCCGGACCAAGCAGCGCTGTTGTCGCTCGTGTGGTATGAAATCATCCCAGCTTTACATTTATCCGCTTCAAAATAAGAATATGCATTTCTTCCGATGTTTATTTTTAAAACTTAAACGAGACTGGCTCTGACATTGTAGGTTTGCCGCTGCAAAAACACATGTAGCCGAAAGAAGAGTGCGAGGTCGACAGGCTGCCCGTGTCGGAATGCCGACTCCAAATGCACGTCGAGTTGTCAGTGTGGAACGAGCCAAGCTGCCTGCAAGAATAGGGCCGTTGAAGTCCAGCCTGTATTCAACAACCCGAGCGCATATGCACGCCACCGAAGAGCTGTAGAAGAGTCTGAGAATGAAATAAAGGTAAACATAAGTTTAGTACAAATTATCGCAAGCAAGTGAGAAAAATTGGCACTTTTTGACAAATTGTTTGTAGCTGAAGTCTCTCTTTTCCTGTCTTATACGATAGGAGTTTGTGAAGAAGCTATCAGAGGTTGAAAAGGAAACCCTTCTCATCAGGGTACTGAGCCAAGGCCGTGGCAGTGTAGAATACGCCAGAGATCTACTAACAGGAGCAAATGATCCAGAGTCGGAGCCGCCAAAACCGGAAAATGACGCAGAACCATGGTGTATTTGTGGAGTGTGCCGGAGGATGCAGGACGAGCAGGAAAATGTTTGCTGCCAGAAAAGAACCTGTGTTACTTCCTATGTAATGTTCAACACGACCTGTTTAGATCGGGAAGTTTTGCAGTTGGCAATAAGAGCCAGGTGTGACATCCGTTCAGATGAGCCTGATTACTCCACTCAAAGTTACCGGAAGGCCGCATACCGGCAGTACACGTTGTGGAAATATGGAAAACTTGGAAGGGGGAATCGAAAAATTTTGCCGTCTTGTGTAGTTACAACCATTAGGCAAGCTTATCCAGCTCCAGATGGCAATTACATAGGTGCATTGAAACAAAGTGCATTTTGCGCTTATTTTCTTACAAAATTAGTACTTTCCCGAGATTCTAAAAAGATTCTGTCGTGTTTTTCTTTTAAGGCCCATTGGTGACAGTGAATTCACTTTGAAATATCAATGTATTATGATGCATATGGGTAATAAGAAATGTGCGAGTGATCACTATAGCCTGCCAGCAAGCTCTCTTACCCCCACCCGTCCGAGAGAGTTTGCTTGTAGGCTGTAACAAGTAAGGAAACATTCTCATTGGTGTTTCCATTCCACTGGAAATGGGGATTGAAGGCCTAATTGTCATTACCAGTTTTTATTGAAAAAAGAAACCTAAAAAATGCCCCCCCCCTTTTCTCCCCCCCCCCCCACCCAATGCAAAATGTCAACTGGATAAGTCTGGAAACAGTTGGAGAGCAGTTGTGTTAAAGCAAAGTACTTTTTCAACCTACCAGTTTTTTCTTGACTACCGGTAAACTTATTTGTAAATATTCTGCGCTATCATTATGCTGTAAAGTGCAGCTTATAGGTCCGGGGCATGCACAACTTCAAAAAGGTTGTTTTGTTGGCAAGTGGAAAATGTTTTTACAATAAACATTTTAGGGAGATCTGTAGTATGCTTATTTAGTGCAGGGAACATAACTGGTGTGTCAATAGCCTTTTAAGTATAATATGGGGGCTATAGCCTGCATTTTGTAGTATTGGCTGATGAAGTGGGGGAAAAAATTTATGTCCAAAAACCGAGAACACTTTGATTTGATATTGAGTAATGAAGTGGGGGTAAAAATTTCAAGACCCAGTTTTGCCCAGTATACATTGCGCGCTGCGAGCATTGGCGGCCATTTTCTTGATGTTGAAAAATCTGAGCATTATTGTTGGTCTTTCCAATCCGCTTCCATCGGCCGTCTCATTGATTGATCCTTGCTCTTAGGCATTCAATCGAGTACTATAATTGTCAGGGAACATTTCTGAGTGTCTTTTTTGTTGTTTTTGCTTAAGTTTTATCCGTAGTCTGGCAAAATATAATGTGATGTCTGTTCAAACATGTCGAATCCGACGCGAGGAAGACCGCGTTTAGCGGGTTCGGTCCGCCAGATAAGGCTTAGATCTTCTGTGTTTGTCCTGTGGAACGAAAGAAAGGTAGCACTTGGTTTTGAGGGAGCCACAAATAGTGAGCTTGCCGAATTTCTTCTTCATATACCGACGGATAGAACTTTACGGCCTGTGAGGTAAGCCCGAGTTTTTATTGTTTGTTATTTGACAAGCGAATCGTAACCTTCTTGTTTACGTGCTTTTCGAGTCTTTCAGCTTTAATCGTGATTTTTCTGACAATTTTTTGCAAACATTAATTTCAGCTGTGGAATTTTGGAGCCAGGTGAAAACAGAGAGATTTCTCGTGATCTAGACCCGTTGCTGTCTTCAACGCCTGTTCTGTCGACTGCAAAGCGAGGTCGTAATCCAGGAGCAAGTTCGGATTCGACGCCAGTTAGAGTGGCGAAAAAACGGAGATTATCTCTTGAAAGCAGCCATAGTGAAAGCTTGTAAGTTTATGTTCAGTAGTATTACTTTTTTGTGTTTATAGGGTATGAAGTTTGTCACTTATTAGCCCACAATAATTGTGTCCATAGCATGTAACACCCTCTGAGGGCGTGGGGAATTACACTAAAAGCAGTATATTATATTAAATATGTCGATTCCTGCAGGTTTGGAAATGTTCAAACCAAGCAAAATTTACAGCAGAACATAGATCTATATACAACAGCCCAGCTCTCAGCTGGCTTGGTAGCACAGTTAGTTTGAGTGTTGCATTGGCATCAGAGGGGTCATGGGGTTTGATTCCCGTTCAAGCCTTGTTTTTCTTTTACAACTTACTACTGGAATGCATGAGGTAAATTGGCTACCGTAAAGAGATCGAAAGCTGACGGTTTGAGCACTAGCCCTTCGTCAGCTTCCCTCTGACGCAGGGCTAATGCACAAGAGATCAGCTTTCAGTCTCTTTACAGTGGCCAATACCTTATCAACTCAGTTGATAAAATTAATCCAAAGTGTTGTGTTTCACTTCCCCACCAGTGCAGCACCACAGTTTTTTAGAAACTAACCCTTTGTTTACTACTGGGAAGGGCGTCCTCATTTCTTGTTTCAATTGCAGTCCATATATTGATTATTCCGTAATATATTCTCATACAAAAGAGCATCTGTTTGAAAGTTCAGCTACCAAGATGTATAGTGTATACCCTTTCCATGGCATCTAAAATACAAGTTCTATAAATGATCGTAACAGTATGTGTTGCTGCTCATTAGCTTTCTCAACTGATATTGTGATTACTTTTTCATTTTGCAGAAATGTTGATGTTACTGGTACAAGTTCCCACCTGAACAGCTCAAGCACTAACAAGCAAGCCAGCCATCTTAATTTAGTTCCATCTGTAAACTCTGTCATGGGCAATCCTTACTCCTCATTCAGTGACGATCCAAAGCTGTCTTCAGATGAAAGTGATGGTGACAGTGATAATGATGACAACAGTGATGATAATGGTGATGATGATGAGAGCAGGACAATGGATGCATTTGGAAATCCTTTTAAATTTGGAGACAGGTAATGTAACAGACTCTTTTTATTTTGGTGCACCCAGATCTTATGCTTAGTAGGTAAATTGTCCACAGATATTGTCAGTAGTCTATACTTTATTTTGGTGCACCCAGATCTTATGCTTAGTAGGTAAATTGTCCACAAATATTGTCAGTAGTCAGCAATGATTTTGTTAAATTTGCCTTTTACACAGGTTGGATTCGATTATAGAGGATCTTTGTAATGAAAGTGATGAAAGTAAAGATAGTGACAGGTAAACAGTATTTTCTTGTTTTATATGGTATAAATTATAACAATTTTGGACAATCATCTATTCATTCCTGCAAGGGATCAAAGCTAACTTTTCAGAAATTTTTTGCTTGTTTTAGGTAATTCTAGTTATCTATTTGATAAGTAATGTGGACCATCTTGGTTCTGTGCAGTAACTTCCTTATTGTATGTTGTCTGGTAGATATTTCACTGCTCTGCTGTCATAAGTAGCCAATAACTCAGCTGTTATGTCCAGCAGCTACAACAACGATTAGTTTGAAGATGCAGTTTAACTGAAAGACAATAAATATCACGGGTTTTTTTTGTTTTGTGACCATCTACTTTCCTAATGTGGAGACAGGCTTTGTTAAAACAAAATGACAACCCTGTGTTGACAGTATTTGAATGACAATGTTCAATTTTGTGAACTGATATTTTGTTCCAGTGATGGGGATTACTGTCTTTCTGATGCTGAGTGTGATGTAGTTGACATGAATATTTCCATAAGAGATGATGAAGCAACACTTACTGTGGTGGAAGACCCTTATTTGTCAGCTAGTGAAGTGCCTACCCAGTGCTCTGGACTTTCACTGACCCTGTCTGCAATCCAGTCATCCACACCAGCTACCAAAGAAGATGTACCCCATGGTTTGGACAGCAATTCAGCATGTTCATCCATTGCACTGCCTACAGTAGGTGAACCAGTCCCGCCCTTAAGACTGCCTGTCAGGGATGACACTGACCAGTCTTTTAACAACATACCAGCCCCTTCAGCACCTTCGCCTCCTGGTCACCTTTCCTCTGAGCAAACAGTTCCTAGTGTGGATAATGAGCCTATTTCATTAGGGCCTTCAGAGGTGCCAGAAGATGAAACTGTTGCCGGAAATCGATCAGATGTGATGAAGGCCCTGGAAAAGGCATTTACTGAGTTGTCCTCCATCAGTGACCTCCAGGATCTCGTAGAACTGCACAGTAGAATGCGTGTGGTGGTGTCTGTTGAAAAGCTGATTGAACTCAAGGGAACACATTGTTCAACAGTAGTGAAGGGTATTGTGTGTGGTGAGGCCATCCACTATTCTGCTAAGCATATTGGAGCTCGAGTGGATTTGGAGTGGAAATGTGTCAATGGTCACTGTGGCAAGTGGGAGTCATCTGAGGTGCTGACCACAAACAGATACTCCAAGGTGTATTTGAATGACTCTTTACTTCCAATTGCCATTGTGCTGTCCGGTAATAATTATGCAAAATTTGACTTGCTTTGCAAAGTCTTGAATCTCTCAAATGTGAGCAAGTCAAATTTTTGCAGCTTTCAGATGAAATGTGCCTTGCCTGTGGTGAAGGATGTATGGTCAAGAATGAGGAGCCTTGTTATAGAAATTTTGAAGGGGTACAAGTAAGTCTGTGTTTGTGGGGATGGAAGGAATGACTCACCTGGACATAGCGCTCGGTATTGTGTTTATACTCTATGGAGCATGTGTCAAAAGTTGTTGTTGACTTGGAGGTGATTGATAAGAGGGAAACAGGTGGGAATTCAGCAGTGATGGAAAGAGAAGGGTTGAGAAGACTTTTAGAACGCTTGATGACAGAGCTGCCTCTCAATGAGCTGTGCACAGATGCATCTTCTACAGTTATCAAACTTGTCAAGGATATGAAAGGTAACATGCTTTTAATTCTTTCAACCAGTTTTTGGGGTCACTTTGTTCACTCTTTATGTAGCAAATGGCTTTGCCTTTTCACAATTTCTTCTAACAAGTACTATAAGAAAAGTGAAGAGACCAGTAAGGAGAATTTATTTCCTTACATGTAATGTTGGGGCTTAAATTAGTTAAATGGCTCATATCTCTTAACTTACTGGAGGATACAAGTATCACAGAAAAAAGAATTAAGGTTATGATAGGTCAGTAAAGTATGATCATCCGGGTGAGTGTAGTCCTGAGAAGGAATGTTTGTGGTGACATTGACTGACATTTCAACAACCTGAGCAGAAGTCATGATCAGAGACTTCCACTCATGTTGTCGAAACGTCAGTCAAGGTCATCACAAACATTCCTCCTCAGGGCTACACTCACCTGGACGATTATAATTTACCGACTTATGATTTGAGTCCTGGGTTCAAACCATTTACAGTATTGAGGTTATTGTTGAACAACAATTGAGTGTTTCATTGAGCACACATAGCCACTAAAATTGTCTCAAATAGAGGCTTACAATAGAGGCTTAGATCCCCCAAAGACTAGATGCTAGTATTGATAATTTTCTTATTTCAAGACAGTAGTGAAGAAGTACATGTATTTCTATCAGGTGTTTCACCTGCGCTTGTTGATTTGGAATTGGAATCGAAAGAAAGGAAACATGCCAACTACAAATTCTTGTGTGTTGTATTTTTCAGGCAAATTTCCACTATTAGCTGAAATGTTTCATTCCTTGGACATTTGGCACAAAGCCAAGAAGCTGACTAAGGCACTTCACCAGGTAAATATGGTTGCTATTTGGAACTATGCTTTTAATGAAATGAAATGTTCCTTGCAAATTTGTTTAGGCAAGGCAGTTGTCAAAGGATCCCAAAGCTAAGAAGCTAGAAGCCAGGTCTTTCAAATGTAATGTGTACAGTCTAGTTGCCCATTAAAAAACAATTACGTGCAGAGATCAGTTCCTTTGGTAGCCTTGGGCCATCTGGCTCCTGTTACATGGTTGCCATGGTCTTTGCTTGTTTGTTTGTTTTTTGTTTCTGAAGGCACGTCTGTTGTATCATAGACATACATGTAGAAGATACAAAACATCAACCATGTTGTAAAAAATTATTTTCTTTCATCGGTTTTTGTGGCTATTTACATCAGGGGTGATATGTCTACTTTTCCATTGTTTACTTTAGGCTGCAAAAGTGAAAGGATGCGAGGAACTGAAAGATTGGGTTGATCCAATCATCAACCACTTTTGGTACTGCTGTCAAGTGGCAGAGGAAAGTGTGGAAGAACTTAAGGTGATGATCAACAAATTTAATTTTGCCTTAAATACATGTAATTCTAGCCTACACGATTTTTATTGAGATGTTCTTGTTTAGATGTTTTAGCAGATGGATGAATTATTGATTTTTGAAACCAAATAGTAATGTCCTTGTTCATGGTGCATGACTGTATTTAGAATTATTGACCCCGTCATTTATGTAGTTGGACTGCTGTCTAATGGCTTTTGCCTTTTTTTAAAAAATCAATATCCATATACTAACATATTGCTTCACTTTCAATGAAAAGATTACAAGAAACTGATTAAACTTTTCCAAGACACATTTTAGGGACTGGTCATTATTTAGAGGTGGGGGGAGGGCTGGTGCAAGTAGGGGCAGGTCAATGACTTTTATGCCGGAAAAAAGGGGGGCCACATAAATTTATGCACACATATTAGCTAGGGAGCTTTGTTAGAGGACCTTGAACATGGCCTCCCTCCATATGCACCAGCCCTCCCCCCTTCCCATCTCTACATAATGACCCGGCTCTTACACATTCAACTGATTGGCATTGTCCTTTCAGAACACATGGGAAGGAGTGTTGCATCATGTATGTGGGAACACACTTGGGCTGAGTCAGCATGTAAACATGGTCCTCATGTTGAAGAAGAGACAACAAGAAAACCCTTGTCAAAGTCCTCAAAGGCAATGGCTGCTCTACGCAAGATCGTACTCGACCCAAAGTGGCTCAGCAACCTACATTTCTATGTTCGATTCCGGTGAGTATTGTCTTTTTTTTTTGCTTGTAAGTCATACAGTCTGCTTTGCAGACAATTGATCAACACAGGCAGTTCCTTCCTAAGGTATCCAGGGTTTGGCACTGTTCTCATATCTAATCTCTCTTTTTTCCAGGCATACTGGTGAACTAGAAAATTTCAACAGCATGATGACGAAGTATGCACCAAAGAGGATGGCATTTGAGTATGTGTTACATCTAAGTGAAATGTTGTACAATCACATTAATTGATAATTAATTATGCAGAGTGAAAACCACTTTTTATTTTTGATGGGTGTCTTCTTGAATGTATTTCATTTTTTAGGCATATTTTATTCTTGAAATCATTTTAAAAGTTATTTTGTTGTACCTAATCACCTTTTTTTCCCTTCTCCCCCACCCCCACCTCCCCACTGTCTTAAATTGTTCTAACCCATATTTTTCATTCGCTTCCAGTTACTTCATTATAGGAGTACTCCTGAATGAACTTGACCACAACCACCTAATATTCACCTTCTTCCTTCTTACCCCCCCCCCCCATCTCATCTCTGTAAAATAATTGTAACATCCAAAATTTATTTTTCATTCCCTTCCAGTTCCCCATACTTCATTATGAGAATCCTCCTGGCTGCCATGGACCACAACTTCCACCTTTTTCGAAAGCCCAAGCAAAGCCCAGGCGGGGAACTTGTGGCACACCGAAAGTATTCAAAACGGACCCAGCGGTACCACGCTGAGATAGTGAAGGAAGACAAGGCCTACGCATACTTTCCATACATGGTGGCAGGGATGTTGGACACACGTAGAGGATTCCAAGGCAAGGTCTCTGATGTAGACGATTTTAATCCCAAACAGATTGCCCCGACCCTCGCCATGAAGGCCCCGCCACCAACCGAAGAGCTGATGAAAGCACCCTCTAGATTTTACTTGAAGCCTAAAGACACTGAAAATGTGCAGAAGTGAATTTGAATAGTTTATGACTCGAAATTCTGTGCTGACCTCTTTTTTTTTGTTCTGAAGAAGAACGTCATGTTTCTAGATAAAATATCCTTTACCAAAGGTACAGCACATGTAGTTTTGAAAGCTGCAACATTTGATTGTCTGTTTCAAATCAGATTCACTATATGTTCAAACAAAACAAAACAATAAATAAAACAATAGCATATCATTCTGTGGGGAACAACATAGAGTCACAGATGATCAGTACAGGTATTTTATTGATGAAAGATGTTTGTACCCTTGCAGCTATTGTAGGTCAATATGACTGTAATACTTTTATTCAACAGGATGTAAAGAACGTTACTGGAGTTATGAATCAACATATATTTTGAAAGTCAACATTTTGACAAAAGCGAAGAACTTCTGCACTACCCTCCATTATGTCAGTTTGTTCAAATATAAATATAAGATCAGAAACTAGCTTTTTCTCACCACTAGGTCAATGCAAAAATAACATATTGTAATCAACAGAATGCACTTGTTTGAGTAATCCTACCCTCTCCATTTCTCAGGTCTTGTGTATTTTGAGATACACATATATTGAGAGTAGAAGATTTCTTTGACTAAAAACATGTCTGCTACCAAAACTTTTATTGAAATAAAATAACTCAAATTATATATATTTGTTGTCTACCTGCTACCGAGGCTTCAATCATGACAATCTTTTCTACCATTTATATTAGAAGAGCAAATGGCAGGTCTGAACAGTAACAAATTTCAGTGGGATCCAGTTACACTACTAGGCTACATGTCAACAATTTTTCCACCACGAATCTAAGTAAGCCACACCTGGTTGAAGTTTGTAGTGATTTGACCTTGGTCAATCAAGGAAGAGAATATTGGTTTTGGTGTCAATTTCCAACATTTAGACTTGCAAATTACAAAGAGTGTTATAAAGATTTGCCTGGTGCTATAATTCGGGCCCTCTGAAATATCAATCAGTGTGATGGTCTCTGACCATTAATTTGCTCTAAAGCCCATGTATCTGCCATCTGGTGCAGGATAGTGTTCTCTGTTCCTACGTACAGCACATGCAGGGATGACCCTTCTGTTTCCCCTTCCTAATTTACCGTAGCGCCATAGGGCAAACTGCCGGTAACCAGCTTTGCGAAAGCTCTCCATACTGAAATTAAACTCGTCGGCACGAATGTCACATCGAGCCTTGATACAGACTTCTAGTATGTCTCTGTCTAAACAGATGTTTGTAAAAGCTGTATAGCTGGTGATGCAAGTCACCCTCTTACAACACACATTTTCCTGGTCATCAGGCATTGGCCTACCTACTCGGCATTTACACCACTCTAGAGTATCCTCTGCAGGTGGTTGTGGTTCCTCAGGCTTTGCACTAGCAATGTTTTTGGCAAAGTCGAGGCTTCCCCTACCCATAGAGAGAAGGTTGACAAGAATCTTGTCCTTTGTGACTGGATCAAGAGTAACCAAAAATTCCTGAAAAAACATAATTTACAATTCCTTAGAAAATCACTCGGGATTTAGAGGACCTTGCTTTCCCACCCTGGTCATTTGGATGTAGTTTTCGCTATGAATTAAGCATGTACTTGGGGCTCCAAACTTATGAACTCGCATGTTCCTACCTGATATCTGTCAATCCCTAGCCTGATATCAGGCCACTGCTTATTTGGGTTTCGCGCGCAAGTGTGCAGTGAGCAGCAAGCTACAAGTTACGAGCCGGCAAGCGAAGCGAAACCCAAACAGAGAACCTGCTAGCAGGATAATCTATCGCAAAAGAACAGCTCCAATGGAACAAAAATCATTCCTGTTTTGTGAATCTTACCGTTATCTCGTCTTGGGCATCCTGTATCTCTTGTTGAAATCTCGCTTCGCCATCAGCAGCGTGTCGGGGTTGCAAATGTTCTACACGTTCGGCAGTTTGATCTTCATTTGGCTGAAATAAGAAGTGAGCAGTTAGAAAGGGCATCAGACATGTATACAGGCCTGGAAAGTATCGACAGACTTTACCTTGTTCTTGCATTTTCCTTTGCTGCAAGCACAAAGGTCGTGACACTTGATGTTGGCCTCGCGACACTTGCAAGCACCTCTTCCTTTCTTCCTGGCGCAATGGCCTTTACAATCACAGAAAGATCATTCCTAAAATTAATAGCAACCAAAAAGACACAAGGTCAAGTTTTCGAAAACAAAACTGTGTATGAGGCGAAATGAAATGAAGTGAGAAATTTTCCATCGTAGTATCGCACGAATAACAACAAACCTCCGTTGTGCTATTGTCGGTTGTTTCCTGGTCTCCAACAATCGATCCGTAGGCATTCACAGCGACATTTTCTTCAGACAATACGGAAATTGAGATGGAAGTGTCCATGGCACATGTGTTTAAACAAAATTAAGGACAGCAGAAGCGGTAAAACAATCGATTCCCTTCCACGCGATCGGCCGCGATCAACTGTTTGCCGCGAGAAAAGCGAAATCCGATAAAACAATAGAAGCCTCGCTATCGTGTAGACCAAAACAATAATAGAGGCGCGTGAAGCATAATGGGGTAAACTGGGTCTTTAAGTTTTCCTTGCGAATCCAACAACCATGAACACATGACCAATCAGATGGGAGATCAAACCACAAGAAAAAACTGCAAGCCACAAACCTAATTATTGCTACAGGTTGTGGTTTTTTATCTAGCATCTGATTGGCTTTTACCTCACAACACAAGAATATTCCAGAAAAAATTCTAGTGTTCGTGGCTCCTGGATTTGCACAGTAACAAAGTACTCCCATTCACACAAGAAAAGGTCAACAAATCTGTTTCTCATCCATTTTAATGCTGAAAATAATACTACAAGTGACAACCTTTATTTACCTTTGTTTCATGATATGATGGTTGTAGATTTGGTACACTCGATGAATCATAATGTTGTGCATATATGTCACAATTATAAAGACTTCAATTCTTTCTCAGTCCTGTCTCCTGAGAATGAAATTTCTAATATATTTATTTCTTTTTACTTCACTGAAGTATTTCCACATAAAAAAATTGTGAATTTTGATAGACAATGATAATATTTACAGACAAAGCATTTTAACAAAATTCGAATTTTTCTCATGTTGAAAAAAGATCAAACAGTGATCAACCAGTAACACAAACATTCTTAGTTTAGTTACCCAGGTTACTACCCATCAGGACAAAATCAATTCATGACTTTTCACAGACTTCTCCCTGACAACAAAGGATGACCATTATGATGGCTTCTATGGTATGAAATCATAAAAACCAAATCACTAATAGACAATTTCTACAACTATAGGCCTTCCCATATCTAGAAATATATATCTGGTTAACTGAAAATAAAGTTCCCTGACTTTTCACAAAATCAACGAATTTAGAATTTCTCTGGCGTGATGGAAAATATCCCGAGTTTTCCCTGACCTTGAAAGATAACTGCTTTTCCTTTACTTTTCCCTGACCGTGGGAACCCTGTCTATAAATAGTCTGTTAACATCTATTCTGGTTTCTTTTGAGTCTGAAAACGTGACAATTTAGCTTTGACCAACTCTTCAGTTGAAGGGGCCCTTTTCATAGCTACTGTTGGTACAAGGTGGATGGGATTGGATGGGGAGACTTCAATGTGCCTGGTAATGGGATCTTTATCTTCTGCATGACGTCACAGGATGTATGCCTGAAGCAAAGCCAAATGAGGATACTGCTTGGGTTCCTTCACAGGTTCCACCCTCCAGTTTCCTGAACGTTTGGAATAGATCTTTTTGAACTGCCCTTCCAGGGTCTTGCGGAAAACATGGAAGTTGTGGTCCAGGGCTCCGAACAAAATCCGCCCAGTAAAGACCTCATACCTGAAGCATATTATAACATTCAGTTGAAGTTATTGTATACTTTGAAGCAGAAGAACAACGAAAATGGTGTGGGCAACATAACCTGTCTCCCAACAAACTATCATCCTAGTTTGTAATTTTTTCCCAACAGATTTCTTTCTATTTACATGAACATGAACTTACCCAAATGCAACCCATTTCAGAGCATACTTCAGAAGCATCGAGTTGAAGTTTTCTAAGTTGCTTGTATGCCTAGTTTAGATAAAATAACAAAAATTCAAGACTGAGCCATTATTTGAGTCATTTTTTAAATAGATATATACGGGTTATTGGTCAAGCATGAGATAAAGGTGGTGGAATATTGGCCAAATTATTTTATTACAAAATCAGGACCAAAACAAAGTCAAGATCCAGCTGTACTGACAGGTATAGTTTTTAATGTTTAACTTATTACTACTGATTTACTTCAGACAAGGCTTGCTTTGTACAAAACCACCAATAGGTGATGGCAACCTGTATAAAAAGTTACTATTATGTAACAGACAACCAAGCATATTGCCTACACAGGTTACCAATCACATAGCAGGATTGGCTTTATTTTGAGTGCTCACAGACCACGCCATATAACAGGCGTACATGTACATCCATTCAGATCTATTCAGCGATGGGTATGCATTAAGTCATCTAAAAGATCTGATGCGAGTGTAATCAAAAAACTGTTCGCCCAAAATGTACCTGAATAACACATAGTGTTCCAGACTCTTAAACCATTCATGGTCCAACACGACCTTCCGCAACTCTTTTGCAGCCTTGGAGTTCATGACTAAGTACTCCTTGCCACCTTCCACTTCAGTCAGTGGTCCATGGGAACAAGTATCTCCATCCCACTCATGCTCCCCACAGACATGGTGCATTATCCCTAACCACTTGTCCTTAAAAGGAAGACATAATACTTATTTTATAAGATGCCACAACATAAAATTGAATACTCTAACTTGCCACAAAATGTTAATTCGAGCAACCTGACCCAAAATGAAAGTCACACACCTTCAGCAATTCAATATCTCCATCACAAGTTTCCGCACAGTGCCAAAAATGGTTTCGCACTGGTTCAACCCACTGCAAGAGTTTTTCACAGCCCTTGATCTTCCAAGCCTGCAAAACAATTAGGTTCTATATTGAAAGAAGCAATATGCAAAACAGTCAAGCAGTAATTATAAATATGGCTGGTTCCCCTCGTGTGCATGATGAAGCAAATCCTGTGCCATGATAGGCTACTCACACAGGCAAGCCGGAGCCAATAACTTACCTGTTCAGGATTGCCTGTTGTCTGTCTGCCCAGTGAATCGCAGCTTGTTTGGTTAAGAAGGCCAGATATTGGTCTCATTCTTTTTTTCATGTTTATGGTCCCCGGCTTTGTCTCAGCATACCCTGGATGGACTTTATTATCTTACCCATGAATTTAGCCGTTGGCGTGCAGATACATAACAAAACAATATTTCAATTTGAATGTAGAGAAAAATACATATACACTGTATTTGAACTCTAATGGAAATATGAGAGAAATTTGGGATCCTCACTTTTGATAAGGGCCACTGTAAGTATCGCACATTGAACTATACTAAAATATTATTCACAATACAGGGATGACACAACAAAGAACAAATAAAAAAACCTCTGCTGCTCTCACAAGACACAAAAGCAAGTCACCACTATGTGTAACTGATGGGTCAGTCAAACAAATTCAAAGTTACTTTGAAAGCATTACTCCCTCCACCTACACCTACACCTGTAGTTCAACTACCAGGTGTGTGACATGAGGAAAATTATGTACAAAAATACCTGTAAATCCAACCAATAACAATCAAACAACATAATAAAGCATAATAGGTAGATAGATGGAAAGGTTAAACTCTCTTACTCCTCATCGCTCACAACTTCTGAGTGAGCGTGTCCTTCCAAAGTGGAGAAGCAAGGATTCCAACTTTGGACCTGCTCCAGAAGAGTCTGGTGACATGTGGCGAGCTCTTCTCCGGGATTCAGAGTGGATCGTGGAACTACCAGTTACATCAACTTCAATGCTAAATACACCAGAAATAGACCATATCAGTACATGCCGCACTTTTCGAAGTTCCGAAAAATGTACATGAGTTGTAACCATTTGCCAGAAAATGGAAGGGATGGACTATTGTATTTTTTATTGGGGGGGGGGGCAATTTTATTTCTTGACATATTTTTTCGTGACTGAAAGCTTTGAAGAACTTCGCATGATGTTTATTTCACTAGCTTGCAATATCTTTCTTTGCTTTGTGCTGTTATACACGATTATTACTTCTTCCGCAAAAGCTGTGCAGGAAATTTTTTTCGCATTTGCCCAGCCACCCTCATCAAAAATAAAAAGGTCCGTCACTAACATGAAGCAGAGACCAGATTGTGTTATTTGAGTCACACAGTTTCTGCTCGCGTTCTCAATCATAAGTTGCCGCCATGCCGCGCGTAATGTGGTCGTCGAATTTTATGGTAATTCCTTTGCTGAAACGGTTTGTACACCTTTTTGAAACCAGATCGTGATTGGTAAAATTTCATTGGACTTTGCAGCTAAGACTCTAACGAAGAATCTGCATTCTGTCGCGAGAATGCCAATGAATTACTGCAAGCGAATTTTATATTCTGCAAGCGTGAATAGTGAGTTATTTATCGATTCCGTTTCTTGATGCTCTTTACAGTGCCCTGCAAATTGAATTTGGTAAGTACCATTTTATGGAAGAAAAGAAAATTGGACATCGCTCACTGAGCAGGCCATTTATTTTGATTTCTACGCGCTTAAATATGACGAATAGATGAAGTGCGGCTGGAATTATGGATGTCCCGTGTGTATTTTTTCGATTTTTTCTTGGTGAGCTTTGCCACAGTTTCTGTCCTTGGCATATCACGAGGAGAGACGACTTCAAACTCAAAAGAAACTCATCAGACTTTTGAAGAGGTGGCATTTTTGTCTTCTGATCACTGATAGAAATGAATTGGCGGGAAATACGAGGTCACAGGACTCGCGTGTAATCCCCAATGATCAAAGCAAGGAAAAGAGCACCGGTAGTAGTAGTACATTCCGCTCGTTTGGGTGGTAATGCTGGCTTCTGATTGGTCGAGAGCGATCACGTGACTAGAGGAACTTCCGGTGAGGGAAACCGCTGACCAGTGGGTAAAAAAGGGATCGCGGGCTCATGGGAACCGGAAGTCACGTGTTTTGGAATGGGAAACCGCTGACCAGTGGGAAAATAGGATCGCGGGCGCATGGGAACCGGAAGTCACGTGATTTGGAATGGGAAACCGCTGACGAGTGTGAAAAAAGGATCGTGGGCTCAAGAGGAAGTAAAACCACTGAGAAAACGCGGGCTCAAAGTCCAAAGTCCAATTTTTGGAACGGGGGTGACCGGAAAACAAGACAAAATGAATAAATCATGTTTTATTGAATTGTTTTACAATAACTCCTTTGAGTTCCTATTTGATAAGTGTTCCTTTTATGATGAGTGTTCAGTTAGTGGTATTCATAGGGGTAACTCTTGAAGGTGCGGGGTTCAATGACTCGTTTGTCAGGTGAGTGAGCAAGGTTGATAGTGTAGGGAAGACTCATAATGCTCTTCATGCGGGGAATGACGTCACTTTGGTTCTTTCCCAGATAGTGCAGGGTGTTGTGGTCAGGATCAACTGGATCTGGGAGTAGTCCCCAGTATCCGCTCGTGGTGGTGTTCTCGTTTTCATAAAGAGTACCATTCCACCATCGATCACCAGGCCAGTGAACTTTGTTAACTTCCTCCCTAAACTCAAGGTCGCGGCTAAATCGTCTAGGGGTAGTCTCCATGACGGAAAGAGGAACAGCGTGTTGGCAGTTTGGGCAATGGGGGTTGTGAGACGGATTTGGGTTGGGTGTGTTGCATTCCATGGCACAGGAGGGGTGACAAGGTTGACCACAGCAGCTCAACTTGGCAGAATAGTAGACTTGTATCGCACAGAATACACAGGGGTCGGATGGAGGATCGGTAGAAAGAGACCTCCCGTGAACGTTTCGGTGGTAGCTAGGACAGGAGGACGCGTAGCAACGTTTCTTGAGATAGTCCTTGGCACAGGGGGTATGACAAGGTTGACCACAGCAGCTCAACTTGGTATTATCGGTGACAGGCGTCAAACAGATCACACATGGTTTGGGTTGAGCCATCACTTGTTGGGTTTCTGGACTGGATCATCGATGAGTGTGAAAAACATGAAATGGGACGGTGGTTTTTATAGAGAAACAAAAGGGTCACGTGGGAGGGAAGGGACCAATGAGAGAAAGACCCATCATGCTTTGGGAGGGGAAGAGGTGGGGGTACCCCCCTCCCCCCTCCTTAGATAGACCATGGTGCATTGCGCGAATCGGGGTATATAAGTCAAGCGAGGCCACAGGACGCCATTCCTAGCTTTGAGCCGGTCCTTGTTGACTTTTGTCAGTTGCGTAGGAAAACATGTCCGAAACGAGAAGGCCCTTGGGCTCCCTAGCCAGTTTTGTTAATGTGGGAGGTCCAGACTACTTGAGGAGGAGAGCGGGACAGGAGTTAACCCCGTTGGACCGCCATACGAGGCGGGTGATGGAAAGGCGGGAAGAAGCGTGGCGCCCCCTCAACAAACATCGCGTGGCGGCCTTCATCCGCATGTTTGTCCTCTGCTTAGTGGAAACGGAGAATGGTCACCCCCGTGGAGTCCCACACCCAGAGATCGTGAAGATCATGCACAAGGCCCTTATTACGAGGATGATCCCCTTTATTTGTCGGCGGATAGTGGCGACCATGGACGAGCGGTTTTGGATCATTAGTTTGGAGGATTTTAAGGAGTTGGATCATTACTTGACTGCTAACCTGCCACGGGTCCATGCAGCGGACCGTTGGCAGGAGATTGCGTATTTTTTTAAAGAAGTGGTGAGACAGCGGGAGGAGTATAAACGGATGGAGCAGTTGGAGAGGGAGGCCACGGAGAGTGTACGACGTTGTTTAGAACATTGAACTTTTTTTATTCCTGTTGATTTTTTTTATTGTGAGACAAGACGCATGTGAGTCAAGAGCAACTATTTATGATGAACGTGCAAACTCAGTGTTGTCAGTTTTTTAAAATTTTAATTAAAAAGAAGAGTTGATGTTACAAAGGGTGGTTGGTCTTCTTTGCCACGCGGGTGGGGTGTTCCTATTTACAATTGAAAAAAGCTATCTACAATTTTGAAAAAATAAAAAGTAAAAGCTATGTACAATGGAAAAAAAACTAAAAACTAAGAAATTGAAAAAAAGAAAGCTATGTACAATTCCAAAAGTAAAAACTAAGAAATTACAAATGAAAGTCTTCCAGTTCCATGCGTAATTGATCAATGTTCTCGGGTAGACAGAAGGTGCGGTTGAATAAGGCTTGAATTTCGGCTCGGGTTTTCTCGTCCACATCCCGGGATCCCACAATAGCACTGCTTTGATGAAGGGTGGGCTTTTTAGGTCCCCAAGGGACAAATTGACTGCCAGTGACCAGGGTGGCGGCATTCTCATTGACTTGGTAGTAATGGTCCGAGCGGTACCATGATTGACTGGGTATGTCAAACAGGTAGACGGGTTTGCCTTGATCCATAGCCAATTGCACAGTCCAACCAGTGCCTCCTTTCACGCGTTTATGATCCGGTTCCAAGATGCCAAAGGCATAGATGGTATGGGCTTTTTTGGCCAATTGATAATTGCGTTGCAGCAATTGCAGGGTGTAAAAATGACTGGGCATTTGTTTGCCTAGTTTCTCCGCCGCCTGGTGAAGATGGGGGTTGGCCAGCATCAGGACTTCCACCGTAGAAGGGGTGATGAAAGTGGATCGAGGATGGTTCGGGGGGACCAGGACTTCTAGTTGCATCCCAAAGTGTTTGGCATGTTGTTCCACAAGGGCATCCGTACCTTTGGCTCCCCCTGTGTAGACCACATGGCCATGACCCACTTGCAGTTCCAAGGCACCGAGATCTTGTTCTCCGATCATGTCAATGTTGGGGGGCATGGCTTTTGAGAATGAAGATCTAGTGACCAAGGGACCGTCTTAAATAGGGACAACGGACCAATGGGAAGACAAGAGGACCTTATTTGGATTGAACAAGCTGACCAATGGGACGATAACAAGTCCTTATATGGGTAGGATAAGCTGACCAATGACAGGCAAGGGTCTAAGGTATAAAAAGGCATGGTCGGTAGGGGTGACATCAACCTTGAGTACGATGTCCACCGATCGGAAGAGAAAATCAACCCATCCCCCAGAGGGGAAAAAGAAGAAGAAGAGCATTCAACATATGACGCCCGTGGACTGTGATCCTGTGGTCTGCGAGGTCGTGGAAGACACCCGAGCTGCTGTGGAAGATATGATGAAAGAATTGAATGATATGGTGTCCCCCCAGACATCCCCATCTGAATACATGGTGACGTATGTCGAAGATCCTCCTCCTAGTTCGGTGGACGCTATGGTATGTCCTTACCATGAGGTGCGTTTGGAGGCCCGAGAATCTCAAAAGGGATGGAAGTATGTGAAATGTCCCATGCAACCGTGTTTGCTGTTTTGTGGTCAAGATCAAGTTCTGGAGTATATGAAAGCCGTGTATAGTCAACCTCATGTAGAAGTGTTGGACATGTGGGGTGGTTTACAATGCTTTTGCCGTGAACCCGCCACGCTTCAACAGAGTCATTCGACCCAGAACCCCGATCGGTTGTTTCTGACTTGTTCCAAGAAAACGTGTGGCTTCTTCCGATGGGCCGATCAACCCTTGGGTTCCAAGTACTGGACGTGGTTTCATGACAACCCTCCCAAAAAAGCCGATCAACAAGCTGAAGCACCCACCCGTGATGCTCAAGGATATCCCAAGAGGGGCTATGACATCCCTGGCCCTCCAGTCAGAAGGAAAGAGGACGTGGAACGAGAACGACCCCTGACAGACTATGAGAAACAATTGTTACGAGAAATTCAAGAGCTCAAGAACCGTCAAGAAATGATGGTAGCCCCAGCTCCACCACCCCCCAAGTACAGTGACAGTGTTGAGAACTGGCAGAAAGGTCTAGAGACCATCAGTTGTGGCCGTCTAGGTCTCTTTTAAATGAGAGAACGAATAAAATTTTTTATCAATGTCACCATGGAGTCTGTATGTGATGCGTGGGAGTCTGTCTTGTCCCTGGGGCAATGGCAATGTCATCAAACCCTTTGTCAAGTCTTATATGATCACCAGCCCGGGTCTCAAATCCCCATACCCCCTTGTCCCCAGGACACGCATCCTCTCCACCTCTTTGAAGAAACTCATGTCGACCGCAACCTATATCGATGGGTGGTGTTTGTCTTATGGTTAAAAGATCACCCAGAGGCATGGCGATGGTATCGAATCATTCAAAAGGCGCATCCCCACACGGTCCCCACCATATCGACCTTATGGGATGAATGCCAAAAAGTATGGCCCCTCGAAAGAAAAAGGTCTCCCCATCATGGTTGAGTCAGTACCACGATCCTCGAGCCCCCGGCAGTTTAGGAGGGGTGCAACGATTTGCTAAAGCCCATCGTCTCCCCTTGAAAAAAGCTCAACGGGTCTTGGAACGGGATTTGGCCTATACGTTACATAAACCACGACGTCGTCGTTTTCCCACCGTCCCCGTGATCGTAGGGGGGTTGGATGATCAATGGGCCGCGGATTTAGTGGAAGTGCAACGTTTGGCCAAGTATAATCGGGGTATACGCTACTTGTTGACCGTCGTGGATGTGTTGTCCAAGTACGCGTGGGTCCAACCGTTGAAAGACAAAACCGGGGTGGCGTTGGTCCATGCCTTTGACAAGATTTTGAAAGGACGTCACCCGAATCGATTGCAAACGGATCGAGGGAAAGAATTTTACAACCGGACGTTTCAACGATGGCTGGACGAGCAAGGCATTCAACATTTTTCGACCGAAGGGGATGCCAAAGCCAGTGTGGTGGAACGATTTAATCGCACCTTGAAAGAACGGTTGTACCGTTATTTCACCGCGGCCAACACCTTACAGTTTGACGATGTCTTACCCGAGTTGGTGCAAGGGTATAATGCCACCCGGCATCGAAGTATTGGTATGGCCCCTCAAGACGTGACGTGGGACAACGAAGAAGCCGTGTGGAAACGATTGTATGCCCAACGGTTGAAAGACCAGAAAAAACCTACATTCAAAGTCGGAGATCGTGTCCGTCTCAATAAGATTCATCGTACCTTTGCCAAAGGCTATTTACCCGGTTGGACCGAAGAAGTGTTTGTGGTGCATCGGGTGATCCCGGGATCTGTGCCCACGTATAAGATTCACGAATGGGATGAGACCCCCGTCCAAGGTACGTTTTATGAAGAGGATTTACAAAAAGTCCATGTATCCGAGGTGTTTCGCATCGAAAAGGTACTTAAGCGACAAAAAGATCGTTGGTTGGTCAAGTGGAAAGGGTGGCCCGACAAGTACAATAGTTGGATTCGTAGTCAAGACGTCACGTCTCTCCAACCACCCCAGAGGAAAAGCCCACCCAAACGACAACTGAAGACTAAAGAGACAAGCCCACCCAAAAGACGACGCGACTAAACAATGACGTTGGTGCCCAATTCTTCGTTTTACGTGACGTTGATGAGTCATGCGAGTACCAAAGAGTTTCCTGGGAACAAGAGTCATCATTTCAGAAACCGATTGCCTAAACCCATCCGATTTGTGGGACGAGGATGGATGGTGGGTATGGTGAGTTTATCCTTACCCACCATTCCCGTGATAGCGGAAGAAGGAGGCGTGGGTGATTCCCATCCTCTGTTGTACGTACGATGGCACGAACGGGTGTATGCCCAAGACGATCAAGGCAACGATCGATGGTGGCATCAACGTCGCGAACTCACTGTCTACGGGCGAGATATGAGAAAGGAGATGGCCTCGTCGACGGGATCGCACTTTTTTCATCAACTGGTGTACCGTTACGTGCAAGCCCGTGCCAAACAAACCGAACCCAAAAACAAATGGGCCGAGGACAATGGCGTCAAATTATACCCGACCTTTGAATGGACCTCCGAAGGGGATTTGGTGTTGAATACCGTCAATGTGGATTACACACGACAAGTAGCACACGTGTCATGGGGCAGATCCTTGGCGCTGAGAATGGGATGGATTGAACAAGTGTCCCCCGGCCAGTATCGATTGGGTCCGAATCTCTTGCAAGAATTTCATTCGGACTCCATTCCCACCCCGACGGATATCCGCGATGCCGCCAACAACCCCATCTTTTGGAAAGTGGAGGGGGATTATCTGAAATTGAGTATGACGTGTAATTGGCGGTTTGTGAATTTGAACCAGACCTTTCGTCCCTCGTTGGAATTTCCCTCCACGCGTCCTTTGCACGTGTATTGTGATGTAGGCACCAGCAGTATGGTAGGGGGCCGCATCACCGATCTCTTACGAGAAATCAAGTACCAGCCTCAAAACACCACCCACTTTGAACCTCGACATATTCAATATATCCCAGTACGCAACGAAGTGGTGGAAATCGTCGAAATCCAGATGGCCGAAACCAATGGAGATCTGGTGAAATTTGGTGAAGGCCATGCCCTCCTGACCCTCCACTTTAAAAGGGAAGTGGTGGTGTGAAGAACAAAGACAACATGTCGTTCTACGTGACGTTACCGAGTCATGCCAACCGACGTGAATTTCCCAACAACCAACCTAATTCCTTCAAGATTCGTTTACCTCAACCGTTACAGCTCACAGGGGGTGGATGGCAAGTGGGGTTGAGTGCCATTTCCTTACCGGATGCTCGCGTCAATTTGTATGAGTTGGTGAAGAAAAATGGGTACGTCATGGGGACGTCCTGGGGCCAAACCTATCCCAAACCGGGTGCAAAAGACGAGGAAATGACCTCGCGAGTAGACACCGCGCGAAGCATCATCAATGACGTCCAAGATTTGGATTGGGTGGTGGATGGCGTGAGTTTCATGAAAGCCATCATTACTCACTTGGAACAACAACGTATGGAAATGGCCATTCAAGGGGGTCGGTTTACCAATGATCAAGGCAAGCACACCTACGTCAAGTTCAAGTGGGAAGGCGAGGATCTGCTCATCGACAACACGAATATCTGCCATTGCGGCACCGACACGCCAGCCCTGACCATCTACACCAAGTTGGCGCTCAAGATGGGATGGTTACGTAAAATTGACAATGTGTTGATTTTGGGACCCAACTTACAACAAGAATTCATGGGGGATCAAATCCCCAACATGACAAAACCCGCTGACAACGATTGGAACGATGTCAACGACGATCAGAGCAAACCGGTCTTTTGGACGGTGCGTTCGTTTTTACCGGATTATTTACAATTGAGTATGAGTTGTAGTTGGCGTTTCACCAACTTGAATGTAGCGTTTCGTTCCGTGGTGGGGGAACCCACACGATCGTTGCACGTGTACTCCGACGTGGCAGGCAGCACGGTGGTGGGCAATCGCGTGACTGATTTGTTACGTGAAATCCAGTACAAGCGAGAAGCACGCGGCAACCTGTATTTTGAGCCGTTGCACATTCAATACATGTCTCTTCGTAACGAGGTGGTAGAAATGATTCACGTTCAAGTGGCTGAAACGATTGGTAGAGGAGGAGACTTGGTCAAGTTTGGTGAAGGTCATACCATTGTCACGTTACACTTCAAAAAGACATAAAAAAGAGAGACGAGAAGGGAACCCAAATCAATCATGCCTCCGAAACGACGACGACGACGACGACGACGCCGACCACAGCGTCCACAAGCGGGGGAAGGGGTCAACGCGGTGATTGCCGGGATTCCTAAGGCCGCTTGGTCCATCACCAAAGGGGTAGAAAAGTTAGCCAAAAAGAATTACCTAAGATCAACGAAGAAACGTATGGAAGAAATGCGAAGTGGGAAACGCAAACGGTGGGCGGGGGAATCGTTTACGTGCAACGTCATGTGAGTATAAAAAGAAAACAAGGGTTGTGAAAACAAACAAAGATGCCCAAGACAAGAGTACGTCGAAGGAGACGAAGAAGGCAACGAGGGGGTCTCTTGCCCCTGGCCGCCCTCATTCCAGCCTTGATCGCTGGAGGAAAAGCTGTGGCGTTGGGTGCCGCAAGTGGTGCCGCGAGTTACGGGGCTAAAAAAGGGTTGGAAGCCGCTTTTCGGAAAAAACGACGATGACGGTATAAAAAGGGGAGTCCCATGAAGCCCAAACAAAACGTTTATCCCTGGTGAAGAAGACACCATGCGTGGGGGAAGTTTGACACGATTTCGAACCGACGAGTGGTATGATCAACAAGGCAAAGGAGTGATGACGGATCTGATGCGTGGGGGGTTGCAAGGTCTTATAAGGACGCGAAATCCTTTAAAATTGCCTAGTAATATCAAGAGAGGCTTGGAAACGGGTTTGACACGAGGTATCAAACGCAAAGCCGAAGACGTCCTTAAAAAGGAAATCACCAAACAAGCCAAGAAAGCGTTGAGTCATAAGAACGTGAAAGACGCCGTGCGTGTAGCCACTGCCTTATTTCCCAAACAAACCAAACGTGCACGTGATATTTTGGGAGTGTGAACATGGAACCCGTGCATTCACGACCTCGACGGATTCGTAGTAATCGAGGGTTGTCTCAATGGGGTGGACTGTATCCGTTTTGGAAACTCATGCGACGACGACAACGTGGTGGATGGTTAAGTCCCGAGGTCATGAGAGTCCCCGGGTTTGATTTGAGACAACGTTTAGCACGACGACGCTATAAAAACCCCTCACGACGACGACGGGGTACCACTCGACGACGTTAAACATGCCTGACGTGAGTACGCAAACCGCCCCGGCTCACGAGCGTTCCGAAGGGACCGTCAACCCTGCCTTACGGATTTTCAAGGTGCCACCGACCGACATTAGCATCAATGCCTATCGCATGGTCACCATTCAACCCACCACCACGGGTATCAATCCCATGGAATTCATCATACCGGGGTTGGACGATTTTGTGGATTTGGGACGCAGTTACTTTACCATGGAATTGAGTTTGAAAAAGGATGATAACGGGAACTTGGTGGCCGCGGAGAAATTGTGGCCCGTCAATAATTTGGCCCATTCCATCATCAAACAAATTGACTTGCAGTTGAATGGCACGTTGATCAGTCCACAATCCGACACGTATCATTACAAAGCTTACCTGGAAACCTTGCTGAATTATGACCGCGAAGATGGCAAGACCGTGTTAGGACCCCAAGGCTGGTACAATCAAGTGGATTTCCCACCCCAATGGAAGGACAACAATACCAACAGTGCAGCACCACATAATGACTACCGGGATCTCCCCGCCAATCACAAAGGAGCCTTGGCCGCCATGGTAGCCGAAACCGCCAAGTATGCTGCAGGTGCCACCCACAGTCTAGTGTTTACCCCACACTTGGAAGTCTTTCACACTGGCAAACTGTTGGTGCCAGGCATCGAAATCAAGATGAAATTTCATTTCAACGGCCCCAGCCTGTTTTTGAATGGAGTGGCTCTAGCTGGCCGATTGATGGAAGGGGATGTGAAACTACGGTTTCATCTCTGTCAACTGCGTTTGAATGACGCCATCTACCAGAGTATATCTGAAAAAAGACACAATGAAGGCCAAGTGGCGGCTTACCCGACCGTCCGCAGTGAAATCCGGACTTTCAGCATGCAAAACAACCTGGTCCGCTTTGATATCCCGAACCTGTTTCAAAACAGAATACCTGACCGATTGATTGTGGGGTTACTGGACAGCCGTGCCTTCAATGGAGATGTGACCCGAGATCCTTTCTGTTTCCAGAAATTTGGTCTGAGTTCCATTAAACAGATTGTCAGAGGAGAAGAGTACCCTTATGAAACCCTCCAGTTAGTGCACAACAATGGCACCCGAGATAATCTAGGCTACTTCCGTTTTCTGCAAGCCAGTGGTGCTTGGTGTAAAAAGAAAGGCAATATGGTAGAACTGCTGGATTGGGGCCACAGGAAAAATTGTACCTTGTTCATGTTTGACAATGTGGCCAATGGATGTGCTGACAGTCAAAACCTCAACCCCAAGCAAACGGGAGATTTACAACTGGTCTTGGAATTTGGAGCTGCCCCCGGTGTCAATATAACCGTACTCGTGTATGGAGAATTTGAGAATTTGCTGGAGATTGACAGGAACGGAGCCGTGTTGTATAACATTTACCAGCACTGAAGATGGAACATGTGGCCTTGAATAATGTACAGTTGGATTATTTAGCCCGAGACGACCCCCAATTGAACCCGGTCTTTTACGGGACGGTGGCCTGTGATCGTTTACCCAAGACTCCTGTCAAGACTACCCCTCAAGGGTACATTGTGAATACCGACCCACACGATCAACCGGGACAACATTGGTTAGCGGTGTGGACCGATGGAAAGGTGTGTGAAGTCCTGGACAGTTATGCTTTGCCCATGGACACGTACGTGCAAGCTACCCCGTTACGAGATTGGATCGTGCAACATTGGAAGTATGTGGTGACCAATGGCAAGTCCCTCCAAGCCATTTCAAGCAAGAGTTGTGGTGATTACGCCTTGTTGTACTTGAAAGCCAAAGCCCGTGGACGGACCTTGCAAGCGTTTTTAAATGAGTTTTCGGATCATGATTATGTTAGTAATGACCATCAAGCCGGTCAACGCCTTCAACAATTGATTGTAGGCCAAGAAGCCCGATGGTATCAACTCTGTTGTCAACCGTATCATCAATGTAATGCTTAAATAAAATTTGTTGGAAAAAAGTGGTGTCGGAGTCGTAGCTCAGTGGCTAGAGCCTTTGGATCCCCCCTCGAATACATGAGGAGGGTCGTGCGTGGGTTCGAGTCCCACCGATTCCAATAAAAAGGTGCCTTTTTTTTTCTAAGGGTAGTTCGTCATCATCATGCAAACGGGGAAACCGTTTCGTTTTCATACCCCCTCCTCTATCTTGGTGGTGGGTCCTTCGGGATGTGGCAAAACCGCGTTTACGGAAAAACTCTTGGTAGACAACCCGGAGTTGTTTGAAACCCCACCGACCCAAATGCATTATTGTTATGGGGCCTGGCAAGATCGATTTCGAGGCATGCAAGATCAAGGGGTGGTGTTTCACGAAGGGATTCCCGATCATCAGGCCTTAGTGCAATGGTTCCCTGAAGGACAGGGGGTCCTGGTCTTGGATGATTTAATGGACGAAGGCAGCCATGATAAACGCGTGTTGGATTTATTCACCAAACATTCACATCATCAAGGGGTGACCGTCCTATACTTGTGCCAAGACATGTTTCCCGTGGGTCGCTATGCGAAAAGTATATCCCGCAATGCCCATTACATTGTGGCGTTCAAGAACCCCCGAGATCAATTAGGGGTACGCAATGTCATGCTGCAATCGTTTCCGACCACTTGGAAAGACACGTTGGAGACGTTTCATCAAGCCACCACACGACCGTATGGGTATTTGGTCTTGGATTTACATCCGGCCTCGTCCGATCAACAACGTGTGTTGAGTCACTTGTTAAAAGACGAAGGATGGACTCGCACCTATCAAAAACGACTATAAAGGCACCCCCCTTGGAACAGGTAAAAAGAGAAAAGCAACCATGGCCGATGATGACCGTCAACCTCCGCAATCGTACGATACCGTGTCCCCTGCGGGGGTGGGGGCGGCCAGTGGTAATCAAATGTCCCCAAGCGCCTGGCAAGATTTGTATTTCACGGGAGACCAAGGCCTTCTCGACGTGGCCATGGAGGAAATGGAAGCCGAGCCCCTCTTTCAGTTTATGGAAGCTCTCCCCATTACCGGTAGAGATGGTGCGCCCCCTGCCCAGGCTTCTTCCCCAGCAGGGGTAGGAAGTCCAGGAAATCAATCATTCCAAAGCCCCCAGACCAGCCCGTTGTCTTCTGGTGCTCGAACCCCTGCGACTCCTCCAAGCGTACCCTTGGCAGCGGGTGTTCGAACAGCAGCGGGTGCTGGGGGTAATGGTAATGGACGTGGTGGTGGACGTAGTGGACGTGGTGGTGGTGGACGTGGTGCTGGTGCTGGACGTGGACGTGGTGGTGGTGGTGGTGCTGGTGGTGGTGGTGCTGGTGGTGCTGGTGGTGGTGGTGGTGGAGGTGCTGGTGCTGGTGGTGGAGGTGGTGGTGGTGGTGGTGGTGGTGGAGGTGGTGGTGGTGGTGGTGGTGGTGGTGGAGGTGGAGGTGGAGGTGGTGGTGGTGGTGGGGGTCGTCGTGGACGACGACCGAGACGAATACGAGGACGACGACGAAATACCCCCACTTCCCCTTTGACACCTGCCTCCAATCCAGCTACCCCTCGAGGATCTTGGACATCTGGGAGTCCACCCCCTCGCACCTTGCGTCAAGCGGATTTACAACGACGTTTACGTATGCTGTTACAAGATCAAGAACAGTTGGCCCAAGGACGTGAAATTGCTAATGTCACCATGACCAATAGCATTGTGACCAGTTATAAACAAGGAGGAGCACCGAGTGTACAAACCTCGTCGTCCCGTGTTTCGCCGTGAGGATGAAAACCGTCGTGTCGTTATTGAATGGATCGAAACAGCATGGTCTTCCCTTCCCCCCAGAATTATTACAACGGATGGATTCCTTGTATGCTTTTTATCATCAACAATGGTGGTGTTATCGAAAAATGTTGAATCATTACAGGTGTGTCAATGCCTTGTTCAATGGGTTGGCCTTACTCCTGATGGCTGCCGGCATGATTGCGGGCCCCCTTTTGGAAAATAGTACGTTGGTAGCCTGTTTGGCGGCGGTGGGCACCGTGGTCAAAGGATGGAATGATTTTAAACAATACCGATTTAAAGTGACCATGAGTCGGTTTGCGTTTACCACCTATGCCAAAGCCTTGACCGAATTGAAAACCCATGTGCGGGGTATTCCCTTGGAGGATCTGGAACGATTTTTAATCAAGATGCAAACCTTGGATGATACCATTGTGGATTTCACCCCTCCATTACCTAAACGATGTGTGCAAGATTACCATGGTCATTTTGTGTACCAACCCTTGGAAGCCCTATGCTATGTAGACGGATGTCCTCGTCCCTTGAGACCCAAAGACTATTGGATCCATAAAAAGCCGCTCCCTCCTAGTCCCACACTCTTAGAACCATGGCCGTCCAACGACGACGACGACGCAGAAAAAGGAAACAACGAGGAGGGGCTTTAATGCGTCGCAAACCCCGTTTGGTGGATAAAATTGCCCATGGCATGAGTATGTTTCTATCAGGTCCCGCCCCTGGGTTTGGACTGGCTTTAGGCAAATTAGGTGGCCAAGCCTTGAAAGGCATTACCGATAATGTACAACATTACCGACGACAACGAGGTGGGGGTTGGTGGCAAGATTTCAAACGCAATACCCGTCAAGGCTATAAAGAGACGCAAGACCTCATCAAACAAGACAAAGCCCTTCAACGTCTATTGACGGGTCGACCATGGTGAGGAGGAGAAGACGACGCCGTCGTCAACGAGGCGGTTTTTTAAATCTATTGGTGCCCGCTATGGTAGGATTGGGGAAAGCCGTGGCCTTGGAAACGGATAAACGTATAAAACGCACGATTCAAAAAGCCAATCAACGGTATCGTCGTCGTCACCGATAAAGGATGCAACGTCTTCGACGTCAATTCCCGTTTTTACGGTCCATGTTACAAGAAGCCAATGGTTCCAAACGTCAAGAGTTGTTACAACATGCCAATGCCGATCAAATCAATGCTGTGAGTGAACTGGTGTTGAACTTTTTAAAAAACAAGATTCCCGTCACCCCACCCATGCTGGCTAAACTTCAACCCTATAAAAAGGTACTACGTGATTTGGGACGTCGTCGACATTCCGTCAAAAAACGTCGTCAGTGGTTAGTCCGACAAAAAGGAAGCGGATTGTTTCAAGGACTTCACGAGGTGTTATGTCAATGTGTTCGTTAACCCTCCCTACGTGGATGACTCTATTACAAGAGGCCAATCGGGCCACCGACCAGTGGAAAGACGAGTGTCATTATTGGAAGCATAAATATCACCTGTTGTATCGAGAGTACCAACACATCTTGAGGGCCCGTCTTTGTAAGAGTTGCCGTGACCAGGAAGACGGGGAACTTTGCCCCGACTGTAGTCAACGACCATGGACGAAGTGTACATGATTCCCCAAAAGGACTTGGAACAACTCATTCAATATTACAAAGGAGAACTCACCGAAAATGCCTTGTTGAACAAAGCCGCGACGCTCGCCGCCAAAAAACATGTGTTATTAGCCAACCCTCAATTACCCCCAGCCTTGGTCAATGCTCAAACCAAACCGTTGAGTCAAGAATTAATCAAGTTAACCAAACGCATTCGTCAATTTCCTGGCGGGGTAGGGGTTGGTGCCCCGGGTGCCCCGGGTGGTCCACCGGGTGAAGAAGGTGAGGAAGAAGCCGGGGATTTGGTGACGGGACCTGTGGAACAATGGTTGAAGCGCATGATAAAAGGCAGCCCGTCGACTCCCAAACCTCCCATTACCCCTGCAACCAAGAAAGGCAAAGGAGCAGCCACCACCAGTAAGATTGTCAAGAAAGAGACCCCATCCACCAGTCGAGGGGATCTACAATCGCGTTTAGAAGCCGTGCGAGAACGTCGCAAGACTTGGGAAAAGCATTTAGCCGAAAGTGGTTTCACGAAAGGCAAAGGCAAAGGCAAAGGCAAAGGACCCGCCCGAGAAGTGGAACGATTGAAACCTTTACCCGGTTGGGAAGATTGGGCTCGTGGCAAAAAGTTACGACGTCGATTGGATTACGACGACAGTGACTAAAAAAGATGCCCACCAAGAGGAGAAGGGGTATTAAACGGAAACGCCCCCAACGAGGAGGGGCCTTGGATGTACAAAAATGGATTGCGAAAACCGGCAAAGAATTTCATTGGCCCGGTTATCAGTACATGGGCCCTGGCACCCATTTGGCTAAATTCTGAAACGGGGGGATCCCGGCATCAATCGCTTGGACCAAATTGCTAAGCAACACGACATTGATTACAGCCGTGCTAAGAATTTGCAAGATAAATGGAAAGCCGATACCAAGATGATCCAAGCCATTGATCGATTACCCGGCAAGAAAAACAAGACGGAACGGGTGGTCAAGAAAATCATGCAAGCCAAGAAACGTTTAAAATTGTAAACATTTAATAACATGTTGAGTCAAAAATGAAAATGTCACATTGTTATTCTGCAGTTCGGTAGTCTTCTGTAGTTCGTGTTGAGTCTCAAGCAGGATTTGCGAGACAAAACCCATTGTGGTGTAGACAATCCTGATAAAATAAAAACAATGTCACTTGTGTCATTTTGATTGATGAGTTGTCAAGTTCATTGTTCTGCCAAATACTGAGACGGATGTTCTTCCAAATACTGAGACGAATGTTCTGCCAAATACTGAGACGAATGTTCTGCCAAATACTGAGACGAAAATGTTTTACGTTACTAAATCATACATTAAATCCACCCCCTCGTCGGGTGACATGTCGTGAACGAGGTCTTCGGGGGGCACCAATGCCTCCAGATCAAAGGAACAAGAGTCCTTCACATCCTCCATGATCTGCTCCCAATCGTCGGGTGACATGTCTTTCAATAACTCCTGCAAAAACGAAAAGTCCTCCAAGTCAGGGGGGTCCATGACTTGCACACCCCCCGAATCCATATCCGTGAGAGTATAAGAATCTAGAAATGATTCACAAAAAGAAAAGTTCTCAGACATTTTAGGCGTCGATTTCTTAAAGTCCTCCAAGGGAATGGTCAGTTTCAAGGGTCCTAATGCTTTCATTTTCTCTTCCGTTTTCTGTCTCTCTACAGAAGGTAAGGAGGCACAAAAGTCATTCAAATACGTTTCCAGAGAAGGTTGCGTCCTACAATTAGTCAATACCACCCGCAGTGTTTTGGGGCGAGGCACCTGCTTCCTTTTGTTGTGGTAGTACCTTTTAGCGAGCTCCAAGAACCTCTCGCGGTTCGCCCAGTAGTACTCTCTTCTTTGCGCATGCAGTTTCTCCTGGTTCGCAGCACGATAGGCCCGACGAGCCGCCCGTGCTTTGGCCCTTTTATTGTACATCCTTTTGTACGCCAATATTCGTACACGATTCTTTTGACGATATTCACGCGCTTGGGCTCTCAAACGTTCCCGATGTTTCTCTCTATACTTCCGGTCGTATTCGGCACAACGTGCTCGGTTCTTTTGGGCCCATTTTTTTTTGGTGGCATTCCGTTGCTCCTTATGCGTCTCCTCATAACGCCTTTTGGACTCCTGCACTCGATCCGGATATTGTTCTCGGTATCGTTTTTTGGCAGCACGCACTTTCTCAGGGTACTTGCGTCGGTAGTTGGCTTTTTTCACAATATTCCTCGCTCGGGCTTTCTCTGGGTAACGACCATTGTACCTAGCTTTTTTGATGGCGTTCCGTCTCCGTCGTCGTTCGTCTTTCGTCAGTAACTCTGTCGTTTCGCCGTCGTCGTTCGGGTCATAGTCTATGTCGTTCAAGTCCTCGTCTGGGTCAGAGTCGTCGTCGTTCGGGTCATAGTCGGGAACATAGTCAATGTCGTTCAAGTCCTCGTCTGGGTCAGAGTCGTCGTCGTTCGGGTCATAGTCGGGAACATAGTCAATGTCGTTCAAGTCGTCGTCTGGGTCAGAGTCATCGTCGTCGTTGTTTGGTCGGTACTTCACGGGGGGTCTGTGACGACGGTTGCTGCGGCGGAGGCCCTCTCTTTCTGGGGACATGGGGCGATGGGGGCGGTGCTGGCGGAGGTGTCCGTGGACGTTTGAATTGGTACCGCCAGTAATCGCAACAGTAATCCAGCCCCTCCACAAACCACTCACACGTTAATTGAGGGTAGCACAGTGGGTGAAAAGGAGCCGCCTGTTCTGCCCGACGTCTCTGGGCTTCCACTTTTTCCGGCTCCAACTGCTTCAAAGTTTCCGCAAACTCAGCCAACTGATCGTCCTTCAGCAACAACTCCCTCTTCACTTTCTTCAAAATGTCTTCGACTTCCAAATCGAGCTCGAACTCTTCAAAGGCCTCTAACAAATTCTCATGGTGAGAGTCCATGTTGAGATGTTCCAGCCCGAGGATCGATCTGTTTTATAGTCTCTCATTCGTTCCCGTGATGCACTAGGGGTGCTAACTAGAGAGGGGGGAGGGGGGTCCCCCCACCCCGTCCCACCCCTCCCTAGGGCACCCTGTTTAGTGATTGGCTCCTTCCCCTCCCACGTGACAATTTGGTTCTCTATAAAAACAGAGCCCCGATCTCCAGTAACTTCATCTGATCATGTCCTCACAAGACAATGTGGCGGGGCCAAGCGGCCTCGCTAGACGTGAGATAATGTCCATGCTCGGCTTGGACATCTCTGATTCAGAAGACGACACCAATTCCTGTATGGGGCCTTTGATTTGCACCGAAAACATGGCGGACAGTGACGACGACATTTGTGAAGAGGCCTTGAACCAATGGGAACAAAGTGGGGGTGGATTGGATCCCTCTGAACACGTTACCTTCCAATTTGACTTAGAACCTTTTGTGAATCGGAAGAGTGATCGCATGGGGGTACAAGAACGTCATTTCAAGACCCAGTTACGCCAAAGGGGGAACTTGCTTCCAGGTCAAAATATAACCCAAGCTCTGCAAGATGGATTACGTCGAGCCGTCGATCAAGTGTTAACCACCACCCCCGACCTCCACGATCAAGATCGCCTCTACTTTACCATAGCATCCGATCGCCTGCACAATAATTTTCAGGGGTGGGGATTACGTGCCGGTGAATGGCGTCGAGACACAGAACGGGTGGAAGCTCTATTCCAACGTTTAGCCCAAGCCCTCAACAGCAACGAACAATTTGAAATGGATGACTCCTTTCAAGTCTCCATCACTCAAGTTCATCATGCTCCTCAAGGCACCGGCAGACCCCGTCGTGGGAAACCCGGCCATCCTACCATGACCATGTTAACGGCCAACAAAAAATCGGTCATCCGGATTATCAACGACGATCAACTCTGTTGTGCCAGAGCCCTCGTGGTCGCCAAAGCTCGCGTGGACCAGCACCCGAAACAGACAGCCATTCGGAAGGGAGAGGGCCCACTGCAAAGAACCCTCGCTTGGGACCTCCAGAATGAAGCAAAGGTACCCTTCGGTCCTTGCAGCTATGATGCCTTGACCCAATTCAGTCAAGCTCCCTCCCTCACCGGTTACCAGATCATCCTGGTGGATGCGCAGCGATCGTTCCACATCACGACGTTTGGACCCCTTTCTGACAAACAACTGATCCTGTTGCACAACCAAGACCATTATGATGTCATCACCAAATTGCCGGGATTTTTTGGGTCCAGTTATGTGTGTGCGGATTGTTGGAAACCCTATGACAATGAGGGACTGCATCGATGCACCAAAACCAAGGTGTGTGGAGCCTGTCGGCAGAAAGATTGTCCAGACTTTCAATATGCTTACCCCCGGCACCTGAAAGCCACTCAACGTTGCGACTCGTGTCATCGGGACTTTTTTGGACCCGCGTGTTACGAAGCCCATTCCAGCAAGACCCACGCGGGCAAACCCGTCACGGGCCTCCAGGCCTCCGTGTGCTCTCAACGACACCGATGCCGTGACTGTTATCAACAAAATGTGGGCTTGTCCCGCATTCAACGTCACCTTTGTTGGCACGTGGATTGCCCGTCTTGTCATCAGTACGTGCACGCTGACGACCACCGTTGTTTTATACAAAGAGCCCCCAAACCTCAAGACCAAAAGAAGAAGAGAAAGAGGACCCGTCAAAAAGGTCCTGGCGCCAAACGAGGTGCCGCTGCCGCCGCGGAACCCCATGCCTCCGAGGACGAGGACGAGGAAGACCTGCCACCCTTACACGTCTTCTTTGATATCGAAGCCATGCAACCCCACGGAAAACACATTGCCAATCTCGTCGTGGCCGAAACCGAAGACAAGGATGAACCCAAACCTTTCCCAGGTCCCACCTGTATCCGTGACTTTCTGGAATGGCTGGATACCTTGACCCTCCACGATACCCGTCAAGTCAATGTCATCGCTCATAATTTTCAAGGGTACGATGGGTACTTTATCATCCAAGAATACTATGGGGACAACCGCATCGTCCAACAACTCCGCAACGGATGTAAACTCTTAGAGATCAAACATGACCGCATCCGGTTCATTGATTCCATGAGTTTCTTCCAGATGCCCCTCTCCGCGTTTCCCAAAACCTTTGGTTTGACAGAACTCTGCAAAGGCTATTTCCCCCACAAGTTCAACATACCTAAGCATCAACACTACGTGGGCATCCTCCCCTCACGCGATTACTACATGCCTGAGAGCATGACACTCGAAGGAAGACAAGCCTTTGAAACCTGGCATCAACAACAACGCAACCAGGGTGTGGTGTTTCATTTTCAACAAGAGTTATTGGCCTATTGCAGTTCCGATGTACGACTCCTCAAACAAGGATGTCTGACTTTCAAACGCATGTTTGAAGACTTAACAGGCTTCAATCCCTTCGATCACGTCACCATTGCCTCCGCTTGTAATCGAGATTTACGTATGAACCGGATGATCCCCAACAGTATTGCCAGTGAACCCGCCGGTCAGAAGGGCTGGAGAAACAACAACATCAACCAGTCCATCCCAGCCCTTCACTGGTTAACCTGGTGCGATCACCAACTACGTCAACGGGCCCTCCAAGATCTCAACCCCAACGATCTACTGGCCAGTGCCAATCCAAAGCCTCAGTACATTCAACATGTCCGAAATCAAGGCGAGTATAAGATCCCCGGGACCAACGTCTTTGTGGATGGTTATTGCCCCGACACCCACACCGTCTACGAATTTCAAGGCTGTTTCACCCACGGATGCCCTACCTGTTATCCCCATCGCCACGAAAAACATCCCCGCAACTATGATCGAACCATGCATGACCTCTATGACGTCACCCAAAACAAAGTCCAAAAGCTTACCGACCAAGGGTACAACGTCATTCAAATCTGGGGATGTCAATGGGACCACCTCCGAGACACCCACCCAGAGATCGACTCCTTCGTCCGGGAACTCAACTTTATCCAACCACTTGAACCTCGGGATGCTTTCTGTGGAGGTCGTACCAATGCCATTAAACTCTACCATCAGATCACCCCTGGCCAAAAAATTCACTACATCGATGTCACCTCCTTGTACCCGTGGGTCAACAAGAAGTCCACCTACCCCAAAGGGCATCCGACAATCATCTTCACCCCGGGTCACACGGACATACACCAGTACTTTGGACTCATTCAATGCAAAGTCCTGCCTCCCCGTGAATTGTACCATCCCGTGTTGCCTTACCGTCATGACAACAAACTGCTCTTTCCACTCTGTGCCCGTTGTGTGGAAGAAGAAATGGACAAACCTCTTTTGGACAGATCCTATCATTGCCCTCACACCAACGAACAACGCGCGCTCACCAGTACCTGGTGCACCCCAGAGTTGTATAAAGCGGTTGAATTGGGGTACCAAGTCCAATACATCTACGAAGTCTGGCATTTTGAAGAGACCTGTGAAGGCCTCTTCGCCGATTATGTTAACACCTGGTTGAAAATCAAACAAGAAGCTAGTGGGTGGCCTAAGAACAACATGACAGAAGAACAAAAGCAACGTTACATCGAACAGTACTTCCTGCATGAAGGCATCCAGTTGGACTACCACAAGATCGAATTCAACCCGGGCCTGCGTACCCTAGCTAAGCTCATGCTCAACTCCATGTGGGGTAAGTTTGGACAACGCCTCAACAAGACCCAAATTCAAGCCTTTGATGACCCTCATGCCTTCCACCAGTTTTTGGATAGCGATGCCTTAGACGTACGTCACGTCGCAGTTATCAATGAACAAACTGTGGAGATCCACTACCAAAAACAAAAAGAGGACATCCGCGTCTCACCCAACCTCAACATTTTTGTGGCCTGCTTCACTACCTGCCACGCCCGCCTTAAATTGTCTAACGCCCTGAAAGACTTAGGGGAAAGAGTCCTCTACTTTGACACCGACTCCGTCATCTACCTGGAGGAAACACCCACTCAATTCAAACCTGTATTGGGTTCCTATCTTGGGGACTTCGCCTCCGAATTAGATGATAAAGAATACATTCAAGAATTTGTCAGTGGAGGACCCAAGAACTATGGGTATACTACGAATAAAGGAAACGTGGAATGCAAGGTCAGAGGCTTCCGACTCAACAGCGAAGGACACACCCAGCTCAATTATGACGTGATGCGTCAAAATGTCAAGGACGAAATCAAGAAACCCCTTCCCAACCCACGGGAAATCCAGGTGATCAACTCCCACCAAATTGTTCGCAACCCAACAAACTACACCTTGCTCACTGAACCCCAACATAAATGGTACAAGTTGGTGTATGACAAACGAGTCATTGATCACAACACCTTCAAGACCTACCCCTATGGCTACCAGTGAAAACCCCAACAAGATCGTCGATTGTAATGAACATTAAGGAACCCTCATATCAAATAGGAACTCAAAGGAGTTATTGTAAAACAATTCAATAAAACATGATTTATTCATTTTGTCTTGTTTTCCGGTCACCCCCGTTCCAAAAATTGGACTTTGGACTTTGAGCCCGCGTTTTCTCAGTGGTTTTACTTCCTCTTGAGCCCACGATCCTTTTTTCACACTCGTCAGCGGTTTCCCATTCCAAATCACGTGACTTCCGGTTCCCATGCGCCCGCGATCCTATTTTCCCACTGGTCAGCGGTTTCCCATTCCAAAACACGTGACTTCCGGTTCCCATGAGCCCGCGATCCCTTTTTTACCCACTGGTCAGCGGTTTCCCTCACCGGAAGTTCCTCTAGTCACGTGATCGCTCTCGACCAATCAGAAGCCAGCATTACCACCCAAACGAGCGGAATGTACTACTGGTAGTTGAAGTTGAAGTTATGAGTTTGACTGCGTATGCTATAACAAGCCGTCATATTTGCTCGCACTGAATTTCTTTGGTTCACTTGGTCATGGCTAGTCATTTTTTTAGTGAGTTGTTTTTATCTGTCTAGCTCACGGGATATTAACCCTTGTTGTTATCTGTCGAGCAGACTACTTTACTTGGGTAGTCAGTTCTGTATTGAACTGGTGTTATCTATTGAGTAGTTTGTCTCACTTGGTAGTCAATTCTGTACTGTGCTGTTGTTATCTGTCGAGCAGAATATTAATTTTGATCATCACACCGTACTAACATACTGTTTTCTGCTTTGGCTGGGCATTATACACTTCATACTATAGTTTATACTGCTTACACTGGGAAATATATTTTCTCGGCCGTTTTTTGAAAGAAGAGTTTCATTTTCCCGCTACGCTAATTTTTTTTACCTTCTCTCTAGGGATCTCTGCCACGTGGAGTGGACCACGTGCTTTGCTCAGCGCAATTCTGTTTATAATACCTGATGTCAAAATATGTCAGGTCTTAGAGGATTTGTCTTTCACTTTACATGCGTTTTGTAAGTCAATAAGTCGGAAGATAAAAAAAATAATAAAGATTTATTTATACTCGAAATTACGGAGCTTATTAGGCTCCTAGCTTAGATAGCTAATAAATCGAGTAACAAACAAATGAAACAAGTATTGTAAAGGAAATATAACATTTTTTTAAAATCCCAACTGGCGGGGGGCAAACCAGTTGGCTATTTACAAGCGCAGCGTCTCTTATATCACATATGTCTTTTCCCTTTCAAGCCTTGTATAAGGGACCACTTGTGCTGGCTTGCCTAAGCTCTGTGTACTGGGCCACGGAAAAAAGCGACACTGGAGGCGCTCCGATTTTGTGAAACGCTTGATCGTCGGTTACAGTTAATAATAAGCTATGGGTAGGTTCAATCTACCCTTAGCCTAATTTGATGAACAAAAGCCCGTCTTGACCGCAACCGAGACGAATGACTAGACGAGTGACTTTATCGATCATTTGACTGATCCTTACAGTCAGAGAGGGTGTACCCTAATCGCAGTTACGTCTTCCCCAAGTCCCATGACCACTCGGAACTACAAAACTATATAACAAAAGGCGGGAAAAGACATAATTTTTTTATTTGCAAGCAAATATTTTAATTATGTCTTTTCCCTTTCAAGCCTTGTATAAGGGACCACTTGTGCTGGCTTGCCTAAGCTCTGTGTACTGGGCCACGAATGAGCACCACCATGTTTGGACCAATATGGCTATGAGCGATGAGCACAAACTGATAGCGGAGAACCTTTTCTAAGCAAATTTCATAACCTATTAAGCCAAGAAATTCTGGTACTGACGTAATAGTCCCGTGACCGTCTGTACGTACGTACATCCATCCACACCACAGGGTCACCAATATGAGTTGCCACACGTTTGCGACAACCCTGTTCAGTATCCCGCGTTTTTGGCGCGAAATCGTATAATGACCCGCGTTTTAGCAAAGAGCGGACAACAAACGTCAAAACCCATTTTACTAATGGGAAGAATACTCAGTTGTCTTTTTGGTGGAAGGCGAAAAATTCAAGTTACGAATTTGCCTTCGAAGTCTTCATCTTTTTTGTCGGTTTTGCTGCGAACTCGGTCGGCACAACGCTTGAGTTTGCAGAATTTCGCAGCAGTCCCGACGCCAAATATAGGCGTCGTATTTTGCTTCTCTCTGTCCAAACCATGGTTTTTGCGGCGGTCCAAACACATCTTCCCAGGAAAAACGTCAGCATTTCATGTCGATAGGCTTCTTGAAACGGGAAAAGGAATAAGTAGTAAAAATTACCTCTACAAATACCTTTGACGTTCGTGACCTCGTGGAAAGGATGCCGGCCTGCGACGCCGGGTTGAATACTCAGCTGGGTTCAATACTCAGCGGGGATGAATTATTTTTTCTTTTCTTTTTTTTCTTTTGTTTAACGACCTGAATGAGCCCTTGCGAAATGAATTCCCAGAAAAGATGGAATCCCTAAGAATTCCTTGGAATTCTTAGGAATTCCAAACAATTCCAAGATGTGCAAATTAGGAAAAACGTAAAAGCTGGGAATTCCTGGGAATATATGACAATGTGTTAACACTGCACTTGGAATAATTAGGAATTCCTAGGAATTCCCAATAACACCAAGACTGATAATGAAAGGGCTTGGGAATTTTTGAGAATATATGGGAATGGCTTAATTAAATGGCTTGGCCTAATTTAAATTGCTTGGGAATTTCTGAGAATTAATTGGAATGACTAAATTGACTATGAGAAATATTGGGAATTTACTTTGAATAGCAAATTTAGTTCCCTGATTACTACTTGAAAGACTAATCAAGTTGAGGATATTTAAATAAAATGTCTTTGGAACTTCCAGGAGGTTTTAAAAAGGACATTGTAATCAATTAATTCTGCTACTATGTTCTGTTTACAAAAAAAGCATATCCTTAAAAATTGTCCATAACATACAGCTGTACAGTTGCAGGTAACTGTAAAGTATCTTAATAAGAACAATTATGATAATAACAAATCTTTATTCAAATAAGTTTAGAGAAGACTACAATAGTTAAAGAAAGAAATATTAAAATTATGTTGAGAAAAATTTTATATTAACAATTATTCGCCGAAGGCGAAGTAAATATTGGCGAATATTTACCGAGCCTAATTTTGAGATGTGGACATCAAAAAGTAAAAAAAGGGGGGCTAAAACTTGACAAACAACATACGAAATAAAGTAACTTAGCTTACCAGCCGTGCCTTGAAAGGTTATATTCACCGGGTAGTGTGGTGAATACAGCATTAAATTATGCTACTTATATATAAAAAAAGCCACATTACTAATCCACTCTCTATTCTAAATTCCAAATTTTGTAAGATTATAAATCAAGTAAACTGTCTGAAAAAAAGCACTGTAATTGTGATGGTTTCTATCTAGATCTAATCTGGATGCCTTAAATTGTTCATAATAATAATTATTATTATGATGATGATACTAATACTAATACTACTACTAATAATAATAATGACCATAATAATAACAAAAGCGTAATGAATCCTGAACAACCGATCAGCGGAACAAAAGTAACGCTAGCATCAACCAGTGATCAGCCATAAAAAATATGATTAATTACAAAATTCATATATCAGAGATAAAAATAGCAAGAAAAAAACAAACAAAAAACTATATGCTACAAATGTGATGGTTTCTATCTAGATCTTATCTAGACGCCCTAAAAAAATTGTTCATTAGCTTCAACCACACACTCCATTGAAGTTGGGCAAGCGTACAAGACATGGATTTGAAGTGTTCCCTTCCAGAAAGAGCACTTTTTCTACAATGTCCTCAACTTTAGCCAGTTGAAGTTCACCTCTGAGAACAAAGAAGAACATAAAAGTACATGAGAAGTTGTGGAATAATGCCTTAAAATAAATGCAATTATCATACCACCATACCGTCCCGTTCAAGCAATTTTACTGAACACATACTCAGGAGTTGACGTGTGTAGGGCTGGAGGGGTAGGTGCAAGCCGGTCCGGAAAAAGCCCTCCGGCCCCGCACACATCACCTGATTAATTTATCACATGCGCAATTCATCACTCATCGAGTATTTGCCAAGACCTTTCTGTAATTTCCCTATCAAATTCACCATTAAAATGGTAGTACGATAACATACCTATTGGCTGAGTAAGGTCGGGCTGGACAGGAAAATATATAGCTTTTGGTCATGACACACGGTCAGCATCTCGCTGTGCTCAGTCTGTACACAGTGACTTCATGCCAAATATGTTCCCATCCGGCCCTCCCACTCAGTCAATAAGTACGTATTATTATTATTAGGAGACAATTATTATACAACACATTTTTAGTGCATATCATGTAATTGAAGACAGGACTTGTGATTATTCACCCTAGTGACTTCACGTTGTTGTCGATTTTATGTTAATAAGTTAAGAAAATGGTAAACGTTGGTGAAAGCAAATCTGCAAAATTAATTCACATAAAGGAAATGTAATCCCCTTATTCTCTTACATGCCATGCAAGCCTTGAGACTTTCCATGTGTTGTAGATCATTACACAGCAAAAAAAGCTGAGTAAAATGAACTCAAAGTGAGTAAGTCATTGCAACCATAATGACCCATTATATTGAGTAAACTGTAGTAGAATTGTTGAGTAACTTATAATCAAGAACTTGAGTGACTGTACTCATATTGAGCCACGTTACTCAGCAATGTGAGTTAATTCACTGTCACCATGAACAAAAGATGGATGGTCTTGAACAATATTTAAAACTGCCGGTGACGAAAACCGCAATGGTGCATTTGATTCCCTTCCGGGATAGATCATGATGGAATTTGCTCAAAAGTAGTAAATATCAAACAAAGCCAGAATATTTGGATATATCAAAGCCTACGCTTATGGTTTACAGTCTTAACTTAAGGTTACCTTGGCCAATCACAACAGCAACCATGCATGAGCCATCAAATATGGCGGCGAAACTAAGCTTGACTAATGGCAGAAAAACACTCCCACCGATTGTTAATCCGCTGTAAGAACATTGTATGCAGCTATCCAGAACCGTGAAGCAAGAAGAAGGAATAGTTCAGAAGCCATCTCTCCAAAGCGACGAAAATTTATACCTCAAACGGTGAATGCAATCGAAGGCTGTTACAAACAGGCGCCAACAATGCGAATAGAATGTCGGGAAGGGCACTACTAATTTGTTCATGGTCAATTCATACCCAAGGTCACTCGGCCAAACCAGCCAGTCACAGGGGAACTGACAATAACTGGCTAGAAACAAAACTGCAAACCGCTTTTCAATTCATCTGTAGTGGAACATCACGAAAATAGCATTGCTCGATGGCAAACTTGCAGTAAATCATTTTTTCGTTCAGTGCTCGATTTACTCAAACTGAGGAGTTGTTTCAACTCACTTTGCTGGGTAGACTTATGAGTGAGAACAGTTTACTCGTATGATGTTTGAGTCAATTTGACTCACACTTGATTTACTCAAAATGAAGAGTTGTTTCAACTCACTTCGTTGGGTTAAAAGTCCAACTTATATCTTAAGAGACTTTAGTCATAATACACATTTACTCAAACAGAGTCAGTTTAACTCATTTTTAAAGATGCTTTTTTTGCTGTGTATACCAGAAGCTTAAAAAAGAGACAGGGAAAATTGCATGTACAATTTATCCCTTTTCATAGCGGAGCCTGCGGGCAAAGCCCGCCAGCGGAGCTCCATTGCTAAGGAAATTTGGTAATGTATCGATGCGAAAAATGTTGGTTGTGACGTCAGCGTACGTCCGTCTGTCCGTCCGTCCGTCCGTACAGACTCTGGGGGAGGGGGAGGGAAGTCCCAAGGCAACCCGACCGGGAGTGGAGAATGCCATCTTTTTCTTGGCGGGAAATCGCGCGGTGCTTTTGGGCAACCGGCGTTTTTCTTGGCGGGAAATCGTATGACCATCGTCGCTTTTGAAAAAGAGGTTTCTTTAAAAAGCTTAAGTTTATTTAGCAAAACGATTGTTCGACGGTACTGTAGTTTTAAACTTGAGAAAAAACATTTAATACCTATAAATGGAAAGAAAAAGTTCAAAAGAATACTGGTAGTAGGCGAAAACTTCAAGTTACGAAAGCTGCCTTCAAAGGACCTCATCGCATTTTTTTCTTCACGGCAGAGAGCTTGCCTTGTTCTGAAACACAACCGAGTAAGTGAAGTTTTTAAAGGGTTTAAGGTGCATGATTTTGAGCATTTATTACGGTCAAAGAAATTACATTTTGAAATTGAATTTATGTCATTAGAAATGTGTCATTTACTTTTGACTTCAAAAAATTATTAGAAAACAAGCTCAGATTTGTGACAGATGTAGTCTTAGAATGTTTTGCCATGCTGGAAGTGTAATGCGAATTGCATTTAAGTATAAACTTACGGGTTTTCGAATAAACTTTTTCAAAAATGATTTCTCTGTTTATTATTTTGTGTTTGTTTATTCATAACAGTAGGTCAAAGCACAGTCGCAAGGCAACTGCACAAGCATCACTTACGGCGAATAATTGCTTTCAATTTTAACTGTCGGATCGGTTTGTGCAATTGTCGATTTTCTAGTCCTAGAACTTTTCAACAGTAAGCGAAGCAGTTGTCGGCTTAAGACTATTTTATCCGAAAAGCTTCCGAAAAACAAGTTTTTTTGCGTTCCTAAAAGCGCCTAACTTTAAATGGGCTTACTTCGCATCCGCAAAACTTATGCCATAATTTAAAGCGTGTTTGGTGTTTGCTCGTTTTCAATCTTGATTATATAAATGTTGACCAGACTAATAGGGGCAGTTCATGTTATTTGTTAACTGAACATCCGAACGTGATGAAGATAACTCATTTACTTCAGAATAAGTTTCATTTTGTTGTTGTACATGAGCGCCGTTTCAAGTTCATTCAAGCCAACAGCCAATAATCCAAGGAGATTTGACAAGCCTTGACAGTTAATGACAGGATATGGAAACATTTAAAAAACCAAGCAAGAAATTAAGCTGTGCTCAGCCTCTAGAATGACCTTTCGAGCTTGGTTTTACAGAACAGATCCTCAAAATCTTGGAGGACAATTCGGAACACTTTCGGGCTTTTTGAGAAACACTTTTCGAAAGGGAACGAGCCAAAGAAAGCCCCGAAATATATTTCAGAGCGAAAAGTTTCAGGACTATTTTTGAGAAACGAGCACCAGTTTATTCCTTGGAGGCTCCGCTTTTAGGCATGGCTAAATCTATATATTAGCTTTTTTGGATTGCTTGGAAGTTCTACTTCTGATAACCAAAACTCAGTAAAAATATTGGTGATGTAAATGTACGGTACATACCTTTGTGGCTTCATTCGTAATACATGACACCCGGCATCATCGTAGAAGAAAGGTTTTTCCTGATCTGGCTCCACTTCTTTATAAACCAAGAATGTGTTTCCAGAACCTTTGTTCCAAATGAAGAACTCTTTTTCTCCCACTTTCCCATTTGACAGTAAAACAACATAACCATTCCTCTTTATCATTCTGGTGTACTCTTTGGAGAAATACACATGTCCTTTCTTGACAATCCTTGTAACCTTTAAACTGTTTTCCCCACACTGACGTGCAACTTCCCCAGTGAGATGTGGAGATAAAGTGTTGAGCTTCTTTGCTCCGCCAGCAATCTGGCAAAAGTTGGCTTCTTTAAGATTCTTAAGACTGCAAAACAAGAAAAAATTTATTTACATCAGAATGTGTTAAAATACCTAAAATATACGAGTTCCACCTGCTACTATGGTCAGATTACCCCATCAAGTCAAACTCTGAAGGAAAACAAAATATAATTAGAGTTTGGGGTATTGTGTCGAATTTCAAGCATCCTGTTAATAAGGTACCTTACTACCAGACTTAGTACAAACAGTGACAAGTCTGGTTTGTACAACTTTTGCACATCACTGCCTTCGCCTATTCTGAAAACAAATGTGTGGTGATGGAATAGACATACAAGGAGGTAACAGAGAGTTCAAGTTAGCTGATAGTAAATCACTAAAAAAAACACTTCAAGGGAAATGGGCTTAAGTTCGCGTTAGCAGGGGTTTTTGAGTTAGCTGGTGGCAAATGACTGAAAAATAGGGTCAAATCCAGGGGAAACTGGATTTTGTTCAGGTTAGCGAGGAGTTCGAGTTAACCAAGTTTGTGTTAGTGGGTTCTACTGTTGAGCCCTTCAATACTGAGCACCCTGTAATGCTTCAATTTACCACCCAGGGGCACTAATTTACTTTAAATAACTTAAGGAAGGGCACTTATTGGAGATAAAAAGCACTTACAGTAAATGAAAAACAAAAGAAACTGTAACACTAACAAATGTAACAATACAGGTTCAAAATAGTCAAGATAGCATTTGCTTGACCATTCAGCATCATTATCTTCACCATTACTTCTATACTGAGAAAAAAGACCGCGATTCCCTTATCAAAACTCTGTCTATAAGTCTATCCTTCAACAATGTCTTCGATGTCCAGTGGTTTCAATAAAATTTGAAGTAGGGGCTGGTTTGGGTAGAGTAGCCGACTGTAACAACAAGGTGTGAAAGAAATCTTTCTTTAATTACATCAATTTAGGGAAAATAGTAGCCGACTTCTTTGAACGAATTTGCAGGTGCTTTTCATCGGTCGTCAGTGGTTATTGAAAGTACTGGATGTCAGTTTCATCAGCAGCATCTTCTACAACTGATTCTGTGATCTTATCAAAGGGGATCACTTCTTTGGGCTTGGAATTGGAAAAGAGGGCAGTTATTGAATGGAATTGAGGCAGTTATGCAATAGAGGTGCTTATTAGAAGGGGGCTTATTGAAATTGGTGCTCTTCGAAGGAGGGCGCTGAATAGAATTTGTTACTACAGTACAGTCTCTTTTAAGTTATTAACAATGTAGAAACACTGCCTAGATCCTCTGGCTTTCCTTTACAGTGTCTGAACAACTACCCTTTCTGATTCAAGAACAGAAAGTTTCCTTCTCACACACTACTGGGAGTTGTGTCAGGCCATACCATGCAACAATCTTCACAGTATATTTTTACCTTTTGAACATGCACACTTCCCGATTTGAGAACAGGATGTTTACTCATTACTCTGCTAGTCAGTGTTAGAAAATATCAATCCCTTGGTACACAAAATTAAATCTTCTATACCTTCTCCTTGACATTAGCATTCTAGCAATAAAATCTTTGCTTGCTCCAGCTGTCATTGAATCCACATCATTAATGAGTCGGCTCTGTGCATGTAACATCCAAATCAACTAAAATATTCAACACAAAAACCATTCATGATTGTCAAGTTGAATTTGTGATATTCCTCTGTGCAATTGAAAATAATGGGACTTCATACCGTAAAAGTTCTACATGTATTAAGCCACCCTCTCCTAAAATCACACTTTGTAAGCCCCCCATCATCTATTAAGCCCCCACTCATTCCCTAGAGGTCAGAGTTGAAACTGCTAAGTAGTAAAGAAGGATACATTGTATAGCTTCTAAACTTTATCTTCCATCAGGCCAATGTAAATGATGTTCCAGCAATATTCTCTTACATTTCAGTCACTTGGTCTTTAATTTCCAAAAGTATTGCTGGTGTAATAGTAAACTTAGGAAAATTAATAATTTCTTCAGAAAACAGGTTATTTGGAATAAGCTCCCTGTCTCTTTTAAGCTCCCATTCTCTAATAAACCCTCTCTCTTAGGGCCTGAATATTTCAATTAATCGGTTTTCATGGTTGAAGCAAGAATTTGCTGTATATTTCTATCAGTTCTCTAGCAGGTCTCTTAACCAATTTCAGTGCCATTTACCTGTCTACAAACATTTCCGGTACCATGGCAAAAATCCATAAGTGTCCCATTCATATCTTCGAATCCGAATGTGGACCAAGCCCAGAGAGGGCCCCAACCCTCAACGTAATCAACCAAGTGGGTGCCTGCATTGTGCACATTGAGGCCACAACTCCCATCACCTGTGATTGAACCAAAACCGTGTCACACAATTAGTGGATATTTTAATAATATTATTGAAGGGTTCAGGTCTTAATAAAATTGTTACACACATTTTTCCAGTGGTATATGTATTAGTCAAACTGCTACAACAATTGCACAGTAATGTTGCATGCACCAATTTTTTTAAGTTAAAGACAATGCAGTCCTATGCTTAATAACTTCCAAAAAACCACAAAACTGCAGTTTCATGTACTTTGCAACATCCCAATGAAACTTGTATCAAGTATCAAGGTAGATGACCTGTTATTAAGCGTAGTTAAACAATCCCCACATAAACCAGAACACTCTCTAGAGAACACTCTGGCAAAATGTTGCTACTAAAATTAATACATTTGTAAACAAACAAATAAATGTAAATAGATAAACAAATCAATCATTTTTATGTTTGTTATGTATTCCCTGTCGTTATTAATCTGTGATAATTAAATAACCTTGTTTTCTGTAATCTCATACCATATAATGCTTGAAAGTCCTTGTAGAATTTATCTAAAAGGTCTCTTGCACGTGCCAACTGGATTGAAGTAATTCCACTGCCAAGAAGAATATATATTGCTTCCGAGAAATGAGCAAAATGATGAAGATACTTGTCTGGCAGAAAGCCCACTAGACATGGCAAAGCATAGTATAGGAGCCAGGACTGTAACTCTGAAGCTAAAAAACAGGAATAATAATAACAATAAGTAATCTTAAGTGAATAAATGTACCAAGATCACTAGTTGAAGATTTTGCAGAATAGATGTTAAAGTTGAGTTGCTGCGGTCTCCTTAGATAGTGTCACCATAATCAAATAAGGGAAAAATAACAATTATTTATTTTACTATTATAGAAATCAAACCTAGTAAAGAGAGGCAAACAAGACTTAATATGCCTCAGTAAGCCTAACATCTTATTTATCTTACTACAATGTCCAAATGTTGTCTATGTGGTCCTACATACTGTATATACATGTATGTAATTTATATGCATTTATCTAGGATTAAGAGGACATTGATGTTTCAAATTATGTTTTATTGAATCCTTTGCAGAGTGTACATACAACTGAACTACAATAAATTATTGTACATGCACCTTTGAAGTTCTTGAAATGTTTCTCTAGGTCTCTTGGCAGTCTGGCCAACACATCTGGTGGTTTCATTTGAAGCACACGTTTATTGATTTCCTTGATCTGGTGAAAACAAACAGCCAGACAGTCAAACTGAAGTACTGTATTGGCTATCCTCATGCAAATAGCAAGTGGCCACATACATAGAGGGGTTACCCACTTAATGGGACTTTGTTAGAAATTAGAATAAGCCGTGATAGAAAACATCACTGAATCTGGATACAAGCATGCTTGGAGGCTTAGGGAAAACATATAACTGCCGTGGTCTATATCCTGTTAAAAAAGACTATACTAGTAAATTTATTTAAATTAATGATACATATAAGTCCACATTAGGCAATTAACCATTTCGCTGACATAGGGTCAAAATGCAAGTCCAGTCAAGGTTTACATGTAACATTGGCCAACATTGGCACTTCTTAATTAAACTGCACATGAACAAACAGAGCTTGCAAATAATCCCCTAGTTTCTAAACACTTGTCAGGTAACATGAACCCTTGCAAGCCAGAATGGTATAAATGACCCCATATAAAAATTATGATCCAATTTGAAATCTCATACCTGACCCCCAATAAAAAAGTCTTTCTTGTGGTTTGTTGAAGAAAACCACTTGTATAGGAGAGTGTTGGTAATGCCCAGCAAACAGCCATGCATATAATCTGGAACCATTCCCAGGACTATGTCAAACCAGGGCATCAGGGCCAAGCTGGTGACATCATACAATCCTGCAACCTGACAAAGAGAAATCTCTTTCAGTAAAAGCACATTCAGTAGAGTCCACCAAACATAATCACAATTTCTTTGGTTAATTCAGGGCTTTATGTAGCTTTATGCACATTTAAATTTCCCTTCTCAATCCAGCTCTCCTAACATCTATCTGACCACAGGGTCAACGGTTTATTTTGGAAGGCTTTTCAAAATTTTTAATTCTCCATATCCTAGGTTTGTTGTTTATCACTCATCTACATTGCGTAATAATATATCAATCGGTCCACGTGATTCACAGCTATTGTATACAATGCATTAGTAGGGGCGTTCCGCACACAATTTCTAGTTTTATTTACTGCACACACGTATCATTTTGATTAGTACATTTCTTTTCTTTTAAATACCTTTCTTTTAAAGATGTCTGAGCGCGAACGTCGTAATATTCCTAAAGTTGATTACGCCGCTTTGGAAGCAGGTCTATCACCGAGGCCATTTCCTTTGGAGAATACGCGTAAGCCAAAATCATCTTCTGGGAAGGAAACAGCAGTTTCGTCATTGCCTGTTGATCCGCCTGTGCCCACAGAAGTCGACTCATTACGTTCCGCTATAGCGGCGGCTAAGGCGGAAAATGAAGATCTCATGCGAAATTCAGAGTTACGGGCCCTTCAACGCGAGCTTGCTCAGTTACAACAGCAGAACGCTAAGCTGAAAGAACGTTTTGAGGATCCGCCCCCTTCTTCCCAGCCGTTGACCGTGCAAGATATCCGGGCAGTTTCAGGCTTGAGTTCTCGAGCAGATCTTCAGTTGAAGAAGCTGGGCCTCTCCGACTCCTCCAGTGGTTCGGGAGATTCGGAGGATGAGGAGGACGGCCACCATACTCGCCGCGAGCGCTCCAAACGAGGTAAGAAATTGCGGTCTGGGAAGACAGCCAAACTTACCAGTAGAGTAGTACATCCTCAAATTTGGCCGCACAGTGAGTTAAGCCTGTCCTATGTTTGCAAAGAAGTCTCTTATGACACGTTAACTTTGGCGGAATTTGCCGCGGGCTATGCGTCCATCCTTCGCCTTCCTGGCGTGAGTGCCGCTGAGAGGTCAGCGCGTATCGATCATTTCGCCAACTTGATGTACTTGGCTACTCAATTTCCGTGGTCTCTAGTTCGCTCTCTCCATGCAGCCGTCCTGTTTGAAATTGAGTGCGGCCGATTACGTTGGGGTGACTCGTTTTCTCACCTCGAGGCACGTTTATTGCATGGTTCCACAAACCAGTCTCGTTCTTTCACTGCGGCGACGACAAGGTCGGCGGTTCAGTTTTGTAGAGCTTACCAAACCGGTAAGTGTTCCTCCAGTAAGGATCATTATGGCCTCATCCGAAATGAACGTAAGTGGGTTCAGCACATTTGTGCCACGTGCTGGTTAGCTAAACAGGAGGTACAGCGCCATCGGGAGAACTCGGCGGAATGTCCTCTTAACTCTAGTTTGTCAACCACCTCTTCAACTGTTAGTTCAACTGTTAGTTCTTCCAACGTCTGACTAGCCCGTGCGCAGGTTCCAGTTGTTTCGTTTGATTCTATTTGTGATAGTCATGAATTTGTTGACATTCCTTCAGTTTCTGCTTCGTTAACCGACTTGTCAGTTGGTTCGAACTTTTGTGGTAGTCAGAGCAGCAAAGTTCAAGTTCCAAGTCTTCTAGTTAACGCTATCTGCGAAAGTCCTGTCAGTTCCAGCGTCTTTGTTTACGATAATGTACCAGTTCAAGTTTCTCGCGTCGCCTGTTCCTCTTCATCTGATGCGTCGCCACGTTCAATTGTCTCTGTTTGTGACCCTGTTGTCACTCAAGTTCCAAACGTTCCCGTTCTCGTTTCTCGTGACGCGCCGGTACATTCTAGTGTTAGTGTTTGTGAAAACGTTAAAGTTCAAGTATCTCCAGTCCCCGTTCTCGTTTCGGATGACGTTCCTCTACGTCCAAGTGCGTCTGTTTGTGATAATATGTCAGTTCCATGCATTGCCGGTCTTGATTCCGGGGGGACATCCGTCAGTTGTAGTGACCTTGTTAGTGATAGTGTTGACGTTAGAGCGTCCAGTGTATCTGTTTCAGGTGACGCCCCGGTCAGTTTACACGTTCCTGTTCACGTTGAACTTCCAGCTTCACGCGCTCCACCTCATGTGTCTTGTGATGCCCCTGTCAGTCCTCGTTTTACTTTTGGTGATAAGGTTATCAGTCAAGTTACAAACCCTTCAGCCCGTGCTTCTTGTGACGCGCCGGTAATTTCCAGTGTTCCTGTTTGTGACAGTGTTCAAGTTCCGGTTCTAGTTCCAGTCAGTTCCAGTTTTACTTCCGGTGATAATGTTAAAGTTCAACCTCACAACGCTTCAGTTTCTGTTTGTGACAATGTTATCATTCCAACTTCAATTCCAAGTGTTTCCGTTCCTGATCATGTTCTGTTGCATGAACTTGTACATGCTTCGGGTTTTCCGAATTACGCTTCATGTCGTTTCCCCGTCCCTTCTCGTCTGAACATTCCTCGCTGGCGATGGTACTTGCGAGATTATCGGGACAACCAGATTTGTGACTTCTTGGAGTATGGCTGGCCCGTGGGTTACGACTACGCTCGCCATGGTTTTCCTGTCAGTGAATTACGTAATCACCAAGGTGCGTCATCATTTCCAGCCGCCATTGACTCGTACTTGTCGCTTGAGAAATCAAGGAACGCCGTCATAGGTCCCTTTGAGCAGAATCCATTTTCTTGTCCTGTCGCGTTGTCTCCTTTAAATTCCTCGGTGAGATGTTCAATGAGGTGCTGGTCGACTCGAGTAGTCCGTCCCCAAGCAAGATTCCATGGAGCGTCGCATCATTGTGGACCTCAGCTGGCCAGCCGGCACGTCTGTCAATGATGGAATTTCTGCCTCAAGTTACCTGGGTGAGGATATTTTATTAACTTATCCTACGGTTGATAGTATTGCTTCTCGGATATGGTCGGCGGGCGCCGGTTGTTTAATTTACAAACGAGATTTGAAGCGCGCTTATCGCCAATTTCCAGTAGACCCTTTCGACTATCCTTTATTAGGTTATTGTTGGAAACATTCTCTGTATTTCGACGTTGTTTTACCGATGGGACTGCGGTCAGCTGCAATGGCTTGCCAGCGTATTTCAAATGCCGTGTGTTACATTTGCGAGGCTGAGGGTCATCCCACTCTTAGTTATTTAGATGACTTTATTGGCGTAGCTCCTCCGAACGTTGCTTGGCAAGCTTATGAACGTTGCGGTCAACTTCTAACAGAACTTGGTCTTGAAGAATCTCCGAGTAAAGCCTGCCCTCCTGCTACAGTCCAATCTTGTTTAGGTGTACAGTTTGACACTGTCCAACTGACCATGTCTGTCACGCCTGCACGATTACAGGAAATAGAAACTTTGCTCGTGTCTTGGTCCACCAAAAAATCTGCTACAAAAACGGAGCTTCAATCACTCGTTGGTAAACTTTCGCTCATCTCCAAATGTGTAAGACAGAGCAGATTATTCTTGTCTCGAATTTTAGCGCTGCTCCGTACCCTCCAGCATAAGAGTCATCATACACGTCTCACCAGCGAATTTCGTCGAGATATCGCGTGGTGGCTTCGGTTCATGCGGCGTTATAATGGCGTTTCTGTTATTTCTTCTCTTGTTTGGACTGCTCCTGACGCCGTCTTTTCCACAGACGCGTGCTTATCAGGATGTGGTGGATTGTCGCAGTCTCAGTACTTTCATGTTCAGTTTCCCCCAGAGGTTCTCGTTCACTTTTCTGACATACACCTTTTGGAAGCGCTCGCTATTTTGGTTGCTCTGCGTCTGTGGGGTCACTTATGGGCTGGCCTACGCATCCAAGTTTTTTGCGATAATGCCTCAGTGGTTGCGGCGCTCACGTCCGGGAAAGTGCGATATTTGGTATGTCGCAGCCTCATCCGAATTTGAATTGCGTGCGGTTCATTTACCGGGTGAGGAGAATCGCGCTGCAGATTTACTGTCACGTTGGCACCTTGATCGTGTTTTTGAGGAGCATTTCCGGCAACTACCCGTCTACTCAAGTTTAAGCCCTGTTGCCGTGTCGCGTGATCTGTTTACTGTACATAATTATTAATTGTTTCTTATTGTAGATCGCGAATTAAACGAACTGCGACGAGAGCTGAAGGTCACACGTAAGGCTGCCTTTGCGGCGGGGACACACAAGGATCATCTCACGCAGTGGCGGACATATTTTGTGTTCTGTTTATATTTTTCGCTTGAGGCCTTACCAGCTTCAGTGGACACTATCTGCTTGTTTTGTCAATTTCTAAGTAGAACTATGACGCCAGCTTCTGTTCGTAATTACCTTAGTGGGGTTAAGTTTTTACATGTTGCCGTGGGGTATGATTTCCCCTCTCTAAAAACCTTTGCCATTAGGATTACTTTGCGGGGTATTGAAAGGCTTGCGTTACATTGTCCTTCTCGCGCCCCCCCCCCCCCCTGTCACACCTTCCATTCTTTTGTCTTTAGTTCAGTCCTCATGTAGTCCAGATTCGTCCCCCGAGTATATCACCTTCTCATGCGCCTTTTTGTTTGCCTTTTTTCTTTTCGCCCGTGTATCTAACATCGTCCCCTTTTCTACTCGCTCGTTTGACGGTCGTAAACATTTGTGTCGGGGAGATATCGTTTCCGCCTCCCACGGCCTCATAGTCATTTTTAAGTGGTCTAAAACTAATCAGACTGCGTGTGGGTCGCGTCATCTGCAGTTGCCTCTCGTTGCAATTCCCAATTCGCCCTTGTGTCCTGTTACCATGTTTAATCGTATGTGTGCCCTTACGCCTGCTTCTTCCGCCTCACCCGCGTTTGTGCTTGCCTCCTCGGACGGCTCTTTGTCCCCAGTTACTAAGCGTCAGTTTGTGCAGGATTTTCGTCGCCGTTTATTAGAAGCCGGTATCCCTCAGGCGCATACTTATCGTGGACATTCCTTTCGTAGAGGTGGGGCGAATTGGGCTTTTCAATGCGGGTTTCCTGGGTAACTCATTCAAGTTTTCGGGGATTGGTCCTCAGATGCATATAAGACTTACCTAGAGTTTTCTAGGCCTGCTAAGCTGCGAGTCGCGAAATGCGTTACCTCTGCGCTTACTAGTCCATAATTTTCTCCTTTTTGCTCACACACTATTTTGTTTGGGGGTTTGGTGGGCAGAGAGCTTTATTTCTGTTGTCTCACTGATTTTCCTTCCGTTGTTTCGAAATAAATCTCTCTTTATGCCAAACAAAATGGTGTGTGGTGCCTTTTAGTTGTATATATACTTTCGTTTGTCTTAGATATTTGGGGGAATTTGTGAAAAAAGTTGCTATTGTTGAATCTTTGACAGCAAAACAATAGTTACATGTCATAGTTACTACAATAGTTAATTTAGATAAAATGTACCCTAGTTTTCCTTTGATTTGCTTGAATAGCCTGTTCCAAAAGCGTCTCAGTAGTTCGGTCAGGAGCCCTCTCAGCTGGAGTTCTATACGGGTAGCATGGTGTATGGCCTTTCCCTTGAGCAACGACAACTCCAGTTTCCTTACATGTGAGGCATCCACTTTCCCCATTGTGTTGAGTCATGTTCAAGAGATATGCTTTCCCTTGCAGGTCAGTTGAGTCGAGCAGCACAGCGGCTCTGACGTTGACTGGTGGCGCAATTCCTGGAACTTCAATGATGATTCCTTTTTGAAAAAAAAGAAAATAAAATAATTATTAATTATAAACAAATTCAAGGACTATGTACGCTGTAACTCGTCTTACTGACTCAAACATTTAAACACTTTCGAGTACAACATAACTGTGCAATTCATTGATAACCAATGAAACACAAATAGTTATAGCACAGGCCTGATTTTGACAAGTTCATTTTGGAAGGAAAGCAATCTGACCCAAATAAAAACACAGTTCAGGGTAAGAAACCTGAGTCATTTTTACAATGTAAATGTGGGAGTTTATTCCCATACAGAAAGCCCACACTGTTTTTAATAAATATTGAGTAGGTTTTGAATGTTACACCAAAAGCTTTTTCTCCCTTAGGCTCCTAGAATGTATGAAAAGTTTCTTACACAACACTGCAATAAACTATCCATGTGCCACTGGGATATGAAAAACTTAATCCTGCCTGCTTTATTCTTAAAATACCTTTCAGTGCAGTCTGTGCCCGCCCTTAAAAATAATCAGTTCATCCCCAAAATCTTACAACAACTTTGCTCAGTAAAATAGATTGTGATTCTAGATCTCAACATTTTTAAATAGACATACACTGTATTTACATCGTACATGTACTTCATTTCAACTTATTACAGTGTACAGATAGTTTTAATTCTTTTACTACCTTTTTGTTCCACAGGGTTAATATCTGTATAATTAAGCCTTACATAATTATACCTCAAACATACCTTCTTTGTATAGCTGTTTCATTTGAGAGGTAAATGGCTCAAAGAAAGCATTGAATGGAGGTTTACCCTTTCCCTGCCAAATGCCCCACAACATCATGTTTCTTTTGGAAAACCTAAAGGAAAAACAAATCATTTTCAAAACTGTAACTTTTCCTGAATCTTTCATTACTTTGTATACATGTGGGAGTCTAAGAATTTCAACATGGACATGGCACTCTTAAATATCAATATTATAAGTAATGCAAAAGAAGACTCAGAGGCCGGGTCACGATTCAATAGATCTTGTCTGAAATGCGACCAACCATTATAGACCAAACACAGCTCTCACTGGTTGCAAAATTTATTTTTGATGTATGCTTCTCTTCATCTATCTTCATTGTTGGGACACAGGAAGCTTTAATTTTGATGGATTCTCAGGTGTATACGTTGTAGCTAAATTTAATGGTTGCTGCAAATTTTGTTTTCCTTTGTTTTATACCCATTGCCATACACATACATGTACATACCTGTCTGGAGATGGGAGTTCATTGATAGCTAACAACACTGGCCAAAGAGACACACAGGATGAGGAATATAATGGAGCACCATCTGTGTTGAATATAAAACTGATGTTGCATGGATTATTCAAGAACTGGCCAGGCTCACATAGTCTTGTGTAATATTTGCCATCAAATGATGTCCATTATTACTGCCTTGCCATGTTGTCTGCTTCTTGCCTGGACTGCTTTCCACACTCCATCTCCTTTAAGAGCAAAAAACATAAACAAAAAAACAGTAATTTAAACCTAAAGTAATGGCAAATAAAAAATAAGATGTTTTTTGAAGGAGTTGATGACAGAACGTGCAAGGTGAAAACACCTTGCTTAGTGAAGAAAAGTGGCTACAAATGTGAGAGTATTTAAAAAAAACATTGTTGAGAGTTAGTGGCCAGATTGACACAGCTGGTAGTCATTCTTGTGCCTCTAGTACATTGTATGCATCAGAGAAACCAAACACGCAGGTAGATGGATCACCAATGATTACTCTTGTAAATTTGTTCTAAAATGTTGTTCTAGAGTTTTTACGTGCAATAAAATACCATTTTTAAAAGTACTGCAAATAAAGTACCACTCACTTTCTAGCAAGCATCGCAGTTGACTGAAGATATTAATGGTAACAAAACTACTGTTGCGCAGCTTCTTTGCTTGCTGATTGAGGTTTCCTTTGTACCTGAGTCTGTAAGACAAAATAATGCTCTCAACAATTTCACAACAGTTTCAAGCTACTGATAAAGATATATGTTCTATACAGCAACAAAAAATATCAATACAATGTAATTCTGTACTTATCAAACTGCACCTCAGAAGCACAGGATTTACATGTAATATAAGCAGGCAAACAAAGTCATAAGCAGAAGCATAACAAAAAGAGGAGCAATTGCAGAATACCCCGCCACTTCATTTACATGTGTCGGAACGCTTTGAAGAACGAGGCATAACACAATAGGCACTTTTGTTATTCAATGAGATGGAAATAAGTCGCGGGGTATTCTGCAGGTAAGCCCAAAAAGAAATGCCAAACTGATGGTGCTGGGGCATAGGTTTGACAGTCATCTCGAGTACCTGTAGGGTTTTTAGCAATTGGATAACCTGGGCGGGAAATTTGCCCATGAAAATGTTGCAATCAGTCACCCAGTTAAAAGTAGTTCACAGTTTTCATACCCATGCAAACCATGACAGCCACTAAAGCAAAGAAAATATCCTTCGCGTTGAAAGTTTTATACCCTGTTGACTTTGTCTGTGTAATCCACTAACATTTTTTCTGTGAATTTTGGACATCCTTCATATTGCTTAGACTAATTCAATGTAAAGTATTTGATTACTGAAGTAAGCTTGCATATATGTACATACCCATTACAGCCTGGTGTTGAACACATCACTTGATCCTCGAGATTGGTGGGGAAAAGGGCAAGACATTTTTCACATATGTCATAAACAAAGACTTCGCAATTTCCACACACCCGCTGCACATCTGTGTAACTTAAAGACTGCAATGTTTCATTCTCTGGACAAAGTACCTTCACTAAATCTATGATGTCCTTGGCAGCCTCGGTTGTGATGCAATGCCTGGATATTAAGGCAAGAATAGCCATACAGGGGTCCCATACAGGCAGTTTCTTGGGCCGAAAATGTTTTTCGCATTCTGTTGTAGTTTCGTTTTGGATATTATCAGCTGAGTCATCTGAATCTTCTCCTGAAGAGACACCACTTTCCCATGAAACCTCAGAAGTCGATGAAGTGATGGAATCTACATGTACGTCGTCATCGATATCACACTCATCGTCCCATTGTCTGCAAGATGGTGGTCCCACTTCTTCACTTTCGTCTGCATCAATCTCCTCTGGTAAGATCACTGTGTATTCATGATCATCTCTAGCCGGATGCCTTTCCTCCATCAAGATCTCTGAATTTTCACATGCTGGACCCTCTACTGTATTCGGTACTTCTTGGCGCGAATCAGAGGAATGCGAGGGTGCGTGAAGTATCAGTGAAGGCACATGCGAAGTCGACAACTTCACACGTTTAATTCGGTCGTACTTCGTCGATTTAGGTACTGGAACACTAGGGTCATCATCATACTTCTTATACTTTCTTATGCGACATCCGACTGTTAACAAAAAAGAGAGACGAATCATGTTTTTTCGCACCTTACTGTATAATAATGAACAGAAAGCGTAGCATCATCAACTCTTCTATTACCTATGCCGTGTATTGACCTTAAAATGATCTTCCATCCTTTGCAGCCTAGACAACGTACGGAGGCACATCGAGCACTTGAAGTGTGTTCCATTCTCGTCCTTGATTTCTTCGTAAAGTGTACCCAAGTCAACATTTCTCCCAGAACAAGGACGGTCGTCCATCGGACGATCCATCGCGGAATGGAGTCTATCCGCAATGGCGGGATAAATCAACCTCGTCCCCAGGGCCTTCTCCTCGTTGAAAAAGGCCCTGGGGACGACTTTGGGGATAAACTGAGTCAACAGTTGGATGAGGCAGCGGATCTCTTCTGGCTCGCGATCAATCAAAGCGCGTACATTTTCACGTGACTAACTCTTGCCATGATGTATTAAAACAAAGGATCTTATTCGATCAACCTTGTCCCCAGGGTCTTCTCGCTTTTCAATATGGCGGCGGCTCGGGAGAAGACCCTGGCACACAGCAGATCACGTGTCTCCAACGAGGATGGAGATGTATTCAAAGAAATGGCGGCTACCGTGAAAAGGGTGACAAGAACTGGGTACGAGATGCTAAGGTGAAGATAAACAAAATGGCGGAAAAAAGCTGAAGTTCAGTTCCATAAAAAATAGGAAAAACAGACACGTTTTGGATTTAAGAGTCTTAGGAATACGGCAAAGTGTTAGAGGTCTTGTTTTGCTGTTCATTGTTTTTTTTTTGTTATTTTAAAGTTAAGAATAATGGGTTTGAGCGTACTCTACTGCCGAACTCCGTAACCGCTAGTTGATTCAATGTTGCTCAAATGAACGTATTATATTTTTGATTCATGAGGCTTTAGGCAATAAATTGTGTTATCGTTACATTGTTACAAATCCGTCCTTCTTAAAAATTATATGCTTCATCTTTAGACTTTTAAAATATATCATGCTCAGATTAAGCTTAAAATATAAATGTTATGGAGTGAGCTTTGGCCTTAAATAAAACTAGTGCTACAAAATATTTATTCTACATGGCTTACATCTCTGTGAGTTCAGTGGAAATGACTCATTTATGGAAATGGCTCATTAATTTTTGATCTGGCATATTCCAGGTGCTGCTTTGGAGGCAGTGATAATCATTTTGACTTTGTTGAATTTATTTGTGCCCATTCTTTGTGCTACAGTTTTGCTTGTACAGTTGTAGATCTCCAGGGCTTTGTCACTTTCAATATTGTTTTCTACACTTAAGCTTCAGTGAGTCACATTAAACACTAGAACTGAGGAGATTTTGAGACTGTAAACAATGGAAAAATAAAGCATATCATTTTAACAGTTCTGGGGATAATATTCCCAGGTTTGAAAACATTTTCTGCTTAACAACTTCAATCAGTTGAGTAACCTGCAGCTGGGTGAAGTTTGAAAGTGTTTCAAAAATAGAAATGGGAAAGAGAGGACTGATTGAACTCACCTGAGGGAGTAATACACAAGTGATGGAATAGTACACAACTGACGGAGTAATAAACAAGTGACGGAATTATCATCCAACTGACTGAGTGTAACACAACTGACCGAGTCTGAGACAACTGACTGGGTAATACACAACTGATCGAGTAATGCACAACTGACAGAAGTACACAACTGACCGATTGAGTAATGCACAACTGATGGGGAAGTACACAACTGACCGCGTAATACATAACCGACAGCGTTATCATGCAACCCACTGAATGACACAGAACTGGCAGAAAAATGCCCAACTGACCAAGTGATGCACAACTTCCAACTGCAACTTGCAACATGTAACTGACAGAAAGGTTACACAAGTGACCAAGTAACGCACAACTGATGGGGTAATACACAACTGACAGAATTATGGTACAACTGACCGAGTGATACACACAGGACCTTTGCATCAAATTCCCTACTCCTCGGGCAAGGAAAATACATGTAGCCAAATGTCTGAGGTATGCCCGGAGGAGAGGGGGGGACGTCGAAGATTCGAATTGATCAGCACATAACCTTAAGTTACAAATCCCACTTTTTAGGATGACTTGTTATTTCTTTGAACCTCTGTTGTAACTTTTAGTGGATTTTTGTGGTGTTCTAACTGGATCTGCAAACCCTTTTTATTTGGCTTAGACTGACATGAGAATAGTTTTGAAGTGTGAGCTGAATACTCGTGAATACAAACAGTTTGTCCCCCCCAGATGGTACTATTTCTTTGGGTAATATCTGCCAAAGGGACGACTACTAAGCATGAGAATATCTACAACATGTAAGCTCAATAGTCATGTGTCCTTCTAGGTGGTACTATTTTCTTAGGTAATACCACTCAAAGGGACAAGACCATTAAGTTTGAAGATATTTATGAAATGTGAGATAAATACTCATGAATACAAACAGTTTGTCCCCCCAGATGGTACTATTTCTTTGGATAATATCTGCCAAAGGGACAAGACTACTAAGCATGAGAAAATCTACAACATGCAAGCTCAATAGTCATGTGTCCTTCTAGGTGGTACTATTTTCTTAGGTAATACCACTCAAAGGGACAAGACCATTAAGTCTGAAGATATTTATGAAATGTGAGCTGAATACTCATGAATACAAACAGTTTGTCCCCCCAGATGGTTCTATCTCTTTGGGTAATACCTGCCAAAGGGACAAGACTACTAAGCATGAGAATATCTACAACATGCAAGCTGAATAGCCATGTGTCCATCTAGGCAGTACTACAGTACTATTTACTTAATATTGTGGTTCAAAGGGACAAAACCAATAACTTTGATAATATTAATGAAATGTAAGCTGTGAATGCTCGTGAACACACAGTATGTCCTTTCAAAGAGGGTACAATCTTTTCAGCTAATACCATTCAAAGGGACAAGGACCACTAAGTCTGAAAATATTTGTTACGCTATCAGAGTTACAGTAGAAACCTGTAAACAGCATAATCTGAAAGAAACTGTGTAATAGAAATCCAGGTGGAAAGTAAATGAAAGCTGAATATACATTTACACAGCTTGCACCCCACTCCCCCCCAAAGGTGAAGGCAAGAGCACTTTAAGTTTAAAAACATTTACGATAAGTCAAGTTTTCCAAGTTACCATTATACCTTATCAGCAAGGCCTGCAATGATTTGAAACAAATATTCAAAGTATGATGTATAAGAAGCTCATATGTCTGTACGTCCCCCTGGGCGGTATTACTTCTTAGGGTAATACCGACTAGAGGGACAAGACAACCTAGTTACATATAAAACGGAATAGACTCGTGACAAAGGATCGATTATTTCTAAGACAATGTCTCAATCGCAAAAACACGGTTTCTAAACAAACATTTCAATTCTTATAAGACCCTCACAACCTTACCGTTTCAGTTTCTTAATTTGGAGTACTTGAGCTAATTTAGCGTCGGCTAACAGAGAGGTCAACAGAAGTTTTTTTCGAAGACATTGAACAGTTCGACGCCAATTTCATGTATAAACTAGCACTATACATGAATGGGGTGAAGTGTACAGTAAAAACCTTCTTTCTCGGCCTCTTTAATGCCTGCTTTGAATGCTCAATCCGCCATATTGAATATTTGCCGAGAATTTTCCGAAAGCCGGCCGAATCGGAAAGTCGTTCCTAGTACTCCTCGGCTGTCCTTCTGGACGGTATTATTTAGGCACGCACAACCCTGTGTTTCAGGGTCTTCTCCCTAGCCGCCGCCATTTTGAAAAGCGAGAAGACCCTGGGGACGAGGTTGATTATTCGATCTCTTTGGCGCCGTTCTTTGAATGGGCCATTCCATTTTATCGATCGTTTTCACTCACGTGGTCAGCAGCTATGTAAATTTCTTGGAACAAAAGAAGGTTTTTACATGAGAAAAGTTTTCAATCCCCACAGGATTTTCTTGGTACACCAACATGGCCGCTGTTTCATTGTTTTGGAACACCAATATGGCCGCCGTGACGTCATGTGAAAACGATCTATATCCACACCCCCCCTATGGAAGAGGTCAATCAAAATTTACCCCCTAAGAATCAAAGATCAAAAGTGCCGACACGTGCCCCCCCATCAGAAATTGCCTAAATTTTCTTTTCCCCTCAGAAAAAAGGCAATTTTTTTCCAAACCCCTCAGAAATATTTAAAAGATCAAAGGCGCCGACGCAGTGACCCCCTCAGAAATGACGTTCAAGAACCCCCTCAGAAAATCTCTTCCATCGGGGGGGTGTGGGTATTAAATGGAATGGCCCAATTCGTTTCTACGGTTGATCTCTCGTGCGTGAAATTTAGATTGTTTTTAGCTAAATATTCGGTCACAATGGTTTATATTGTAGTTCAATGGGAAGGAGAAAACAGTGTCAGTACTGTGAACGAAAGGCAGGTCATTCTTGGAGCTGAACATACTCTTACTGAAGGACTAAGAATCCAAGTATCAACAGGCGGGAAGACTTCCAATGAGAGGATAGCCGCGTATTACGCCGTTGTTCTAAAAGTCTTTGGTAAGTAGAATAGCATTCAATATTTTCATTTTCTTAGATAAATGAAATCTGCTTGAGCACAATGAATGCCGCCATAGAATGTACATGTAACTTACTTAGCTTGGGGTGGTAGGCGGGATTGCCTTGCTTCGCGCTGTTCGGTTTCTAATTTTTAAGTTATGTGGAAGCTACAAAACGATTGATTGATGGACATCTTCGGCCTCCCATTCTCCTCGTAGGCGTTGTGTATTATAGGTTCCCAGAACTTGAGTCTTTCCCGTGATTTCGTTGAGCGGTCTGAGACGCGGGAACACTATCTGCTCGATGGCTAAAAAGGCCAAGTTAAATTACATATCGTTCCTCAAAGCTGAGCAAGTAATCTTAGGTTCGGTTCAGACGCCGCACTTCACATGAACTGACACGAATTCGACCCAAATTAATTTAGACCCGCCGAATTGATTCAGACACCAAACATAATTCAATGGCAGAAAAATGGGCATTTCGCTCTGCAATATGATGAAACGAAAACTCACTGAACTCCTTAATCTTAAGCATGGCGGAGAACCACAAAGCACGAACCTAAGCCTTTCACCTGCGAAAAATGGGCCATTGTCCGTACCCCCCCCCCCCCTATTGAGGGTTAATTATAAATTTTACCCCTTAGGGAAAAAAAGATCAAAGTGCCGACGCATTCCCCCCTTCAGAAAAAGGCAGATGTTTTCGAGAGATCAAAGGTACCGACATAGCTACCCCCTCAGAAATGACTTTAAAAACCCCCACCCTCTCCCTAGGATTTCCCTGACCCTCAATAGGGGGGGGGGGGGGTGCGGACATTAAATGGAATGGCCCAATACAAGAAAAGTCTTCAAACACGAGAAGAATGATGCAAACTGCATTAAACTCTTTAACTGCGAGGAGGAGACAAGCTTAAGTTTTTTTATTGATAAATGAATGGAATATTATTCTTAACAGTATTATTCTCTAGAACAAAAATACAAACTGGACATATCGACTTTTTCTGTGACAAGCAAAGCCTGCCAATACGCCACTGTGTAAACTTTTGCCCATGGTCGTGGCTTCAAAATACACTTAAAATACATTTTATAACATGTGCATTTGGTTCGACTCATGTGTAGTTTAGCATCTGAACCAGACCTGGTCTACAGCCATTGTTCCCAGCTGAGCCAGGCGTGAAGAACGGCAAAGCCAACCCGAATTCAATCAGCCATTTTGAATTCATTCAGATGCTGTACTTCACGTGAACCTAACTCATTAAGTTTGATTTGATGCGAGTGAAGAGCGACGGCCAAACCAAGCCTCATTCATTTCAATTTGATTTGGCCAAATTTCAGATATCTAATCGACAATAAGGCACAATTTAAGCTATAAAACACCAAATCCTACATTAGTATGAGCATTTACGTTTCATATGCTTGCTGAAACTCATAATGTGTTTTGAAATACGTGTAGAGTAAGTACATGTAAGCTCATGTTAGCTCATTGAACCTTTTTTTAAGCAACAAAGTCTAAAGCCCTAGAATATGAACGCAGTCTCATTGGTTTCACGCTAAAGTTTAAAAAGATCCTGTTATGATAGTTGTAATAATAATTTCAAGTCAGTCTTTTTAGTTCTACACTCAAACTTAGAAACCATGAACACTGAAAATATTTCTCAGAATGTCCATTGTGTTTTGACCAATCACGTGCAAGACCTTGAAACCACAAAACAAATGGGTTTGTTAGTCACAGAACGGATCTGGTTCTCACTTTGTTTCTTAAAACCTCAAGATTAAACCTTCATCTTCACTTACAGGAATTTAGATTGTTATTCTCTATCTGAGAGTCACATGCACTACGCAAGCGAAAACTTTGGCTCAGCGGTTGCTGCTGCATTGTAGCAACAGCCACAGATTGTCGAAACCGGTGTTTGTTAATTTTTAACAGCCTGCTCACTCAGTACCATTGTTAAATTTGAAACTGTCATGTTTAAAATTTGCAACTAGACATTGTATGTTGCAAGCCCGTCTCGAACGCATGGATGTTTTGGCCTAAGTAAATTGAGTCAGCTCTGCTATCAGAATTAACAGCAGCTTTGGGTGAATTTTGAGGAAGAACTTTGCATCTTTATATCACAGTGAAATAAGTGCAGCTTAATGAGTTGCTTTTATTTGAAATGTCTTATTGTTGCATCAGCTTGTCCAAAAATTTATTAGATCCAAAAGCGCTCAAACTTATTTTTGCTTGCGTAGTGCACATGGTTCTCAGATAGAAAGGAATAGCACTTTCAATTCCTGTAAGATAACGATGAAGGTTAAAGAGCCAGTGTCACCCAAAGTGCTTTGCGCGGTTGTGTTTTTGTTTGAAGTTTGGCTGGCGCGTTTGCCGGACGTTTCACAAATTATACCCTGCCGCACTGGCCTTTCAGCAAGCTGATATTTACAGTAGTAGCCTCTTAAAATAGTAATATCTTCATCGCTAGATGTTACGGGAGAAAACTACTCTAGATCTGACTTTGTAGTCAACGCGTATGGAGCTTTCATAACAACCGATCGATTGATCAATCGATCGATCGATCTCGATGGATGTAAAACCAGAGTAGCCACTTCCGCTCGACATAAAAATAACGACAAAAACAACTAGCAAGAATATTGACGTCTTCATCGCTAGATGTCATTGGAGAAAACTACTCAAGATATGACTTTGCATTCAATGCGTATACATGGATCTATTACAGTCCCATCGATTGATTGCGCGATCGACCACATCGACCAATGTCAATGGACGCAAAACCAGAATAGCCACTTACACTTTTTGTAAAAATAAAACATAAACAGACAGTGAGCACATTACCATAAGCATTATTTTGGAGCAAGCCCGTAGCTACTGTTATTTTGTGGTAAATCAACGTTCCTTCTGTTTTCATTTGGCAACGAATGTAGCACTATTTTGACAAACACAGTGTCAGTGCTATTGCTGAAACCCATAGATGTTTTTCTTTCCCCCTGCTACTGATACACGGACTCCTTCGGCCGTACAACTTTGGCAGAGCCCGGAAGACTCGGCCTTCGCCTTAACTTTCCTGAACCCTACGAGGCATTCAATTTAAAGATCTCCTTCTCCACCGCGAAAACACTTCAGAATTCAGAAATATACAACGAAATCGATACGATGACACTTAATTGTGAACTCAAAATTCACACTAGTGCTTTCGGATCGCTAACGGCAGCGATGGAAGAAGATACAAATCAGACTTCACGACAATCAAGAAAATGGCGTATTTTTCATATATGAAAAATGTAGCTTGGCGCGCAAAGCACTTTGGGTGACACTGGCTCTTTAAATCTTGAGGTTTTTTGAAACAGATTGAGAACCAACTTGATTCTGTGACTGAGAAACCCATTCGTTTTTTGTGGTTGCAAGGTCTCACTTGTGATTGGTCAAAACAGTATTAACACAATGAACATTCCAGAAATATTTTCAGTGTTCACGGTTTTCTTAGTTTGAGTGTAATACAAGGACTAGACTGCGAGTAGTCTAATTTTGGTGATGGTGATTTGTGGGGCAGGCGAAATACACACACACGCGTGCGCAAAATTTCGAGGAGACCCGTGCGCGCGTGTTTGTATTTCGCCCGCCACACAATCGCCACTGCCAAAATTAGAGACTAATTGCAGTCTATACAAGGACTTTCCTGAAATTTGAGATGGTGTGCTACCTAACGAACCATGACATGATGTGACAGACCTTTTTTTTATTTTTTATTTACAGAACTTCTTAAGGAAAGATTTCTGCTTCCTGAAGATTTGAAGACAGATCAGGAATGTGGACTTGCAGTAAACAATTTCTTAAAGCAGTTTCCCCCAGGAGCACTGTAAAATCAAATTGACTGGTATTTCAGTTTGTTTTTTAAACAGTGCTTTCGGTTGGTAATGTCATCAGATTTCAAAATGTTATACACATGTATAAAACAACGGTAAGCCTTGTTTTATACTTAAATTTTAAGATCTGATCTAATAGTTGTAAATTAAGGGTAATTTATAAATAAACTAGTCATGAATGAATACAGGTCTCTGTGTTTAATTTCTTGTTCAGGGGTCAAGTTTCTTTAAATTGGAGGAAAGCACATTTTCCTTTATTAAAGCAAATTAAAGAAAGTAACTGTAAAAATGTAGCCACTTTTTCAGTTAATGGCTGCCCTGACTAGCTTAGGACTGGTCAGGTCCACAACAACAACATAAAAATGGCTTGGGGTTGACTGGCCCAGGCTGGCCTGAAAAGCAGAAAATATTTTCCATTTGGGCCGGCTGGGGCCGGCCTGGGCTGTCCTGGTCCAGGGTGGGCCAGTCCCTGTCATATGTCTGTCTTGGGCCGGCTTCTCATTAGCATTTTTCGGCATTAGCATTTTTCAAAAATGCTAATTTTGGGCCGGTCTGGGCCGGCCCTGTGGGGACGGCCCGGGCCAGCCCGGGCCGGCCCAAGCAGGACGCTTTTTTGCACGGGAATCCAGTGAAATCCTAAGGGTGGTAGTATTCAAATATAGTGATGTTTTTATGCAGTAACACATCTCCTGCTTACTTCCAAAAACCCCTGTTGAGTGGGCAAGCAACTGTATTTCCCTGATTTTGGTCACTTAATTTCATGCTTTGTGAAATCAGCTTATTAAACGGATAGCATTTGCGACTTAAACGGCTTCTGATATTACCTTAACAGATGGTGATTGCTGTTTTAACAGAATGCGTTTAAACGAGAACGGTTTACCGAACAGATTAAACGGTTTCCTAAAGCATTCTAACAGATAACAAATGGGTACCAAACGCTTTTTGCCACTTTAATGGAGAACTGTTAGTGAATGTTTTCCCGTGTCAGAGTTTAAAGTAAATAAGAATACTCTTTTTGCTCTGCAGGCAAAAGAGTGAAAAGACAGCAGAAACCTTCTCAGAAAACAACAGAAGGAAATGATGAGTACCAAGGTACAGTACATGTAGTTAAAAGCTTACAGAAAATATACTTAAATATAGTTTACATATTAATGTATTCTTTTGATGCTCATGTTGAAACGTCAATATTTTGTTACATTAAGTTACCTGCCCTTCTCATACTTCCCATGCATGAGTTGAATATTAAGAAAGACGACCCAACCAGATGAAAGTTGGTTGCCCGTTCTGTCAGCATGTGCGGGCTCTCCAGAATACGCCACTTAAATCTCTATTTGATAAGATAAAAATGTGCAGGAATGAATTAAGAGGCCAAGGACGTCCCGAAACATTTGTCATTTTCTTTAAAAGTTAACATAATTTTACCATGTACCCTGTATGGAGACCAGATTTTGCTTTTTAAAATGAGTTGAGCTTTACAATAAAAACTGCAAAACAATGTTTTTATTTCATATTTGTTCTCAGGTGATAACGAAGGAAAAGAGAATGAGGTGGTGGTGCAAAATAAAGTTATAAAAGCCACAGTGAATGATAAAGGTCACATAATTTTCTCGCATAATTTTAAGTAAATTACAGTAAAAAGAGTATTGCAGTCGATTACCTTTGCAAAGTAACACCTCCCATAAGGTGGACACCAATTTGTGGTCCAGCAATTTCTGTTCAAAAACTCTGCATTTTAAACATCCTGTAAGTGAACACCTCTCTAAAGCAGATGCAGAGACACATTTTGAGGCCCACAGAGCTAAAATTACCTCCATTAAATGGACAGTAGAGGAAAAGATGGCAAAGTTGTAAGAGTTTGCTTTCTTTGAAGTCCATCAGTAACTGTCAGATGAGACTTTTTAGGAACAATTTGTTACAGTAAGTACATTTCTCGTGCATTTGCAAAGATTTTACAAGTCTAGAGGGCATGACCACCACACCGCACTCTCTATGGTGTTTATTTTTTTTTTAACCTCTTTGGGTTGACACCTCCCATAAGGGAAAAGATATCTTTGGTCCCTGAAGGGTGTCTGCTTGCAGGAGGTTTGACTTTACAAGTCATGTAGTTTTACAAAATTACAGTAAATACCCATTTTTACAGTTGTGTGTGTTTAGTGACCTGGTCTTGGAGTGGAAATGAGGCGACGTTGTTTTGATACAAACCTTAGTGTTTTTCATATGTAAATGCTAACATTGAAAATATAAAAACTTCGTGATTTACATCTGAAAAGCAATACAGTGAGGAAACTGTCTTGTAGATCAAAACAAATTAAAATCGCCTTCAGTTCATAATTATTCTTTCTAAGGCTAGATCAATATTATTGTACAAAAGTTACAACTGTAAAATTGACAATTAACCTTGAAAGAAGTCATTACTTGTGTTTGGTCACGCTGAGTAATTAAACAGAGCAGATAGTGCATATTTTGAAATGTTGCAATTTATTTTATAGGTGATAAGGTCAAAACAAAACAGAAAAAAGCTCTCAAAACCAAGAACACTAAAGAAGTAGCAGGTAATTGAAGTGTTTCAGATGTACATGTATTATTTAGCCAGGGTATCAATGAGAAATGGGGTCAATTCAAGCTACTTGTATCACTTATGTCACAAACATTATTTTATTCTCCATCATTTGAGTTATACAGTGTAAAAAAAGAAACAATGCAGCAGTATTATTTAGTGGTTTTGTCGCCCAAAAGTAATCACTGACCAAAAGTAGTGAGACCCAACAGCTGCTGATTCTGAAAGGCATAACTCTTGTTACCTTCCAGTTCAGAACTTTATGATAATCTTTGGCTTGAAAATGTTTTAATTGATTTTTAGGTGACAAGGTATTTATTTCATGTTAAATATTTAGCTGGTTGTTGACTTCACTGACAATGGAAACAGCCATTATTCATGTGAGGTTTTTTACCTATTTACAGTCAAATCATTCAAACCATATTATCTTTTCCAAATAATTTTGTGAACTTCTGCTGCAATGTATTTTGATTGGCAGTTTACTTTGAGTAATTTGCAACCGACATGAAAAAAGTTGTTTGTAGCAGTTGAAAATTGGAAAAAAATCCTAGACTTACAGGCAGTTTGACATTTCAATTTAAGGGAGGAACACATGTCAGGGTATACAGTCGTTGCTTGCTACAGGTGGCACATCACACACCTTTGTGGCAAGTGACTTGTGCGTTCGTCTGCATGTCCCAACTTGTATGAGACTGCTCGCTCATACATGTGGCCTAAATTTCTCCTGAAATATCCCAATGTTTCTTTCATGATACATTGTAGGAAAAAGTGACCAAGGTTTTTGCACTGTTTGCAAAGTAGCATGCAAGGGAACATGATGGTTTTACTTTTAAATGATTGACTGTCACTGTCAGTTCTGTCATAAGCAGTTCATTTCATCATCGTTAATTTTAAAGGACAAAGGTCAATCCGAGTAAATGCATTTTGTGCCTAATATGTATATAGGTATATCTAGTAGTACCGAAATATAACCACTTTTTTTCCCATCCAACTTGTACTGTGTTATCTACATATCAGGCACAAAATTCATTTACTCAGATTGACCTTTATCCTTTACTTACTCAAATTATCAGTGGGTTATGAGTCGTCATCATTTATGCATGGAAATGTAAAAATGATAATGAAAAAGGACCTTTCAATGACTGCTTTGAAGTCACTGAGTCGGTATGAAAACATTGTTTGAAAATTTTCCACTATCAGATTGTCTACAGTCTTCAGTTGTACGCACTGCATAATCAACTGGGCAATGATCCTAGCAAAATGTTCAATCTAAAGGGGAGTTGTCTGAGGAAACTAGTGAACAGATTTGAAACTGACCCAACTGACGAAATGTTCAGTCTGTAAACTAGTTCAGTGCGTCAACATTTTTTGCAAAGTTATGCAGAAAAGATTGCCTGAATTGACACATAATTCTTGAAATATTGTACACTTTTCTTTATCTTACAGATGGGCAACCCCCGAAAAAGCAGAGGAAACAAAGTGTTAAGAATGTGAAAGTGAAAGGTACATGTACATGTATTAACATACTATTTGTGAGTCTGTAGTGTGTTCACTGATATGTTAAATTACAGCCATAAGTCTTAAATTATCCTTATACATTTACTGTATGTTTGAATCTCTATCAATAGAAATATTGAAAAATACACTTAAGAGTGATAGTCTACAGTTTTCTGTCACTTTTGTTTTCCTCTGTTCTACCCTTCAAGAAAGCCATATCAGGAAGCTTGCAACCTGAATTCAATAAGGATATGAACAACCAAACAACCAAACCTAAAGAGTAAGCCACCAAATGGTTTTTTTTTTAACTTGGTGGGGTTGCTCTTCATATTAGTTGCTTTTCTAACTGGTTTTGGGGAGCATTATTTTGATGCTTAACCCTTAAACCCCCAAGAGTGACCAACATCAAATTTCTCCTCAAAATGACAATACATGTTCAAGAGATCAGGTTATAAGAATGAATAAAGTGATCAACACAGGCAAATGGCTTTGATCTTGTGACAAATTGTCCCAACTAATACTATGAGATGATATGTGGAGGTCATTTAGCAAAATTTGTCTGTTAATACTGACACTTTAAGGGATAAGAATCCTTTCTGCTGGTGTACAGGAGAATTATGCCTTCACCTTTAGTTTTAACCAGCATGCCCGATCAATGAAAACCAATACTCACTGATAATCAATGACAATTGTTATTGATTTTTGTATATTTAAAAAATAATTGATTGTTATCTACAATAAATGAAAATTATTGATTATTGCCTATTATTTGGAGTTGATTTTCATTAGTTTTAATCGACTGGGCACTGCACATGGGTGATTGTTTTTTGTCACGATGTTAATTTGTACTTTTGAAATTTTTACTGCAGATGGTAGTGAAAAGGAGAACAACAAGGTATGATTGTGTGGTGTTTAAATAATTGATAAATCCGAAATAAGACTTTGACTTATTGCAGTCTGAAATATTAATCCAAGTTCTTTTCTTTTCTTTTTGAAGCTGCAACAGCAAGTTCAACAGAACAGAGTCAGTGCAATCTTGCAAGACAGACGTCCAGCTGACATAGATCACCAACCGGCACCAACCTCACTGCCATCATCAACTGCTGTCATTTTTCCATCAACATCACTACCATCTCTCATCACAACATCACCCACATCACCTGTCATCCCAGTCACACAGCCGTTCATTCAACCATCTAACAGCCAACCAAACTTCAGTGCTACACAGACCTCACCAACACCATCACCATTCACACCAACCAACCATATACTGAACACTATTACATCACCACAACCACTAACACGAGCAAACCCTCACACACAACAACACAATGCACCTCCACTATCATCCACTATCTTTCAACCTGTGACTCCACTATCATCGACGGTGCAACACAGCAGATCTTTCGCACAGGATCTGTTCAACGATGATGACCCCTATGTCACTCATACAAGACATGGAGAAGTAAAAGAATGGGAAGCATTTTCTTCCCATTTCACGGAGGAGTTCGAGTGGATTAAAGGAGAGGTAGAGGGCCTCAAAAGTGAGGTCAGAAATCTTAAAAGATGTATCAAGGAAATGAAGGAATTGAAGGTATTAGAAATCAATGGAATTGGCATTTTCTCTCAGCTAACCTGATTCTCTTTCTAAAGCCAGCAGAAAAAGAAAGATGAAAATGAAATTAATTACACCACAGTCACAAATAGCTAACCTGGGATGAACACTGTGGTGGCCGGGTAACAGCCACATCAAAATATTTCAGGATAGTTGAAACAAAACGTGAGGGAAGAGAAGATACAATAAGTGTTTAATAGTTTACAAAAGCAGCATTCTTGGCTCGCCTCTGAAGTGAAATATCTTTCCCAAGTTTAAGTTATGGAGAGAATAATCCCATGCATGAAGTGGCATGGATAGAACGACCATCTCTATGTTTTTAGGGAGAGCGTCACCACTATCCATATTGTCAAATTATTTGTTAAAAGAAGTTTCATTTAAAAGTTACATTAATGTTGGTACTGTAGTATTTGTTAGATCGCCAACTGGAAATGTAAGAAATGGGTTTTCACTCCAAGGCATTCAGGGTTTTCACAGTTAGTAAAACAACTTTATAAGTCAGCCTTATTATAATTTTCCTATTGAAGAAGTCAAACATAAAGAGACAAATGGGCCTGCAATTAACATGAAGCTGATTTTGGCCTAAAAACATTAATTTCTGAACAAAAAGGTCACTTGAGTTGGGTTCATGGTTTGCTTTCAGGATTAAAATTTTGTTAATTTTAACCTGCCCACAGAGCTGCAAATCACTGTCGGTCATGAGACAAATATTGTCCGACTAAAACCGTCCCATGTCCAACGAAATCTTAACTTTGGTCGGACATTGTGTGCGAACAAATTTTTTTACCAAATAATAAGTAAATAATGATAAGAAATAATTATTTGAAAAAGACTTCCACTGTAATTTAAAAAAAAAAAGGTCCGACCACAGTTCTGTTTTGTCCAACCCAAATGGAGACTTGGTTGGACATATGCCCTTTCAAGAAAGAAAAATTATTTGTAGCCCTGTGCCCATCATTCTAGACCTCAACTCAAACTCACCTCAAACTTCACATTAACTTTAAGGTCTGCATACTGATCAGTATTATTTGAAGCAAAGTTTTTAACGCATATTCATGCTGATGGAAATATTTTCTTTCATTCAGGCAAACCCAAGTTCTGGCCAGGAAAATGCTGGGCAACAACAAACTCAAGAGGTAATAAGAAAATTTCTTGTTATGATTGGCTAAAAAAAATGGCATACCAAAATGTTTTTTTCTTAAAGTTTTTTTTAAAATGCACTAATGAGCTGTATGTGCAGTTTAGCTATTAACTTTATTTTGTTGTCTTACTCCTATGTCGTGTATATGGTAAAAACTAACTCTTGCCGAAGGAGGCGTGTTAATAAGATTTACTAAATCTGAATTAAATCATATCTTTTCTCTTTACAGATGCAATTGTTAGAAATGGTGAAAAACACAACAAAGCCCCTTGAGGGATTGAAGGTCTTACTTTTCCATCTCTTTACACCTGAGGAAGTAAGACAGTCATCCCTCAAGGGACGAACAACTGTCACCGGAGGAGAAAGTGTTGGTCTTCAGAGGCAAAAACCGGACCTTATCTACTGTAAGTTGTAGATTCATAACAACACAGAAGGAACACTCTCATAGTTTCCACATTCTAGGTTTTGAAATGAAATTTCAGCTAGCTATTTCTCTGTAGCTAATAGACCTGCTGTGCTAATTAATGAGCCTTGTTTCAGATGATAATTTTTTTATTTCAGATATTATGGAACAAAGATACCATGTGGAAAGGCTTCCAGTGGATAACCTAATTAGAGGACAGCAGAGGAAGCTCAGAGAGCAATTTAAGAAGATCGACAGCAGCTAAGTCTGCATTTAATTTTTGGACTTATTCTGCCATTTAATGTTTCAGTTAAAACAGATTTTTATTACACATTCACTGAATATAATAACTAGTTACCAATTCGTATCATTTCAAAATTAGATCATTTATTTGAAGACTATTTAAATTCTATGAAGGATTGTTATTTTTCAATGTTGTAATTTTTAAGAAAAAACATGAACAGATTTTATTCAGTCCCATAAATTTTTTCCACATGCAAATTTAAATGGAAATGTTTTTAAATCATTTTAAATCTGAGTATGCCCTGTAAATAAATTTTTTGACTGCTTGAATTCTCATGTGATTATATTAAGTTGCTTCCAATGTTTCCTTAAAATTCCTATTAATTCCTTAACATTCCCAGTAATTCCTAAACATTCCTAGGAATTTCCGCGAATTTTTGGGTTTACAGAATTTCAGGGAAAGATATTGGTACACTGAATTGGAATTCCTAGGAATTCCGAGTCCGAATTTACCGTGAAAACTCACACCTCCTATTCCTAGGAATTCCTAAGAATTCCTAGGAAAAAATTCCTAGGAATTCCTAGGAATTCCTAAATTCATTTCGCAAGGGATAACACGCGAAAGCCACACAAGATCTCATAAGTGACACGTAACCAGACAAAACCGTTAAGTTTAAAACGTAAACATACGCGAAAAAATCGTCACGCTTCAGGGTTGAACGAAAATGGTAGTATCAGATATTAATCAGGATATATGACCTCAGTGGAGATTTGAAAATCTTCATGCGACGTTTCAATAAACGGATCAGTTCAGTCACTATTTAATTTTGCGTACCATACTAAATTAAATTGGCCGAAAGACTGAAATAAAAAGGGGCAAACAAAAACATGGAGCAGATATCCTCGAGAGAGCAACATTATACTGATCAGAAGGGCCCGGCGAAACATGCACTAGCTTCTCTCGCTTTGGGATATTAGCCCTGTATTGTTCTTTTACTAATATGGCAAATTTTCGACGAAAACAGTAATTAAACTAAAAGGCCGAAATTACCCCACTGTTCTTCGCGTGTTAATCGAATCTCCGGCGCTCTTCGAAGGTTATCAACCTAGGCGACTTCAAACGGCCATTCACGTAATTCACTTTCCACTTTCTTCGCTTCTTCAGCAGAGAACACCTATAATGACAGTAATTCCTCCATTTCACATGGACTCAGTCCCTTCTTTGCAGTTTTATTAGTAGATTTCGTACACTTTTTAGGCTTTTTCATTCCCCGACTACCGCCACTCTTGCTTGTCTGACTCAGGGCGATATTTTTTCTCTTTCTGCCGGTTTCGAATTATGACTCAATGATTTCCCGTGAGATCCATAGCGCCATTTTCACTTCCTTCGGATTCACTTTCTGTGCAGCGTGATTCTAATGGAAAGTTCTTCACTTATGTTGGAGTATTCAGATAGAAGAACTGCTCGCCATTTTGCAATGAATGCGTTATCAAGAAAACAAGTGAGACAAATTTTTGATTGGTTGAAAGTTGGAGGCGAAGTGGGGGCGCGTGAGGCTACGTAATATTATCGCGGGTACAGCCACTCTAAAAATAACCTAAGCTGTAAATACGCTGTGACATAGGGTCAACATGGGAGATAGAGGCTCCGGGGTGATAGGCTCCTGTATATATATAATAATAATAACTTCACTAGAGTTTAGGCTTCAAGAATATACATCGTTTTATTGCGACAGTTCTGTTTCGTATGGACCAAAATTATATGGACCACACTCATCAGGCAACTTTAACGACTGGCTATTAAATTGAAAAGCTGGCAGTTAAATGCGAAATTTGAATGGTTGCTATAGCAGATGCGTTACATGGTTATTTGAAAGTAATCAAATAGTTGCCAGGTAACAGATGCATTTTTTACAAGGCGAGGGGTTGTATCTTAATTACGTTACTCTAAAGTTCTGAAGTATGTGTCGGTTTCTGTGGGGGCATGAACTCGCTAATTCGTTTCGTCTGTTAAGGCTACACAACTCTCTTTTACAAATGATGATGAATTTTTCATACAGACAAAGATTACATTTTTTGTTAATGTTGCTATAGGGTTTACATCTCTTAAGGACTTTCCATTTTATTCGAAACGGTTTCTTGGCGTCTTGCAAATTCCAAACATGTTTCGACAGTTCTGTTTCATTTCTTCTCTTCGAGTGTCGAAAGGAAGTCTGGTGGTTTCTGTAACGTTCCTTAAAGTTTGTCGCCAGTCCGACGTAAGTTTCAGTTGTTGTCTCGGTGGTTATTGGGGCTTGATAGATTGACATTAGTCTGAAGGCATTTTCCTTCGAGAGGGCAATCAGGTTTCTTTCTGCAGTTGCAGGTGTCGGGTTGCTGCGTTGGTGTGTTTGTTTTTGAGAGAACGTGTTTGTTGTGTGACGAGAAGATAGATTTCATGTTTGGCATGCATGAGTAGCTCAGTTTAAGTGTGTGTCTGTTGAAAATCTTGTGGAGTGGATGGTTCTTTGGAAAGCATTTGTCGACGATATGTAGGAACTTTCTACCAAGGTTAGTTTTAACGTTTGAAGTAAAAGGGGGGTAATACCATGTAATGTTTCTTGTTCGCTTTCTTCTGTTTCTCGTAGATTGCTCAGGTCAAGGGTTATATGTTAGCTTGTGGTCATATCCACTTTCTTTAAGTGCTCGCTGGTAAGGGGCGATGGATTCGTCAAATACTTTGCTGGATGAGATGTTAGTTAGCCTTTTGTTAATGTTGAGTGGGATGTTTTTTAGTAGCGTTGGGGGGTGGTTGCTCTGTCGGTGGACATACAATATTTTGTTATTGGGCTTCATGTACGGCTTGTAGCTTCCATTTGTGAGGTCGAAGGTTACGTCAAGAAAATTAACAATTTTTTTGTTAGCGTCGATTGTGATCTTAAGGCCATTTGATCTGAACACATGGCTGACTTCTTGTTTGGTCTTTTCAATTTCCTTCGGAGTGGCTTTGCAAACTGCTAGACCGTCGTCACGGTACAGGCCAACTTGATCTTTGAATTTGGATGCAATTAAGGAGAGCATGTAAGCACCTATCAACTCACACGTTTCTGCTCCGTCGTATGAGCCCATTGTGACATCAAACATGTTGTTTGTGTTCTTCTTAGTCCACGGAGAGTTTTGGTGGTAAAGGAGTGACCTTTTCGCGTGGATGATGATATGGCGGTCTTGTTGGGTGATCAGGTGGTGAATCTTGAGGCATAATCTAATGCATTCAGTAACAGATCCTTAGATATGGATGGATAGAAATCGCACACGTCAAAGGTGATAAATGCGTGTTTATCCTTTTCTTGAATTGCTTTAAACCATTCTATGGTGTTGTTAGTACTTTTCCACATATTCACTTTAGTCGCTTGAATGATCTCTGTTTATGCGATCGAGGATGTTTTTACTGATGATGCCAATTTCAGATTTGCTTGGATTAATGAGTCTGCAGGTCGGGTTGTTAATGAAATCTGGTTTGTGGTCTTTCAGTGTTATGAATGAGTCTCTGGATGCTGAGATTTCAACTCGGTCGTCAAGTTCAAGTTTTTCCGCAATTGTCTTGTCTTTTAAAGTTATCATGTCTGGAACTTTTGGGCTTGTCTTCTTGTAGGTTTTCGTTACATTTTTGTCTACAAGTGTCACATAGTCCTTGGCTTCAGTCTTGTAATAGTTGGTCGTTTTGTCTGCTTTCACGAAGATGCTCTTCTCTTCTCTTATTTCTTTGACGTCTTTACTGAGCGTTTTCTGAAGACTGTTAGAGTGAGTATTGGTCTTGAATTCCACTCGCTGGATCATGTCAAGCATACAGTTCTCAAAGTCATTAAGTTCTTTCACGTGTGGTGGTGACCGTTTCGATTTAAACCCGCAAGTTTCTTTGGTTGTTGTATCATCTGAGTTCTTGTTAAGAAAAAAGAGAGCTTTCCAGCGCATACGTTGAATTAAGGATTCTGTTTTTTCGATTAGTGCTTGGAGAAACGCATTTTTGCTTGCCAGCGGGATGTTCTTCGTTGAATACTCAAAGTCCCTCACTTGAAAATTCATTCTTGACAGCGCTCAACTGCAGAACAGGAGCTATACAAATTCTTTTTTTCTTGGATAGAATGTATTTCGTAGAGCGCTCAACTCATTTGATTGAGGAGCATTAACAATAACTTCACTAGAGTTTAGGCTTCAAGAGTATACATCGTTTTATTGCGACCGGCAGTTCTGTTTCGTATGGACCAAAATTATATGGACCACACTCATCAGGCAACTTTAACGACTGGCTGTTAAATTCAAAAGCTGGCCTGAGTTAAATGCGAAAATTTGAATGGTTGCTATAGCAGATGCGTTACCTGGTTATTTGAAAGTAATCAAATGGTTGCCAGGTAACAGATGCGTTTTTTACAAGGCGAGGGGTTGTATCTTAATTACGTTACTCTAAACCACAATAACCACCGAGACAACAACTGAAACTTACGTCGGACTGGCGACAAACTTTAAGGAACGTTACAGAAACCATCAGACTTCCTTTCGACACTCGAAGAGAAGAAATGAAACAGAACTGTCGAAACATGTTTGGAATTTGCAAGACGCCAAGAAACCGTTTCGAATAAAATGGAAAGTCCTTAAGAGATGTAAACCCTATAGCAACATTAACAAAAAATGTAATCTTTGTCTGTATGAAAAATTCATCATTTGTAAAAAAGAGTTGTGTAGCCTTAACAGACGAAACGAATTAGCGAGTTCATGCCCCCACAGAAACCGATACGTACTTCAGAACTTTAGAGTAACGTAATTAAGATACAACCCCTCGCCTTGTAAGAAATGCATCTGTTACCTGGCAACTATTTGATTACTTTCAAATAACCATGTAACGCATCTGCTATAGCAACCATTCAAATTTTCGCATTTAACTGCCAGCTTTTGAATTTAACAGCCAGTCGTTAAAGTTGCCTGATGAGTGTGGTCCATATAATTTTGGTCCATACGAAACAGAACTGCCGGTCGCAATAAAACGATGTATACTCTTGAAGCCTAAACTGTAGTGAAGTTATTGTTAATGCTCCTCAATCAAATGAGTTGAGCGCTCTACGAAATACATTCTATCCAAGAAAGAATACATATATATATATATATATATATATATATATATATATATATATATATATATTAAAAAACTGGACTAGGTATATTGGATTTCTAGCATTTTGATTGGCTCAACGGAGCTAGGCTATCAGCTCATATACCTGCTGTGCCCAAATATGGTCAATGAACACTCAACAACAAAGTGAGCTGAAAGTTTTTCCTCGCGAACAACCCAGCGAGAAAAATGGACTTGGCAGCGAATTTAAATTAAGCAGAAATTCCAACAGCGTCACCAACAAGCATCACCAACAGCGTCCTCTAACACAAGTCAAAATTGATTGAAGAAACTGTGCAGAAATAGAAATTTAAGCATTAAGCGTGGTGTTTACAATTAATTTCTTTCATCGATCGTCACGTCCATCATTGAAATTAAAAAACGGTAGGTTTATCAGAAAGGATTTTCACTTCAAAATATCAAGACAAGACACAAAATAAAAGACAGTGAAATGGGGCAGAAGCATGTAATAAAAACTATCACACATTCATGGCGAGTCGGTGCGAAAATCATGAAGCAGTCTAAGCAAGTGCTTAAAAAAATACAGCTGCAAACTGCCAAGAAGGAAGGAAGGGTGAGACTGTTTTTCGGCTTTAACACGCTAAATTGACACTGGTTTACCTGCACTCGTTGTAGCTCTGTGTTCCAATAGGTCCAAGTGCTCAAATAGAAATCGCATGCCATGTAAACGGAGTTGAATCGCTTTTCCAGTTGTTTTAATGTTTTTACCATTCCGTCCGCAACCTCTAATGCACCTATCAATGTTAAGCCCGAGAGGGGGGGGGGGGGTCGGGCAAGGGGTGGGGATTTTGACATTTTCCATAAAAAAAAGTCAAATTCCCCACCCCCGGGACAAAATAATTGGTCAAAATCCCGACCCAGGGCAAGTGAAGGTGGTCAAATGTCATTCAAACCTTGTTGCACACAAGATGAGTGTAATAATTAAACTAAGACAGAATCAATAAACATTTATACAAAACAGCAAAAAGTGGTTTATTTCTTTTATTTTTTAGCTAGCTTTTTAACGATTTTGTGGAATTTAAAGTGTAGTTACATATGGTCATTTCTGGCTAAACTTTTTGAGGCTAGTCTCTATCAGATACTGCAAAAAGATTCAGCTCAGTGCGATTGGAATAATATGCTGTTAAAAAGACCTTTTTCACTATACCTAGTATTATAGGGCTCTGCAAACTTATTTAAGCTGAGGTTTTAAAAGCTTGACAAATAATCTTTATATTAAATCAATGTAAATATGAACTGTTCATTGCACTGTTTATGTATTAAAGTGATCAATACCTTCTTCGTCCTCTTAAACTCTAAAGCTTGACAAATAATCTTTATATCAAATCAATGTAAATATGAACTGTTCATTGCAGTGTTTATGTATTAAAGTGATCAATACCTTCTTCGTCCTCTTAAACTCTAAAGCTTGACAAATAATCTTTGGATCAAATCGATGTAAACATGAACTGTTCATTGCACCTTTATAGTGTACCTTCTTTGTGCTATTAAACTCTAAAGCTTGACAAATAATCTTTCGATCAAATCTATGTAAACGTGAACTGTTCATTGCACTGTTATAGTGTAAGTGATCAATACCTTACTTAAAATAGGAAACGTCCTCTTAAACTCTAGGAAGTTATGACAATGCTGTTTGTCATTAAACAAGAAGTTCCGCCAACAAAAGGGATGGCACCTCCCACATTTCACACTTTCCGGGCACGAAATGCAAATTTGTACCTTTGCGGTCGTGGCATGTTGTGGTGCCGAGCATCCTTCAAGCTGAACATGCTTCAAAATCTCATGAAACCAAAATATATTGACAAAAATATGAAAAATAACTTCCTAACATTTAACAGAATATTCCTAGCAAAAATGAAACACATTTTATCAGTAACAGTTGTGGAAAATATGCAGGTTGTTTGCCAGTTGTTTACGCTTTGATGATTAACTGACAAATGGGCGCGAGAATGGCCTGGCCAGGCCCCTTTAGTCCGGAACTTCTTGTTTAATTGTGAAAGTTTCTCAGTAGAAGTATCGACTTCCCAGCAGGCTTTTAGCCAGGATTTAAAAAGTGGGAGTCCAAAATTTTCATAAGGCCTGACTTTGTCCCCATAGGAGGGCCTGAGGATCATGCAAGGTGCTTTTCTGCAGTTATGAGTGCAAAGGTATCTGATGATACCCAAATTTGCCAAAAAAAAAACTCTGTATACAGTTATTCATATTAATTTTCTCTGAAAAGTGGCCGTCCATAGGACTCCTGGACTCCCACCTGACTAAAAGCCTGCTTCCCAGTGCAATGATCGCTACCGATGTAAACAATAAATCGCCAAATAGTAAATAAATTGGTTTTACGAAGCATATATACACTCTACACCCAATTATCACTACAAGCAAGGCACAGCCAATCATCACTTTCAGAAATATCAGGCATTCCACTGCAGAAAGCATGGCACCATTTGTTGCAACCATCACAGCAGATCCAGTCTACAACGTCTCCATCATCCTCTGTTTGGAAAGTTCCAGGGGGATCTTCCTGCCCACACTGAAGACCTGTATCCTTCTCGATGCTCCGTGATTTACGTTTTTGATTTGATTTTTGGCTGGTCTTGGCTCCCGGCTTCTCTTTTGCCGTTGCTTTCTTTTTCGCTCCACTGACTCTATTGCGATGAACTTGGCATAAATGCTCGCACCACATGCGTGTTTCTTCGGGTGAAAGAAGTACTTCTCGGGACAGGTCAAGAATACCATTTTCATGAGGTATTTCATACTTCAAATTCTTCATTGCGGATAACAGCACTTCCGATGGGGGCTTGGGAGCAATGTATGTACTACTCGCAAAGGCCTTCCTCAACTGTTCTGGTTTCAAATAGTGTCCAGTACACACACCCTTACACTGAGAGCAATCACTTGATCCAAATGGGCGCTCTGGGTCTACCATTGGAAGTGGAAGAAAGGAGAGTGGTGGGCCCCCAGTATACCAAGTAGGTTCTACCTCAGGACGCCCCTGTTTACAACATGGATGTATGCAGTCCTTTTCATAGCAACAGTACAAATAGAAAACATACTTAGTGGGTGCACCTGTACACAAATGCCTCCGCTTAAGGTCCAAAATCTCACTAATCTTCATGTACATCTCAGGATTATTCTTTTGCAATTCTTGTTTTGCCGCCTTAGATCCCTTCAGAAACACTTTGACCAACTTGTTTTCATTCTGATAAGCTTCACTTTCAGCACCACGGAGCAAGTGGATTTCGGTGGTCGCACACAGTGCTCCATCCACACGGCTGAGATAGACATCGATGGCAGATGAGAGATTCTCCTTCAGTTTTGTTTCGTTTACCTTCCCATTATCTGTCAGGCAGCTTCCATTAAGAGTTGATGGTACAAAGAGATTGGCATGCCCCAAAGCTAGGCATCCATTTTGCAGCTCGACTCTGTTCTTGTAGCTTGCACCACTATTCCTTGTTGTAATCATAGTTGCAACAGTTTGTGCTTTCAGATGGTGCACTGTCCACCAATATTGCACTTCACAATGGGAAGGGCCCTCCTCGTGACCTCCATCCACTCTTATGAATTCGATTTCTTTGGGTTCGTCCGATGCAGGTTTAAAAAACACTGGCTTCAAAACCTCTTTAGTGGACAACATTTCTAAATCAGCGACATGCTGTGCTGCATTCTTTTCATGCAGGGGGCGGGCCTTTACTACACCTGCACAACGTTCTGCAGTATTTTCTGTTTCGGGGAAGTTGTAACTTGTCACTTGGAGTGTCGACGGGTAGCCGCTTGCGTAGTCTGTTCGAGTGGTGACAGGCTCATGATCTTTAACACAAAGCGTTCCGTGTAATTTGTGGGTGGTCATGGTGTCTAAACGAAAGCCAGCTTGGTCATCTCTGCCAAGGTTTAATACTTTCTCACCATCATGAAACTGTTGGTCATTGAGAGCTGCATAAAATGCAGCACTCCAGTGTTCATCGGGATTGAACTTCAGAGTGAAACCCTTCCTGGCTCTTTTTTGCAGAACCTTTGCAACACCTTTGTACCTTGAAGCAGATCTTCTTCTCCTGTTCCTGGCTATACAAAGCTGAACAACGGTGCCATAGGAAATTTTCATCTTGAATTTCCTTTCAAGGTGTTCCTTTACCCGTTTGAAGGTTGGCTTCTTCTGCACCTTTCTGTTTCCATCATAAGTGATCACTCCAGTTCGACGCCAAGCGTCAGCACCTGCACCACACTCCATAACAAAGTTCTCAATTTCTTTCCCAATTTCTGGCACTTCAGTTAAAATTCGTTATACCTTTTTGCTTCGTTTTCTCTTCAGAAACCGCTGCTCCATTACTTTTCTCTTTGCCTCCCTCACAGCTTTCCGGTGGATTGCTTCTCTTCGCTTTCTGACCATCTCTCTACCACTTTCTCCGAGAATGCTGCTTATACCTTGATTCCATATCTCTTGATCACTACTTTCAGACTCTGAGACGACAATGCCTTCTTCGTCATTGATACTTTTTTTTCTTTCAGAGAGCAGAAATGCCTGACGAGACCGCTCAGCAAGATCCAGATCACCTTCGTCTAAATTCAAGAAAGACAGTTGACCACCAAAATCAAGCAGCAGTTGATTTAATGCCTGTTCAGTAATATCTGGGAGTTTGGACTTTAAGGCCATCACAAATGAAAACCAGTTAAAAGAACATGATTTAAGAATGTCTAACACTTGGTGCGAGTTCATGTAGACCTCACTGGTGTCAGTTTGATGCTTGTAACATTCATCATTGCTTCCACTAAGCTGAATCTCCTGGGGTTTATGCATGCTTGAACGGTCATTGGACTGGTACTGTCCATCTGGTCCTGTACTGGGGTGCTCTAAGCTGTCACTCAATAATGTTGCAACGAATGAGCTGTTATGGACACAGGGCTCCTTGTCTTCAGACATTTCCTCATCTGGATCACTTTCACTTTCTGTATCACTCAGGTCACTTTCAGTGTCGACTTCAAAACCAAAGGAAGCAAGGAGAGCTTTATCTTTCAAACAGGCTATCTTCTCAATTGACTCTCTAATTGCTTTTGCATGGTTAAGCGCTTCCTCGACTCTTTCTACACGCTTCTGAAGGTCACATATTCCATAAACTTCCTTTGCCTTAGTGTTTGACAATCCAGATGCTTTCACTGCAATGTACTTCAGCATCTCTTTTTCGGATTCTGATTCAGCAAGGTACAGCAGTCCTTTCAATTTCTCTTTGGACAACTGAATTTTTTGAGAACCTGAAGTGTCCAAGGACTTTGTCAGCAAAGTCTGAAAGATTTGATAATCAACAGTGTTTTGTTTTTCCACCAGATAGAAGCAGTATGAGCCTTCTTTTAGTTCCCCAACCCCTAAGCAGGCCAAGGGCATGCGTAGAAGTTTCCTTCTTGCTGCTGAGGCCTTGTAAGACACACCTGGACTAGACAACATAAATGCAGACTTCAGAGAAATAAAGCCACATGTCAACACTTTATCAACAACTTTTAACATCCCTTCACAGTTTGTGCAAGGCTGATTGTGTTCCTTCTTGCAAACAAATGCTCGAACATCTTTGTACTGCTTTAGAGACAATCCTTCAAAACTGGAAACATAAATGTCATCTTTTACTGTCTGATACATTGACAATGATTTGTTCCTTTCTTCTGCAAGGTAAATGCTGACTTCATCCCCTCTCACCTTGCATGCAGATTGAGAGGGGTTACTTGAAAACCCTGTGAGCTATCTAATTCACTTTCGCTTCCTGGGTTACCGGATGTTTCTGGGTGGCAGGTCTGCCTCTGAGAGTGTGGCTTACATCCGGGGTCACTATCTTCCAATATTATGGTATCTCCTGATTCATCGGAATCTTTACTTGAGCTGTCACTTGTACTACTTTTTTGTTTTAACAATTCAGGGAGTGTACGGAGGGAGCTTAGGTCCCCTTCAGATTTAACGCCACTGGTCTTGCTTCTTTTAGACTTTTTTTTCATGTACCAGTGTGATTTGCTTTCCTTTCTCTGTAAAGCTGCTAACTGGCTCTCAATCCTCCCCTTCTCTTTAAATAACTCTCTCAATTCAGCACTAACCTCATCACACTTTTTAAAGTCATTCATGGTCTTCAGTTTATTTATTCTTAGCTGCTTTAGACGAATATGATCTTCTGTTAATTTCAGCAAAGCTTGGTTGGTGGAAATTGCTTGTCTTCTCTCTTCGGCTAACACATTTTTTCTCTTCAATTCCTTTTTCTCTGCCTTTCCATCTTCACTTTGTTTTCCTTCACGTGATGACCCAGATAAGCCTTGTGATGATCTGGAGAATCCTTTCTTAAACTTATATCCTTCGTCTCTAACTTTGCTTCGTGCTTGCTGGAATAGTTCCCCTAGAGACAATAATTATTATTAAAATAAGTAAAAAAACATTTTCTAGAAAAATCATCAACAGAATAATATTAAACACTAAGATTTAAAATCTCTACTTTATAAAGTAGCCATTGCAAAATTAACCAAATATGTTTGATGCAATGTACAAAAACAGCACATGATATCACATCATAAAGATCAACTAAAACTTGATTTACCTCTACACTGCAACAAGTGTGGGTTTTCTCTTACAAGTCCTTCTGCAGCACTATTTACAGCTATTTCGTAGGGCACTTGGAATTTCCTCACTTTTTACACATTCAACCTGAATAATAGACACACTGTTAGTCAACTGAAACCACCTTGTACTTTAATACTCTCTTATAATGAGATTATAACCCAATGTATGGCACAATTGTCACATTTTAATACCTCAGCTGCAGGACCAATTTTAAAATCACTCGTGATTGTAGCCTGAACTTGCCCTGAGTTGCTTACAGCTGCTGACTTTTCTGAACAGGCTGTAACAAAAGACAAATGAAACCTTAGCTTTTAAGTGAACAAGCATGTCTTTTCTGCAGTGGGACTCAGGTTAAACTAGTAATGGAAGCTATAGTGCCTAAATCTAGAGTTCCATTATATTCAATGCATTCCAAGAGGTGGAAACTGCAAAAAGCATACTAGCATTTCCAATCCTACATGAATCTTTCTTCTTTCATGGAAAAATCCAAGAAACTAAAGCAAAGATCTAACACAATTTGAACTACATGGAAGAACACTGCACTTACGTTTGGATGTAGAAGCACAAGTGGTACTAGATGTAGCTGGCTGGTTTCTACAATTCTGACAAAGGGAAATAAATTTTGTTTTAAATATTGTTCTTTTATTTTAAAAATACAATACATTATTCATACACTTCATTTGAGTGGGTGTCATTTGAAAAAATAAATGGGTAATATATGTTGTGGTTGAAATTTACCATTGGTTTAAAATTTTTCAACTCAGTTTTAATTTTAGTTACCTTTGTTTTAGATTATGATAATCAGCATGAGACAATGAAAAACAAAAATCAAACTGCAGCTGGTTTGAAAAAAATTAAAGCAAAGATAAAATTGAACCACAACATATACATATATAAAAACTTGACTCCTCTTCAAGAAAAGCTATTTATTCAAACCCCATATAACTTATGGCGCTCACCTTTGCGATAACACGCAGCTTTGATCTGTCTTCTATTCTATCGCCTGGCTCCAGATCTATATACTCATCCCAATCTTTACTGTATATCTGAAGGTTTATCTCCCCATCAATTTCGAATGTTTCCTTTATAATAGACCAACAAGTGTTTTCTTCTTCTGGCGCCGTAAGTGCGATAACCTTTCGGCTATCGCCAAATTCGACAAGAACCTGGAACAAAACAGTCCTACATCAAAAAACACAAATCTTTCGCTATGTCTGACACAAACTCGTGGCAGAGCATCTAGTGAAATCATGCCAAGTAGGAAGCACATATTTAATTCATGAGCGGGCTCTGTGCGAGTATTTCCTTCAAAATCCAACAGACAAAACACTGTGTTCTAAAGCTTCAAAAATAGATAACTGATGGGCTGATAAAAACGACAATGTTTGCATTAATAGCAACAAATCACTCACCTTTCGTTCAACTGATAGCTGATGGGCTGATAAAAACGACAGAAACGACAATGTTTGCATTAATAGCAACAAATCACTCACCTTTCGTTCAGCCATATTTGCTCGAACACGTGAAGCTCATCCAAATTTCCAAATGCCTTCTGGGTATTTTCCAAGATGGCGGAAAGGCAAGATGGCGACCATGTCAAATTTCCCCACCGTGGGGATGACATACGATCAAAATCCCTACCCTGGGGACATCACGTACGATCAAAATCCCTACCCTGGGGACAGCGCTCACGATCAAAATCCCGTGGTCAGCCCGACCCCCCCGCTCGGGCTTAACATTGATAGGTGCCTAAACTGAGAACAACTGCATTTTGCGCTTGCGTTTAACAAACTATGATGGCGAATTCTAATGTTCCTCGCTACAGTAATCGTGCTTATTAGCTGCGTAGAAATTACCTCTTCAAGGTCAACTGTTCAAATTTGTTCTGTCTTCAGTTCGATCAAACACGCACATGATGGCTCCGTTGTGCGAACAGCCGATTACAAACTTGTTCAGTTTCAACTCCAGCAGCTATATGGTGAAATTGTACAGCTTCAGTCCGCTTTGAACGATTGATTCATTCAGCTTTGCAATGAAACGCTACAACACTTCGCAAGGTTTGGCACCTTTTTCGTTCAGTCATGTGATCGATTCTCGTTCCGTTTAAATTTCTTTTCTCATTTTTCCCCTTCTTTCTTGATTTTTTTTAAAATAGTGGTTAAGTTTTTAATAAAACAATTATTCTACTCGGGCTTGCTGGATATCAAATGATTATAACCAACGAGGCGCGTATCTCTCATTCGATATCCAGCGCGCCCTCGTAGAATAATTGTTAAATATTTAACAATTATTCTACGAGGGCGCGCTGGATTTCGAATGATAGATAACCATGTCTTGTCTTGATATTCCTTTCTGATAAAGCCTACCGTTTGTTCAATTTCAATGATCGACGTGACGATCGATGAAAGAAATTAATTGTAAACACAACGCTTAATGCTTAAATTTCTATTTCTGCACAGTTTCTTCAAACAATTTTGACTTGTGTTAGACGACGCTGTTGGTGATGCTTGTTGGTGACGCTGTTGGAATTTCTGCTTAATTTAAATTTGCTTGCAAGTGATTTTTCTCGTCCATTTTTCTCGCCGGGTTGCTCGCGAGGAAAAAACTTTCAGCTCACTTTGTTGTTGAGTGTTTATTGACCATATTTGGTCGCAGCAGGTATATGAGCTGATAGCCTAGCTCCGTTGAGCCAATCAAAATGAAATAAATCCAATATACCTAGTTCAGTCTTTGATAAATATATATATATATATATATATATTTAACAATTATTCTACGAGGGCGCGCTGGATATCAAATGATAGATAACCAACTCGGCGCTACGCGCCTCGTTGGTTATAATCATTTGATATCCAGCAAGCCCGAGTAGAATAATTGTTTTATTAAAAAATTAACAACTATTAAGAAACAAAAACAAGAGAAAACGGGAAAAATGAGAAAAGAGATAAAAAGGGAACAAGAATTGATCACATGACTGAACGGAAAAGGCGCCAAAACCTTGCGAAGTGTTGCAGCGTTTCATTGCAAAGCTGAATGAATCAATGAAAACTGCTCGAAAGTGAACAAAGTGGCACAAGTTTTGGGAAAGAATTCTTCTAATTATTGGCTCTGAAATGTGGTTCATCTTTGATTTTTCTTGAAACATTGTTCTAATTATCGTTCAAAGCGGATTGAGGCTGTGCAATTTCACCATATTAGCTGCTGGAGTTGAAACGGAACGAGTTTGTAATCTGTTCACACAACGGAGCCATCATGTGCGTGTTTGACCGAACTGTAGACAGAACTAATTTGAACTTGAAGAGGTAGTTTCTATGCAGTTCAGAAACAAGATTACTGTAGCGAGGAACATTAGAATTCGCCATCATAGTTTGTTAAACGGAAAGCACAAAATGCAGTTGTTCTCGGTTTGGAAGTTGTGGACGGAATGGTAAAAACAACATTCAGGCAACTGGAAAAGCGATTCAACTCCGCTTACATGGCATCCGATTTCTACCTGAGCATTTGGATCTGTTGGAACACAGAGCTACAACGAGTGCAGGTAAACCAATGTCAATTTTGGGTGTTAAAGCCGAAAAAATCTCGCCCTTCCTTCTTTCTTGGTAGTTGTCAGCTGTAGTTTGTTTAGCGCTTGTTTAGACTCTTGTTAGACTGCTTCTGAATCATAATTTTCGCACCGACTCGCCATGAATGTGTGATAGTTTTAATTAAATGCTCCTGCCCCATTTCACTGTGTTTTATTTTATGTCTTGTCTTGATATTTTGAAGTGGAAAGCCTCCCTGATAAAACCTATCGTTTGTTCAATTTTTATGATCGATGTGAAGGAAGATCGAAGGGCCTCTGCTCGAAGGGTATGACCATCGATGAAAGAAATTAATTGTAAATACAACGCCTGATGCTTAAATTTCTATTTCTGCAGAGTTTCTTCAGACAATTTTGACTTGTGTTAGACGACACTGTTGGTGATGCTTGTTGGTGACGCTGTTGGAATTTCTGCTTAATTTAAATTGATATTTTTTCGCTGCCAAGTGATTTTCTCGTCTATTTTTTTCGCCGGGTTGCTCGCGAGGGTAAAACTTTCAGCTCACTTCAGTTCATTTGTACTTGAGTTTCATTGACCATATTTGGTCGCCGCAGGTATATGAGCTGATAGCCTAGCTCCGTTCAACCAATCAAAACGCTAGAAATCCAATATACCTGGTTCAGTTCTTAATAAATATATATATATATATATATAATATATATATATATATATATATATATATATATATATATATATATATATATATATATATATATATATATATATATGCTATTTTAAATCGCTTGGTAATTCTAAACAAACTTCGAATACCTCCACGACGTTTGAATGAAAAACTATGTCTAAATTCTGCGTGTTTCTGACTGGCGGGTCTGCATGGCGGGCCTGGCGGGTGTGCTTGGCGGGCCTGGCAGATCTAGTCACAAAAAGTGTCGCGAACATAGCGATTTCAGTAGTATACGCACGAGCTCACAAAATTCGTCAGCTACAAAACTAAATTGGTCTTTTGAATCGCTTGATAATTCTAAACAAAGTTCAAATGCTCCCAGGACGTTTGAATGAGAAATTCTGTCCAAATTCTGTGCGTTCTGACTGGCTGGTGTAGCCACAAATAATTCTAAGTGTCGCAAACGTCGCATTTTGTAGAATGCACAAGCGCGGAAAACTCGCCAACTACAAAACCAAAATACTGAATCGCTTGACAATTCTAAACAAATATTAAATAAATTAAATTTTTTTCACTGTTTGCCGGGATCTTTTCCGAGGTTAAGAATATTTAAAATCGACGTTTCGATCAGTTTCACTGATCTTCTTCAGGCTGTTGTTAAAAATGACAATATGGCGGATTGTTTCTCATGTTCAGCTTGGTAACCGCACCAATAAATCGTGACTATTATACGACGTATGTGAAAAAAGGGCGGGAAAATGTAACGAGGCCTGTCAAGTAATTTTACATTTGTGATATATCACTGACTATTACAGTCTCCCTCACGATCGAAGAAGGAGTTCAGGATTGATTTCCATGTTTCAACATGGTCAAAACTGTTAAGCACTTTCATTCCGCGGTGCTTCTGTCGCAGTGATTCAATTCCTTCGAGAACCTTCCTTTGTCTCAACCCTCTCTCTGTCGCTACGATTTTTGCGTTTGTCCAGTCAATATTCCTTTGGCACTTAAGATGAGAGGTGAAAGTTTCAGAAATAGGAAATATTAAATACTTTCACAACATTAGAAATAGCCTTTCCGTCAAAATCCTTCGAAAGTTTCGGACTGCCAGGCAGCCAAGTATGGATTATGACTAATAGTCATGATCCGTACCCGGCTGCCGGGTATCTAGACACTGCCTATTTATTTATTTATTTATTGGTTTATTATTATTTATTATTATATTTTAATTTCCATTTTTCAGTTGTTTTTTTTTATGACCCCGCATCCCGCACCCCGACCCCACGTTTTCGGAACAACCTTCTGTCTTGTACAATTTCTTTCATAGCTTAAGTTATTTCAGACGTCCTAATCTTTCCATTTTTTTCCCATTTTTGCAATTGCCTCACCAAAACCTATCTATCCTGTGACTTGACCAGAACCCGTTGGGTGACAGACAAATTTAGTTAAATCAGACCATAAAACAGTGCGGTTTCTCAGATGAATGTGGAGATCACTGTAAAGTTATTTAGTTTCTTCAGGGAATTAACACTAAAATATTTTAAAAATTAATTTGTCATTCGTTAAGGGATGTGAATGTGACAGCGGAGTCGTTATTCATTAGTTGAAAGTCAATCTGGAGATACCAGCAGAAAACGGTCGATTCCACGCGTCAAGATGGCCCTTGGACAATACACCTAAAACTTGACAAAACCTGGCATTTAGGCAAAATCTTATTCAAGGTGAGCAAGGCATGATCTTTATCCTGTACTTTTCATCCAAATACCAAGGGAAACAAGAAAAAAAATTCCAAGTTTTCGGCTATTCGGTCGGAGGTACGAGCCTATTGTTTGTACTAGTTGACAGGTTAATGTTGTGATTATAGCTGATTTTATAATCATTATGGTAATTCATCTTTCAAGAATTCTGGATTTCAAGTGATTTGGTAATTTACTGGGAAGAGAAACTTTCTCTTAAAAAACTGTGCCAACTTGTGAATTTTGAGCAAGCGAATTTTGTGATTTTCAGCAGCTCGCCATGGCCTTGGAAATTAATTCACAAAGCTAAAACAGGAGTCAATTACTTCATACTTCAAAAGCAAACTTCCACGCTGGGGTTTTCTGGGATGCGAATCAAACAGAGCGAAGTTTACGAGAAGGTATGATACACTTTTATTTCGCGTGTTTACAAGACACGTGTGGCCTGAACGTGTTATTATTTTATTAATTTTTTTTTTTGGGGGGGGGGGGGCTTAAAAAAATTCCACCACGTTTCTTAGATTACCATAGGGTATCCATGGAAAATTTCTGAGGGAATTTTATTTTTCATCATGTGCCACCACTCGCTCGATGTTAGTGGACACCCCTTCTTAAGTACTCTGTAATAATCTCAAGAGTGAAGAACTGGTATTCGTGCGTTCAGGGTAAATTCGCAGGCACGATGTTATTCACACCTCTCTTTTCCGTTTCGGTTATCATCACCAATATCTAGAAAAGTTAACCTTATATGAGCTTGTCATCGTACAGAGAAACGTTGCAGACTGACACTGGGAAGAAGACTCTAACATTTTACAAATGTAAGGTACGGAGAAAGACAAGACTGATACAGCACTCAATTCATGTACAGAAAAATGTTTGCAAGAGAAGACTAGTAAATTAAGAGCGTATTTAAGTACTGAAAAACGTTGAGCAGACAAAGCTAATAAGGTTTGAACTTACTCAGGTACGGGGAAACGTCGAGAAGTCATATCGAACTCTTTGGTTGCAAATGCACTACAGCAGGACCGATGACGTACCAATGTACCAAGGTACAGAGACATGTTGAGGAGACACTGAGGCTAATAAATACGCAACTACCAACTTACCGAGAAACGTTATTATAAAAAGAACTAATTACGTCAGAACGTGTAACGTACAGAAGAACGCCGACCGGACAAGTCTATTACGGTGGGACAATAAATTATGGAGTAACGTAGGGAAGACAACTAATATTGCACGAACGTACGGATAAACGTTGACTGAGAAGACAAGACTAATACTGTGTGAACGTACAACGCACAGAGAAACGCTAAGAAGTGTAGACTTATCGTACGAATGCACTAACACACCGAAAGCCTTGGGAAAACAAGACCAGTATAGTGCAAACGTACTAATGGCGTACGGAGAAATGTTGAAAACGCAAGTCTAATAAATCGACAAACGTCCTTCCCCGAACGGAGAAACATAAAGACAAGACTAATACCATACGAACGACGTTTAACGTAGAGAGAAACGCTGCATGGGAAGAGAAACTAATATTGTACGAAGTAGTAATGATTGGAAAAAAGTCGATAAGAGAAGAACGTACTATCGTAGGACACTAGCCTGACTTTATATGAACGCACAAACGGACCCTTGACGGAAACATATGGTGAAACGTTCTGAAGACGGCTAATTTCGTTGGAACATACTAATGACAGAGAAACGGTGCCAACTGAGACAACAATTAGTAGGAAGAAACGTTGAGACGACAAAACAAGTATTAAGGAACGTTACTTATTTACTTTCTGTTCACTCAATTTGCTTTTGGGATCCGATCATCAGAAGTAGTAGTCAGTCTGGTTTCCATCCGGTGCTTGAGTGCTTTAAAAATTTCACTAGCTAAAATGGCTAGTGAAAGCGTAAAACCTACTAGCCAAAACGGAATTTTTACTAGTCTCTGACTAGTTGGCTACTGTTAGTCTCGAGCCTTGGGGTTGATCGTCAGATAACAGTTCTAACTAGAAAGTTTCCTATGTTTTTGTCGAGTTTAAATGAAATCAGTGGGAGCTCTGAAAAGATTCTACCTGTTTAGTTGCCACTTTAGAGTAATTTAAAGTTCTTTAAAATGCTGTTTTTCGCTACGAGGTTGTTGTGGGTGATAAGTGAGCGTAAATGGAATTCTCTCGTTCTTTTCCCCCTGTAACGTTTGCGATGCTGACTGTCCATCTTATCTGCTGAGCACGGTGTTAAGCCGCGTTGAATTGGCAACAGAGTCAGGAAAAAATTGCCACATTTCCACTGTTTTGTTGGAAAATTGGGGTCATCACTACACAAACGTCGAAGTCTAAGAAATTGAGAGAACGGGGTGGAGTTTTTGACGTTGGAAGGAGGAGAAGATGAATGAATGTAAAAAAAACTAACTGTGGGATTATGTAGGTTCGTAGTACACACTGGTAGATCTTCAGTCGCTTTTCTTGAAACTTTGATATCAAGAAAAGGGACTGAAGTTTCAGAAATTTCCCAGATATGTTTCAGTGCGGGGTGAAAGGAGTTGACAGAGGTTACAAATCGATTAAGTTCTATACTTTGCTGGATGAAGTAGCGACAATACAATCGTTGGATGTTGCGGCCATAAAGTCCAGGGGCCCGTTTCCCGAAAGTCCCGATAACTTTTCGGGCCCGGAAAGCTATTTTATGTGCACGGTGTTTGCATTTAAGACTCAAATTTTATTGGCTTTGAAAGCTAAGTAATAAAATTGTAAGTTGATAAAAGAAGTCAGGCTAATATGCGGGCTAAGAACTACGCCTACGTTCTATAGATTTTGATTTTAAAATATAGCTCTGGGCCCGATAAGTTACTGGGAATTTCGAGAAACGGACCCCTGGTTTGGTTCCATTATACTGGTTGAAAAATTGAAGCAGAATGAAGCTCGTCACCAGTTTCGGAGGAACACGAGATATAGCCAACTCACTGACAGCAGAGAACATGTACAGTCACGCCTTACACCAGCATAAGTTTATTCTGAAAACTGAAATGACCAACTTACAACTACAAGAAAGTGTTTAGATACTTACAATGTTTGTATTACTAAGCAATTTCTTCTGTCTGGAAAAGCACAAAAGTGGCAATAGTATGTATCGAAAACAAAAGCATAACAAATGATACGTTCACGTGCACTGCATTGTTAGAAGTTTCTGTACAAGTGAAGTAATTTGTCGTAATAAATATACAACAAAACAATTGCCGACTTTGCTTGCCGGAACAGAGTATCATCAAAAGAACTGCTTACTCTTCGGCGGCAAATCAGGGGACTGACTACTTTTATTCTTAACTAAACGTTCACAAAACTGCTTAGCACATGTACTGAGTGCCGTGCATGGGTAAGGATCAACAGACTATAGTATTGGGGGTGGAAGCGGAATAATTGTGCCTCACTTATTCATTGTTCCTGTTGTTTTTTTTTCTGACTTATTTGTTATTCATTTAACATTTTTACGGATATTCCTTATTTATTATTGCGTCCTGCTGCTATTCAGATTTTGTTGGACAACTTCAGGTACAATCAGGGGGCACCCAACGGTTCGTTTCGGGGAACATCTGTTCGGAAGGCCTAAAATCCCTTAAGAAATTCGGATTTAATTGCAGTGAATGCCTGTGCATGAGATGGGAGATAAATTCTGAGACCGTTTCAAAAGTCTGAAATGGCTGCAAATTGTTTAATTCCATATCATTTGTGGATTATGAGCATGTATTAACAGAAAAGCTCAATATTATAAAGGAAAAAGGAAACAAAAGTGTTGAATACACATTGTCTCCTTTCGAGGAACTCTAAAATATCTCTAAATCAGGACCCGTTTACGATTTTTTTTAATATGGAACCTATGAAAGAGATAAGACCCACAACCCTGGTGTAGATCTAGGATTTAGAGAAACTTTAGTGGGTTCCAACAATGCCTGACGAATTAAGGCGGGAGTATCTAGTGGGGTCCGGGGGGGTATGCTTCCGCGGAAAAATTTTGAAAGTTTAGTCATCGGAAATGCAATTTCCAGCATGGTGAGGAGCATGTGGAAGTGTTTTAGTTGCCATAACCGTAAATTCAACTCACCTTTTGCGCTAACTGTATACGCTAACTTCTAACTTAGTCTGTAACAAATAAAGTTGCTTGTGTCAGCCATGGGAATGTCTCGCAGTACGAATCTCTTTTTTCGGCCCACTGTATGTGGCAAAAATTTTTTTTGACATTGGTGTTGCACATGAATTTTTTCATCTTATAAATTAGCTAGCAGTATATGTTTTGTCGAAATCACTCAACTCTCTTCCTCGCAGAAGTCAAGTGGTCCGTCCCTTAAAACAATCGAATACTGATAAAAGATGCACCAATCATGAGAAAGTCGCCAGGAAAGACTTCTTGCACCCAGGGGCCCTAATTGAATGCAGATCATCTAGAGTAACCATATATGATTGATTACAGACTACTGTTTTAGCTGGCCTTCACACACAGCCGCAAACAAAGACAAAGATTTTACAGCCGGGTCGAGTGTATACAACATTTTGATATTCATTATTCCTTTAAAGGGACTGAATTATTCATTATTCCGAATGTTCAAGCTCTAAATATTCCTTATTCATTTACTGTTTTAACTCGTTATTCACTCGTTATTCATTATTCATTATTCCCCTTCCACCCCCGCTATAGTAAATTAAATGAGAAAGCTTTTGATTAGAATCCTCTCGCTGGCCTAATGAATAGAAACAGATGGACCCATGATAAAGAAAAACGATGATTTAGCCAATCACATCCACGTATTTGAAATAGACCGCGGTGAATAGCTCGCAATAACTGACAGTCCATGAACGAAGGTACATTAAAATTACTTAATGGATTTACATACAATGTGAGCCTCACCTGCAAGTTTTTCGACAGTTTCCACATCTTGCCAGTCTATTTTTCGCTCATTTTTCTTGATTTCGAGACCAATTTTCTTATAATGACGTTCTAGAACTTTTAAACAGACATTTCTATTGTCACCAGCGCAAGGTGTTTTCTTTAGATTTCTTGCTCGTTCAATATTATGATTAAAAAGAACAAAATTATCGCTCAAGGAAAAGTTAGAATTACGTCTGGAACATATCGCAGGTGTATTGCCCGCTGCCTTGTGCGACAAGCAGTAACTGACCAGGATACGTGAGGACAGGACTGGCGCGTAAGGAACATGGAAAGCAGTTTGTGGCTCTGAGAGAATATTTGCAATATGCTCTTGCTCAATCGCATGCCCACTGGGAAAACGTTTATTGTACGTGTTCAAGTCACTGCAGATTTGAAAATTCCAATCATATCGATCTTTTTCAAAAAACCAGGCATAGCTGATTATGATGTTGACTGGTGATATAAGTTCTCTCTTCTGGTGATAGAACTTCTTGAAGGCTTCCTCAAAGTTGCTTATGTTAAAGCCCTTGAGAATGTATTCTCTGCTGTGTGTAAACGTGTCGCGGTAAAGATACACTGGAAAATATGTCATGAAATTTGCAACCATTGGCAACCCAAGGACCGCCTTTGTTGGATTCGCCCAACCCTGCACAACAGGGTGATCCATTCTACAATCGCAAGCCAAAACTCTCAACTTTGTGTCGTTAAATATTGATTCTTCTGTCACCGGTGTGACGAAGGCAGCGTCTGTATCCATCCATGCAATTATTTTGTCATTACTGTGTAGATCAATATAAAAACTGCTCCACAGCATCCGGCTATATCCAAGAGGCCTGTTCTCTCTGTCAAATATTAAAATACTTTGATCCTGCGGAAGGGACTCAAAGCGCATCTCTAACTTTCGATCAGGGAAATGATTTCTGAACTGCGTTGTTACATTTTTTGCAAATGCATGGTCTTGCTCGGATTCTTCGTCAAGGAGTACAACGGTCTTGCCAAATGATGGTGGCCAAAACAGAGTGGCAGCTCGAAAGTAATCGCAGTATAAACGCGTCCTGTGCTTTTTTAATTTGAACACAGTTATTGACTTGTTTCTGTGGTTTATTTCCTCCAAAGTTGTACTATAACTGTCGGCCCATTTGTTGTCTCGTAATTCCCAGGTAACAAATGTTAAATAAATCAATGTCATTGTAACACTACAGCAGAGACAAAAGAGGAAGCTGTAACTGTATCTGGAACCCCAACACCACACCATAATGCCCTGAAAAAAAGTAGTTCAAAAGTTACAACAGCATTTACTGTATAACAAGAAAACCTGTCGTTTAGCAAAGATGGGGTCTTGCCCGCTAGCGTTAAACGCCTACAGTTGTAAGCCACTAGGTTCACGAAATATTAATATTTTTTGTATTTTTTTCCTATTACGTATATAAATAAATTTTGCAGGGTGTGTTTTTGAAATTGCAAAACAATACATTTCATAACAATGAAAAACCTGCACAAATTTCATACCAAATCGTCCTGCGACCCTTGCAATTTCAGTATTTTCCAATGCAATAATAAAAGGGCATGTGTGTTATAAAATTGTTTTAGCTGTCTATGTACGTGACTACTTGTCGTTTCTCTCGAAAAACCTTTTTTTCTCGGCATTTTGCTCAATTCTAAGTTTGTTTGAATTTACCGCTACATGTTTTGATTCGACAAAATTAATTCTGGATTAATGGCAGCATTTTTTCTTCTGAATATGAGCCAGGTTTCAAATTCTTCAATTGGCATATTCTGTTTGAACTCAATGCCGATTTCAATTTCTCTCTCAACGTATCGTTCTAATGAAGAAGGAAGATTATTTCTCCTCGCTGGAAAAGCCTTTTTGTTGGCAAGACCAAGTTTAAATGCCCGCAGAAAGATCTAACATTAACTAGACTTTCCACCCGTATACCGTTAAGGATTCTTTTGAGACAGCTCAACGTATTCACGAAATTAACACACATTATTTTGATCAAGGTTATGATTTTGTTTCCTTTGATGTTGTATCTTTATTTACCAATGTGCCCTTAAGAAAACTGTTGACCTTATTTTAGACAGAATCTTCAATAAGAATCTTATCTCCACGTCCTTAAGTAAAAGATCCTTGAAGAAACTAACTCTGGAATCATGCAACAAGACTGCTTTCAGTTTTAACAACAATTTATATGAGCAGACTCATGGAGTGTCCATGGGTTCTTCCCTAGGCCCCGTCTTAGCTAACATTATTATGACAGAATTGGAAAACCAAGTCGTATCAAAATTGGTTTCAGATAATACGATTAAGTTCTATATTAGGTGCGTGGATGATACATTAGTCTTAGCTAAACGTTCCGACGTTGATTAGTGATGAGCCAGCTTAATTCCTTTCATAAGAATTTGAACTTCACTGTAGACTCGTTTCTCGATCAAAAGATTCATTTTCTGGACCTTCTGGTTAACAAGAATCTCACAGATCTTTATTACAAAGATAATCATACAGGACAGTTTTTTCACTCCTAAATGGCGTCTTAAAAAATGCTTGGATTAAAGCATTATATTCTAAAGCTTACAAAATTTGCAGCAATTGTAAATTTTTTCAGAACCAAGCTAAAAGAATTGATAAGTTTTTGTCTTGGAACGATTTTCTTAAGAGTGTTCGTCGATCTATTCTCAACCGTCTTAAGGATAACATCAACAACCCCAAACAATCGAACAAATCTATGGAGGACAATGATGCTAAAACAATCTGGCTTAATTATCGTTGACTTTTAAGTTACCTTCTTGTAAAAGTATCATTACATGACTATTACTCTGTAATAGAGCCGAAATATTGTATCAATATCATTTATCTTGTAATAAACCAAAACTTGGTTTTTACAATGATATCATTTCTCGGCCTTGCCTTCTTCATTTTGTGTCGAGCCAACAAAGGTGCCACGACGCCAGGATGATCTCCTAAGATTCTCAGTCCAAACCTCAACGTGTAGTATTGTTAAAAAGTAGAGAAAGGTCGAGGACGGACAACTTTGAACGTTAAAAAGCTAAAAAATTAAAATGGAATAAAACTTTTCGGTTTAACACCTTCATCAGTTACAGCGCAGTATAGAAAAATGCTTCTTAAATACAGCCTTAAAAAGATTAAGTAATGTGAAAAGATAACAAAAGAATGTGTTGATTAATCTTTGACAGCTACAAGTTGAATGCGCTTTTAAAATTAAAAAATGTGGCACTAATTCTTCGCATACATCACATGAGGGAAAGAAGGGCGTGTATTATTTGGATAGCAAGCAAGACAAGCAGTCCCCAGTAGAAAACGCAACAAAATCCCCGACGTAAGCCTCTGAAACAATGCTGCGCTACGATACAGCAAATTCCTTGAGGGGGGTGGGGGCCTTAAACAGCAAAAAACTATAGTAAATTCTTGAGAACACGCAGCGCTATAGTAGGCCCTGGAGAACACGCAGCGCCTGCAAAGCTAGCAGAATCCGAGATTGGGGCCTTTGACCGCCCAAATCCAAGGGACTGCTTGATTGCAACTGCAAGGTCACGCCTTTTGAAAAGAATTAGACTAGTTGTAGTTAATTTTGTTTTTCGAATGAAATTCCTGTCTTTTCTTCAAAGCAAACGGTGCCATAAAAATAACTGAGCACTCCAATAGGCTTCTTTGGTAATTAAAAGTTTATCTATGCGATCTGTGTCACTGGACGCCTGTACTTGATCAATGCATTGAAAGGAAAAGTCGCTTAAGGTGTGTGTGGTCTTATTGAAATTCGTCGCTACCTTACAAGGTGTCTTGTTGGTGACCATAGCAGACGTATGTAACTAGTAAAATCATGTAAAGCAGGAAGGCCTTGCTGCCAGAGGTCAAAAACATCACCACGATATCGCCACCGTAAAGACGGTTTTATGGGGCCTGACATAAATCTATTTCACACATGGCTAAATCGCATAGCTACAGGCATTATTCGGGCCCATAGCTATGCCGTGGATTTGTAGAAAACAATTATCTTTAAAAACTGAATGATTACACTGTAAACAAATTTTCACAGCTTCCAAAATACAAGTCGTAGATGGAAGTTGACTAACTCTAGCATCCAAGGCTTTCTTTAGTGCAGATTGATATCAAACTACGTAAGGTTGCTACTTTTTGAAATTGACGTTCCGAACGGAGAAACAAAGAAAAATGGAACGAGGTTTGAGTGAACCGTGAACCGCTAAGAAATATCTGCAAGTTATTTAGTACGGAGATCGTCGAGCATCGTCGGGCATATGGGCAAATCGTCCTACTTCCCCTCATCCGTGTCTACCATGGGTAGGAACGCCATTGAGAATATTCAGTTACTACCGCCGCGCAGCTTTGCCAAGCCTATGACTTCGTGAAGCGCATATGCAAGATTAGACGGGTTTTGTTGCTTTCAAGTGGTAAAATTCATGCATTAACCATGTCATCTGGAGCCCTAAAAAATCAACCCAAGCAAAAAAGTGGTTGGGCTATGGCCCTACCAGCCCCTCCCCCTCCGTGGTCCCTGCTAGCAACCAGCCCTAGGGAATTTTTAAACTTCCAGTTCTCTCTGGCTCGTGATGGCTTCTAAAGAGCACATAATTTTTGGTGATGATCATACGTTTGTGGATGGCACTATTTTGAAAGATTGTTGCGTCGGAAGTTAAGATGATTTTTTTTTACAAAGCTTAAAGTACGGTTATAGATGCCCTGTAAAGAAGGTCATCCTGGTCCCTGCAGTCGTTTTGTTTTCTTAGGAAAGAAAACTTCACTCCACTTTCTCTCTCTCTCTCCACCCAGGTGGCGACACACTGCTCGGCGTAACCCTGTGATGGACTAGCATCCCATTTAGGGGGGAGTAGCAATACTCTCAGTTACTCCACGTTACGGTTTCCCGGGATAAGCTCCCACCCTGTGGGCCTCCTGTTGCTTGTTTGCAACTTTGCCTTTACTTTACATTACGATTCGTTCAAAACTATTCAAATGTTTGCGTGTAAACTAAAGTTTATTAGAAAAACGTTGTGTATTTCTTTAAGCCGGTTTGCCCTTCGTTCTGGAAAATCCCACTGATAAGAGCTCAGTTTTGCCTGACAACGTACTAGTAGAAAGGGATTGTAAAAACTATATTAAAACATTGACAAAGGCAAAAATGATTTCATATCTATGGAATTATTCGCAAGAACAAAAGGCCAACGGGAGTGAAAAATACAGAACATTTTTTCAACAAACATTAGGGCACAAACAAAAAATTTGTTTAGCATTGAGCAAGTTTTAGACCTAAAATTGCGCAAGTCATAGGACCTTTTTTGTCAGCCCTTCGATTGTCTCTTAAAGTTACTTCAACTTTATAGTTATATTGCCTCAGGTGTTTTGGCAATGAATTACCAGCACTGCCTCAGTCAAAGCAATTTTTGCTTTCCATGTACGATACGGGAAGTACACTGTACAGCAGTAAGAATAATTTGCGTTGTGTTTAAATACGTCACACACAAATATGAAACAACACCACACATATTTGTATGCGTGGGAACTTCAGTGATAAATTTCATGATGTTTTACCATGTAAACACATATCTGAACTGAACTCCTGTACATATTCATGTAGATTGGTTGAAGGCTATGCGAAGCTGCCTTGCAATAATCTTCTTGCGTGACGTGGTGTTAGTAAAACATAAAAGAATGGCTTACACCCCCTGCCTAGGAGTTTCTTTCGCACACACTGCCGGGGACACACACAGCCAGACGAACAGGGACACTGTGATCTATTACAGAAACGTCTCACATACAACATTGTGAGGCCCACAACGTGTACACAAGGTATGACACATGTACAATGTAAAACTCTAAGAGTTGGCTCACATGAAAGCCACAACAATAGACCCAAGTTGTGAAATGTTAAAATTCTACCTTGGCTCCGCGGTTGAGGGGATTAATAAGGATGTTGTGTAAAAGTAATGTATTGCAACTTTGAGTGTCTAATTTTACAAATGGGTCTTGCAAGATGACCATGCTTTGCCTTTTGCGGACATGTTCTAATAGGAGACCAAACCTTGTGCACACCACGTTGGACAAGATTGAGATAAAGGCTTTGAAGAAAGATCTCAACAAAAATGAGGAAAATTATCCTCCTCGAGTGTCGAGGGCATGGGCCCGGTGAAGTCAGGATATTGACAAACCTCTAAAGTTACCAGTTAATTGTTTGACATTTGGAAATTTGGAAAAATGTTTCAAATTATGGCCAGCAACTGAGGCGGTGGCCATTCCTGGTCATTTACAAGCCTTACGTGACAAAGAAACAGTGGAAACTGATGTAGCTGAAACACAGCCGGTCGGTTTCAGTGGTTACATCAAGTAACATATTTAGTATATGGGGTAACAAACACCAAATAGATATCGATGAGATAACGGGATTTTTCTTGTTCCTAAAATTTGATTTCTTTGTCGCGTGAAGGGAAGATAACATTTTTATCCTTCACATCCCGGCCTGATTAATCGATGGCAATCGATCATCGGAAATTTAATCGATCAATCGATAACCAATCGATAATCACAAGCTCGAGTCTTGGAATTGCTATCGATTGTCATAGATTACAATTGATTACCATCGATCGTCGACTACTATTGACTGTCATTTGCTGTCAAGTTGTTTGCTTTCGATCAATTTTCGAGCAATTATTTAGTTCCACTCGTGGCGGCGTACGTGTCTGGTGACTTTTGCTCCGTCTTTTGCACAAGTAACTCGGTTTACATGTGTCAGGTTATTTTGAATATCCAGCGGGTTGAAGTAAGGGGGTATCACGAGTACCCTTTTTTCTGTTGAAGTTGGCGAGGGATTCGTTGCTCAGAAGAAGAGAGGAGATTTGCTCATTTCGGGAGCACTGTGACAGGAAGTCCAGTTAATGATGCTAAAGGAAGATGGCGTCCTGGAGGAGGGATAAACGTGCCTGTGGGGATAGAAATTACTTTACCGAAGCGACAAGCCAACGAAATCCGGCGCACGGTGTATTTATCTAGCGGAATTAGTGCGCAGACGACTATAGACGACCAGGATAACGATTGCTTCGCATTGTCAAGCTGGATGTCAAGGAAGATATGAGAAATAAATCACGGGAACATTAAAATGTAACATGGATCTTGTCTGATGATTTACTGTTTCTCCGCCGTAATCTCAGGGGACAAATTTGTGACCGTTATGTAATTTCATTTCACCGTATTATTTCTGTAAAACATTTCCTTTTTGACCTCCCAAAAACTATGGAAATCAATGATAATCGATGCCAATCGATGACAATCGATGACAATTGATGACAATCGATAATAATCGATGGCAATTAAAAACACAAATGTCTTGGCCATCGATTGGTCATCGATTTCCGATATCAATCGATTAATTGTTATCGATTGCCATCAATTGCTATCGATTATCGATTTCATCGATTGATCAGGCCGGGTTCACATGTGAGGATATTACTGTTGTCATGGACATGACAGACAGCCAGCCAATACCATAAGCGCATCCCGTTTACGCGTGAGGTCGTGCCGGCCGTTGGTGTCATTAAAATTTAGTCCCTCCACCCCCCCCCGAAAAAAACCTCCAAAGAAATGGCTTCGTGATATGAAGACAGCGAAGGTACCGGCGACTTTCTTGACAAATTGCCGAACTTTGAAATTCACTTCTTCTCAAGGGAAGAAAAAGGAGAACACCCGGGAAGGTTTGTCGATGAAACTGACAAAGACGTTGAAAAATCGAAGGCGAAGACCAATCGACCAATCGGAATTTTCCGTTGAAGGTGCGACGGGAAATTCGAACGCGTCGGTTACAGCTAACAGTGCAGTCCCTTTCCCTCCAGTCTCTTCACAGTTTTTTCTCCTCGCTTCAATCTCGTCGCCCTGTCGATAGCTCGCGCTCTCAGCTATTTCGCGCGCCCTATCGACTATCCAGATTATCCAGTCTAGAGTATTCTCTCTCTTTGGTTCCTTTCCGCGAGTAATCTCTTTTTCAGTCTCAGCCCCCATGCTATTGCGAGCACTAGTCTTTCCCAACTGGAGTACGTGTCAACGATGACAATACTTGGTCTAACCGATATTGCTCCTACTTCTTTCGTTTTCTTGCATTCTCTTCCAACTTCCTCTTGGTTTGATTCTGATTCGTCTTTGGGCAACTGTTCTCTTGGCAAGTGTAAGCACTCTGGACCGGTTTGCCATCTTTCTGACAATTCTGAAACTGATACGCTACGTGAAACCTCATCTGCTACGTTGTGTTCACTTTGGATCTTTGGATCTCTCCCACTCTACTCGAGACGAATGGCTTGTAACGTCTGGCTTTGTTACGTATCTATGCTAACAATACAGCGCTGTCAGTGAATAGAAAGGTCTCTTCAAACTGGAAACGCGACTCTTTCTTTATTGTGATCAATAATCTGGAAGCCAACACTGCTGCTTGTAGCTTCAGTCGATGAATTGTACGTTTTTTGAGAAGGGCTACTCTTGATTTGGCAGCGATAAATCTCACGCCAATTTCTTCATTTGCGGCTCTTGGGGTGTGCCTGCAAAAATACAGAGTGTTGGAACTGCTGACAGAAGGTCTTCAGCCCATTCAAATCCCTGCCGTTATAGCTCTTGTAATCATGAGCATTTCAGGAAGGAGCCTCCATCTCCCACTCATATGGGCAACGGCGTATTTACACCTTTGGCTGTTCTTAGAATGAGTGTTCCGCGAAACCTTTTTGCCTTTTGCATCCGCACTTTAATTGGTCCGTAAAGGAAAAAACATGGCGGATCGCCGTCGAGAAGAAGGTAGTACAGTTGTAGCCCAAATCCACCGTTCTAGAGTCCCTTATTTATTTGCACTGTCCATTCTCTATTTTCCTGTCTATTTACCCATAATACAGCGCAGTATTTGCTGCATGCCTTGTTCAGACGTTGTGTTTTCACGTTCGAATGGGAAAGTGATCGGAGGTTCGTGTCTTCTGAAACTTGGACTCTTGGAGGCGACTGAGTCTTTGATTAGACTCGGTTTTTCGTTCATTTCCTATTATTTCTCGTACATATTAAGCACGCCCATGCGAGACTTAAAAAGCGACAAATTCTGGAAAAAAACGTTTAGTGTAGTTCAATAGTTCGGAGAGGGGCCGCTCCATTTTGCAAAGAGCTCGTGTACAAATTTGCTAATTGCTTTCTACCTGATTAGAGGTGTATCGGACGATAAAATGAAACGGTTTTAGTAAAAGAGATTCTTTACAAGTCCAGAAAACAAAAAAAAAAGTTGGGAACCAGAGCGACGACCCAAGGTCTGGATTGACAAGTGGTGGACGTGCTGAGTTTTCATCGCCCTCTTCGACGACTCTGGAGGAATGATCTGGTAAAAGCCTAAAAAAGCAGAAATCCAACATAAGCAAAGCATAGCAAAGAAGCATGGGGATTCTTCATACAAAATACAGCGGCATCTTGAATATTGGGTTGAAAATCAAAACTAGCAGGATTTATTTGTAAAGTGATTTCCTAATTGATCGATACTTGCTTTTGCTTCCCGAAGATAGGAGTCGAACCTTTGATTCCACGCTAGCCGCCTTTTCAACCGGTAATACTTTCAGTCGTTCGCAATGGTTCTTGTCGTCAACAGTGCCCGAGATTTGAATTTCAGGATGCAGTGAAGGGACAAGTATCTTTCCCCAGTTTAGACGAATATTTCTCCGGTCTTCATATTTTTAGACCGTAATTCCTTTTAATAGATCCCTTTTACCAGAGATGTTGGCGTTGCAGCGTCTTCGCAACTATGCAACGTGTAGTTGGGCAGTGAATTGAAGGCCGAACTGTACTTCAGTCAGTACTACGTCTAAATGCCACTTCAGATCCTTTAGTGTTAGGGATTCAAACGAGGAAACCCTAACACATAAAAGCTGCAATCGCTAACAGACACAACTATAGAGGTCAAATTCAACTGACAAGAATAACAGGCGAAAGCCACACAAGACCTCATTCAAATATCAGGTTTACAGGGTGCATGACCCCAGTGGAGATTTCAAAATCTTCAGCATGCGACGTTTCAATAAACGGCTCAGTTTAGTCACTATTTAATTTTGCGTACATTTCTAAAATAGCCCGTTACAAATATACAAGAAACAAAGTTGGCCGAAAGACCGAAATAATAGGGGCAAACAAAAACATGGAGCAGATATACTAGTGAGAGCAACATTATACTGATCAGAATGGCTGAAACATGCACTAGCTTTTCTTGCTTTTGGAATACTATCGTTGTAATGTTCTTTTGCTAATATGGCAAATTTTCGACATAAGACAGTAATTAAACTAAAAGGCCGAAGTTATTCTACTCTTCTTCGCGCATCAATCGAATTTCTGGCGCTCTTGGAAGGTTATTAACCTAAGCGACTTCGAATGGCCGTTCGCGTAATTCACTTTCCAATTTCTTCGCTTCTTCAGCAGAGAACACCTATAATGATAATAATTCCTCCATTTCATATGGACTCAGTCCTTTCGCTGCAGTTTTATTAGTAGATTTCGTACACTTTTTAGGCTGTTTCATTCCTCGCGCTTCCCTGTGCTTGTCTGACTAGGCGAATTTTTTTTTATCTTTCTGCCGGTTTCGAATTATGACTCAATTATTTCCCGTGAGATCCATAGCGCCTTTGTCACTCCCTTCGGATTCACTTTCTGTGCAGCTTTATTCTAATGAGAATTCAGATTGGAGAAACTGCTCGCCATTTTGCAATGAATGGGTTACCAAGAAAACAAGTGAGACAAATTTTTGATTGGTTGAAAGTTGGAGGCGAGGTGGGGGCGCATGAGGCTGCGTAAGTATCGCGGGAACACCCATTCTAAAAATAACCCAAGGTGTAAATGCGCTGTGGCATAGGGTCAATATGGGAGATGGAGGCTCACCTGTTGTAATCCAATCTTCCCTCTTATTAGAAAAGCTGAGGCGAGTTCTACGGGATCGAAAATTCGCCCTACTTGACTAAGGATACTTTTCTTTGTTAACTTGGTTGGGTCCAGAGAACTGATCGCTTCAGTCTTCACTTTGAACTTAAACGATTCTTCAGTGGTATTCCAGACGATACCTAAGACCTTGTCTTCAACTGATCCATTAGGAACGTTGACTTCTCCGTTCTGCTGGTCACAGTTATTCAGAGCTTTATTTGACTCCCACTCTTTCACTTTAAAACCGCCTTTCTCCAACACATCATCTATTCCGGTCTTTAGTTGCTGAGCTTGTGGTACAGTACAGTTTTCGCTGCACTTGGGTTCAGGCTTTCTCCTTCTTTTGCCGTTTTTCTCAACGCTATTTGTGCCATGGCTGGAGCTGGCTTGTCTGCGAATGTTGCAACGCTCTTCACATAGGTGTCAGGCGTTCGATCAGTCTCCATTCCTCTCCACAAAAACTGATATACATGCTAATCCTCTGGTGGCATAAGAAATCCTTGGTACATTTTGGAGATGTTTCCACTGATGGCTATTTGGTTCTCTCTAAAGCGCAACATTATTCCAAAGAGGCTGTATGACAGGTCCGGGCCTTTCAGTCAGTAGTCATTGAGACTGTGGCCTTGATAAACAGAAGACGAATTGAACACGATTCGTAAAGGTGTGCTTTTCTTGTTAGATCTCAGATGTGCAATGTAATGGACGGGACCTTTGAACTCGTCTAGTTCTGACTCCGATAGCTTCTTGGTAATCTTCATTTCCTCCATTTCCTGTATTTGCGCAATATATACCTTGGCGTTCTCTGGGTTCTTCATTAATCGGCGTGCGGATTATCCGTTTTATTCTTCGATAGGCCTGCCAGGAGGTCTAGGAGGATAGTCTTGCCGTTCTGGTCATGCAATTCTAGTAACGCGAGCCTTGTAACGGATAGCAATGTTGCCTATTTATGGACGATATCCACAGGATATTCAGAAAAAAATTATCTATCTCAACTAACAGTAACTTGAAATTTCTCAGCTAACAGTTAAAAGTTTGGCCGATTCTCAGCTATCAGTTAACCTTATCCACGCCCTCTCGTTTGTGTGAAGGTTGCGACCGAGGATTACTTTCCCAGGCATCCTTAGCAGTCAACGGTAGAGGGAACCTGAGCCAAAGGGTAATTTTTGCGCTCGCTTGGCGTCAGACTGATTTATTTTCGTTAGAACTCCAAGACTTTCGTTTCCTTTCCGACTCATATTTCGCTTGCTAAAGGTTACCCGGACAGTGGTTTTCATTTTTGGAGTTCGAAAACCTATCCTGGATAGCCACCAAGAGTGAGATAGCTTAGCTTCAAGCGCTGATTTCTTTGGGATTGAGTTGACGACCGTCGATGTCTTTCGCCGCGAAGAAAAAGCTAAGCTAAGTAAGCTTATTAAGTTTAGTTTTACAATTACTACTTTTAACAATTACTACATTAGTTGCTACTGGCTCTGAACCAAACATAAACGTAAATTTGGCTTCTTATTACAAATTCAAACCATTTCCAATAAATCTTTTGAAGTGAAAACTAATATTTAAAGAGAAATCAATCTTTCCTCGTGAGAAAACAACAAGTGTATTTCGTGAGGAGTCCAAAAAAATACAAACACGAGTTTCAGCTCTCTGTTGCTGACATTTATTCCGGGCCGGCAATTTCACTTAAGTGAATGTCCACATTGTGTTTGATTTCTCTGAACCATTCTCAGTCCACAAACACAATTTACACTCCTTCTCTTCCTAATTCCAATCCTCTTAACTGGATGCTGATACATCAGAGTACACTACTCTTTACAGCACAGGGTCGATGAGATTCAGTGTTCAGTGCGCACTCAAACGAACACAAACGGTCTTAAATCCGTTTTGCGGCAATAGGTTTATACATTGAAGAAATACTAGACTACTCTCCTATTCGCGAAATATAAAAACGAGTAAAAGCTAGTTTAAAAACTTTTATTTTACAGAAACTTTCTGAAAGCTTTCACTTAAAAATTTGCGAACCTAAAAGCATTTATAACTTCAACTTGAGAGCTTGTAAGCTTATATGGTAACTGTCAAGTCAAATTATGCTGAAAAAAGGTTTTGCCTTTGGTAGAAAGCCTTTGATGTGCTCTACAAGATGAGGTATATATTATCAGCGCTGCTGGGGGCCTGTGACGTCATCTAAGATGGCAGCCAATATTGGCCAATAAGTAACATTTAAAGGAGGACCTACTAAAACGAGCGAGAAGGGCTCCGGATCGCCCACAGGGATGTACAACCCAAAATGTTTGTGACTGGGGGCGAGATGCCGTGTAATGCTTTTCGAAGAAATGCTAGATAGAAGTACACCAGAAATGAAGGAGAGTGGGCCATTCTACTTGAGAACTATTTCAAAACCAAGGGCCAAGAATGGTTCAGCAGACAGTGAATGGGTGAACACAAAATTGGACAGCTAATGAAACACATTGTTGTCAAGTCTGGTTAAACTGCTGCCAATAAGAAAATTACCAACCATTCGAGCAGAAAAAAAGCATGTGTACAAAAACTAAAGAATGCTGGTGTCCCAAAAGACAAATATCATTGATGTAACTGGACACCGCAACGTCCTCAGCCGAAACTGATATGAAGAGGAGGATGAGAATTAGGCAAGGGAACTTTCAAATATAACCAGAGGATCCAGTCAAAGAAGTGATATTCAAAAACAAAGTAACAGCAGCCCCATTAAAGAGAGACTACCTCTTCAAGCTAGTACTTCCGACAATAACAACAGTACTATCAACAACTTTACAGGCACAGTGAATTTCTATGGTGGGTTTCCTGGGTTCTCTGGTCCATGCCAATGCCAATGCCATCTTACCATTTTGACTGTACAAAAGCAATAATTTTTTACACCTTTGGATTGATTAGCATTTTCTTTTTATTGTAATTTCACCCTTTTTAATGTATGTGTCTTCTTTGTACACACTACATTTCATTCTTTATATGACAACATTCAGTTTTGAATATTTTGGAACTGAGTAAAAATAAATAAATAAATAAAAACAAATAATCTTTTACACCTTTGGCATTTAATTGCAATTTTTATCTAACTGTAATCTTCCCCATCCTTATTGTATGTGTTATTTCTACACTCTGAATTTTATTCTTCATGAATATTTTGAAAATATTAAATAAATACATTCTTCGATGTTTTATACGCTTTTGAACTTTACAGTATTCTCGTTTTAATTATATTGCTGTTATTGTCAGCATTCTCAACTTTTCAATCTGCCTTTCTTCAAGGATAATAGTTTTTCTGACAATGCTGGATAAACCGACTATCTATAGCCTACGGCCTCGTCCAATTTTGGTTGCCCTTGGATTTTTTTTCATCCAATGACCGTTAGGGGATCGAGAATACCCTTTCGCTATGCTAATAACTCTTTAGAAGACTCTAAATGTTAACGCTACTGACGTTTTTTAACTAGTTTCTTTAGAATTTAACTTTTAATGTATTTTTTATGATTTATGTTAGAGTTATTGCTAAATTTCTATTTCAAATGTTACTTAGAATATGTACACATTTTGCTATTATAAGTAAATTAAAGCGTATTTTTGAATTTATTAAGATAGTTCCCGTTCCTGTATTTAGAAACCCAAAGGTCATAGGGAAAAGAGTGACATAGTTTTTTGGCGTTTGAACAAATTACTAATATTTAAAGCTGACGAGTACATTGATTGTTAAGCGAACGCCTTGTACTATATAATGTAACTCAATTTACATCACTGTGTCTTATATTTTTATCCATTATTGTAACACATGATGTCTTTTATCAGTGAAATAAGCAAAGAGAGAGAGAGAGAGTTATTATTTCAACCCTCGTGCGAACAGGGGGGGGGGGATGTCACACCCCCACATAAAGTTTTGCTGGAATTTTTCCTAGACGAATTATCATTTAAACCTGCCGTTTTCAGTAGCTGTGCGCATATCTCTAAGACATATTTTGACGCAAGCTTGGTGAGAATCAGTTGCTATGGTTACGAGATATGACGTGATAAGTAGCAGGTGGTTAAGCCATTTATGAAGAAAAATTCGTGTTTTTTACCCTTTTTAGGTGGAAAAAGCAAAAATGTCAACAAAAGGCAACAAAATGTTTAATTATGTCATATTCTACATGTCCAGCATCAAAAATATTCAATTCTTAACATTTTTGACAATTTCTAATTTTTGGTAAAATCCAAGATGGCGCCCAATATGGCAGCCATCTTGAATGACGTCACAGGCCTCCAGCAGCGTGGCAATCCATAGCGTATACTTCATCTTGTAGAGCACATCACAGGCTTTCTACTAAAGGTGAAATCGTTTCACAATATTGTAGCATAACGAAAACCCAAGGGGGGTTCCATCAACCCCCATTGTACCACTTTGGGGGTGTGACTTTGCTTGTACGTCCGAAGGTGAAAAAAATATATATTTCCAAATAGGACGGCATCTAGTCCTATTATATATACTAACGTGCAAAACGTTAATTTCGGGGAAACCCAATGGAAACGATCAGTTGGCCCGTATTCAAGCGAGAAGTGTTCTCCAGATCTGCTGAACTAAGTGCTAAAGTGAATGCGTTTAAAAATTACAACTAAGAAATTTCACGGTTTTGAGTTATCAGCATGGCGAAGAGGAGCTATTCTCACAGGTTCAAGGTGCTAAAGAGTAAGTTAAGTTGCATAGCACTGTGATGCTATAATTTTAAAGGAAGTTTTTATGCTTTATAGCTATAGACCACACTCTTCAGATATATAAGTATAATATATAAATTTAGCCAAGGTTAAAAGCGGAGCTCCCAAAGATTAAGCTGGTGTTCGTTTCTCAAGAATAGTCCTGAAATTTTTCGGTCCCAAATATATTTCGGGGCTTTCTTTGGCTTTTTCTCTTTCAAAAAGTGTTTCTCAAAAAGCCCAAAAGTGTTCCGAATTTTCCTCCAATATTTTGGGGATCTTTTCTGTAAATCCGAGCTCGAAAGGTCATTCTAGAGACTGAGTACCGCTTGGTGTAAATGTTTTTTTGGCCATCAAACTAAATTAATACATATTTTACTCAGTAGCCGTCTTGCTTAGTGTTGCACTGTTTCCATATCCTATCATTTAACTGTCAAATTTCCTTGGATTATTGGCTGTTCGCTTGAATTAACTTGAAACGGCGCTTATTTGCAACAGTTAACAAAATATAACTTACTCTTAGAAAGACCACGAAGTTTTTCAATTTGTAAAACATGTTTCCTTTAGGCATTGTTACTATTTACGTTTTTCTTTGTTGTTAACTTCTGTATGGAATTTTAGTTAATTATGCATGCTTCTGTAGGTTATTATAAGTTCAAACAGTTTTTCAAATATTCTTTGTAACTGACGAAGATGCGAGTCACATCGAAACCTGTTTTACAAATTAAACAACGTGATCTTTTTAAAAATCGCGATTGATTTACTGCTTTCTCGACCATAACTTACTCTGAAGTAAATGGGTCATCTTTTTGGGTTGTCATCGTGTTCGGATGTTAACAAATAACACTAACTGCCACTATTAGTCTAGTCAAAAATTTATACTGGCATTTTACTGAGATTACCCGAAAGAAAGGATTTTGGGAGCTTCCAAGCACCTGTATTAAAGTTATAAAAGAAATGTCTCGTAAGTTTAGCGGCTGCGAAGAAATTCGGGCACTTTAAGAAACACACACAGAACTGTTTTCGAAAGCTTGTCAAGTTGATTGAAGCGAACAGCCAATAAATAACTTTTACATTTCGTTCCCTAGCTAGAGACCATCGAGATTAAAAACAAACAAGCACCAAACATGCTTAAATTATGGCATAATTTTTGCGGCTGCGAAGTGAGTCTTAAGCTTAAATAAATTTGGGTGTTTTGAGGAACGCGCAAAACTGTTTTCGAAAGCTTTTCGGATAAAATAACTTTAAACCGACAACTGCTTCGCTTAAAGGATTATTACTATTGAGCACTTCTAGGGCAGTAAAATCGACAATTGCACAAAGAGATGGACCCAACAGTCAAAAATGAAAACAATTACGGTATTTGCCGACATCTCACCGAGGTGATGCGTGTGCTGTTGTCTTACGACCGTATTTTGACCTACTGTTATGAATAAACAAACACAAAACGATGGACAGAGAAGTCATTTTTAAAACGTTTATCCGAAAACCCGTTAGCCTATATTTAAATGAAATTTGCTTTAAACTTCCTGCATCGTGTTCTCAAAATATTCAAGACTACAGTTGTCTCGTATCTGAGCGTGTTTTTTAATATTTTTCAAGTCAACGCCGACATAAAAAAGTAAATGACACATTTCTAATGACATAAATTAAATTTCTATTTCAAAACCTTATTTCTTTGACCGTAATGCTCAAAAGCATGTACCTTAAGCCCTTCAAGAACTTCACTTACTCGGTTGTGTTTCAGAATAGGACAAGCTCTCTGCTTTGAAAAAACAAAGATGAAGTCTTTTGAAGGCAGCTTTCGTTACTTGGACTTTTCGCCTTCCACCAGTATTCTTTGGAACTTTTTCTTTCCATTCATAGATATTTGGCATTTTTTTTCAAGTTTAAAACTTCAGTACTGTCGAACAATCGTTTTGCTAAATAAACTTAAGCTTTTTAAAGAAACCTCTTTTTCAAAAGCGACGATGGTCATGCGATTTCCCGCCAAGAAAAACGCCGGTTGCCCAAAAGCACCCCCCTCCCCCCTCCCCCGATAGCACCGCGCGATTTCCTGCCAAGAACAGTTAGCATTCTCCACCCCCCCCCCCCCAACCCGCTGGGTTGTCTTGGGACTCCCCTTCCCCTTCCCCCAGAGTCTGTACGGGCGGACGGACGGGCGGAGGTACGCTGACTTCACAACCAAAATTTCTCGGATCGATAGGTTACCAGATTTGTTTACCCATGGTGCTCCTGGAGCTCCGCCAATCTTGTTTTTCCAGTCCCACTTGTAATAGTAATAGTAATAATAATAATAATAATAATAATAATAATAATAATAATAATAGTAATAATAACAATAACGATGATGATGATGATGATGATGATGATGATGATGATGATGATGATGATGATGATGATGATGATGATGATAAGATAGCAATTGTTTCTCGTAGTAACCCAGATGGCAAAACATGCTTACCAAGGGGAGCTTAATTACGGCTGTTTCAAATTCTCCAAACTAACTCTATTGTTTGCACGATTTACATGTTGTGGTTCGTTGCATCTCTTATTTCATTATTGAACTCTCTATTCAACACATACAATTAACTAGGGTGTGCCTTTCATTGTACTTCAATTCAGATCTACACAAGGCGATATAGGCTACCACAACAGCGTAAAATCCTGTCAAAACTGTAAATGACTGTTTACAAAACATTGGCGATGAGAATATTTGTGGCTGTTAGCTCATCTAATTATGGCAATGTAAAGGATAAGAAGTTCAAGACTAACTACTGGAAACGAACTTTTAAGGGAAAGTTGAGTCCAGAGAATATACCCAGAAGCCGGAGTCTATGAGTTGATGAGCCTCCCAAGAACTGTATTACCTTATGTTCATTTTCATTAACAACAAAACGTCTTAAAGACGAGTATGCGAAATTGAAACATAAAGATTAGTGTGACGTTTGATGTCTTTTTTTGTAAGATTAGTGAGATGTTGATTGGTGTAAGATTAGTGTTACGTTGTAGGGGTATGTATGCTGTTCTCATCTTAAAGGCGAGTATGCGAGAGTGAAGCATGAAAATTGGTGTTGTTCAAAAAGTACATACGTGTAGAAAATTGTCGGGGCTCATACAGAATCTGGTTTTGTGTGAAAAGCTTAAAAGCGACTTTCAGTAAACATCGTGCATTCGGCGGCAGAAGTTGAAAAATCGATTCCTCTCATATTTTGCACATAAATGGGTATTGGTAAAACTAGAAACCTGATGTGGTTCGTTTTGTCCAGAAGCGCTTTATTTTCGAAAAAACGAGGAAATCGATTCTAGGGTTCGGGAGGTCAAAATCAGAGGAAATTAATCTTGAAAATCAGTACTATAAACTTGCATCGCGCTGGTAAACTAAAGCGCGGATAAAAAGACGGACACTTCTTATTAACAGAACAAGTCTTTTCATTAACTAGACAGTTACAAAACAGCAGTAGCGAAATTTAATGAGCACAAACAATTCTAAACTAAAAGGCAGGTTCCGATGTTCACGTAGAAACTGATTTGGAACCTAACTTCTGTGAAATAATTTAACATGTGCCATACCCCAAATAGTCCCAATCCTCGTTCAATAGACAGAAGAAACATCGAACTAAATTTTGGGAAAACTTCGAACAGGACGAATTCTAACAAATGGGGCTTAATGAAGTTCAACTTTGCCGCGAGTGAATCTCGTTTCAACCAATCAGAAACACTGCCTAGATCTGGGTAGTGACACGTCATCAGTATGGAATTTCTGCACTTGCTACTCAGACGTCGTTTTGCGAGGGCTCAAGTGGCGACCTCGCAAAACGTCGGCTGTTTTCTCAGGCTACGTTTTCGTTAAAGTTTCAATGCTTAGACTGTTGTTAGTTCATTCGCGATAATCTTGACTCTGTCTTCTGTGACTTCTGTTTCATTGTTAAAGCAGCGTAAACAAACTCTGCACCGAACATCCGCGATTTTAATAATACAATTTCTCACTTAGTGCAATGAACGCTGGATGATGTTCTCAGACTATTGGCTTGATGTCATATTTTCAGTATTATTCTGAGTTCAACTCGGTTTGCAACTCGGTTTAATTTGTCGCTAGGTTTTCGAGAATTCTCGCCAAAAAATGAGTGTGAGGGAAGGAATTGCCTGGGTACTAAGGTGCTTTAAACCAATCAGTGCTGTTCTTATTATCGAGATAATTACCTGTCATACATCGGGATACACTGTAATACAATGAAATAATGTATGCATTTAAGAGCGACTTTCATTAAACATCGAGCATTCGGCGGCAGAGGTTGAAAAATCGATTTCTTTCATATTTTGCACATAAATGGGCGTTGGTAAAACTAGAAACCTTATGTGGTTCGCTTTCCCCAGAAGCGCTTTATTTTCGAAAAAAAAAAACGAGGAAATCGATTCTCGAAATCAGTACTATCAACCCGCAACGCGCTGGTAAACTAAAGCGCGGAGAAAAAAATAGACACTTCTTATAAACAGAACCAGTCTTTTTTATTGACTAGACAGTTACAAAACAGCAGTAGCGAAAATAATGAGCACAAACAATTCCAAACTAAAAGGCAGGTTCTGATGTTCACGTAGAAACTGATTAGGAACCTAACTTCTGTGAAAGAAATTTAACATGTGCCATAACCCCAAATGGTCTTAATCCTCGTTCAATAGAGAGTAGAAACATTGAACTAAACTATACCTTGAAACTGGCTTGGGTTATCCATCATGCTGTCTTTGGGAAAACTTCGAACACAGTGAATTTTAACAAATGGGGCTTATGAAGTTCAACTTTGCCGCATCCCGAAATACAACAAAATTTCCGTGTTAAGCTACACAATCTCTCCTTTCTTCGCCGTTGCTTGATGCTTAATGATGGCTTCAAACTAAAATGTTTGGTTGACCTTATAAAAGGTGGAGGGAAAAGAAAAAATTGAACGATTATATACTGGTGTTGTCGTTGTGAGTCTCTGTGCAAACCACGACAAAACGTGACATCTAATATGCTACACCTGTGACATCATATATCCATATTTGGTTAAACAATTTAGTCACGGTATTTGGTAACGCAATGCAAACAAATGTACAAAGAAAATTTGTACACGAAGGAACAGAAGTTTGGAAACGTGAAAATCACCCATTTCGGGCTTTTTCTTCCTCTTCTTGGAAAGCTAAAGAATGTTAACGCTAGAAATTAACAAGAATGAAGTAGAGCGAGCCCGTTTGGTTAAAAAAGCAAAGTTTCCCGTGTTTTTGTGTACGGCAAAAACTCGACTTCACTAAGACCTATTTGTTAAAACTTTGCTGAGTTCGAAGTGGTCCCAAACAAAGTAGCATGGATAACTCAAGCCAGTTTCAAGGTATATTTATTTCAATGTTTGTGGTGTCTATCGAATGAGGATTGAGACCATTTAGAGTTATGGCACATGTTAAATTATTTCACAGAAGTTAGGTTCCAAATCAGTTTCTACGTGATCATCAAAACCTACCTTTTAGATTGGAATTGTTTCTGTTCAGTAGATTTCGCTACTGCTGTTTCACAACTGTCTAGTTAATGAAAAAGACTTGTTCTGTCGATAGAAAGTGCCTATCTGTTTCTCTGCGCTTTAGTTTACCAGCGCGATGCAAGTTTATAGTACTGATTTTCAAGATTAATTTCGTGTGATTTTGACCTCCCTAACCCGAGAATCGATTTCCTCGTTTTCTTTGAAAATAAAGCGCTTCTGGCGAAAACGAACCACATCAGGTTTCTAGCTTCACCGATACCTAATTATATGCAAAATACGAAAGAAATCGATTTTTCAACTACTGCCGCGAAATTGAAATTTTGCTTTATTTTTACTGAAAGTCGCTCCTAAGTGTCATTGTCTAAGAAAGTGTTCCAGATGTTGGAAATGGGGGTCAACCGATTTCGATGAAACTTGCTGCAGAAGTTAGCCTTGATGAGATGTTCCAAAAGCCGATATGGTTTTGTTTTCTAATTTTTGGGTGAAAAGTTTCAGGGGGAGTCCCATCTGGGGCCTTCAATTCACTGATAATCTCTTTTTTTTTAAGGGTAGGTTTATAGTTCAATAAAAACAAACCAAAAAATCCTTTGGACTCATTAATGGTATGGTGTGTTTCTACTATAAATACTCTTTCAGTTCATATGTAGCGATTTGGCATAGAGGGATCTGGCAGTCTGGGGTCTGGCACTAGTTTTGGCCAGATTTTGAAGTGAAAACCTCTACCCAAATTTGCCAAAGTTCACCCCGTTATATTTTTTAACTGCCAAACTAGCTAAAATTGATTCTTCTACCAGGAGTTACCCCAATGAAAGTAGAATCCAAATCAATTGAGAAAACTTTGGCCCATTTACTTTATAGGGGCTTGTAAGACCCATTTGCAATCACACCCTCACATAACTCACATATTGTCAAAAGTAAGAATTTAAGAGGCGATGTCCACTAACATCGAGCGAGTGGTGGCATATGATGAGGAATAAAATTCCCTCATAAATTTTCCACGGAGACCCTATGGTAATCTAAGAAACGTGGTGGAATTTTTTCTTGAAAGTTTTTTTAAGCCGGAAAAAAAAGTATAAAACGTTTAGGCCGCACGTGTCCTGTAAACACGCGAAATAAACGTGTATCATACCTTCTCGTAAACTTCGCTCTGTTTGATTCGCATCCCAGAAAACCCCCATTTCAAGCGTGGAAGTTTGCTTTTGAAGTGTGTGTGAAGCTATATTAAATACATCTCCATCCTCGTTGGAGACACGTGATCTGCTGCGTGCCAGGGTCTTCTCCCGAGCCGCCGCCATATTGAAAAGCGAGAAGACTCCTGGGAACGAGGTTGAGCAAATGGTTTGAACAACTGGTTTTTGAACATAGTTTCCTAGCTTTCTGTCGTGTATTTCCGCTCAAGAATTGTTAATAGTTTCTCGGAAAGTGGAAAACACTTCATTTTTCGCTGTATTGCTTAGAATTTTGGGTCAACTGTCAAGTCAAACAGGTAAGTACTTACGTGTAATTTTCATAAGTTCGAATACGTGCATGACTCATGACTTTTGTTGTGAAATACGCTTAGTTGAGCTTATTCATCTCTGTTCTGTGAACAGCTTTATAGAGCTTTTTTGGTCGATTATTGGCTTGATGTTTCTTATTTACCGTTAGTCCACTGCTTAAATAATTTAATTTTCGTTCCGGTTGTAAACAGCCGACAGATGTAGTTTTTGTTCACTCGACTGGGAATCATAATATTAGGTTATTTGTGGCCAATTAGAAGGGCAACAAAGGATCCTTTTTGTTTTCAGTAAGCTTTAACTACGTTGTTGCTGTTAAAATTAATATTCAAACAGTTCTTGCTTAAAGCCAGACACTCAGGCTATTCCCCAAAAGTTGACAATTATTGGCAGATAAGCTTAAATTTTTTTGTGTAGCATCATTTACAATGTAAGTGTTGTTAACATCTCCCACTCGATTGTTGAGTAGCTGGGCTTTTCTTGACTGCTTGCAAAATATTCATATATGTCTAACGTGTTACAAAGGTTTGTTATATCAAGTAACGTTCAAAAGCTCAACAGAATCTTGTCTTTTAAACAAAACTTTGGATTATAATTTTGGCATGTTTTGATGACAAACAACAAATTTAAATTCGAATAAGGTATAACTTTTATTATTAAAAACTGGACTAAGGTATATTGGATTTCTAGCATTTTGATTGGCTGAAGGAGCTAGGCTATCAGCTCATATACCTGCTGCGACCAAATATGGCCAATGAACATTCAACAACAAAGTGAGCTGAAAGTTTTTTTCCTCGCGAGTAACCCGGCAAGAAAAATGGACAAGAAAAATCACTTCAGTGGCAGCAAATTAAATTAAGCAGAAATTCCAGCAGCTTGACTAAGACACAAATCAAAATTGTTCCGTAGTGCTTGATTTCTTAAGACAACAGGAAGCTGTACAGAAATAGAAATTTAAGCATTAAGCGTTGTGTTTACAATTAATTCTTTCATCGATCGTCATATGACCATTAAAATTGAACAAACGGTAGGTTTTATCAGGAAGGCTTTCCACTTCAAAATATCAAGACAAGACATAAAATGAAACACAGTGAAGTGGGGCACAAGCATTTAGTTAAAACTATCACACATTCATGGCGAGTGGGTGAGAAAATCATGAAGCAGTCTAAACAAGTACTAAACAAACTACCAAGAAGGAAGAAAGGGCGAAAGTTTTTTTCGGCTATAACACGCAAAATTGACACTGGTTTACCTGCATTCGTTGTAGCTCTGTGTTCCAACAGGTCCAAATGTTCAGATAGAAATGCAATGTCATGTAAACGGAGTTGAATCGCTTTTCCAGTTGTTTGAGTATTGTTTTTTACCATTCCGTCCCCAACCTCTGAACCGAGAACAACTGCATTTTGTGCTTTGCGTTTAACAAACTATGATGGTGAATTCTAATCTTCCTCGCCACAGTAATCTTGCTTTTGAGCTGCATAGAAATTACCTCTTCAAGTTCAAATTAGCTCTGTCTTCAGCTCGATCAAACACGCACATGATGGATCCGTTGTGCGAACGGATTACAAACTTGTTCCTTTCAACTCCAGCAGCTAATATGATAAAATCGTACAGCTTCAATCCGCTTTGAACGATGATTACAACAATGTTTCAGGAAAAATCTAACACGTACCATATTTCAGAGCCAATAATTAGAAGATTTTTTCCCCAAAACTTGTGCCACTTCGTTCACTTTCGAGCAGTTTAGTTGATTCATTCAGCTTTGCAGTGAAACGCTGCAACACTTCGCAAGGTTTTCGCGCCTTTTTCGTTCAGTCATGTGATCAATTCTTGTTCCCTTTTTATGTCTTTTATCTGTTTTCTCTTTTTCCCCTTTCTTTCTTGTTTTTTTTTTTAAACAGTGGTTAAGTTTTAAATAAAACAATTATTCTACTCGGGCTTGCTGGATATCCAATATAACCAACTCAGCGCTACGCGCCTCGTTGGTTATCTATCATTCGATATCCAGTGCGCCCTCGTAGAATAATTGTTAATTACAGGTGATGTGTTTATCACTCTTGGGGAAATATCTTTTAAGAAATGTCTTTTAAGGTTAAAAGAAGGTGGAAGTAATTTTGTATATGTCTTCGCAACTTTCACGAATTATTTCATAATTTGCAGGGTCAAAAATTAACTTCACTGCTTGGTTGCTGTTCGGCTAGTATCCTTGAATTCTTAGTGGCCCAGGCCAAAATAAATGAAAAAAAATCATCAAATAAACCATATTTACCTTAATAAACCCCTCCCAACCCGGGTGAGAAGTAAGTCTTTTATCGAGGGATTATGCCAATAATCATGTGGGAAAAAGTGCAACATAGAACTATGCGTAAGTCCAACAAAAACAAAATGGCATCCTGGCTTGTTGCAGATTGACCTAAATACTCCAGATTGTTTTGAATTTTGCACTCCAAGAACTAAAAATTTGCTTCAATAATATTTATGAAGTTAGAGTTGAGGAAGGGAAAGGAAAGAAAGGTACTCCAATAAAAGTACATTTTAGCGGAGCTCGTGGAGCATCATGGTTAAGCAAATTTGGTAACCCGTTGATCCGAAAAATTTTGTTTCTGACATCTGCATCTGTCCGTCCGTCTGTCCGTACAGACTCTGGGGGAGGGGTGAGGGGAGTTCCTAGACAACCCGACCCAGGGGAGGCGGAATGCCATCTTTCCCTGTCGCTGAAGTAAACAATATGGCGGCTGGTTCCTCGTACACTCGATTTTCAATACGATAATTTATTGTAATACATTCTTGGAATGAAGACTTGTAACATTTCATCATGAAAAGGAAAAGGATTGCTTCAATCTCGATGGCACATGTAGAAGATATTGCAGAGCCTGAAGGCAAGAAATCCTTGTTCGAGGACATACTTGATTTTTTTTCAAAGCTAAGGCGATCTGGAAAGAGCCCGGTGACTTTCGTTTAGATTTTCAAGTCCTTCTTTCAGTTCAGTGGTTAAGTAAATTACAGATTTGATTACAGATTTACATTGTAAATAAGTTCCTACATGTATATAAGATCCTGTAGGATCCTATAGGATCCTATAGGATCTTGTTTATGATCCTATAGGATCCTGTTTACGATCCTATAGGATCCTACAGGATCCTAAACAAGATCCTATAGGATCCTAAACAGGATCCTACACAATCTTAAGCAGGATCCTGAATGACTTTACAGGATCCTGAGTAGGATCCTAAAAATCATGGTGCCATTTAGGATCCTGGGTAGGATCCTGTAAGATCCTATAGGATCCTAGAAAGTCCTGTAGGATCCTGCATAGGATTTCTACCAGGGTATATAATATATATATACACAGTTGACAATATATGAATGATAAACTGGTTTATCTAGTTAAACAGAGCTATGAAAAACACTTTTGAAGGAAAAAAATCCCTTTACCACCAAATACCTCATAGTTAAGACCTGACCTTAAGATTAACATTCACATTCAATGGCACACTTAGGGTTAAATTTGAGCTAGGGAAACGGTGCGCTTAGGGTTAAATTTGAGCTAGGGTTACGGTGCACTTAGTGTTAAATTTGAGCTAGGGATACAGTGCGCTTAGGGTTAAATTTGAGCTAGGGTTACGGTGCACTTAGGGTTAAATTTTGAGCTAGGGATACGTTGCGCTTAGGGTTAAATTTGACCTAGGGTTACGGTGCACTTAGTGTTAAATTTGAGCTAGGGATACAGTGTACTTAGGGTTAAATTTGGGCTAGGGACACGGTGCAGTTAGGGTTAAATTTGACCTAGGGTTATGGTGCGCTGAGGGTTAAATTTTGCCTAGGGTTAAGGTATGCTTAGGGTGGACGTGCACTTAGGGTTATAAGGGGCCGATTACATGAGGCGGGCTGGCCCGGTTAGCCGGGCTGGCTCAGTTTGCCGGGATCTTGGCACGTCTGTGAATCATATTAAAAATCAACTTTGCGATTACATGGAAAAATCTCAGCCCGGCTAGCTGGGATCCCGGCATCGTGATGCCGGGATCTCGGCTAGCCGGGCTGAAAATTTACCATGTAATCGCGATTGCTGGGCCAGCCCGGCTAGCCGGGACAACATTGTGTCGTCACTAAATTTCGCTTCAGAGCAAAATGGCTCACCAGAAGATCGATATTTCTCTTTCTATATAACCCCTCAAGGTTTATCAGACCATAAAGCTACGTAAAACTGAAAATAATATGCCCAAATTATGAATTGGCAAAAATAAAAACATTTGGTGCATGCTCTTTGATGTATCCATCTTTTCACACGGCAGCTTCTAAATTTAGCCGCAGGCAGGCTGGCTGGCCTCATGTGACACCAGGCTGAGCTGTCATCTCGGTACACCGAGCCAGCCTTGCTAACCGGGCCAGCCCGGCTCATGTAATCGGCCCCTAAGTTGTGCTTAGGGTTAAGATGTGCTTAAAGTTACAGATGACTTAGGGTTCAAAGCTTCTTGGACAAGTATAGTAATTTGTAACTTCAGCTAGACTACAAACAAGAAATGGACAAAGAAATGTCATGGCAATGATTGCTTATATTAGCAAAAAACCTTACAATGCTTGCTTCATTCAGGAAATACCGGTGGTTACTTATAACAGTTATCAACAAAAAGTGTTTCAGGTAGGCCTCTTGATAGCAATACCTATAAATTAGCAAAAGAATGTAGATCTTAAAAACAAGTTGATTGGCATTTAACATTGCTCGCTGAAAATATAAACGTCAACAGAGGCATTTTCCAGAAAGAGGAACCACCGAGTCCGGTTAATAACTGGATGGGTGACCACACGAAAACATGTCCCGTATTTTAGCTCTTTCTCTCTCTCTCTGATGCATGAATTTCTTACACAATCGAAAGTATAGCAGAAAATTAAAACGTGTAAAAGCAAGGAAAATAAGCTAAAATCTTTTCATGCTACACCGCGCTGACAAGTCAGAATGTAAACAGAGTGGAGATGTCTCAGAAGACAAGGAATCAACAAATAATTTATTGTTGTGATATAACAAAGCCCCATGAAACAAGACATTGTTCGATCGCTTTTCAAACACAAACAGCTAAAATATTAACAAAAATTCAAGACTAATCGTGAATAAGCGAAGTGAGATGAGCACAGTGCAACCTTTGTTTGGTTCGCACGTGGCAAAACGAATCGAAATTCGCAAGCCACAGCAAAGCATGGAAGAAACATGTGAAGGTTCTACTCACGATTCTGGCGAATACAGTTTGTCCATCTTCCTAATTGCATTCCCAACTCTGTAGTAGATACTTATGCGATTTGATTTGCTGGCCGTCCGCTAGAATATTTCTCACAGGACAATCTTTATAACATGACAATGTCAACACGTGCTACAATTCTGGCAAAGTCTCTGTGTAAACTGTCATGGGAACAACACAGGTATCAGAAAAGTACACAAGATGAGCTTGCAATATTTGTTTTCTACAATGTTATTCCGCTTTTATCGGTTTGCAATTGTTTGTTTCTCGTGAAGAGACCTATCCACGGTTTGCAGCTTGTCAAAGCACAGGCAGCCCAAGTTAAGGTTGAGAGCTGCGCATAAATTAGACTGTTTTTTCCACGCTATGCATAATAATGACATCGGCACGCTATGCATAATAACGACATTGGCAACATTTAAGAGTTTGTATGGAAATGATACAAAACGTCTCAAATTGCCACAAATCAGAAAAAGTCGGAATAAAAATGATTTGCCTTATTTCATTGTTGTATTGGTCATTATTTGAGGGCTTCCTAGACTGGTTTGAAGCTTTTTGGGTGAGAAATTGAGGTTTATATTTTTCATGTTTACTGAACATTTACAATTAATTAAAGGCAGGAAACAGTTTCACACTGCACCTCACTTGAGGTTCGATAAATTCCATCACAATAAACGAATCGCCCTAAAACTTCAAAGGTGTATTCTTGGGTCTTGCGCATACCTCTGTTCTTTCTCGTGGGTTCCAGATCCTATTTTAAGCCGTCAAACACTCCTCCTAAATACGAAACTCGCCTTTCCTGGTATGCGTTTTCATTTGAAGTGCACACATGAATCATTGCGAGCCGCGTTTCGACGACAAAATGTCCCTCAGCTGGGGAGAGGCTGAGTGAGATTGTCCACAAGCAGAAGGTGACACTGCAGAGTCCAGAGAGGTCGGTTTGACGGAAATAGAAAACTATTAGCACGCCCGTGAAATTTAGTCGCCTCACTTGATGCCACGAGCATGCTTTAATGTCTTCGTGTGACAGTATATTAGCATAGTGATTTGTTCTGTCACATTTACCTGTTTACCGCAAAAAAATGTCGTCGAAATTTAGACAAGGGAAAGGAATGGAAATTGTGGTGGGTATTTTCCACGGTCACAGCAACATTTTTTTTAGGGTAAGACAACCCTATATATCGGAATTAAATAATGAGGTTGATTTGCGGGCAGTGAGCAGGATCACTTGCGCCAAATACTTGGCATAAAATCATCGAATGGATTGATTAGAGTGCAGCAAAAGACAGATCTTCGTTCGTCCCTAAAACAAAATTATGGTTTTCCAAGTCAAGTGAGGCGAGTGAATTTCACGGCCGTTCCAAAATTTCTCTATTTCCGTCAAACCTACCTCTCTGGACTCTGCAGTGTCGTGTTTGTTTGTCGACAATCTCACTCAGCCTCTCCCCGGCTGAGGACAATTTTGTCGTCAAATCGCGGCTCGCAATGATTCATGTGTGCACTTCAAATGAAAACGCATACCAGGAAAGGCGAGTTTCGTATTTAAGAGGGATTTTCGATGGCTTAAAGTAGGATCTGGAACCCATGAGAAAGAACAGCGGTATGCGCAAGACCCAAGAATACACCTTTGAAGTTTTAGGGCGATTCGTTTATTGTGATGAAATTTATCGAACCTCAAGTGAGGTGCAGTGTGAAACTGTTTCCTGCCTTTAATTAATTCTAAAGATTCAGCAAACATGAAAAATAAAAACCTTAATTTCTCGCCCATAAAGCCTCAAACCAGCCCAGGAAGCCCTCAAATAATGACCAATACAACAATGAAATGGCTGGTACTGGTACTGTTATGAGAAATTGTGCTGTAATCATGTAAACAAATACAGAGAAACAAGAGGGAACCGGGATGAACTTGTACCAGAATAAAAATTATACTGGTATCATGTAGACACCCCTTAGACTAAAGTTGAGCAGCTCTCAAGGATGTTTAACAACATCCTCAGAGACCCAGGAGCAGTAATGCCCTGATTTCGTGAAAGCGATGCAACCTCAGACCGGAACGATTTTGTTTACATGAGACCGGTCTGAAAGTCAGACTGGCATGAAGTGTTTACATGAGACCAACGATCCCTAAAAATCCAGTTTATCTATTATCCACCAGCTTGGAATGCTTCAACACCACTTATTAAATGCGTATTCTCAAAACAAAGTTTGAACTCAGCTTACATTTGCATGTTTACGTGGTTCCCCAGTCTGATTTTAGACCGTTGTGAGTCATTCATATTTAGTTCAACAACGGTAATGAATCAAACCAGCCCGAGATGTTAATTATTATATACTGGCTTCACATGTCATATCACCTTCATGTAAACAGAAGCAAGCGTTAGTATGGAGTTGATCTAAGTTGGTACCATTCTCATAGACTATGAGCAGTCTCTCAATTTTCTTTGGTTTATGCACACCAACTGTTCGTATGCATGCACGTTGCCGCGGATGAAATTGCATTCATCTACAAAGTGTTAAGGTGTCTTTGAGCAGTAACATGCTTTTTCCGGTGAAATAAGACACAGCCTGTGGTTCTGACCCTTAAAACTGTCCTGGGGGTTACAAGTCGAAAGGATATATGCATTATACTTCCATGGATATTTTACTCTCTCTATTAGAGCTTAAAAACAGATCTTTACAGGTAATGAGCAATACTTTTACGAACAATAAATTATTGCCAATTTTTCAAGATTCCTTTGTCTATTGTTTACCACAGGAGACTGAAGAGAAAGAAAATCAAACCAAATATAGAGGTTTGCCTGTAAAGCCTTGGAGTCATGTTAGAATTTTGAGATATCTTATGTGGGCTATTGGGAATTTGCTGGACTATGAACAAGATCTTTGACATGGCGATTCCATCCAGGTGACAAGTTGTGCTTGTTTCGTGGCACTACTTACCTGAAGTCCTTGTGAGTTCCTCAGTTAGGCTAGCGTATCTGTAAAGATTACTTTGGTTTCACCAAGAGATTTAAAACCTCCAAAAAGCCATGGGCTTACTCTTGCCAATTGAGATAATTATAATCTGCTTTGTTTTCCTTTTCAGGTTTTTATTCCATCAACCTGATGTCAGGAAAATTTGGCAGTTTATTATAAGGCTTTGGTTAAGCAATATGTACTCTGAGCTATAATCCCAGACAAACATTATAATTCAAATAAGAAAATTGAAGAGCAGTTTTGAAATAAGGTTATGTATTTTTTGTCTTTTTCTGCTATTATTTTGATGTCATTGATAACTTTGACTGTAAGCACCTACACCAGAAATTCATAAGAGATTGAACAACTGTTATGAGGTTCTGCATACACTTTATGTTTGCTCAGCACTACTAAGTGGTTGATGTGTGAGAAAGGAATGAATCCTGGAGTACCTCTTAAAAGTAAAAGTAACTTGAAGCCACGCCCAGAAAACAATGCCTTGGTACCTTTTAGGGCTTTACTTCAAATACTGTATCTGATGAACACACCCATAACTTTAATTTTGGAGTACCTCACCGCTTTATTCAATAAGTGATTTGAAACCGGGATACTATAGTGCAATACGTTTTCTACAGTGTAAGACGCTCTCATACTCATAGTTTTCTCCTTATATGGTAAAATGACGCTATAGTTGAATAATGATGATGATGATGATGATGTACCTTATTTACTTGTATTAATTCCCCGGGACGTTTAATTAATAGTAGGAAGTAGTGAACCCTAAAACATCCCAGGGCATTGCTTTCTTTCTTGACTGTCCACTAGTGGTAGTTACTCAAAAGGAGTAGCTTACTGGAGTTAATATGAAATATAATTTCAATTACTGTAAAAGCTCTAATAAGTCCTGCTCTCTAATATGCCTTCTTACCCACTACTTGCTAATTACAAATAAGTTATTATTTTGCTTACAATTATGTCATGACATTGGGGCTTGAAAATTATTTTATGTTTCAACTGATGCCGGGGATTATTTTACTGCCAGAGGAAGATGCGAAGAAGTGCAGCATTATGCACCCTGGTGAAAATCTTTGAAGGATCTTCAAGGATCCTTAAAGATCTCCATGAGGACCTTTGAGGATCCTACTGAGGATCCTGACAAAGATCTTTATAAAATCTTCAAGGATCTTCAAGGATCTTCAAAATTCTTGCCAAGATCTTCAAGGATCTTCAAAGTTCTTGCCAAGATCTTCAAGGATCTTTTATTTTCTTGCCAAGATCCTCAAGGATCTACAAAGATCTTTCAATTTCTTGCCAAGATCTTCAAGGATCTACAAAGATCTTCAAAATTCTTGCCAAGATCTACAAGGATATTCAAAGTTCTTGCAAAGATCGTCAAGGATCTTCAAAATTCTTGTCAAGATCTTTAAGGATTGTCAAAATTCCTCTCAAGATCTTCAAAGTTCTTGCCAAGATCTTCAAAGTTCTTGTCAAGATCTTCGATGTTCTTGCCAAAATCTTTAAGGATCTTCAAAATTCTTGTCAAGATCTTTGATGTTCTTGCCAAAATTTTTAAGGATCTTCAAAGTTCTTGCCAAGATCTTCAAAGTTCTTGTCAAGATATTCAATGTTCTTGCCAAGATCTTTAAGGATCTCCAAAATTCTTGCCAATATAAATATCTCTTTTGATCTTCAAAATTCTTCCCAATATCTCTTTTGATCTTCAAAATTCTTCCCATCATCTTCACATTTCTCCACAATTCTTGCTAGGATCTTCAAGGATCTTCAAAAGGTCATCAAGTTCTTGCAAGATTAGATAAGATCTTCAAAAATCTCCCAAAGATCTTTTTGGTTCTTTCAAGTTCCACAACAATCTTTGAGGACCATTAAGGATGTTGCAAGCTCTTACAAAATGAAGCTAGGAATTCCTAGGAATTCCAAGCTTCGCATGGTCTTAGATTAGCGTGGAAGAAATTTCTAGGAAACTGAGAGAATTTGATAAAATTTGAGAAAAAATTGAGATCCTAGGAATTACTGAGAATAGCAAACATAAGGATGTAATGTACATCAAACAACAAACAAACTTAAAGTTGATTAAGTATTTATTGCAAAAATTGTAAGGATTCTTCACAAGTTTTCTTTTAGGCCACCAAATTCAACATTGTTTTGATTAAATGAAAATTTTATTATGAAACCTTAAAACACTTTCTTGTGAATATATTTAGAGCATTACAGTTGAAATACTCAGCGCATTCCACTTATTATTTGGGAATGACTTTCATTAATCGGGGATGGATTGCATTATTGGGATCAAGATTCCAATTTCAAATTGAATATTGTAAGGTTCCAACGGTAGCCTTGTTCCAGATAAGGAATGCTGATTGGTTTATTATTGACATCTGGCGAATGTTCACATGCAAGTAGCAGACTGTTCGCGGCTTGATGTGTCTGGCCTGATTTGTGTTCGCTCAACAAAATATCAATTGCAGGCACATTTCCACGTAAAAAAGCAGACTGTTGTTGTAAAACTGTAAAGAATAATTTCTTAAAAACAAGTGTGCTGTAAATGCACACAAATGTTCCTGAAAATTGAGAAAAATTCCCTGTAATGTCAAACCGACTGAAACCAACAGCCGCCAACGGTTTCGTACTTCGCGTGTGAACTTTTGGCTTTTGTTAGTAACAATCCAATCAACATTCGTTACTTCGCATGAGTGACTACCGTTGGAACATTTCAATCTTCAATTTAAAAATAGAATTTTGATTCCAAAAGTGCAATCCGTTCCCAATTAATGAAAATCATTCCTAAATAATGAGCGGAATGCGCTGAGTATTTTGACTGTAATTTACCACAATTTCAGCACTCTGGAAACTAGCTTGGAGACTATATCAAGTATTGACACAGTGCAGTTGTGATTAAAATAACATCTCTATAAAGTTCACAAGAGTTTTTATAAAATTATGACATATTAAATACCATATTTTTCAGACCTATGTACATGACCTATGTATTGTCCTCTGAATTTCACATTACTAAATACATAAAAGTTAATTCAACATTGGGAAAATTACAATAATATTATTATTCTGAATTGCTACACCTAGAACTACTTTTACATAAAGCTTCATCAGTATACACAGCGTGAATCAGACAACATTGTCTTGACTGTCTTTTTTCTCAAAATATTTTGCTGTGTTCATTTAGAGTGGATTTAGAGCGATAACTTACAATACATTTACAGTTGCATTGTGTCCTGGTAGTTTGAGTAGTTATGATTCACAGAAAGGGAAATCAGTAAACTGGACTGCTATGTTCATTAAAAGTGACTTAGCTTTAATACTGAGCACAGAGCAGGCTACTCCTGACTTGACACTGCAGTGCTCAGCAGCTGATCATGAATTGAATGTATTCCTAGTAGAGCAAAACGGAACAAATTGGTCATTGTGTGGTTAAAATCATTTCTGAATTATTTTGTATTCAGTTAACAGTTCCGTTCTTTCAATTCTCTAGAAGATGATCTCTATAATTTATTGCTTTCAAATCAAGAAATTGTAAACTCAAGGCAGATCAGTTACCTTGTGCTAGTGCATGTCCTTTTAACTACAAACAGGGGTCTATCTAGTTTTGCAGTGTTTTTTAATTTTTGCAGTACGATTTTTCACGATTATTTATCGGCAAATGCGTTATTTGTCCCTAATAATCGTGAAAAGAGGTACTTTGTAGTTATTAATCGCGAAACGCCGGAATTGCGATTAATAATCGTGCATCTTACAGTTAATAATCGTAAAACCCACGATTATTAACTACGTCTGACAGATTCTACAGTTAATAATCGTACATTGCGCGATTATTAATCGCAAGTGACGGTCGATGTAGTTATTAATCGCAAGTTGCTGACCATGGGCGAAAAGACCATTGAAAAACAAATTTGACTTTACCAGCCGCCATTGCGAAAGAAAATTCAAACCCAAGCAGAACTCTTCACGGGGCTTGTTGTAAAATAAAAACAACGAAAGTTGGTTCTTGAAGTGACAAAGTCTCCTCGCGTAGTCAGTTTTACTTCGGTAGGTCGTTTAGAAATGGTATTTTCCTTTCCTTTCTCTCTTCGACGAAGCACGACGCGAGCAAGATCGAGGAAGTCATGGATAAGAACAGCGCGTGACAGATGCATGCCGAGTGAGTGATTTAAAATTGTCAACTTCCAAACGACACTGAACTCTTCAAAATCTCCAATACAGGAAAGGAAAATAACTATTTCATCAATCGAAAGTTCAATTCATTTTTCACTCGAATATTTTTTTCGATATGACATTTTTTTAATGCGAACAATCACACGAACAAAACCATCGCGATCCGATGCAAAGCGAGCGATACAAAGAAAAGTGATTAACCCTCATGAAACGGCACTCCTTCAACCACCTAAACACACAAGGAAATCAGATAACCATTATACAAAAGATAAATTTATTTGCTTGGACATTTCAACAACTTGACTTTGTTTGTTTTTCTTTTCATGTCAACAATCTGGCAACCATAATTTCAAACGCCGTAAAACTGAAAGCCGTGCCTGAAATTCACAAATTGATCACGACGTAAACAAACCATTATAATAAGAAAACGCGTCGGAAATTTCGCAGTGGAAAGGAGTTTTATTAATCACTTTTGAATCCTTACATATTCTGATTGAACATAAAATAATTTTCCAGCGCAAACATTTCCATTCACGAGCGGAAAAACCAAAAGCCACAAAAAGGTCCAAGGGTTATTAACTACGCTTGTACTTATATAGCTGCAGTGGTTGCATTTTCAGGTTATGAAAAGTATTTTCAGGTTAGCAATGCAATAATTGTATAATAGCTTCGTTCTCCTTCTTTAAGTGACCGTTCACATAACCACAAGGGAAAAGAACACAACGGAAAAGAACTCTATTTATAGCCCTTCGGTATTCCTTTCGCCGCGAGTTGAAATTGAAATATGAGAACATGCCGTGTAATGATGTGATATGCAAATTTCATTGAGAATATTCGCTTTTAAAATACGTTTCGCTTTGTGTTTGCAAAAAGCTGGTTTGGTGGAAGAGTGTTAAACTGTCCCCAAAAGTAACGTTTTATAGCATGAACTCCGATCCAAACGTAGTCGACGTGAACTCTGGAGTTCATAGCAGTGTTAGACAACACGCGGGGATTAGTCTCAGCCGCTACTGATCTGGTGAGGCTTCAGGAACTGAAAAGAAAGCTTACGTTTTCAAATTTTTCTTCGTAAATATTCCACCGAGCGAAACTGTTTCATGGATGTTCTTTTCAACCACGCACAATATTCAGCGTTCCGTTTTTCGTCTTACGTTTCGAAGCCAATGTCAGCTCTCTTGTCGTTCGTACATCTTACAGTTAATAATCGTAAACCCCACGAATATTAACTACGTTTGACAGATTCTACAGTTAATAATCGTACATTGCGCGATTATTAATCGCGAGTGACGGTCAATGTAGTTAGTTATTAATCGCGAGTTGCTGACCGTGGGCAAAAAGAGAATTGAAAAACCAAAATGACTTGACCCGCCGCCACCACGAGAAACAAACTCTTCATGAGGCTTGCTGTAAAATAAAAACGACGAAAGTTGGTTCTTAAAGTGACAAAGTCTCCTCGCGTGTTTAGTGTTATTTCGGTAAGTTGTTTACACGTAATGGTGGTATTTTCCTTTTCTTTCTCTCTTCGACGAAGGAAGACACGAGCGGGATCTCAGAAGCCATGGACAAGAACAGCGCGATAGATGCAAATTGAGCGATTAAATTGGCAACCTAAAAACGAAACTGAGCTCTTCAAGTCCTTCAATACAGGAAAGGAAAATAACTACTTCAGCATTCGAAAGTTCGACTCATTTTCACTCGAATATTTATTCTTCTGTTTCGTGGGTTTATTGTTCAAACACGCACTCGTCGAAGCAAATGAACTGCAAACGAGTCAAATTTATTTCGTCAAAAATGGCGAAAAGTTTTTTTGTTGTTTAATAAAACTATACAAACTAACAAAACGTTTTAAACTATCTGTTTTAAGCGGCTAAGACATCGAGACTTCATGCATCATAATTTAAGTCATAACTTTTCAACCACTCTAATCTCCGAGTCAATGGCGCCAAATTTCGTTTTGCGCGGGAAAAATCAGAACACGGAAAGGCAAGCAAGCTGAGTCAAAACGGACAACGTAATGGATTGTTTACAAGCATTACAATCCATTAACCTGGTAATCAAACTAATCCCGCTTATTATAAAGAAAATAGGCTTACCTCTGTTATTGGCGCCGTTTGCACGTGTAAACCTACCACAGATTTCGGGCCATGTCCAGTACGCAAATTACTCTTCTTAGCAAGTCCGGTCCTTCAAATTCGTTCTTCAATTGTCACCAGTGATTTAAATAGCTGTTCAATGAGTTCATTTGACGTATGTTTTCCAAGCCTCCACTTCTTCTATGTTGCAGAGAACAGTCCTTGACACTCTTTCTGTCTTTGCAAATAGTTCCCGCCGATGGATTCATTTCAGTTTCTATCGATTTCAAGTTGGCCTTTGTCAGAAAAAATTCTTCGTTCGAGTCGAAAACATTTAAACGAGAAGTCCGACACATGGAGTATTTTACTGCCCTATTCTTTAAACTGTGTCCTGTAAACAGTTGACTTGCCACAGAGATTTCAACAGCAGTGCACGAAAGCACGTTGAGTCGGCAGATGTTTATACTTAAGTGAACCGGCAGTTCTTTGATCGCATTGAATTCAAGCTGCTGTATTAAACTTTCCCTTTCAAAAAAGTCTCATTGGAAATTTAAAATTTCACTAAGCCTTAGCTTGGTTAATTTCTACCGGCAGAATTACGAGCAAAATAAGCAGCCCTCGTTGTGATCTGATTCTCCAAAGTTCAATGCTTCGAATGTCCACTTTGACAGATCAAGGTAGCTGTCAAAATGTGACTAATCACAGCGCTAGCTGTTTAGCTAGCTGTCAAAGTTTTATTCCAAGGGAAAAAGAACCCATTTAAGTGTTGTCCAAGTCGCTCGGGTCACGAAAAAAAGTTCGAAAAAGGATGCGTCGGCCAGTCAGTGAGTTGACTGGCCCCAGTTGTTCAAAAGTTGGATAGCACTATCCACCGGATAAACCACTATCCAGCGGATAAGTATTAGGGAAACCGATTGCGTTATCCACTGGATAGTGATTTATCCGGTGGATAGCGCTATCCAACTTTTGAACAACTGGGGCCTGGACAACACGCGCGCGGAACAAGTGTGTGTATGTGTCTGATGCGAATTCCGATGGACCCTAAATAATTCATTTTATTATATGGCAAGCAATTCTCCCGTCTAAATCGAGTGTTCTTATTGGGTAGTTTTCGGTCGGGATTTTACAGTACGGACCATTACTATGGAAACCGTCCTTTTTGGATATTTTTTTTTCGCGCTCCCGCTCCCACAAAATTCAAACTCCGAAAACGCAAGAAGATTAAAAAAGGAAAGGTTTGGAGCTGGTACAAAACCGGAATGAACGAGGTAAACACCCCTGTTTAGAAAAAGCGCTCCTCAATTAACTTTACCGACTTTTTGATATAAGCAAAACACTCGCCAGCAGTGAATCAAAAAGCATGGCCAACGCTCTTCAGTGACTGTGTGTGTTTATTGTTTTCTTGTACGGCTATTAGACTGTAAGCTGTAAATTAAAGAGCCGCGTAAATCGGCCAACACTTAAACAATAATTATTAAAATTCAGCATTAACAAAAGAGTACGTTTCTCACAAGAAAACCTCTCGGCAAAAAAAAAACTGAAAACTGCAAAACAACTAGCAAACGGCTTTTATCAGCAACTGTAAATCGAAAGAAAACGATCATGTTCTTGTCTAGTTTAATATTGGCCATCGCTTCAGTCAGCGTTTTCCACACGGAACAAATTAAAGCTACACGTTCATGTATTAAACTAACAGTGTACCTTGATTCCTCAGCGAGATTTTTGCTCTTGTAGTGGACATCCTTGAAAATAAGTTTAGCTTGTTCACAAGTTCGCTCTTGCTGTCGCTCGCGCTAAAAACAACTTTGTTAGGTTAGACAAAAATTTGCTCTCAGCATCCACAAAGTTCTCCATAAAGCCACTGAAGCAAACAACTTGCAGTATTTGATGGAGAGGTAATTTCCAGTGTCTTTTTTTCTTAAGTTCGAGTGTTCCTTCGTTTACATTACGGACTAACACGCTGCCACAATTTCCAGTTTGAGAAGCACGTTTCTGAGATTTTATCGCGGCCTTTTCATTATTCTTCTTTTTCCCAAATTGTCTCCGCCTATAACGAAGACGTATTTTCAAATAAAACTGTCTTGTGTTGTAGAGGACGACGAAAAACTGACACATATATTAGAAGCAGAGCAGTTTTCATTCAAGAGCCACGCAAGTTTTCGCCGATCGACAGCAACGATCATCAAACTGATTCGAAAGCCAGTTAAAATCGCTGGCTTCTCTCCTTGACATCGCGCCGGAAATTGACTTGAATGAACTACCGGAAGTGTTGTTTCGTACGAAAAATGTAGCCTGCGTGCAGACGTCTCCTATTTCCTTCCACCCGCGGGTGGAAGGAAATAGGAGACGTCTGCACGCAGGCTAGAAAAATGATGCCATATAATAAACTACTTACTAACTTCACTTGCTCGGGACCGTACTGAGGAATATTGGCCCTCGGTCGTTTTTGTACGGACCTCGCTGCGCTCGGTCCGTACTGCCACGACCTCGGGCCAATATTCCCCAGTACGGCCCTCGCGTTCAGTTAGTAAGAAGTCTGTCTTGTTTCGGACTACCTAGCGGTTTGTTAGACTATCTCGTTGCACGACAATGCAACCACCAAATTTTGTCCTAACTTGGCTAATATAAACTATACTGTCTAAACGTTCTAAACTAAGATGTTTCTCTTGCTTCAATGTATGCTATCACTTCCTGAATAAATCCTCTCAACTGCAAAATAAAAATGAAGACAATGGTTAATTACCTAATTAATACGACTACCATAACCTCATCTCGTACGCATTCAAGCCATGTCATGCACTCACGGCTGGACAGCATTTACAACTCGTTCTGATTAGAACAACTCTCGGTTTTAAGTAGAGTCACGAATCAGAATAAAGCAAGGGGCTACATCATTTGAACGTTCTGTGGTCGAATCGTTTCGGAAAGATTGACTTTTGAGTGAGGTGACTTCGAACTGTTACGGAGATCCTGAGATGCACAGACTCGGCTCAGCAATCCGCGCAATTTTGGTTGGCGCTTTGGTAGTCGATAGCCATCTGTCATCTGATGGATCAGAAAATTACCCCAATCCAGTGGAAATTTTTGCCGGAAAAAAAGTGGTCAGCCAGAATCTATTTCCGAAAAGTAAAGTCACTCGTTTCGACTTTCGAAAGACATTCGCATCAGACACACATACACACACTTGTTCCGCGCGTGTTGTCCAGTCAACTCACTGACTGGACGACGCATCCTTTTTCGAACTTCTTTTCGTGACCCACAACACTTAAATGGGTTCTTTTTGCCTTGGAATACAACTTTGACAGCTAGCTAAACAGCTAGCGCTGTGATTGGTCACATTTTGACAACTAGCGCTCTAACTGGTTACTATAGACTCGCCTGCTACCTTGATCTGTCTTGAACTTTGGAGAATCAGGTCACAACGAGGGCTGCTTATTTTGCTGGTAATTCTGCCGGTAGAAATGAACCAAGCCTAAGGCTTAGTGAAATTTTAAATTTACAATGAGACTGTCTTGAGAGGGAAAGTTACGGCAGCTTGAATTCAATGCGATCAAAGAACTGCCGGTTCACTTCAGTATAAACATCTGCCGACTCAACGTGCTTTCGTTCACTCCTGTTGAAATCTCAGTAGCAAGTCAACTGTTTAAGTTAGTAAGTTTATGCACAGCACACTGTTTAAAGAATAGGGCAAGAAAATACTCCATGTGTCGGACCTCTCGGTTGAATGTTTTCGACTCGACGAATTTTTTGCTGACAACAAAGGCCAACTTCAAATCGACAGAAACTGAAATGAATCCATCGGCGGGGACTATTTGCAAAGACAGAAAGATTGTCAAAGACTGTTCTCTGCAACATGTAAGAAGTGGAGGCTTGTAAAACATACGTATACGTCAAATGAACTCATTAAACAGCTACTTAAATCATTGGTGACAATTGAAGAACGCAATTTAAATTTTGGTGTCCCCAATTAGCTTACTGGTGTCCCCAATTAGCTTACTTTAGTGTAAGCTAGATATTTTAAGACACGTTAATAAAGTTTATTATTATTATTATTATTAAAGGACCGGACTTGTTAAGAAGAGTAATTTGCGTAATGGACATGGCCCGAATTCTGTAGTACGTTTACACGTGTAAACGGCGCCAATAACAGAGGTAAGCCTATTTTCCTTATTATAAGCAGGATTAGTCTGATTACCAGGTAAATGGATTGTAATGCTTGTAAACAATCCATTACGCTGTCAGTTTTGACTTAGCTTTGCTTGGCTTTCCATGTTCTGATTTTCCCGCGCAAAACGAAATTTGGCGCCATTGACTCGGAGATTAGAGTGGTTGAAAAGTTATGACTTAAATTATGATGCATGAAGTCTCGATGTCTTAGCCGCTTAAAACAGATAGTTTAAAACGTTTTGTTAGTTTGTATAGTTTTATTAAACAACAAAAAATATTTCGCCATTTTTGACGAAATAAATTTGCCTTGTTTGCAGTTCATTTGCTTCGACAAGTGCGTGTTTGAACATTAAACCCACGAAACAGAAGAAATATTCGAGTGAAAATGAGTCGAACTTTCGAATGCTGAAATAGTTATTTTCCTTTCCTGTATTGGAGGACTTGAAGAGCTCAGTTTGCTTTAAATTGTCAATTTAATCGCTCACTTTGCATCTATCGCGCTGTTCTTGTCCATGGCTTCTGAGATCCCGCTCATGTCGTGCTTCATCGAAGAGAAAAAGAAAAGAAAATACCGTCCATAACACTAAACTCGCAGGGAGACTTTGTCAGTATAAGAACCAACTTTCGTCGTTTTTATTTTACAACAAGCCCTATGAAGAGTTCTGTTTCTCGTAGTGGTGGCGGGTCAAGTCAGATTTATTTTTCAATTCTCTTATTGTCCACGGTCAGCAACCCGCGATTAATAACTAACTATATTGACCGTCACGTGGGACTAATACTCGCGCAATGTACGATTATTAACTGTAGAATCTGTCAAACGTAGTCAATATTCGTGGGGTTTACGATTATTAACTGTAAGATGTACGAACGACAAGAGAGCTGACATTGGCTTCGAAACGTAAGACGAAAAACGGAACGCTGAATATTGTGCGTGGTTGAAAAGAACATCCATGAAACAGTTTCGCTCGGTGGAATATTTACGAAGAAAAATTTGAAAACGTAAGCTTTCTTTTCAGTTCCTGAAGCCTCACCAGATCAGTAGCGGCTGAGACTAATCCCCGCGTGTTGTCTAACACTGCTATGAACTCCAGAGTTCACGTCGACTACGTTTGGATCGGAGTTCATGCTATAAAACGTTACTTTTGGAGACAGTTTAACACTCTTCCACCAAACCAGCTTTTTGCAAACACAAAGCGAAACGTATTTTAAAAGCGAATATTCTCAATGAAATTTGCATATCACATCATTACACGGCATGTTCTCATATTTCAATTTCAACTCGCGGCGAAAGGAATACCGAAGGGCTATAAATAGAGTTCTTTTCCGTTGTGTTCTTTTCCCTTGTGGTTATGTGAACGGTCACTTAAAGAAGGAGAACGAAGCTATTATACAATTATTGCATTGCTAACCTGAAAATACTTTTCATAACCTGAAAATGCAACCACTGCAGCTATATAAGTACAAGCGTAGTTAATAACCCTTGGACCTTTTTGTGGCTTTTGGTTTTTCCGCTCGTGAATGGAAATGTTTGCGCTGGAAAATTATTTTATGTTCAATCAGAATATGTAAGGATTCAAAAGTGATTAATAAAACTCCTTTCCACTGCGAAATTTCCGACGCGTTTTCTTATTATAATGGTTTGTTTACGTCGTGATCAATTTGTGAATTTCAGGCACGGCTTTCAGTTTTACGGCGTTTGAAATTATGGTTGCCAGATTGTTGACATGAAAAGAAAAACAAACAAAGTCAAGTTGTTGAAATGTCCAAGCAAATAAATTTATCTTTTGTATAATGGTTATCTGATTTCCTTGTGTGTTTAGGTGGTTGAAGGAGTGCCGTTTCATGAGGGTTAATCACTTTTCTTTGTATCGCTCGCTTTGCATCGGATCGCGATGGTTTTGTTCGTGTGATTGTTCGCATTAAAAAAATGTCATATCGAAAAAAATATTCGAGTGAAAAATGAATTGAACTTTCGATTGATGAAATAGTTATTTTCCTTTCCTGTATTGGAGATTTTGAAGAGTTCAGTGTCGTTTGGAAGTTGACAATTTTAAATCACTCACTCGGCATGCATCTGTCACGCGCTGTTCTTATCCATGACTTCCTCGATCTTGCTCGCGTCGTGCTTCGTCGAAGAGAGAAAGGAAAGGAAAATACCATTTCTAAACGACTTACCGAAGTAAAACTGACTACGCGAGGAGACTTTGTCACTTCAAGAACCAACTTTCGTTGTTTTTATTTTACAACAAGCCCCGTGAAGAGTTCTGCTTGGGTTTGAATTTTCTTTCGCAATGGCGGCTGGTAAAGTCAAATGTGTTTTTCTATGGTCTTTTCGCCCATGGTCAGCAACTTGCGATTAATAACTACATCGACCGTCACTTGCGATTAATAATCGCGCAATGTACGATTATTAACTGTAGAATCTGTCAGACGTAGTTAATAATCGTGGGGTTTACGATTATTAACTGTAAGATGCACGATTATTAATCGCAATTCCCGCGTTTCGCAATTAATAACTACAAAGTACCTCTTTTCACGATTATTAGGGACAAAGAACGCATTTGCCGATAAATAATCGTGAAAAATCGTACTGCAAAAATTAAAAAACACTGCAAAACTAGAAAGACCCCTGTTTACAGTGATGGAAACACTCTACAGTGGAAAAGCATTGGAGAACATTGTATTGATGTTTCATTTTAACTTTTCTGTAAACTGCACAATTATGCCATAACTGCTTCTTTAGTTAAATAAACTCGCAATTCAGCCTGCCTCAAGTGTAACTAGTTACATGTAAATATTATATAAGCCTATAGCTTATAATTGTATAGGTTCGAATGGAAGCAGATATAAGAAGACAGGAAAGAACATGATCTTCTTAGAATCGTTAATTTTGAGGCCAATCTTTCATTACAAATCATTTTCTTTTGAACTAACCTCCTTCTTAAGAGTAGATATCCAATTTTTGCTGCCTTGAGGCATCATTTAAGCTTGAAATAATAGGAAATCCAAGGAAGCATGTGTTGACCATTTGAAATGAACTCGAAATTGATGAATTCAACTGTTTTCTCTGAGCCCGCAATGATGAGGCTGCTGACCAAAAGGGGCTCATTCATTACCAGTCTCTCCGAGATTCCAAAATGGCGGCTGCTCCTGGCTCCGTTTTTCTTGCTCACTTTAAGGATTGCATTCTGCTAAGAAGTCACTCCTGAATCGTTTTTTTGGGACCTATGGAGACTTAGAACAAATTCACCCCTACAGAAGTTCAAAAACTAAGGATTTCATCGTTAAATTGCTGAAACTGACTGCATGAATATTAAGACAAAATATAAGCTTAAGCAACTACTGCTGAACAGTTCAAATATGATCATGTAAATTAACAAGGTAAAGTAAAACTGATTATTTTTCAACAAATAAATTTTTCTGACTTACGGTTTATTCTTGCACAGACTAAGCATAACATTCCAAGCAGAAATTAAGACTTATGCTTATCTGAAAGTCTGAAAATTGTGTTGGATACATGTACTTTGTAGTGATAGCAGTTTTGTTTTTTGATCATACAGCAGATCAGACATTAGAATAATACTCACCACCTTGCAAGATCCTCATTATTTTAGTCCTTTCAAAGAGGATATTGAAGGAACCCAGCAAAGATCTTAGGAAAATCCTTGCAATGATGTTTGTAAGGATCCTCATCAAATCTTTGAAGATTCTGTCAACTGTCACATTTTTCAAGGATCTTGTGAAGGAACCTTGAATGATCCCCAGATCAAAGCAAAAACTTTAACAGAATACTTTCAAGATCTTTGAAATCCTTGAGGATCTTGCAGGATCCTTGCTAAGATCTTGTAAAGACATCAATAATTATTGGCATAAAATTACAGATTCCTTGCAAGATCCTGATCAAATCCTTACGGATCCTTTCTATTCCTTTCTTTCAATTCAGCTCTATGAGCTGCAAAGTATTTTAATAAAGTACCTATCTATCTACCTATCTATCTATCTCTAAGATCTTTATGCATCCTTTTAGGTCTTCGAAAGAACTTCATTAAATCTCTGAGGATCTTGAAGAAACCTAATACACAAATCTTGTAAAGATCTTGAGAAGGATCCTTGGGAGATCCTGACCAAATCCTTAAGGATCCTAGCAAAGATCTTAACAAGATCCTTAAATGGATCTTTTTAAGATCTTTGAAAGATCCTCATGAAATCCTTGAGGATCTCCAAGGATCCTTGCACAGATCTTGCAAAGATCTTGACAAGGATCCTTGTAAGATCCTGACCAAATCCTTGAGGATCCTGGCTAACATCTTAACAAGATCCTTGAAAGGATCCTTTTAAGATCTTTGAAAGATCCTTGTTTAGTCCTTGAGGATCTTGAAGGATCCTTGCAAAGATCTTGTGAAGATCTTGGCAAGGATCCTAAAAAGATCCTGACCAAATCCTTGAGGATCCTGGCTAAGATCTTTAAAAGATCCTTGAAAGGATTCTTTTAAGATCTGTGAAAGATCCTTGTTTAGTCCTTGAGGATCTTGAAGGATCCTTGCAAAGATCTTTGCTAGGATCTTTATTAGGATCTTTGTAGGATCCTTGGAAGATCTTGGTCAAATCCTTGAGGATCTTAACAAACGATTTTGCATATAAAGATCTTTGAAGATCTTTCAAAGATCCTTTAAGGATCTTTTAAAGATCCTTGTCTTTAAGGATCTTTGGCAGGTCTTTGGCAATCCTTGAAGATCTTTGAAGATCCTGTGAGGTTTTTCACCAGGGCTGATGTAATTACTTACATGTAATTCAGGTGAATCAATTCATTCATCTATTTTAAGTACCAATCAGTCAATCAATCAACCACTCAACCAACTGGCTGATAAATCAGTCAATCAGCCAATTAAAAAATAAATCATTCAATCAATCAATCAATCAATCAATCAATCAATCAATCAGTCAATCAATAAATCAATCAATCTGTGACTTCAGTGTTGCCAATGCGAATAACAAATGGTCCAGTAACGACTAGTACTTCATTTGATGCACGGATTATGACTCACTCTCTTACTACCCCAGACTGTGATGGCAGTAGATCTCGAGACTTTAGTTCTTTTTGGTTTGATAATTTGTCACCAATAAGCAGTTACTGATTGCCATAATCTGGTACCAAAGAAAAACAAAAGGAATAGCCTCTTCCTAAATCATTTCAGAATAGTCTGAAACCTGACAGGCAATGAACTGACAAAAAGGGATCAGACTGTGGTGAATCAGTCAATCGATATTGTTTTCCCCATAAAGAGAATTCAATCAAATAGGTCTCACTCTTCATTCCTGGGATAGTAGTGGGGGGGGGGGATACTCCCCCCAAAAAAGATATGGGGCAGGGTGTGCTCATCAGATATTTTGAAGTAGAGCCCTAAAAGGTGTACTCCAGGACTCATTCCATTTTCATACATTATCCACTTAGTAGTACTGAGGGGTCAGTCAAACTAATCAATGACATCAAAATATTAAGCAGAAAAAGACAAAAAAATATATATTAACCTTATTTCAAAACTGCTCTTCAAATTTGTTTTATTTGAATTGATAAAGTGTGTCTGGGAATATAGCTAAAAGTACAAATTTCTTAACAAAACCCTTATAATAAACTGCTATATTTTCCTGACATCAGGTTGATGGAATAAAAACCTGTAAGAAAAACAAAGCAGATTTTAATTATCGCAATTACCAATAGTTGGACAGTTGGTGTGCACGCGCCAGAGAAAAATGAGAGACTGCTCATAGTCTATGAGAATGGTACCAACTTAGGCCGGTATGACATCAGATCAACTCCAAATGCTTACTTCTGTTTACATGAAACGTACGAAACATGAAGCTAGTATAAAATAATTATCATCTTAGGCGGTGTTTACACGAGTGATTTCATCCCGAGATGACTTTCATATCGGTGTCTGGTCACTTACCTGTAAGTTATTACATGATTTGGAGCTGAAAATTGGCAGTGTTTACCCCGGGACGATTTCATCCCAGTGCTGAAGACCGGGATGAAATCGTCCCAGGGTGAACACATTTCAGGTCCAAATCATGTAAACATTTACAGGTAAATGACCAGACACCAAGATGAAAGTCACCTCGGGATGAGACAAAAGTCATCCCGGGATGAAGTCACTCAGAGACATGTAAACAGCGCCTTAGGCTGGTTTAACTCATCACTGCTGCTGAACCAATATGAATGACTCAGAACGGTTTGAAATCAGACTGGGGAGCCACTTAAACATGAACAAGGTTCCAATTGGTGTGAGATATTTGTTTTGGGTATGCACATTTAATAAGTGGCATTGGAGCATTCCAAGCTGTTGGATAATAGATAAACTGGATTTTTAAGGATGGGATGGTTGCGGACCATGTTAACACAAACAGAGTTTAGATTGGTCTCATGTTAACACTTCATGGCAGTCTGACTTTCAGACCGGTCTCACGTAAACAAACTTGTACCAGTCTTAGTTTGAACCGGTCTCATGAAATCAGGGCGTTACTGCCCCTGGGTCTCCAAGGATGTTGTTAAACATTCTTGAGAGCTGCTCAACTTTAGGCTGAGGGGGTGTTTACATAATACCAGCATGATTTTCATTCTGGTGCAAGTTCCTCCCGATTTCCTCTTGTTTCTCTGTATTTGTTTAATGATTACAGCACAAAATCTCATAACTAGGGTTGTCCACATTATGCTGGCATAATTTTGAGCATAATAGTGAGGCAAAAGAATCGAGCATTATGCTGTAATAGTAGTGCAAAGTATCTTCAACTCTTTGTGCTTTATAAAAACCCAGCCAGAACCATGGGATTCCCATACAAGACAGCGGCCCGGGTTAGATCAGGTAAGACCAGGCCTGGTTACAAATTAGCAAAAACATGCTTCCAGTAGTTCCAGTTCTACAACATTGTCAGCTGCCTCCTCGAACTGTTTCCATTTACACTTCTAACCAACATAAACCTGCCTTCTGTGGTCTCTTCTTTATTTTTATGTTTATTATAATGGAGCATAATAGTGATGCTATTTGAGCATAATAGTGACATTTGCTGAGCATAAAGAATTAGCATAATAGTGTAAAACAGTGAGCATAATGTGGACAATTAACCCTACTCATAACCGTACAAGTCATACCTGTGTGAGCTTGCCCCAGTAGTGGTACTGGGTCACAATTATCACTGTGGTACGGAAACATGCATGGTATACATGGTATAACTGTTTGTTTCATTCTGCATTAAGTTTTAACCCTTTAACCATCAAGAATAAATCTTACATCATCGTGAAAAATGGATTTTGTAACTTAAGTGGGTATAAGGTTTTCATCACCTACCCCAATGGAAGTCTTGATGGAACACTCATGTAAGTGTTGTGATTTAATTTTATCCATGGTTCAATTTTTATTTTCCTTTGTGAGTATTAGGATTGCCAAATTTTCTTTTTCCGAAAAGGCTCTTTTAGCCACCCAGTCTTCTATGTGTTTACATGACAATATAACACAGATCATGCTCAAATTCCACACTACAGAAATTTGTGCTTCTTCTCACACTCTTAAAGGCAGATGGTTTAAATATCCGGTATATTTGAATGATTTTAAAACTGTTTAACTGTACTTAATTTTGTTTGACTGGGTTCAGAAAATGGAATCAAACACTGCTGTATGCATATTATTGGTTTAATTGTGTTCAACTACTCAACCCAAATTAAACCGATCATTGCATTTTACTGAACAGTAAGATAGCTAGTACATAAGCTGGGATAATTATATGATTGATGTCTTCCATGTGCATACCTTCAGTGTAAGAAAAGCTGCATCACTGATCACTGCTGACAATACATGCCTAGTATAGATAAAAAAGGATCAGTGAAAACAACGACTTCAGGGCTAAAAATTGACAGTCTCCTGGTTGCCAGTAGCGATTTAAAACTGACCAGGGCCACTAAAAGTTGAGGTTTGTTTTTATTGACATGTGACTCCAGTCTTACTTAGAGTTCTACAGTATGTGGTACTTTTTCCACATGATTATTGGTGAAATCCCTGGATAAAAGACTTACTTCTCACCCGGGTTGGGAGGGGTCTATTCAATTAAATATGGTTTTAAATTTTTTGATTTAGACCAGAGGATTTTGAAAGCCACTTTATCTAAAGGCCTGGTCCACTATACTAAGCGAGCAAGCGAGAAGACCCTGGGGACGAGGTTGGAATTCAAGGATACTGGCCCGAGTTGCAATTCAGTGATTCAAGCGCTGAAGTTAATTTTTTAACCTGCAAATTATGGAATAACTTAATCAGTAAAAGTAGAGAATGAGATGTACAAAAAAATTACATCCACCTGCTTTGAACTCGATTATCTTAAGCATATTTTCCCAAAAGTGATCAACACATAACTTTTAATAAAAGTTTTACATGTACCTAATTCGAAACTTCAATTTGTTGTTTGTCATCAAATCGTGCCAACTATAGCCTTGAACCTTACTTGATCTAAGAAACATTCGTGAGTCATTAGATGTATATAAATAATTTGCAAGCAATGAAGAAAAGCCCAGCTAATAAACAAATGGGGTTGGAGATAAAATAAAGTATCTTACAATGTATGTGTTATGTTATGTTGTTATGAGATGTTTACATGCTACACAAAAGAATTTAAGCTTATCTGCCAATATGAACATTGGGAGAATAGCCTGACTTTCTTGCTTTAAGCAATAGCTGTTTGAAACATTAATTTTAACAGCAACGCTGTAATTAAAGTTACTGAAAACACAAAGGATGCGATGCTACCCTTTCACTTGGCCAACAAATAACATACGATTTACAGACGAGTGTACAAAAACCACATCACTTCACATAACGTTTATTGAAAGACTTACGAAACTTAATAAACTTTAGTTACCAACCTAAGTGTCTATCTTTCGGCTTTTTGCTAACGGAACGAAAATGACAAATTATTTAAGAGCGGATGTGTGTAAATATCGACCAAGGGTGGGAAATATAAAATTTTGAAAAATCCCAAAAAAATTCTGTAGTCTTCCCTAGGTATTCTATTAATGAAAATATAAGTTTTAGTTTCATCGGATAATATACCTGAAGTGTCACGCCTGCGGATCGAAAACTGCGATCTCACGCCTACTCACGCCTGCGTTCCCATTTCTCACGCCTGGTGGGAAAGTGTGAGCCATTACAGCCTTAACCGACTCATTTTGAAAAAAATTTTTAAGTATTTAAATAAACTCGAACCAATGCGAAAAAATAATGATCGTACTTTCGCGAAATCTCGGATTTTAGTAACGAAAGTCACTGGAGACATGGTCATACTCGTCGAGACGAGCTCCGTATAACCTTAAATGATCAAAGCATCGATTTACTGGCCATAAATCGGAAAGTCTTCGGAACGTCTTCGGAAACCGTCGGATATCTTCAGATATTATCGGTCCCGTACGAAGAATCTTGACACTCTCAGGATAAAAATGTCACGCCTATGAATCACAAAAAATTGGCAGGTATAGGATAAATATTTTGGCAATATGGTGGGTGTCAAGTTTGGGCGCTTCACGGCCTCCGCCAGACCGCTTTTCCAGGGCCAGAGACAGGGCTACGAAAAGAGCTCGATTTGGATCTAATTCAAACATTCAACCCAGAAAGCTTCTTATCGTATTAAAGGGAATTTAACACACATTTTGAGTGGTCATGTGCTTGAATTGATTGCGACTAGAATATTTTACGGATTTTTAAATGTTGAACACATATTGTAGACCTGACTATATACATGTATTAGACGGGATAGATATTTGGGTAGATTTTGAACACTTCGATGTGTCGTTATAAGAACTTGACCCACATGTTTACATTAGCGAGGCAAGTTCAAATACCTGAAAACCGAGATATGAGTTCTTTTCGGATAAAAACTGATGTAAGATTTTGAACCTAATGCCTAGGAAGCATGTATGTATCACTGTGGACCTTGAAAATACCTAAATTAAACGTATTTTGGCTGAAACATTTGTTAGAGTATTGATTTGTGTCGTGCCCAACCTCAAAACTGTCATGTCAGAAAGATCAAATTTCACTCAAGTGCTCCCTGAATTTCGCGTTCCCATAAATTCACTTCATGTGTTGCCCACAGTTTTAAAACAACATTTTGAAAGCTTAGAGATTGCTTTTTAATGTGGAATGTCTTTAGCTGTTTGAAAGTAGGTACCGGGTGTGATTTTAGGCCTTCGAATTTCGACAACATTTTGCTTGCGTGAAATCCTCGAAATTTTGTAAATATTTAAAAATCTGTAAAATATTCTAGTCGCAATCAATTCAAGCACATGACCACTCAAATTGAGTGTTAAATTCCCTTTAATACGATAAGAAGCTTTCTGGGTTGAATGATGTTTGAATTAGATTCAAAGCGAGCTCTTTTCGTGGTCCGGTCTCGGGCCCTGAAAAAGCGGTCTGGCGGAGGCCGTGAAGCGCCCAAACTTGACAGCCGCTGTATCGCCATAATATTTATCTGATGAAACTAAAATTTATATTTTCATTAATAGAATACCTAGGGTAGTCTACAGTATTTTTTTGGGATTTTTCAAAATTTTTATATTTCCCACCCTTGGTCGATATTTACAGACATCCGCTCTTAAGCACTGGACTAACGATAAATATGAAACATCAAACTATAATGATCGATCGGTAAAGCCCTGCTAATATATTAAGCTGTTTACCGAAGACAATAAAAAGCTATAATTACACGTACCTGACGTGAGCAATGCAGCGAAAAATGAAGTGCTGTCGTCTTTCCAAGAAACCATTAACAATTCTTAATCAAATTTCTAGCAAAACACCTTTTCACCCATTTTTCAGCTTTTGTCGCTAGCTATGCCGCCGCGCCTAAAAAGTGCACCACTCTTCCTGAGCAATCCGTGACATTGGTGCCCAGTACTCCGCGTGCCTGCAAATTCACATCCCTAAGCTATATGAAAACGAATTTAAAAAAAAACTGTTAACGTAGTTAGAAAGAGCATAGTTTGAAACCAAATATGCTGATTCGTTTTTACATTTATGTTAAAACCTCACAAAACAGGGGATTATCAAAAGTTTAAGGTTCATTGTTCATCGTGCTTTTTTCAAAAGGAAAAATTATAATGGACGTTTTTGAATAACTTGCAATTTTTTCTGCAATATTACTGTGAGAAATTACGAATTTATTGAGCTTAAAGCAGTTTTAAAGTGATTTGAATTTTCTGTGCGCTCTGGTCACGTGACCAATGACGTCACAACAGTGAGCATATCATGGTTGCTACTTTCATGCCAAGTTCTATTAACCAGCCAAGCTTTGTTTCTCTCCGCCTTAAACTACCATAGCTATTGAGTCCTTATCAGTCCCCTGGGAAATGCTCCTGTACAGAGCCACCTTAACTTTCAAATGCCAGATGTAAACTGGCAATTTCGATATTGCCCATTCCAATGACTAGCAGGGCACGTTAGCTGCATTTGAATTGATGGAGGCCTGTTCTTGCAGTGAGCTAAAACAAATTTTTTGCCATAGTCACGTGAATAATGACGTCATCACCCTAAAGTTAATATGAGGGATAACTTTCACGAAGTTGTAAATATCACATGGTACAGCATTCTCTTCGACCACAAATTAACTAAGTTATTTTGCATTGAAATTTTTCTGGTGCAAAGCATTCTGGTGAGGTTCTTATTATAATTATAATATTGTTTTTAATTATTATTATTATTATTATTATTATTATTAAAAAAAAAAATTATTATTATTTGTGGTGAAACAGTAAAGGTGCAGTGGTGCCATGGTTAGCCAGTGAGACTTGTGATTGGACTTCCGTTCATTGTACGTGTTAGTAGGGCTACCCTCCCGAAAGAAAGACGTTTTTTTTTTCTCTGACTGCACAAGTGCTGGGTTAACGTAAAGGAAACTCACCCATCTGTTTCAAGAGCTGTGTTGCGGAGTGATAAGGCGGGCTGCTACCATAGCTCCTCACTATTGTCAACTATTTACTCGATAAGTAAGCAAACGGGTATAGAAGTTATATGTTATGAGTTTTCGGATCCTCAAGCAGGGAAGGATCTTACTGACCACAAAATTGCGCCATGCAAGAAACGTGTGAGAAATTTCGTATTAGAAAACAATGACATGGAGAGAGCAGACAACATGAATAGTGGACTGGAATCTCCAGCAGTATTTCAAGTACCGGAAATAATAAATGAATATTAACATAACAATATATATCCCACAATTCTCTACGCTGTATATATTATCATGTTTTCTTCTATTGTGCACATTTCTCCTACGACATCACTTGAAGTAGGAACGAAGTCATTACTCTGTTAGCACCGCGTCATGGCCCAACCGCCGCAAATCCAACGGCCTTTGCAAGTTAGAGCTCAAGATATTTTAGCAAACGCCCAAGCAGAATTGCCTGTTCCTCGAGGTCCTCAACCGGCGGTTTCCGTTCCTGCTCCGGGTCCTGCACACGTGGCCGAACCAGAAGTTGCTGAAATTGCTGAAGTTGCTGGACCTCATGCAGTCCCTGACCCTCCACTTGAGGTAAAACAACCGTTTTCCTTTCTTCCCGTTTCATTTACTGGTTTTAGCTTATTTTTGCTCTTACGTCTGTTTTTGAGATGTATGCCACTCGAGTGCGGCGTGTTATTTAAATGCGAGTGATGCCGCTCGAGTGCGAGCGATGCCAGTCGAGAGCGACTGAAGGAAAGCTTGTTACTCGACCATGTGAAATGCAGTTTGCTAGTCGAGGGTTATTTAACCACTCCGGTGTTTTGTGAGTGATGCCACTCGAGTGCGAGTGATGCCAGTCGAGAGCGACTGAAGAAAAGCTTGTTACTCGACCATGAGAAATGCAGTTTGCTAGTCGAGCGTTATTTAACCACTCCGGTGTTTTGTGAGTGATGCCACTCGAGTGCGAGTGATGCTCTCGAGAGCGACTGAGAGCTTTACGAGTGAATGAAAATCCTGTTGCAAACAAATGCTGGTCGGAATTTCGACATGTCACTTGAATGCAATTGAATGCAACTTACCGGTTAGGCACGACTGATCGGACAATTTTTGCCGCTCGAGCGCGAGTGAAAATCTTGAACTTATGTTGTTCAAATATGTTTTTTTGGTGTTTTTGTAAAACGCCTCTAACGCGGTAGTGTATGTTATATTCTACAAGTGTGGCTAAAGGTTTTTTGCTCTCAGTAAAACATGGTTTGCTCGTTTGCTTTTTTAAAACATCTCATTTTGCCACACGCTGGGAAAGCTGCTGGTTGTTTGTGCAGTTTATCAAGTTTTATTTTCCCTCTTAATAGGGCCAACGGGCCATAACGTGCTTTGCACGTTGTTATTTATTTATTCATTTCCCGTACAGCAAACACGGCAGTTTGTTTGTGAATTTTTTTTCTCACCTTATGCAAATCACGTTTTCACTTATTTTTTGTTCGGTTTCTCTTTCTAGCTTTCGTTTGTAATTTCTTTTGGCGCGCGAGGCCGCCAATTTTCGGATATCGTTTCCGCTTGTGTTAGTGTTTTGGAAATATGTCAACAGTTTTGACGGCTTTGTGCCAGCTCCCTCGTTTAGTGCGTTCGGGAGATGTTATTAACCTAGTAGGCAGAGTGTTTTATTATTTTGTGGGCAGATTTGTGTGCTTATCCTTTTCTTACCTGGTTTCCTTTTTTGTTTTAGCAAAATAAGCCATAATTTCCATTAAATGTTGTCAACTCATGCTGAATCGAGTTATAATAAAGTGTTTTTTGTTGTTGTTTAGTTTTTGTTAGCGTTTGTTCTCCCTTCTTTTGTTTTTCTTGTTTGCGGCTTTTTTCGTTTCCCTTTCCTTTTGTTACCAGTTGAGTTGGATTGTCGCTTGAAACAGGGGTACAACTCTCCTCCCGGTTTATCTGGGTCAAGCTGTCTTTCCTCCTCCTCTGGTGGCCACTATTTTGTTTTTTACTTTACATTTTCGCCTTTTCTTTCTACTTGGGTTTTAATTCCAGCATTTTTCTGTTTTGCCCTGTAGAATCAAGCAAAACCGCTCACGCCTCGTGCCGGGCACAGTACATTTGATCCCACTCCCTGTGTTGCTGTCTTCTAGTCTAGAGTCAATGAGTGGGTAACCATGGATATGTGGCCACTAGAGTCTGAGGTGGAAATGACAGCCCCTTGTTTCGATTTTGGCTTTGTTCAAAGTATCTGTTCCGGGAAGATTGTCCCTGACATTACGACCCTCCGTTTCCGCAACCCTGATGTTTTCATTGCTGGTCAGCTTCACCTTCACAGCGAAGTCTGGGAGAAAATTGCGAGTCTCAGTACCTATGACCGCGCGGATGAAGTCCTTGACTGGATTAAGAATAAAGTCTCTCTCTTCAAGTTTTTTCGGCCGTTCAAAGGACATTTTAAGGGACGCGCTTATGACTCTGTTATTCCCCCCCGCATTGAATTTGATAATAACAAATCTTGTAATAATTTTGTTGATTTTATTGTCAACACGTTGCTTGAAAGGGTGTGTAGTGGCGCTATATTCAGTCTTAGGGAGGGTTGGTGAGGTGGACCCTCCACATCTCGTCATGCCTTTGACTGTTGAACCGACAAAACCTCGCCTTTGTCACGATAACCGCTTTCTGAACCTTTGGATGGTTGACCGCCCTTTTCGTTTGGACAACTTATCGCAATTACCCAAATACCTCACAAAAGGATGTTACCAGACAACGCTGGACGATAAATCTGGCTATGATCATATTCTTTTGGATGTGTCTAGTCGTACTTTCTTTGGCATTAGGTGGAGAGGATGGTATTTTGTTTCCAACACCATTCCTTTTGGTTGGAAAATTTCTGCCTATGTTTATCATTCTACAGGTCTCCTAGTATCGCATTTTTGCGTTCAATAGGAGTACCATGTTCTTTGTATATTGACGATAGGCACAATGGTGAGTTGCAATCCAAAACCTCCTACCCTTCGGCGAGTACTTTAGCTACCCCTTCTGACGAAACACGTCTTGAAGCTTCCAAGGCTGCGGTTTTCCTTGCTGCATATACCCTCACTTCTCTTGGGTACACCCTTGGACTAAAAAAGTGTGTTTTCACCCCGCAAAAAAGAATAAAATACCTCGGTTTTATCTCTGTTTCTGACCTAGAAGCTTTTTACTTACCTCCCGATAAGCAAACCAGTTTTCTTGCTTTGGTAAACTCAATTCTCTGTGGGAGTTGCGTTTCGACTGTCACCCTTCAGCGTCTCGCGGGTAAATGTATTTCTTTTCGCCTTGCAGTACAGGATTCTCGCCTTTATACCAATGAGATGAACCTTCGCTATTAGCAAGGGTTCAAAATCCTCTAAGCCTATTCGCATCTCGCCTCCGCTCAGAGCTGAAGTGCAGCATTGGGCAGATCCTTCAGTTGTCGCTAGAATTGGAAAGTGGCGCGACGGGCGACACCTCCAGTTCGTTGTTTATTCGGACGCGTCCTCTTTTGCTTGGGGAGGACTTTTTCCCCGAAAAAGTCATGTCAGTGTTTCCGACTATTGGACGCCTTCTACAGCGGTGTTAGATATTGCCACTAAAGAAACCAAGGCCCTTACCAACACTCTTCTTTCTTTTCGTGATGATCTTCGTGACGCTAGGGTTGATGCTTATGTGGACAACCTATCCCTTGTTCAGGCCTGGCAGTCTCAAGCTGCCCGATCGAGCCTTTTTTCTGACGCGCTAAAGCGGTTAGCGGAAGTGGTCCTAGACCTTAATGTGCACCTTTCAGTTATCCATATCCCCTCGAGTGTTAATCCTGCTGATCAGCCTTCACGTCGTTTTTCTCCTGCTGACAGTAAGTTAGCTTTTCATTTGTGGCAGCGCCTTCAATCACACCCTTCTTTTGGCGGTTTACATGGTCATTCTGTCGATCTTATGGCTTTGGACTCAAACTCTCAAAGTGATCTCAATGGGGTTTCCTTGCCTCATTTTACACCGTATCCTACCCCCTGTTCCTCTGGCGTGGATTTCTTTGCGCAAAATTTTTGACCACCCGGATCGTAGTTCCATCTTAAGTAACCCGTATATTTTTCCTCCTATACTTTTGATTGGGCAAGTTTTTAATCATCTGCGGGCTAATCATTTGCGATGCACTATTGTTGTCCCCGATGTTCACCCTAGACGATACTGGTGGCCAATTCTATTTCACTCGGCTTTCGCTTCTCTTAAGCTTTCTTGCAAAGGGGAACAAGGCGCGCTTCTTACGCCTTCTCCACATGGTTTCTCAGACTCGTTTAAACTGCCATGGGACCTCTGGGCTTTCAGAATTTAAGACATTTGTTGCGCCTTTTGTTATATATTTGTTGTTTGCGAACATATACTTATCAAAATGATCTGTACATCCGCTAGAACAGTTTTTTGTTTTGATAGTCAATTATAGATTGTATTTGTTCTATAGAATGTTTGGTAACTTTTTTCTTAACTTTGTAATGATCGAAGTGACAATAAATTTTGTTCATTTATTTTTTGTTTTCCTTCTTCGTTTTCCCTTCAGCCTTTGCCAACGGCCCCTAAAACTTTTTTGCCAGTCAGTCTCTTGTCCTCGCTGTGAATATGCCAATGACGCCACTTTCCGTTACTGTCAGAATTGTGGTTACAAGAGGAAAATCCTAACCGTTGGCCATACCCAAAGGACTGACGTTACTCTGGACGTCTCTGCTCTTGATAACCGCCTTTCACAAATCGCGAGCCTATCTGCTAACACGTCCTACTCAAAGCAAAAGTCGTCCCTTCAAAAGGAATTGGAGTTCTTCTTAGCCTCCCTTCCTTTCCCAAAGGATATTTCCACTGTTACTCCTCGCGAGCTATGTCGTTTTTTGGTATGGAAAGATCAAAAGGGGAAGACAAAAGTTCATTACGCCGGTTGTCAATTCTACGCACGCAAAGGTTCCTTTCCCTGTCCATGTCCAACGCGTCTGGCTTTTGGCACCGTGGACTCCTTGATTGGAAAGTTGCGTACAATTTTTAATAAAGTCGGCAGGAGAGGAGAATGGGACCCGAGACTTCTGCTGGGGAATCTGGCTACCGATCTTTCACTAAAAACAATACCTTAAGTGTGTTACCGCAGAACAGTTGCAAGCTCAAGCAACACCCAAACAAGCCACTCCTTTTTTCGTTAATGATCTTTTACAGTTAAGTCACCTCATCGATCGTAAATTGCGGTCAGAGGATTTAACTCCGATTGACGTGTTTGTTTTATTAAGAGACCAGGCCTTTTTCAAAACACTCTTTTTCAGTGGAGATAGACCCGGCGATCTCAGTCAGGTTAAGACTCCGGAAATTCTCCGCTTCCCGGATAATAGCGGTTTACTATTCAACCATGTTTGGGGGAAGACTCTACGTGATGGTTCTTCGAACCTTTTTGCCATTCGTCGCAACCAGAATGCCGATATATGCCCTGTTAAAGCAATTGACCTTTACGTAACCTTTGCAAAGGGTATAGGTATTGACATTACAAGCGGTTTTTTATTCCGCCCTATTACCCCAGATGGGGGGATTGTTGATAGACCTTTTTCATCCTCGGCGGCAGGTTCTCGCTTCAGAGTCTACCTTGACGAAGGAAACCTTGCACAAGCAGCAACACTTCACGGTTTTAGATCGGGTTGCGCTATCACCCTCGCCCTTGCGGGCGCGGGACTGCAGGATGTTATGGGACACGTTGGCTGGCGCCACCGCTCTACTGCGACCTATTATATGCAGTTATCAAAAGTAATGTCCACCAATTCTCCTTCCACGACCCTTTCTGGTCGAGAAGTAAACATTGCAGATCCAGGGGTTTTGTATCAGAATTGTGATAGCCTTAAAGATTTTATTCCAGCCTTCCCGCGGTAGTTTTGGAGAATGGGAGAATAAACTCATTTTTGGCTAGGTTTTCTTCTTTCCCATCTCTGTGTCCATTACCCAGAGTCGAACGGTTGGATTTTGCAACCCATTTTCACCCTTCCATATCTCATTGTTATGTATATTCATGTGTATTGTAGGTACTTGGAATATGTTACTATTTCAAGTACCGGAAATAATAAATGAATATTAACATAACAATATATATCCCACAATTCTCTACGCTGTATATATTATCATGTTTTCTTCTATTGTGCACATTTCTCCTACGACATCACTGGTAGTAGGAACGAACCCGCCCGCCCACCCCCAGTGGCATGACGCGGTGCTAGACCTTCATGCACATGAATATACCGCTGTCCACACTCGTGGACAGCACCCATTTTCACCCTTCCATATCTCATTGTTATGTATATTCATGTGTATTGTAGGTACTTGGAATATGTTACTATTACAGGCACCCGGGGGGCAGTTTGTGAAATCGATACTTCCAAAATGTCAGCAGCCGTTGGAAATAATGAGATTCCAGGTATTACTAGATACAATAACTTCTCTTTTAATGAAGATGGCATGCAAGTATAGCAGGCATACGGTGTTGGCAAGGGTATGAAGATTAAACACTTCGATAGTAAACAAGAAGTTTCTGGTCTAGAAAGAGCACGCGAGTGAAGCCAAAAAGTTACGAGCAAACAGCAAAAAAGGAGCAAAAGAAAATCGAAAGCTTGTAACAGTGATCTCGTAAACACATATGCCAGTTTGGAACCATCATATATTTTGACATTTAACACACTTGGCGACGCTGATGAGCATATGGATACTGGATGCCACGTCATTCTACCCGAGAATGAATGTGTGTACGATACTATACGAAGACAGTGGGCCGCAACAGCAACTTCTGTCAAGGGAAAGAGTCCGAAGATTAGTGACAGTCAATACCATCCTCGACTCTACAGTACAAGAGGAGGCTCGCCAGTGATGGGCTCTTAGGAAGCAGAAAGCTACTGGCAGAATCTCACCTGCCGTCAAGGAATGATTAAGATAATGAAGGTACCAAGGATGGACACTCAAAAGCAAACCCAGCTGATGTCGCAGAAGATCTGAAGATAAGGTTCGCGAGACCAGAGTGGCTGGAGGTACAAACTATCAAAGGTTATTTTTCTCGACTGGCTGCATGGCAAAGAGGCCAGGAAAAAGATGAAGAAGACTCAAGCGATCAAGATGTGGCGCTTGCAAGGGAAGAATTGCTTCAGGACTTGATCGACAAAGCCCAGAAACAAATCCGTCTTTAACATCCTCTTATAAACGAAAGCATCAATCTCTCCCAACTGTTTGTGGACAACAGACTTGATCATACACAACGAAAGTTGAAGTTATGTACCCTGAAATCTATGTGCGATTTTTTGGGCGTGGATATTGATGAGCCAGCTACTCGTAAAGGATCCTTCAATGACGCCGGCTATTCTGAGCTAGTAAAATCCTGCCAGTCCCAATAAGCGATCTTCAAGTGATTGTTAAAGTTGTGAAACCCAGGGCTAGAATTGAACATGGAGGGATAATTCATTTCAGAATACGCAAAAATGTCGATTTTATAGAATCCACTACTCCTTTTAGTCTTGGCTTATATATGACAAAGGAGTCTTAGAAAATGGATTGAAATGAAGCTCTACAAACAAAACAACACAATTAGACCAACAGAAAAATAAAATAATAAAATAGCCACATGGTTTTCTAAACCCTGTCCTTGTGCAGTCGGAAAAAAAATACTTTCTTTCAGGGGGAAGTCCAATCAGAAGTCCAACTGCCTAACAACGGCGCCACCGCTCCTTTACTGATTCATTACAAATAATCATAACCATAATCATAATCATAATAATTATTGTTACTATTATCATCATTATTTTGAATTACGTTACATGCCAACTGTAATACGCAATTCGGTGATTTGATTTGATTTGATTTGATTTGATTTGGGTGTGTGGGAATGAAAACGTTTTGTCACGCAGTTGCCCGGTCTAATTATCTTAGGCAACCAGAAGCATGTATGATTATTTCAGTGAATTCTTTTGTTTCATAACCAATGGCTTTGAAACTTGTATAAATTGTGTGCATGGCTTCTGAGACTGGGACTAATCTCGACCCAGTACTCTAGGACAAGCCAAGGACCTTTAAAAAAGCTAGGTAAGTAAAGCTAGGCTATGTTTGGAAGAATTGTCAGTATAACGAAGTGTAACAGACCATCTATTCAGTTATTTGAGTGCAAACTGGCTTTATTGTATTGTATATTTACCTTTCAAATAGAGCAAGATTGGTTTCTTGTACTGATTTTGTAGGTCTGCAGCAGTTTAACAGTCTCAGATGGAGTGTAAAAGCAAAGTTACGGTTTCTCACAGATTTTGTAAATAATGTAGGCCTGACCAAATCAAGTTGAAGTGTTTAGACACGAATAACGCTGTGATGGCTGTTAAATTCTTACTTTTGACAATGTGTGAGTTATGTGAGGGTGTGATTGCAAATGGGTCTTACAAGCCCCTAAAAAATAAATAGGCCAAAGTTTTCTCAATTGATTTGGATTCTATTTACATTGGGGTAACTCCTGATAGAAGAATCAATTTTAGCTAGTTTGGCAGTTAACAAATATAAAGGGGTGAACTTTGGCAAATTTGGATAGAAGTTTTCACTTCAAAATCTGGCCAAAACTAGTGCCAGATCCCTTTATGCCAAATCGCTACATATGAACTGAAAGAGTATTTATAGTAGAAACACACCATACCATTAATGAGTCCAAAGGATTTCTTGTTTTGTTTTTGTTGAACTCTAAACCTACCCTTAAAAAACAAGATTTTCAGTGAATTGAAGGCCCCAGATGGGACTCCCCCTGAAATTTTTCAACCAAAAGTTTGAAAACGAAACCAAATTGGCTTTTGGAATATCTCATCAAGGCTAACTTCTGCAGCAAGTTTCATCGAAATCGGTTGACCCCCATTTCCAACCTCTGAAACACTTTCTCAGACAATGACACTTAATTCGACGCGTCGTTAGAGCGACGTTTAAACTGAAGACGCTCTGTCGATATTTTATCCGTCCTTCCCAGACGAATAAAACGTCTAAGACATATTTAATTCACCGGACGAATTTAATTCGACTTAGACGCCGGACTATCGTCGAATTCAATTGCTTAAAGGACGTTGAATTAAATTCGTCTGAATTAAATTCGACGATACTGCGACGTATAAACTAGGCCTTAGTCATACGGCTGCATTTTATCACTCGCTGACAAACAAATAACGTGTTTGTATCTACTATTTATCGCAAAATGTTCTCGCTAAGAATGACCTGTGTGCCATCAAATCTCTCATAGAAACACGAAAGCCCAATGGGCACTTTAACCGGCCGTTCTGACCTACCCCACCCCCATGTTAACAATTGTCAGCGCGACGAAACCCAGGAAAAACATAGGTTATGCATTGCTATCGAAAAAGCCTACGGACATATCGCTTACAAATAATAAAATTGATTGTCTATAATGAGTTACTTTTCTTCCCAATCGAAAGCCAAAGATTCCGTTGTCAGAGAAAGCGAATAAGGCATTGTCATCACAATCAGTAAACCGAGTTTAGAAACCGTTTTTTAAACGACCTATTCCTATTCTTATTCATTCCCCCTAATTTTAATATAGAAAAATATTGTAATTTTTAAATGTATGTTGTAAATTTTAATTTATTTTAAGTAGTAGAGTGTCCCAATTAGCTGTCACAAGCTAACTACCCACCCTGACACTTTAATAAAGTTATTCATTCATTCATTCATCACAAGAAATTAACAGTGCTGGCCGGCGAAAACCGACACTTTTTTTTACCAAGATCAGCACAAATAGCTACGTTAAGGTATCAGTATAACCCATTTTACTGTCCGCGCGCGGTCCGCGTAAGCGCTCGTTATTTTAACAAAATCCCCTATAAACCATACATTTTTTGAAAGCTTAATAATTACAGATTATAACAAATTCTATTTTAAACGGTTAAAATTCACCGTGTTTCAAAAATGTGAATATGTCTACAAAACTGCATGTCTGCATAAATCAAGTTATACGCCCGCTAACATTAGCCGGGAGAAAACGATGAACACGGCATTCGTTTCTTCACATATTGACCTCCAACACTGTGTCTCAGATTTTTGACACGTGCGTTTGTTATTTTTTTACTACAAGATAAAGTTAGAAAAGAGAAAAAATAGAACTGCCTGCGGAAAAAAGTCAACTTTTTAATGAGAGGAATAAGAAGAATTCGCCGACATGGTATTGTGGGAAAATTATCTGACAACAGTCTCTCCAAATTTCAGCCAATTTGGTCCAGGGGCTGCTGACTTGGAATTCAAAATGCACGTTCAACTCGCCTACTTTTTACTTTCGAAAAACAGGGAAAATATAATTTCGGCTGCGTCCAAGAGTAATGAGATTATAGTCGGGATTATAACACCTCAGGAGACATCGCAGAGGAATCAATTTTCTCTAACAATGGGACTATGACAGTTAACATGGAACAGGCACAAACTGCCGCGAAGGCGGCAAATAATTCTGAATACACCGCTTTCTACACGTGTGAAGCCACAACTCTCAGGTTAGTAAACGCAAAATTATCTTTTGATTTACCATAACTGCGTTCAAATTTCGACGTAGGAGATAACGTACAATCGTGACTAATCCTCGAAATTCTGACCAGGTCAATTTACGATGCCCAAGGCCCGCAGAAAGTCGCCGAGAACGTCCAAGCGAACAAAAACAAACGCGGCAGATGAGCGAGCGGGCGCCGTCATCGAGAGAGACTTCCGATGTCGATGCAAAGGAAAAGATGCTAGAAGAAATGACATTAGCTGGGTAAGGAAGAAAAGATTTTTCACCGGTGATTCTTTTATTCTATGAAAGACTAGTCAATATAAGCAATCATGGTCCGCCGGATTGCAAACCGTGCCACGTGCTGGCGGCTACTTTTATTCAGTCCCTAATAATGATTTACTTTCTTTTAGTTACGATGGGAGTCGTTTTGCTTCTTCACTGGAAATCAGCGTGGAAGACAAGATAAAACGCGGAAAACCTCCACGGATTCATTTAGCTGTATTTTTGCGCGGCTCGCGCTCATCTGGTCGACCGTCTGCTCGCTCACTTCTCTGTTGTTTACATGTTCTTCCACTTCTTCGAGCCATTCCTGCTCTGTCGCTTGCAGCTAAAATGGCTGCACATTCTTGGTTGAAACTTTTCTTAGCTTTCTTTCGCCTCCATTTTGACGAAGAAAACGGGCAAGATCTCTTTCTTTTGCCAGGCATCACCAAAGCGCATCGATCGCGTGTCAACTTCGCATGTGTGCTTTGATGTCACGTGACTTCTTGCCCCGCTAATTTTCCATATGACAGAACCTGTCAACACTCAATTAAGTAATTAACATGCAAAAATCTTTTACGCGCAATTTATCTAACTACTTAAAAAAGTCAAATTATGAAAAATGACAATTTTACCGCTTTCTGATACCTTAAACGAAAAAAATCGTGGAAACAAATATATAGTAGCTGAAGTAATTTTTGTTAGTATTCCTTACCCTGGAATGAAACGGTTTGCTTTCCAAAATGGTGCACTTAACTATTAGTTCTTAGCTTGAAGTAAATGCTGTCGGTCATGTATTCATGCATATATTCTAGCTACTGCTTCTTGCTAATTGTCGTTATAAACTTGTTGAAGATGTTGCTTGTTTCAAAAAAGTGAAACCCTTTAAGCTCGAGTTTCGCTTTAGAGTTAAAGGCGCTAATTCGCGCAAATAGTGCTGCAACGAAACGCAAGAATTCTGTCACGATATTTGTTTACGTTTTTACGTTCATACGTAAAAAGATAACACTTTTGTATGCTAACGACCTTATTTTACCGTATTTCTCCGATCGCTTTTAGCTCTAAGGCGATAATCAACCCCTTTTGAGCTTAAAACGAGCGTATAAAGAGCTCATAAATGCAAAATGCCGGCCCCTAGAGACATCACTGAAGGTTTTACAGCCCTGACGAATGCTTCTTTGAATAGAGTTTGACATTATTCGATAAATCCTAAAGACAAAGTTTCCTTTGCCGCTTGGCGCCACACTCCCACTATGAAAGCATTCGATCGCCGTTGACGCAATGCCGAACATGTGACACACCAAGCAACGAATGTAAACACAGCAAAAAAAGCATTTTTGAAAATGAGTAAAACTGACTCTTTGTTTGAATAAAATGTGTATTTTACTCAATATGTTGAGTAAAGTTACTCAAGATATGAGTTGGAAGAGGACAATACTTACTAGTTTTTTATAGTGGTCAGTTAATTAATGGTTGTTCTTTTAAATGTAAAGAAGATCCTCGCAGTTATTAACGCAACTTATGCAGTTGCGAAAAGAAAGCCTGAAAAAATCAGGCTTGCCGGGAACCCTGACCTCTGCGATACCGGTGCAGCGCTCTAACCAATTGAGCTAACAAGCCAACTGATTTTTTCAGGCTTTCTTTTCACAACTGCAAAAGTTGCGTTAATAACTGCGAGGATCTTCTTTACATTTATTTCTTCATTCCGCAGTTCAAATATATGAATTTCATATATTCACAATTTCGGTTGTTCTTTTATTGTAAAATATTTGGTCAGAGTTCCGACTGCATACAGTGCAGACTGCAGAAATGGGGACGCAAACAGTCCAACCGAATACACAGTTTCATGCAGCTTCTATTCATGTCCCAAGTTGTACTTGTTTTTTGTTGTTGTTGTTTTTAATGCCATGGGGTAGTAATTCGTGTTTTTTTCCGCTTAACTCTTGTAGTGAAGATGCTGCATGTAGTGTCCATCTTGACATAAGCATCCAAGGTCATGAGATCTTATTTAAATTAATTTGTTAATTATTTTACTTTGTTTTTATTATTGTTTTTATTCTTACATTCTTGATTGTTTCTTTGACAGGAAGAAACCAGTCCCAAACAAGTGACAGAGAGGACAACGACGCAATATCCACTCATAATCTTCCAGGGTGGCCTAGATCCTCCGGTCAATAAGGTGCACTTAGCCGTTGGGAAGATAATTTTGTGTATCTCAGAGACAACCCTTGTTGAGGGAACTCTAGCTTTGTTAGCCACGTTTTATGTGTTTATGTATGAATACCCACCAGGCCTTGTACATTTTTTTTGCTTTTACAAAAATACATTTTACAGGTACAAAATGGCAGAAAGCTTCCATCTTCCATCATACACTCTGTAAATTCACTACATGACATAAAGGTCGGTACTCACGAGGGGACTAGTCCCTGCGACTCAGTGTAGTCTCTGATAGTCCATGACGCTAGATCCCCTCGTGTGTGCTCGCCATAAATGTCTCACCAACTGAACAGTGTTAATTATCACATGTACATGTAGAGTGCTCAACCTTAACAGATCATTTGCGTGATCCATGGGCCAGTAACAATTAAAATTGGGTAGACAATATAGACATGACCTTGAATTATTTATCTTTTGAACACCTATCCTTGTCAAACACCACTCTGGTTCTCGATAAATTCTGTAATGTAGACGAAACCCAATTTTGACTTACAACTCTTCGACTAGTGGACTACCGTTAAGGTCGAGCACATGTAATGGTGCTTTTGTCAATGAACTCAGGTTGGATATTTGTATGAATGATTCTACATGTAAGTTCATATAGTAATACTCTCCTTTGCTCTTTAGTTTCAAAGTTCACCACTATATTGAAGATTTTTCTTCTGCATATATGAACTACTTTTTTGAGTATACGGACTACTCCTTGATTGACAAAAGTAGGGCTGTGCCAAGACTGTCCATCTCAGTTGAGTAGATATAATGGCGCTTTTGTCAGTGACCTCAGATTGGATATTTGTAGAAGTGATTTCAAATGCATATAGCAATAGTCTCTTTCGTCTTTTTTTTTTTCAAAATTCACCGCTATGTTATTAATTCTTTTTCGAGTGTGTGAACTTCTTTTCCATTGACAGAAGTAGGGCCACCCATCTTTGAGTGGGCTGTACCAAGACTGTTTGTCCATCTTTGAGTGGAAATAATGGCGCTTTTGTCAATCGCCTCAGGTTGGATATTTGTAAGAATGAATTTAAATGCATATAGTAATAGTCTCCGTCGCTCTTTTGTTTCAAAGCTCACCACTACATTATTTTTTCGAGCATGTGAACTACTTTTCACTGGCAAACGTAGGGCCGCCTATCTTTAAGTTTATTGCCACATGTAGAGTGCTCAACCGTAGTAGTTTATTCTCATGATCTATGGGCTACTGCAGTCTAAAAAAGTAGAACATATAGGCATGACCTGGTAGCTAAGCCCTGAATTATTTATTATCTTTTGAACACCTATCCTTGTCTAACACCATTCTGGTTCTCGTTCTTTTCTGCAATGTAGACAAAACCCAATCTTGACTTTCACTAGTGGACTCCCGCTAAGGTTGAGCACATGAATGCATGCAGTGACTCTGTGATGTGCTCTTTTTGTATATCTATGCTTTTCAGTTTCTGATAGATAAGTGCACCAGGGCTACTTTTAAGATTGCATCCATATATTGGTTTCATCTACAGCTGTAGGCTGACTAAATGTTCGACACAAATTTGCTGAAGGTGATGTGGACATTTGTAAACCCACGTACATTTAGCAGTTGTCAGTGAGAGTGATTAGGGAGAGAAAAATAGATCTGAAAATACCCTAACATTGACCTCTCTGTTTCTTTTTCTTTTTTTGTGTGTGTGAATAAGACTCATTTTGATGACCTTATTCTAAAAATTCATATCACTTTAGAAGTGGAAATAGATTGTATGTTATTGACAGCCCAGGTACACTGAGATCTCAGAAAACATGATTGCTTATCTGTCGTATAAAGTTCTCGAAAAATACAGTTTTGTAGATTTATTTATAAGCATGCATGTATATATGTAACAATATTTCACAATTTATTGGTGAAAAGGTTGCACACCTGGGTCTAGTTCTGGGTTGGCCAAACAAAGCATATTTTTCAACCTAAGCGGTTGAAAAGAAGAAACCTGAAAAAATGCAGGCTTGAACGGGAATCGAACCCATGACCTCTGCGATACCGGTGCAGCGCTCTAACCAACTGAGCTATCAAGCCAACTGGGAGCTGGTCAATTGAGAGTTTGTATTCATCCCGTAGATGGAGAATAAATGAACATTAATATATGAAATTCATATATTTGAACTGCAGATAAAGGATAGAATTATACGTAGATCATCGCAGTGAAGATGTTTCAACCTAAGCGGTTGAAAAGAAGAAACCTGAAAAAATGAAAAAATTCAGGCTTGAACGGGAATCGAACCCATGCACCGGTATCGCAGAGTACAATTTAATCACACTGCTGAGTAACTTAACTCATCATGAGTAAATCTACTCAAGTTCTTGAGTATTAGTTACTCAACATTTCTGCTACAGTTTACTCAATGTAATGGGTTATTATGGGTGCAACGATTTACTCGTTATTTTGAGTTCAGTTTACTCGGCTTTTTTGCTGTGATGGCATGTGAAACCGTCTGATACAAATTTCTCGAATCGGCTTAAAATAGGATGCTACCTCCGCTAACGCTCAGGCAGCAATTATGGTTACCGTCGCTAAGTCATTCGTGGCATAATTCAATACATTAATGGTATTCTGGTGTTCATCCGGTTACTACTACCTATTAACTCTATTTACCTTTTCACTGTTTGCGTCCCTGTTACTAACAAGACCTTTAGTCTCTTTAATTGTCTTGTTCCTCTTACTCTTCAATTATTAAGGTAACAATATCTGAAACAGAAACAGGAGTAAAGTCAATAGTTATAGACTCGCACCTCAGTTGAAGCCTAAAAACCATACAAATAAAAGAAAATTGGTTTACCAGTGTACGTTTGAATTTTCGCACACGACCGGCTGAGCAAATATCTCGTGTTTCACGTTTATTTCAACCGTTATCGTTTGAAAGCGATCGAAGTCAGGCTGTATAAAATTGAAACTTTGATTTTGTGAGCTCGTCACGCCTAGTTATCGTGAGTTTTATTCCTATATTATTCCATGTTATACAAGAAAATACGAGGTCTTCATGACTCTCCCTAGTAAGGTAATGTTGCGTGCAGCTGATTCTTCGCCTTGTAAACACAATTTGTCTGGAAAGGGCAAGACAAATACAGAACTAAAAAGCGTGATAGGCCTGGGCTAAAACGGACTTGATATTTAGTTTCCATTCAAAATCATTCGACACTGTTGAATTCTCCTTGTTTAACACGTTGGTCACCGTGATAAATGATGTTGAAGGATGCTTCATGACATGGACTGGTGTTCAACAAAGCTTGATTGTAATGAAACATTCGTACAACAAAGCTCTGTTCAAGAATGTTGAATGAAGTTGCATCGTGTCGCTCGGAGGCTTACGCTTCATAACGCTTAAAAACTTACCGCTGATAAAGCATCAGTCCTCAACTTCTGCAGTTCTAGATGAATGAGAACTTGGAGACAGCAAATGTCTTCAAAAGGAGACGTTTCAGGCATTAAATTCATGTAAAGAGTTATTCCCAACTTAAGCTAAACATTCGGCTAGAACGCCTGCTGCTCCTCGGGAGGCCATTTTTACCTCGTTGTCGTAGCAACCATGAGATTTTGTGATCACGTGACGCCACGTCAGCCGCTTTTATAAGTTTTGTTGATGTTCGACAAATTTTCGATACTCCTAAGAGAGGCTGACGGAGGAACGTTTCTGTATTAACACTGTCGTAAACAATTAGTGATATTTTTAGCTTGTGATCTGTACAAAGTTTTAACGGGATGTCCATATTCCCACCATTATTTAACCTGCGATCAGGCCGAATTTTAGCATCGCTCTCATATTCCGTCCCGCCTGAATGTTTCACCGAGCGAAACGAATCAATTTTTTGAAGCCCCAAGGCATATAAACACAAAAGGGACCTCATGCAGATTAGCACGCTTCTCGAACGTTATTTGTTACCGAAAGCATGTGTTTCTCAGGGAAACGCATCCATACGTTTAAATCGGAGCTTTTCACTGCTATCGCAGACGGAGATGACGGGAAACAATTTTCATTTGTCGGCTGCATGTCACGTATAGTAGTACTAACGGCTTACCTAATTACCAACTCTCATTCGCTGCATGCCCTGTTTGTTCGAAAAGAGTTCGAAAATAACTACTAAATATTGAAACCAAAATTGAAGACGTCGAACGTAAAAGTGGTCGAATTCTTTCGTGCGTATTTTCCGATTGGTGGGTGTACCTTCGAATCCTGTTGCTTCACCTCTACAGAGAGCTACGACAAAACAAAGGAGTTGTTGATAGGGTGTTATTTGCTATGGTAGGATACAACAAATGAACGTAACTCAAGGTTTTTCTGTGCGAGGTCTGAAAAAAATGAAAACTGAAGTGCTCTACTGGAACTTTGTAAGCCTTTTTTCTCCTCCTTGATTTCTCACAATGCACGAAAATCTGTTGCTTGGAAATTTGTAGGACGGGGACATATTCACAACCACTTTATTGCCTTAGAAGTATATTTCGCTACCCTGTGTACCCAAGTTTTTTTTATAGTGCTATATTTTATCTAAGCACTAAACTAGGACAACATTGTCAGAGGTATCCAAGTGCAAACGACGTTTTGGGTGCTTGCAGTTTGGCGCTTTCAAAACCACAGAATCTGACATATTAAACCAACCATGTCCAACTGTTTCGGTCCATTAGCTAGTTTATCAGGAGTCCATCAACTAGTTTTTTGTTTTTGTTTTTGTTTTGTTTTTTTCACTAAATATTGCATTTTAGCTCGCACAGAAAACCCTTGAGTTACGCTTCTTTATTGTGTCCTACCATAGAAAATAACACCCTATCAACAACTCCTCGCAGTGTTTTGTCGTAGCTCTCTGTAGAGGTGAAGCAGCAGGATTCGAAGGTACATCCACCGATCGGTAAATACGCACGCAAGAATTCGACCACTCTTACAACCGAAGTCGTCGATTTTAATTCTAATATGTAGTAGTTATTTTCGAACTCTTTTCCAACAAACAGGGCATGTAGCGAACTAGAGTTGGTAATTAGGTAAGTTGTTAGTACTACTGCAAGTGACATGCAGCCGATAAATAAAAATAATTTTCCATGCGTTTCCCTGAGAAACACATGTTTTCGGTAACAAATGACGTTCGAGAAGCGTGCTAATCTGCATCAGAGGTCCTTTTTAATTTGTGTTTATATGCCTCGGAGCTTCAAAAAATTAATAACAAGCCGACTCTAGATTTGTGTGACCTAATTTTTACCACTAAATTCCAAATAATCGTGCAAATTCCACTGCACACTATTTTTACTAATAAAGAAACATATACGAAAACGGCCTACCTTCAGTTACAATGCGACATTGTACTTCTTCTCAATTTTGAATAAGAAATATTTCATACTACTGAGGATGAAATCTCCCAAGAACTAATACATTTTATTCAAACCTGCAAACTCTATTCTTTCCGTTTTAAAGTGTTTCGATAGAGTTTTTTTGGGACCATACCTAACTTTTAAAATTGGCTTTTAGGCAGTCTCCATCTTGTCGGATCAACGTGAAATTTGCAATCCTTGTTGGTTTTGGTTTGAACTTTAGCGTGGTTTCTTACTTAGAACTTTTTATTTTTTTTGCTAATATATTCAAAGTAATGTGTAATTTAAGGAAGCTTCAAAGGGACATTGAACTTTATGTAAAATCGAAGTTTGTTTTTTAGAAAGTGGAAGTTGAAGTTGTGAAAATGGAAGTTTTGTTTTTTGAAAAATGGAAGTTGAAGGTGTGAAAATTGAAGTTTGTTTGTTGAGAAATGGAAGTTGAAGTTGTGAAAATGGAAGTTTGTTTTTTGAAAAATGGAAGTTGAAGTTGTGAAAATGGAAGTTTGTTTTTCAATAATAATTTAATAATAACTTAATAGCTTATATAGCGCTATTTACATATCCTGGTCAAAAGCGCTTTACAAGAATAATAAAAATAAAATTTAAAAAATATGCTGTATTACATATGTGCAAAAATACCTAACCAAAAAACTAAATAAGAAAAATATATCAAAATTGTTAATAAATAGAAAATACATTAAAATGCTGACCTAAGTAAAAACGTCTTAATAAAACACTAAGTGTCGTAGGAACACTCAGGTCAGCCGGCAGGCTGTTCCATAAAGCCGGTGCAGCAGAAGTGAAAGACCTGCTGCCAAGTGTTGGGCGCATAATGTCTCCCGTGGAACTTCTAATAATAGGCTATTATTAGAGCGTAACGAGTATGAGCTCTTTTGCTTCACTTTCATCAAGTCACTAACTAAAGATAAGTTGGCGCCAGTCCATTAATTGATTTAAAGGTAAGAATTAGAATCTTAAAATTAATTGTAAAAGCAATTACAATTACAATTAATTGTAAAAGCAATTACGCCAGCTCTCTATGAAGTTCACAGGGAGCTGGCGTTATGTGTGAGTACTTGGGTATGCCCATAATAAGTCTAGCTGCGGCATTTTGGACGCGTGATAGTTTGGAAATTTGCACATTTGGAAGTCCATACATTAAGCTATTACAATAGTCGAGTTGAGAAGTAATGAAGGTATACACAATTGTACGCAGACTATCCACAGATAGATATTTCGTAATTCTTCTAATATTATGCAAATGAAAGAACGCACTATACTGCATGCCTTGGTGATATGCGTAGACATGGACATTTTTTCATCAAACCAGACTCCTAAATATCTAGCACAGCCGACAGACCTAATATCATTATCACCTACACGTATTCAACTGTCGCGATCTAACTTATTTAGCTGATACTGAGTCCCAATTAATAACACCTCAGTCTTGCCATCATTTAGTAGGAGTCTATCGTTGATCATCCAGCTTCGAATATCTGCAATACACCTTTCCATGGCCCTCATTGCAACATCTTGTCTGACTTGGCCATCAGGTTTAAGGCATAAATAAAGTTGATTGTCGTCTGCAAAGCAATGGACACATAGTACGTGTTTTTCTATGACGTCAAACAACTGAGATGAGTAGTTAACAAATAGTAGAGGTCCTAAACAAGAGCCCTGAGGTACCCCGCAATCCAGGTTGAAGCATCTAGAAAGTGTTCCACTGATGGATATCCGCTGACTTCTATTGGACAGATATGACTTAGGGCGCGTTTTTTTATCCACAATTCTGGAATAAGAATGGTTGGCACGGAATGCTAGGAATAATTCGGATTGTCTGCATAAAAAAACGCCCGTCGAGATGCGCGGTCCTGACACGAGTAAACATTGCGTAACAAATATGGCGGCCGACGAAGAGGCTGCCATTGCAGCGGTTATCGGAGCAATTTTCCTTGTAAATAAAGAAGAGGAAGAAAATAGGGAGGCTGTTTTGGATTTGCGGAATATTTTGGCAGTCCTATATACAAAGGAGAGGAGACACATCCCTCGAATCACGGGTTTCTTGTACGAAACATCACTGAAAAAAACCTCGTACTTTTGGTACAATGAAATTAGAAGCAATGTTTCATTGTGTCCAAAAGTGTAACCTGACTTTTTTCCCCGGTAGAGACGTATTTGAATCCGCAGCGCTCATCTCGCCGTCCGCCATCTTGGATTTTCATTCACAACATTCTGTTCATGCTGCCCCTGGGAGCAGAATGGATGGAATGGCGTTCTGTCCATTCCGGAATAGGAATGCGGAATAGAAAAACGCGCGCATTTTACATTCTGACCATTCTCATCCCAGAATTGTGAATAAAAAAACGCGCCCTTAAACCAGTTCAGGACTGTCCCCTGTAACCCGACTTTGTTTTGCAACCGATTGATGAGTATCTCGTGGTTGACAGTGTCAAACGCTGCACGAAGATCTAATAATACAAGAAGCGTGACACATTTTGAGTTCATACCAAGCATAATAAAAAAATATCATTCATAACCTTCAACAAAGTAGTTTCAGTACTATGGCCTGCACGATATGATGACTGTAAAACTGGGTAGATCTGGTTCTGCAGCATGTGTCCGTGAGTCTGTTCGAATACAGCCCGTTCGGTTAACTTAGAAATATACTGAAGATTACTGATGGGCCTGTAATTCTTGTACAACAAGTAAAGTCCAGCCTTTTTTAAGATTGGATTCACCAGTGCACACTTCCATCCGTCAGCAAACTGGCCAGTCGTTATAGATGTGTTTATGATTTTTGACAGGACTGGAAGTAACACATCCAGGCAGTTCACTACAAGAGGGGTTGGGATAGGATCAAGCATGCACGTTTTTCCTTGCAGAACGAAGAACTAGATCACGGATATTGCATTCTGTAAGTTGCGAAAATGTTTCCATGGTAACAGCAGCAGACTCACTAGAACTAGTAAGAGAAACACAGTCGTTGCTAGGCAACACTTCCATCATTTTATCCAACTTGGAGTGAATATCACAGATCTTTTTGACAAAAAAGTCAGCCATCTCATTAGAAGACTGCAGCTTATCTTTGAGAGATGGGAACAAAACTTCATTTTCCTGCTTGAACAGTTTTTAGTAGCATTGAAGAGATCTCTTTGATTTGAGCTATTTTCATCAGTGAAGTGTATGGAAGGAGGTATTTGACAAATTACATGCGAAATTTGAAGCGAAATTTGCAAGTGAAGCGTGCGAAATGCAGAACTTGGGATTTACGCCAGTTTTAGCGTCAAGGCGTTACCCGGAGAACCACACATGGTTAATTAAATTCAAGAACAAAAAAACACATTTACTTTTATAATTTTATCTTGAACACGAAAAAGCTAAACAGAGGTCTTTTTGACACCCTCTGATAGTATTGAGGGTTGATGTTCGAAATGTCACCATGTGTAGCAGGTAAGTTATTTTGAATTTTTATTTTTCAGTATTATCAGCAAGGGTCTTCTAAAATGTTTAACAGTAAAAAGTAATCGGCCGTTTCCTCCACGCTTCACGTGCGACTTTCAGATTTCGCATGTGATTTGTCAAATACACCTCCCAGACACGGAATATTTTTGTCCCGAGCGCCTATTGTGCAAGTCTTCCAATGAAAAGAGATCAGAAATTTGCATTCGCGAACAGTTCGTCACACGGATGGTTCGATATGGTGGAGAGATTGAAAATGACGATTTTTTAAGGGAAAGGACGCGAATATTGGACTTTTTTACAATTTATTTATTGTTACAATATAAAGCTATTGGTTTCTTGTAGAATTTTGGAGTGAGGTGCCAAAATTCGAGATTTACAGCAAATAAATATCTTTGAATCGGTCACGTGACGACCAACAGTGTGTTACCTTTCGCTTCGCTGTATCAAGTGTTAGGTGCAAATAATCAAGGACGCTTATTCTCGCTCAAAACGCTTCAAATCACCCCAAAATGCCAGAAATAGCAATTAATCCAACAAAGAAACAAGGTGAACTATTTATTATTGGGAATTATTTCGCATTTATGGCAATTAAAGCGTATTTGTTGCATTTTTCATACAAACTCATCTTTTGCCGAGCTTATAATATATGCAAAAAGGAACAAGTCCTCTCATACAGAGCTTGGGCTACCTGTGCAGAGACGAGGATCAGTTTCCACCTAGAAAAAAATTGCACCGGTTTTTAAAGGAATGGAAATTGTGGTAGGTATTTTTCCACGGTCACAGCAAAATTTTTTTTAAGGTAAGACAACCCTATATATTGGAATTAGATAATGAGGTTGATTTGCGGCCAATGAGCAGGATCACTTGCGCCAATTACTGGGCATAAAATCATAGAATGGATTGATTAGAGTGTAGCAAGAGATAGTTCTTCAGTCGTCCCTAAAAAAAAATTATGGTTTTCCAAGTCAAGTCAGGTGAGAAAATTTTACGGGCGTTCTAATAATCCTCTATTTCCGAAGGTGTCCTACCACAATACCCTACTTCCTTGAGTGTTAACTTTGAAACAACCTCTCGTACCCTTTGAAGTGGCAATGCGGCGAGTCTGAAGCGAAGTAAGAGTTAATTGTATCTTCAGTTGGCGTGGTTTTCTAATACGTTAAATATCTCAGACATAAATCGACACTGAAGCAACCGGGCGAGAACTGAGCAAATCAGCCGAGGAAATTAGGTAAGGGGCCAGTAACAAAAGTATAGTTGAGAACTCAGCTTTTTGTGTCACTGATTACTAAGGTCACGCGAAAATAGGAATTAAGTCTGGCGAACACATCGATCCATAACATACCGCTCACTTGAGCAAAAGGTTCATAACTGGAAGATTACAATTGTTTTAATCACCGGACGTATCTACGTACCAGAAATTTCCTTAACCTCATCAGGAAACGATCTCATTGAAGGTCATTTTAACCTTGGATACACGTACCCAGAAATAGTGGCTTTCCTTTGCCTTGTACATTGAATAACAATCAGGTGGTAATTTTAAAAGAGACAGTTGTTTATGACATCTTTTTCTGTTCTTTACTCCTTTACGTTTGAATGCTACTCGTGTATCGTAGTGAGTAATGCCTTCTAAGGAAACGTTTCGTTTGCCAGCGTTCTTCACGTCAAGCACATTATTAGTATAGACTGAAAGGATTACGGAGACGACGACAGAGACGTGACATTACAGCGGTCATCGATGCAGTAGAAGTAAGTGAAACTTGTTAGTGATACTGGAGTAGTTGCATTAATGTTGTGAAGAGCTTGAGGACTCTTCATCGTTTTCTCTAACCTAACACCCGATTGCCAACGGAAGGAATTAGCGGGAAGTGGAAGCTGTATCGGCTATAGACAAATGCATCAGAGATTAAGGGACGATTACCGGCTTGCGGCTAGCAGGCAAAGAACTCAAAATGTTTAACATTTTGTAACGCCCGTTTTTGAAATAATAGTGCTTAAATATAGGATACAAACATAGGAAAAAGAAACGAAAACTTGTTTAATTAAATTCAATTATGGTTACAAAGAATACTGTTACAACATCGAGCCTATTACCTTTCAGGGAAACCATAAGAATTGTATTAGGTCTCCTAGAACCCGAAGGAGTGTCAAATAGAAGAAAGGGCAAATTGCAAAGACGACGATACCGATGTGAGGTAGGCAAAACGTTTCTGGAGTCGTATAACTACAGTCAATGTTATGGACATTTTGCGTATAAGCACGCGAGTTTTCGCGCGTGGGCCGTCACGTGATATTATAAACGTAAGTCACATGTTCTGGTAGAATAAAGAGTTGTCGATCATCATAACATGGGGCGCAAATGTGGGGCAAAGAATTCATTCGTTTTGTGAGATTACTCGAAGTCTGTGTCATCGTAGTCGTTTTCATAATACCAGACGAGAAAGATAGTGATTCGTTGGATCGCCTGGAGGCAAAAAGAAAAGGACATCGTTTGGTCGTAACAAAGAACGCAAAGGAAGCGAGAGCGATTCTCGAAGGACAAGCGGAAGGGCAACAAATGGATGCCTTGATATGGAATCGTTTGGAAATTATCGAACAAGTATTGAACGAAAAGTGTAAGCTACTCGCTGGTTTCGACAAGGAAATCCAACAGCTGTGTGAGATAACGGACCTTGAAGAAGAGATAGAGACAGCGGATGAAATACGATTAAGAATTCTTGAAACGAAAGGACGCATCGCCATAGCACGTGGTCGACATGTACACACTGGACCTCATCGCAAGTCGAAAGCGAGCAAAATAAGTAGAGTTTATCGTCGCCAGGCCAACCCGTACAAACGTCGTATGAAGAAGGCGGAAATTTTTTGCTACCCTTAACATCGGCATGGATGATCTTCTCCGGTTACCAAATTGTACAGGGGATAAACCGGTCAACTGCGAGTTGTCTATGACAAAATCAAGGTCAATGTGCGGGGGTTAGAGTCACTTGGGGACAAGGCAGATCAATGTTGAAGTTTCCTTATACCTGTAATCATGTCAAAGTTGCCTGCGGATGTAAGGCTGCATGTTGCTCTAGTTTCGACTAAGGATGTATGGGAGATTAATGAGTTGTGAAAAGTGATTCAGGGTGAAGTGGAGGCAAGAGAAATGACTGAAACGATGAAGGTGCATGACAACAAAGGAACTGACATTGTTCATAGTCACAAGAAATCACATCCCCCATCTACCGCGTCTTCACTTGTCATTAAGTCAGGGATCTGCTGTGCCTTTCGTAAGGGCAACCATTATTCGTCAGCTTGTGAAGAAGTCAAGGACGTTCAGAAGCGGAAAGATATCATGAGAGCAGATAGTCGTTTTTTCTTGTGTTTATCAAAGGGTCATAGAGCAAATCAGTGCTCATCTCAGAGAAAGTGTACGAGTTGTGGCAGGAGTCATCATCAGGCAATTTGTGAAAACAGTGCTACCCAAGTTGGGTCGGAGACACCTGTCACCACGTCAAATGTTGAGCCTAATTCAACCAGTGAATCTACTGCAAGAGTTGAATCTCCTCAAGGTGTCACAACTACCACAGTAAGGAGCAATGTAAAGGCACTTTTATAAACAGCTAGAACATATGCATATTCTGAGAAACGTGTTAAATTGGTACCTGTTCGTGTTCTGCTTGATAGTGGAAGCCAAAGGTCGTATGTCACAAATGCATTGAATAGGAAATTAGGGCTGAAGCCTATCAAATCTGAAACTTTGAACTTTGAATACATTTGGCAATGAGAAGTTTGCAAGAAAGAAATGTGATCTCATGGAGTTGTGTCTAGCGGGGAAGAGTGGAGAAGCCATAAGGATATCTGCATTGAGTTTTGACACCATCTGTTCACCACTGCCTACAGAGGTTTGTCTTGATCAACATTCACTCTTACAAGAATTAGATCTAGCAGACTATGTTTCAGACTGTGAGAGCTGTGAGAACATAGATGTTTTGATAGGTTCTGATTATTACTGGGATGTAGTAACAGGGGTCATTTTATGTGGAGATAGCAAGCTAGTAGTAGTAAGAAGCAAATTTGGTTGGCTTGTATCGGGACCGGTGAAGAATGCATGGGATAGTTGTAACTTCGCCACATCAAATCTTATTATTGAAAGACCGTGTGACTTCATCTACAACCAAGTGCAGCCCGAGGAACTAGCAGATAGTTTGAAATGGTTCTGGGACGTAGAATCGGTTGGAATTACTGAGAATTCAGACAGATTCCTTGACAATGAGCAGTTTTTGAAAGGCATCAACTTTGACCAGTGTCAAGGGGAGAGAGCTGAACTTGAACCAGTCAACTAATTGCGATCTGTATGTTACGATGCTGAACTGTTTGAAATCACGTTTAAAGAAAGATGAGAAACTATTTCAAGAGTATGACAGCATTTTTCGGGCTCAGCTGGAAGCTAGAATCATAGAACGCGTCCCCGAAACAGAAGAAAAGTTGGAGGGCACTCACTTTCTGCCACATCATGGAGTTTTAAGAGATGACAGGCAAACCACGAGGTTGCGTATCGTGTTTGATGGGTCAACAAGGGAAGATCCAAATCAGTTCTCGTTAAACGATTGTTTGGAAAAGGGGCCAAATTTGAAACTGCACATATTTGACGTGTTGACCAAATTCAGAAGTTACCCTGTGATACTAACTGCAGACATTGAGAAGGCTTTTCATTAAATTTCAGTTAATCCAACTGACCGAGACAAGTTGAGGTTTCTGTGGTTCAAGAGCATTGAGGGAGAGAATCCAGGGATTGTGCAGTACCGTTTCTGCAGGCTCGTTTTTGGACTGTCCTCGAGTCCAGCAATCCTTAATGGCACAGTCCAGCATCATTTATCACATTACAAGCAGTCAGAGCCACAAGTTGCAGAATTGTTAGCCAACTCGTTGCATGTAGATGATTTCCCAGGTGGAGCCGGTGATGATTCTACATTTCATGTGAATCAGAAGGGAAAGAGAATCATGCAAGAAGGAGGATTCAATCTTCGTAAATGGAGCACAAACTCACATGTCCTGAGTAAAAGAATCTGCAAGGAAGAGGGACAAGATGAACATAAGCCAGAGGTTAACATTGTGGGTTTGAACTGGGACACTGTGATTGATGCGTCTCGTTTTGACTTTGCTGAAGTCGTTGAGTATCTCAAATCGTTGCCCCCAACGAAGAGATCAGTTTTGAAGGGTTCAGCGAATTTATTTCATCCACTCGGGTTAATAAGTCCATTCACGGTGAACCTGAAGATGTGGTTCCAGAAACTTTGCTCAGTCAAGGCCAAATGGGATGACCATTTAGAGGGAGAAATGTTGAAGAAGTGGAATCTACTCCCCAATGAATTTGGAGCAATGACCAAGATTGACGTTCCGAGGTGTTATTTTATGAATGAGGAGAGGCCAGTTTTGCACGGATTTAGTGATGCCTCTGAGAATGCGATAGCAGCAGCTGTGTACATGCGCACAACGTATGAAGATGGAGATATTGAAGCTCGTCTTGTGGCATCCGAAACAAAGGTGTCACCATTGAAGGAGCAATCCATCCCTCGACTAGAACTCTTGGGTGCTTACATCCTATCCAGACTTGTGGATATCATTCATTCTGCCTTCAAGTCTCTTCCATTTGCAGTAGACACCTACTGTTGGGTGGATTCGTTAACAGTATTGTGCTGGATCAAGAACCACAAGCCATGGAAACAGTGCGTTCAGCATCGGGTTGATGTGATTCGTAACCTGACGGACACGGAGAAATGGAGATTCTGTCCGGGAACAATCAATCCAGCGGACATTCCGTCAAGGGGTTGTTCAGGCAGGGATCTTGTTGAGAATGAGACATGGTGGTCTGGGCCAAAATTCTTAAAGGAACGTCCAGAATTGTGGCCAGATACACCAACTGCGTCCGTTGCCGAGATTACGTCAGAGGAGCTGATCAAGCATCCACCTGTAATCGCTCACTCGTTAACAGCTACATCACTCACCCAAACTCTCTTTGAGAATTTGGAAAGCATAGTGAACATTGAGCGGTATGGTTCAAGGTTGCGTTACTGCGTGTGACCGGTTACGTTTTAAAGTTCATTCGGTTGTTAAGGCGAGATATAGCAAGGTGGTGAAAGGTGGGGATCTGAATGCAGACGATTTGAAACTTGCAGACATTACGTGGGTCAGAAGTGTACAAGCTTGTTCGTTTGCTATAGATCGTCAGACACTGGTACGTGGTACTGAAGGAAATCAGCGCGTCAGAGAATTTAACCTGTACATTGATGTTGACGGGATCCTTCGCTGTAAGGGTCGGCTTAACAATGCAGACATCCCTCAGGAGAGCAAGAATCCTGTGTTGCTGCCAGCGCGTCATGGATGCACGGAACTGTTAATCAGAGAGAGACATGGACGTGTTCACCACAATGGCGTTACACACACATTGAATTCAATTCGAGAAACACACTGGGTGTTACGAGGAAGAGAGGCTGTCAAGAGGGTCGTCAGGAAATGTACCATATGTAGAAGGTTTGAAGGGAAACCGTTTACAGCAGCCCCACCGCCTGACCTGCCTACAGATCGTGTGTGCGAAGGACCGCCATTCACGTACACGGGCATACATTTTGCATGCCCACTGTACATTAGCAACTCATTAACTGTTCAACAAGAAAAGGCCTATTGCTGCTTGTTAAGCTGTGCGTCGACACGTGCCATTCACCTTGAGCTAACTGAAAGTCTGACAGTCGCATCCTTCTTATAAGCATTCAGACGATTCACTAGCCGTAGGGGACTCCCGTCAAAGTTGTTGACCGACAACACCAAAACCTTTAAGTGTGTCTCTGTTGAAGTCAAGAAGATTGTTCGTTCTACTGAAGTCCACCAGTATCTGACAAGCAAACAAGTCGAATAGGAATTCATTATGGAGCGAGCCCCACGGTGGGGTGGTTTTTGGGAAAGGATGGTGAGAAGCGTTAAACGGTCCTCGTTAAAGTTTGAAGAGCTTCTTACCTTGATCGTGGAGATTGAAGCTACTCTGAACAATCGGCCTTTGACATATGTCTATGATGACGAGGGCGGGGTCTCGTACTCCCTCACCCCAGCTGACTTGACCTATGGTAGTCAAATTGCGGTTTCTGCATGCCAGAGACATTACAGTGTCATCAGTACATTCAAGTCGCTAACGAGAAGAGCGAAGTATCATTTCAAATTACTTTAAGGTTTCACTAAACAGTAGCGTAAGGAGTACCTATTGGGATTGCGTGAAACCCACAGAACGAGCCATGCCAACAGTCAGCAGTAAGTAGCCGTCGGAGACATTGTGATTTTGAAGGAAGATACACCAGCACGCTATTGCTGGAAGCTTGCAAAAGTTACGGAATTGCTGAAGAGTAAGGACAATTTCGTGAGAGCTGCAAAGATTCAAGTCCTGAATACAGGGTCACACGGGAGACCAGTGATCCTGAGGCGTGCAATTCAACATCTTACACCCCTGGAAGTTAGAGCTTCTGAGGGACAATTACAAACAGTGAACATTGGTGATCAAGATTGTTCTGAGCCATTACATCGACTAGCTTTTTCGAAACATTTAGGTTATACAAATAAGGTTTCAAGTCAAGACTGCTCGGACTTGTTTGTAAAGAAGTTTCTTGTTGTTAGTCATTTGTTGTTCCTATTCTAAGATTCTTTGTAATTCTGTTTGATTTTCTTTCGTGCAATCAAACTCCCCCGGTTTGTTATGGACATTTTGCGTGTAGGCACGCGAGTTATCGCGCGTGGGCCGTCACGTGATATTATAAACGTAAGTCACATGTTCTGGTAGAATAAAGAGTTGTCGATCATCATAACAGTCAACTCTTAAGAAGCTGAAAATTCGTAATTTAAAAGGAGTGGACAAAACCGCTTAATTCTGGCACGCTGTGGCCGCTTCATGGCCCATTTTTGTTTGAGGAGAAACAAGAAAATTCCAGGTTCCAGGATACCTAACCGGCAGACACCTGGTTGGCAAAAATAGCTTAATTTTTGACTATTAATGCTTTCTGATGCAGTCGATAACATTCGTTAATTTTCTCACAGGGACCCAATTACATATGTCACATATGGCACATAGATGGATATGATAAATTAAAACCATAAGGATTCTGGTGGTTGATTAATGGTATTTCGGTTTCAAATATATACGTCTTTTCATAGAGAGGGACATAAAGCTAAACGGTCAAAAAGTAAAAAAAAGAATTAAAGCAATTTTTTCTCACTTTGATGAAGACAGCTAACTCGTGGGACCTTCTGTATTTTCTCCCTCTTATCCTCCTCTTGAATTTTTAGCTTTGGGGTAAAGGCCTTCCCTAACGGATAATTTCACCGCCTCCACATTTCAACAGCTAGCGTTTGTTATTCTGTCGTTGGTTTTCCGTTTACTTGTAATAAAGATGAGTGCCTTAATTTATTCAGAACGTTTTTACTGACACTCAGGAATCTGATCGCTTTCCACGGATACTCTTGTCGCATACTGTAGTTGGAGGTCACCTGTATGAACAACGATCCAGCTACGATTGCAAAGTATTACGTCGACTGCGTTCATCAAATTGTAGGTACCGTTTATGTGTGGGGTGTATTTCCTTCATACCCTGTCAGTACGCCACATATTGATACTAAAACTAGACTTATCTTAACCCAGGGGCTCCCCGCATTGTGAGGGCGGACTGTGGGACAGAAAATACTATTGTTGCTGGGCTACAAATGTTTTTTCGCTCCGAGGCCGATGATGACTTTTCAGGGGACAAGAGTTTTAATTTCTTTATGAAAAATCTTCAGCAAACCAGGAAAACTCGTCTGAATGATCATGGGAAGTTAATTTTCTGATCCTCATGTTATAGGCTCCGACATAGTCCCTAAGGGTGGTGAGAGATCGTATTTTTTTCTAGAGAATAAAGGCTTGATTGTCGTTTCTGAAAAAGTCTAACACAGTCTGGTGGATAAACTACTTCAAGGTTTGCTTAGTTCAATATCCTATGACAGAAAGTAATAGATTATGATGCAAATCAAAGTCGCCACCCAATCTGCTGATGGATGTGGCTAAAACGTTATACTTTGTTGCAATGAATATAATCACTCTCTTCACAGAACATAATGGAGCTCTTCAGGTTTTTAGCTCACGAGATCACCACCTGGAAGCGAACGAAAGAAGACGTCTTAATTGATAGAAGCCGCCACAAAACCATCAAATTTGCAGCCGGTTAGCTCTTGAAAAACAGTCGTAGAAGTAAAGCTGGGCAACTTTTGAGGTGTGATTTTAATTCTTACCCTTTTAATCATAATGTTTGTCCATTTTCGATTGTGAAAAAGACGAAGACGTCAAAATTTTAACACTCGCTGTTGCACTCGGTCACACAGTAGTTGTTGCCTAACAACGGATTTCTCCAAAATTGTTGCAACTGTATCTCTTCGCATGTTAGAGATCCCATAAATATCATATGCTAGTTTATGGACACTATCCTAGTGCTTCCCATTTCCATTTTTTCAATTTCAATCCGGTATCACTAGAATTTTTTTCTATTGGCAAACCGAAAAGTTGAAAGCAGTTAACTCAACCAAATTAAAGGTTACTTTCACCTTCGCGTTGGGACCTTGCTTGTCACAGATAGCACATCATCCCGATAATATCCCCGCCGATAATATGAAAACATATCGGCCACGGCTGCCCACGAGCTTGAGTCAGAATTCAAAAGCCTACGGCTCCTCTACCATTCACCTCGAAGTCGTGCCTTTTGCTATCACTCGTTTCCATCGCTCACAAAACCATCACTTTCCTGTAGTGGCAATAAACCTCGGGGATTTTATATTCAACACTTGACACCGCCAGTGAGTACCCCCAGTGTACCTTGTCATAAAGTAATTGTAGCGTGCGAAAAGCAGAAAATAATGTTTTCTATTCCCTAGATGCCAAAAAAAGTTTTTTTGGTAATTACCACTGACCTCACTATCTTCTCATTTCTCACCTTCCATTTTTAATTTCCTGTCTTCATTTTTCCACTCCCCATTCCCTATCCCCCATTCCCGATTCCTCGTTCTCTCTTTTAGTAACATTTCGAAAGTGCGTGACGAAATTGTATTTACAAAAATTGTATTTGCAAATTCACAGTCTCGGTTTTCAGTTGGCAACTGAGTACTGACTTTATTTTTCTTTGGGCTATCTGCAAGAACCTCACAAACGAACAAGCAAAGAGCCATCTGTACTTCAGACAGGTAAGTTAACTCTAGTAGACATGAAGCGCCGCGCAAGGGCTGAGCGGGCATGAAGCTTTTCCTGCTTTGCCTGAACCCAGCGATGACATACATGTATTTGTTACCTGTACTAGTCGCACCAGGATCGACCAAATGCAAAACAAAACATTACTCGCTCGATACTCTCATTGATAACCTTCGGGACTGACAGTTAGTGTTTGGATCTGAAAACAATGGTAATGCTGGTTGGGAAGCTTTTATTTCTTTGAAACGCGCTTTGTATGAAAAGATTCTGAATAATAAGTTTGAAGTTGTGATAAGATGAAAGGAAATACCATAGCGAAAATCGGATCCCTTATTATATAAAGACCCAATATTTAGCCGTTAATCAACGGCGAAAATCGGATTCTATATTATATATAGACCCAATATTCAGCCGTTAATTAACGGCGAAAATCGGATCCTTTATTATATAGATCCAACATTTAGCCGTAACCTAACAGCGAAAATTGGATTAGTATTGATTACAAAGCAGGTTTGTGGCTAAAAAAGTTTTACATCTATAGAGAACATCAAATGCGAAATTAGCACTTATAAAAACTCCGGCTCCCGTCATGTCTGCAACACGAATCGTGTCGTCTAAATCAGACGTAAATCACGACAGTTGCACACAACAGGAAAAACGTCGCAGGATTTTGAAACATGTTTTAAAACCCTACGGCAGTCGTAGCCACAATCAAGGTGTTAAGGGCCGATTACATGAGCCGGGCTGGCCCGGTTAGCAGGGCTGGCTCGGTGTACCGAGATGACTGCTCAGCCCGGCATTACATGAGGCGAGCCAGCCCGCCTGTGGCTAAATTTAGAAGCTGTCGTGTGATATCGTGTCTTTTATGAAAAGATGGCTACATCAAAGAGCATGAATCGAGTGTTTCTACCTTCGCTAATCCATTATTTTGGTGTGTTATTTTCGGTTTTACGTAGCTTTATGGTCTGATAAACCTTTATGTGTTATATAGAAAGAGAAATATCGATCGTCTGGTCAGCCATTTTGCTCTGAAGCGAAATTAAGTGACGAGAAAGTGTTGGCCCAGGGTAAATTTTCAACCCGGCTAGCCGAGATCCCAGCATCACAATGCCGGGATCCCAGCTAGCCGGGTTGAGATTTTTCCATGTAATCGCAAAGTTGATTTTAATATGTTTCACAGACGTGCCAAGATCCCGGCAAACCGAGCCAGCCCTCCTCATGCAATCGGCCCCTTAGAATGACGAGTTGTTTACGATCTTTGCTTGACGCGAGCAGCGCGCGCTACAAAGAAGTCGCATACGACAGTCGTAAGCAAAAATCGTACCGTCTAAATCGGCCCTAAGGCAGCTTGATTTGGTAAAATAATTTTTAATCTATTTCTATTCGTTTCCTTGCCTATTGTTAACGGTGATTGGTGATAAAAACCTCAAAGATTTTCAAGTTGACAAACAGCTAGCTAGATTCTACCCAATTTGCCACCAGCACTACACAAAAATTCGCACACTCCCTCTTTGCTTATCATATATTCTTTGTTCATTTATTTTACCCAAGCCAGCAGGATATAAATCAGTACTGCAGCATGTTTGGTCCTCCGATCAGTCAACTTTGAAAACTAACAGCACAAATTTACATAGTCGCTGTGAATTGTTTGTGCGTGTGTGTGTTTTTTCTATTTCCGGATCCACCAAGTGTGAGCAGTTTTTCTTGCCAAGTGTGAAAAAGTAAAGGACATTTTCGTTTACCATCATTCAGCGATAATCTTTAAATTAGCTCGAGTTTGCCATTCATTCTCAATTGTCTGTCGGTTTCCTTTTCTTGTAATTGAAGCGTGGAACATCAACAAAAGAATTTATTTGCGATCACGCAACTTGTGTGTTTCTTCTGTTTCTCGGTTCGCCAAAAGTAGGCAGTTTTTCTTGTCGAGTGTGGAAAAAAAACATTTTCTTTTACCATCATTCAGGGATAATCTTTAAATTAGCCCGTCTTTGCCGTTCATTCTCAATTGTCTGTCGGCCGGTTTCCTTTTCCCGTAACTCAAGCGTGGAACATCAACAAAAGAATTTATTTGCGATCACGCAACTTGTGTTTTCTTTCTGTTTCTGGGTTCGCCAAAAGTAGGCAGTTTTTCCTTTCGAGTGTGGGAAAAAAAACATTTTCTTTTACCATTATTCAACTCGAGTTTGCCGTTCATTCACAATCGTGTGTCGGTTCCTTTCCCCGTATTTCAAGCGTGAAACAAACGAAAGAATTTATTTGCGATCACGCAACTTGTGTGTTTTTTTCTATTTCTCCGGGGTTCACCAAAAGTAGGCAGGGTTTTTTGTCGAGTGTGAAAAAAAGGAACATTTTCTTTTGCCATCATTCAGGATTAACCTTAAAATTAGCACGAATTTTTCGCCCATTCTCAATTGTTTGCCGGTTTTCTTTTCCCGCATTTCAGCGTGAAACATAAACAAAGGAATCAGTGGCTGTGGTCACACTATCCCGGCACTATAGAGTTAAATCGCGATTTAGGTACAATCCTGGCGAGAACGTTTGGGACACTTAGCCAAATTTTTAGTAACACGTCAATAATATCTTCTCTCCCCCCCCCCCCCCCCCCCAGACAATGTTGACTGTTAAGAGTCCAACACATTTCGGATATCTAAATTCAGCAGCATCTACTTGCGGTTTGGCACAAGACATACATACCAGCCTGAATTGCATTGTGGGATATCTAATGTCGAAATGCCTGGTGGGCTATGACCTCTTTGGGCCTATGGCACTCATGGGCCACGTGAATTTTTTTTTGAGAATCCAAAAAAGACGATTATTTTTTGTTATTTCATTTTCTTTATTTTTTAATTTATTTTTTAAAAAAATTACAATAAGAAAATAAAACTATATATATATATATATATATATATATATATATATATATATATATATATATATATATATAAAAGTCAAAAAAATGAGACAAAACGAGAAAAAATATTATTTTTGATGTATTTTTCCAAAAAAATTACAATTAGAAAATAAAACTGAATATATAAAAAAATTAAAAAAAGGAAAAACGTGAGATCAAAGGAAAATCGAAAAACATTGTAAAACTAAGAAAAAAGTAGAAAAGATATGGAAAAACTCTATGGCACTAATGGGTTACCATACTCGGAAGAAAAGAACATTTATCATCGGTACTTGTTTCGAACGGATATCCTTCTTCATTTGTACGAAAGCTCAAAAAGACAACAAGACCAACAGCCAACAAAGAACCTACGGAGGAATTTAAATCTACTGCGGTTCCACCCTACATAAAAGGTGTATCAGAGGTTCTTCGCCGCTGCCAACAACAACAAGGTGTACACACCGTCTTCAAATCAGACACAACTCCAAGGTCTCACTTAGTGCAACCGAAAGACGCCCTTGAACCAACTAAACAAGACGGTGCCGTCTATAAGATTCCATGTGAGTGCGGCAAAGTATACGTCGGGGAAACAGGGAGAGCGATGCAAGACAGGATAAAAGAACACGACAGAGATATACGGCTTGCTCGTACACAAACCTTCCCAGTTTCGGAGCACGCTAACGAAACGGGGCATCTTCCTATTTGGAAAGAAGTTAAGTTTATTGATCGTGACCCTCACTGGTACACACGTAGGGTCAAAGAGGCTATCCATATAAGACTTCATCCTAATAACATCAGTGGAGGCAGTGGAATCGAAATTCCTGAAGCTTTGCCGATCAACCACAAAGCGGATCTGTGAGGGAACAACGTCTAATAGTCGGAACAATAATCAGGATCGAAATGCACCAATAGCAGCGAACCAACATGCTAGAAATAGCGACAACTAAACAACCGACCACATCGCCTGATGAAGACTAGCAGTATTGCAGTCGAAACGTCGCGATCAACAACTCAAAGTGACTCCATCGTGAGACAAACAAATAAACGTTCATCTTGCCTATCTTACACCGCGATGATCAATAAACATATCTTTAAGAAAATGGTAATCAATGTGTTGCAATTTTCATTCCCGGCTCACGTTTGAAGTTGATTTGCAGTCCGTACTGCGCAGGCTCAACCCGGAATTGTTTGTGAGCCTCACATGATGCATCCTTAGAGACCCAGGGGCAGCTAGTCGGGACGACGGGATTTTCATGGGTGAAAGTTTACAACAAGAGCGGGAGAGCCCCTGGGCACTTACTCTTACCGAACGAGTTCCAGAAGCGTTTGAAATCCCGCCTTCTGATTGGCCAGAAAAATACTTTTCTGGCCAATCAGCGAAGGGGAACAGCCGGGCGACTCTCATGTCTTCTTACACGAGGTTGTTTTCCTCATCAAACGCCGTAGTAGCGTGGCCCATTCAACGGGAACATTTTTGAGGAGAGCTTCAGAAAAAATAAATAAATAAACGAAGTCGAGGAAATCGCAAACTATAACGTGGCCGCAAGAAAACAAACACTCACCGGGATTTTTCACGGCGGACTTATCGAAGGTATCGTAAATTTTTAGAGCTAGCGACTTCCCCTTTCTCCAATGTAACTAATTATTTCTCCTTCTTCGTTGATCTTCGTCTGAAACTTTCCATCTCTGATGCGCGGGCCACGCAACTATGTTGATCGAGCGTGTCATGTCACGTACTAGAGAGAACTAGTTTTCTCTAGTACGTGACATGACGTTGCATCGACCGTGAAGCAGAAAATATCCCAGATCGGCCTCCAGAAGCTCGGAAAAGCAATAAAGACGCAGCAAACACATAGCAGGTAATGTTTTTCAAACTGTATTTCCATTTTAATGCATTTTCAGCGGAAAACCGCCGATTATTTTCGATCGAATTTCAGTTCCATACAAACACTCATATTACGCTTTGGTTAACTGTGGCTCCCACGCTTGAGCGACATAGTTGCGTGGCTCGTGCATCGGATATTCCCGTGGAAGGTTTTAGACGTAGTTCAACGAACAAGGAGAAATAATTAGTAACATCGTTCACTCGAGTAGCTATTAGCCTCATGCAACACTTGAGAAAGGGGAAGTCGCTACCTCTAAAAATTTACGATGCCTTCGATAAGTCCGCCGTGAAAAATCCCGGTGAGTGTTTGTTTTCTTGCGGCCACGTTATAGTTTGCGATTACCTCGACTTCGTTTATTCAAAAATGTTCCCGTTGAACGGGCCACGCTACTACGGCGTTCGATGAGGAAAACAACCTCGTGTAAGAAGACATGAGAGTCGCCCGGCTGTTCCCCCTCGCTGATTGGCCAGAAAAATATTTTTCTGGCCAATCAGAAGGCGGGATTTCAAACGCTTCTGGAACTCGTTCGGTAAGAGTAAGTGCCCAGGGGCTCTCCCGCTCTTGTTGTAAACTTTCGCCCATGAAAATCCCGTCGTCCCGACTAGCTGCCCCTGGGTCTCCGAGGATGCACATGATGGAATGTTGTCTTCTCGACAATAAAAAAGCATAGATAATTTATGAAATAGAGTGCATGTTTAGAGCTGTACGAAAATTTTTCCACATGGGAAAAATAAATAGACTTTAATACCTCGTCATTTTCGGAAGAATCTTCCTGCAAGACACCGTGTGTTCATCACGCTTGCGGTTCCTCGTGCTCGATGGCAACTGGAAGTGCAGTACTGCTGGGCACTACGACACAGGCAGGCATTTCTTCCTGTTTCCCGTAAACAAAACCCGGTACATGTACACACCGAGATATTACCTCGTCCTGGCTGCGCGGCCACCTCAAAGTCTCTTTCTTCAATTTCACCGAGAGTAAAGCCCACATCCATGATGGCGGGAGACAAAAATTGTAATTTCACTTTATGTAAGACGTCACGAATTGGTACATTTTATAACGGTCGTACATGACGTAAGTAGTTTTCAAAACAAAAAGCCAAAACAAACCGTTAAGCCTGCGCAGTACGGACTGTAAATTAACTTTAAAGAACGAAGCATTGATGCATGTATCATTTCTTTGTTCGCTTTCGCACGTTCATTTGCGTTTCCCGCTTTGCCTCGTGTGTTTTCCCTTGAAAGTGAAATCGTAATCGGTGTGTTGCGATTTTTATTCGGCATTTGCACCTCATATTTAAAGAATCGAAATAATCGGAGAATCAGAAGAATTATGGATCACAACTCCTATTATACTATTCTCCGATTTAGCACTTGTCACACTCTTCTGGAGACATTTAAATTACTCGTCTGACGCTTAGAACGAACGAGGTATACATGTATGGCAGTTTTGTTTTTCGTCTGCTTGCATTTATAAGCATCTCCATTGCTCGTCTGACGTTAAAAACTAGGTTTACCTGTACGTGTACTTTTGTTTATCGTCTGCTTGCGTTTATTAGCGCCTCCATTGCTCGTCTGACGCTTTAGTTTTGTTTTTTCGTCTGTTTAGAGACCACAAGCGTCTCCATTGCTCGTCTGACGCTTAGAACGAAGTATCCATGCATGTACAGTGTTGTTATCCCTCTGTTTGCATTGATAAGCGTGTCCATTTCCGTTGTGACGCTTAAAACGAGATATATATGTATGTCATTTGGTTGCTTTTTTCCTCTGTTTTAGTCGTGTTAAGCTTTTGCTCACGAACTGACTTCCGGTGAGTTGGGTCGAGTTTTTCTATGACGGGTAGTGACGGTCCGTCTCGGGTCGGGACGGTGCACCAACATTTGGTACCCTCGACCACATTTGTAAATAGGACTTCTGCTAACTTCCGGTCCACCTGGTTCCCAGGGTCTCTCTTCTTCTCTTCCCTTGGAAAGAGACCCTGGGAACAAGGTTGACTTCCGGTCTTTGAAAAATGTTCACCAGCTGACTTCCGGTGAGGCTAGTGGACTTTTATTATGACGAGTCGTGACAACTCGTGTTAGGTCGAGATACCTTCGCTAGATTCTACTTCCGGTAGGATCTGCGTTTGATATCCACTTCCGCTGGGAAGAGGTTGATAAATTTTGCGACCTGGCTTTTCGCTGAGTCCGGTCGTCTGTGCCTTTAGTCGGTCCGATTTAGTTCGGGTGTATTGGACATGAGTGACTGGATAACCAACCAGAATCGATTCCAAACTTTGTTTCCGCGGCGGAAGACTTCGCTGTCTGGACTTGACTGTGCGAAGGAGGTTGCGAAAGGTTTTCTCTAGTCCTACGGAATATGTTTTCACGAGAAACTTCACATCACTTTTATTCTCCTTGGCCTCGTTGATCACATGGATGTCCGCTAACTGAGCAGCCGTGAATAGCTTCGGGTCAATTACAATCGGTATTCTGTCCTAATGAAGACTTTCGATCACTTCATATCTGTTTTCATCATGTACGTCATGTCTGGTTTCAATTTATGCCAACTTCCGTGGCCTGCAGCTGTGATTGCCTGCTGTCAAAAACTGTTATTGCATCTTGACGATATTGGTCTCATCAGGATGAAACTTTATCGGTTTGAGGGAAAATCTTTTGCTTATCATATCGGAGACGCATCATGAATGTTGGACAAATTTGAGCCATTATCATTGCATGGTAGCGCTACACAGCTGATGCTTCAAATTGGAAATAAGCTTGTTTGTCCAATTTTTCACAACCGGAGTCCAAGGAAAAGTCAAGGCCTTTTTGGAATTTAGAGCTTCCTTGATGTCATCGTAACAGCACAAGCTCGTAGTCAAAAGCCGCAGAAATTTTTCTTCTTAAAAGCCAAACTCACCTGAAATTCAGGCTAAGCCAAAACAACATGCGGACCGCTGAGGAAATCGAACCACACTTTATTCACCACGGAAAGCAAAAATAATTATTACCCACCCTGTCTTTCAAAGTGGATAATTAATTTGGATTGGAATGGAAGTTGCAGGAACAAAATCTATAAACATATAATCAAATATTGATGTGTCTTTTTTTTCTCGCTTCAGTTTCCACGAAAGATAAGGTATCCTTCAATAATCACAGTTGAAACTTGCAATCATTCGACTTTTACAGACAGGGAGCAGTGAGAGGAAAATGTCTTATTTTTCTAGATCTCGAGATTTCAAGAAGATTTAAATTTTTTAATGAAAAGTAACAACTGCGGGAATTACTCGAGAATCAGGCAGGAGGAGTTAATTGAAAATAGGGAAGTGAAAGCAATTTTAAATAATCAAAATGCAGTTCACAGCGGCCCTGCATCAATCCGCATTATGGAAAGAGTTTTGGAAATATAAAGCTTTGCGTTACGTCGGATTCGTCGCAAAAAGAAACAACCGATAATCACAGGCGATGAAGTTGTTCTTTAGAAGCTGATTAACAAATTAATGATCCGGCTGTAATTGGTGGTAATTGCATTAAGCCTATCTAGACGTGACTTTCCAAGCTCCGGCAGCTTTTTTCAGAAAACGGGAGTGAGTAATAATTTTTTCTTCCGTAGCAAACACTTGTAACGCCATGCAACTTGTAGCGATGGTAATGTCACTTCAACTACCGTTTTCCAGATCATGCAAAACAGCAAAAGTCTTGTTGGAATTAGCTGCTTTTGTAGCTCTTCTGATGGCGTTGTTGTTTGTCCGAATTTGTTCTCAGTGGGGCCGCCTGGAAGTGGAGCAGCTCGAGTGAAATGTTTGGATATAAGGAATAAATTCCGGTGTAACATTACGGTCTTAGTCATCGTCTTGTCACTCTTCATACCCTTTGAACGATGCGCAGTGTTAATCCAACACAAGCCACAAAAAACAAACGCTAGCGACTTCGGTCTTCGTACTAATTTTTACCTTTGTTGCAAGCGCACCAAACCCCTTAGTGCAAAAGTGTATGAGTAGAGCAATAGAAAAAAAATTAACAAAGTCAACTCAACCTACGCTTCTGTTTTGAAAGAGTTCTGAACCCTAACCGGAAACAAGAACCCCGTGGTTTCGCAGGACACCAGCAGGACATCACGGTTTTGACTGCCAACCTGTACCGCGGGCGCAGCTGCCGTATGCAAGGAGAGTCTGATAATTTTGCTTTCTGAAGGATCCAAACCTTTGAGGGCAATGGTTACGGAACTAATTAAACCCCCTTGTAGTTTTCCATTTTTTTCCATCGGGTAGAAAACCCATCGATACAACGGGAAGCGACACTTAGCTTAGCAAGACTGGTGAAAGTGAGCATTGTATTCTTTTACTATTGAATCCATTGCGACCACTAGTATCGCATCCGTGATTTGCTGGTAGCATGGACACATTCTCGTGTGCGCCCACATATTCTGTTTGGCCAACTTAACATCTCAACGCTACTCCTAAAACCTGCACTGTATTTCGTCCAAGACAGAATCAATAGTCTTACTTGCCATACCCCCGAATCCCGCACTGAAAAGAAAAATATATTAAAAGATACTCTTCTTGAAGGCCCACCTTCACCCAAACGGCCTTGCGACCGTTTTTATTGTTTTCAAACGGTTCTATTGTTCTTCTCGCGATCTGATTGGCTGCCAGAATATTCCTGCCAGCGAGAAAATCGTCTCGTATGTTCAAAACAAATGGGAGCAGCCATAGCGCGTCGATTTACTTTGGGAAGTTGCCCAAATCTACGGCCTCAATTTACAAATCTTTAGGCTTCCATGAAAGGCATTTACTCCCCCAAAACGTTGGAGTTATCTGTAGTTCGCCATGTGAAAGTTTCAATGACATAGAAAGCGAGAAGTCAGTTTGTTATGTTTGCATTTCTAAGCACCAGTGACTCGGCAGAAGTGACTCGGCAGAAGACTCAAACATTTACTTCGGCATTCTATAAGGTAACAGTGATCTTGAAGGTCCTTCCAAGTCATTATAGCGGTTGGTCTGAAGGGAAATAAATAGTGTATACGACTCGATAGCAACTCATTGATTACCGCTCGCAAAATAGCAGTTGTCCGGTGACTCCCGCATTACAATTTTAGCCTTTGAAAGCCAGCCATACGTGTGTACTAATCTTCAATCAAATCTACCTGAACCTGTGGCCAGCTAAGAAACTAATTATTTTAATTCAATCGTACAACGAGAGACACAAAGGAAGAAAAAGAAAACAGACTTGCAAAACCATTAATTTATTACACACTCGCGAGCCGCTCTGTTTCGAACGAATCAAACACTTGCCAAGGTCCTGCATCTAATACAATCAGTAATTCAAACACCATCACTACGAGAGATTCATCAAATCTCCATTTCTTTGCTTCATAACACAAGCTCCTCTGAGACGAATACAGACAATATTTTCCCTTGGGATACGCATACAGTACCTACAACTTCGAGGTATCATACTGGACGAAGTAAGGGCAAAAAAATACGTTTAGCGGGCACAGTCACCAAATAATTCCAGGAACAACGGCCTGATAATTGAAGAATATCTTCCTCCATGCTTTTGGACGATTTTTGTCAAGATGACTCCGGAGGAAACGTATTTTGAAAGAGAACCTGCTCAGAAGCAATTTCGTGTTACACGAAATTCATAAACAGCAAGCGCGGCCGCAAGGCCTTTTGGGTGAGGGTGGGCCTTTAAAATTTAATTTAAAAAACCGAGCAGTTATTTCATTTTATAATTATCGGGCAGAAACTTCTCTAGATCGTTTTCTAATATTGATTGATGTAATGTTTTTAGTGTGTCGTCAAAAGGCGAGTTAATTTTTCAGGCTTAAACTTAAACAGACCTTCAAGAGGTGACATTTAAAAGTCGTTTTTCCGCCATGAATTCTTGGTAATTTTTTCTCACCGAGTTTTGCAAAACCGTTGGCGACGGCTGGCTAAAAAAGGTGGATTTTGTCAAGAAAAAAGCTTTTTTGTAGCACATCGACTTATGAAGGCCAATTTATCACCAAAGACTTTTGGTACTTACAGACCTTTTCACTCCATCTTTTAATCCCGGGGACAAATCCCATGATCCCTAGCACTCAAAACTAATCCAGGGATAAGGCTTTTGGTTACAAGTTAACTTAACTAAGCTACTATGTCTTAGCACCCCTGATATTTTTTGTCTCCTTTTCAGTGATGAAGAGAGGCATCGACAATGGCACGTGAAAGAGTAGACACTAGCGAAAAAAGTCGTGACTGTAGACATTGTGGCAAGTGCTTTCGTCGAACTGGGGATCGAAGGAGACATGAAAGAGTCCACACTGGAGAAAAGCCTTATGAATGTAAGCTTTGTAAAAAGTGTTTTAGGCTAGCAGGACATCTAAGAACACATGAAAGGGTCCACACAGGAGAAAAACCCTATAAATGTCAACTATGTGGCAAGTGTTTTAACCAAGCAGGGGATTTAAAGAAACATGAAAGAGTTCACAGTGGACAAAGACCTTATGAATGCAAACTGTGTGGCAAGTGTTTTAGCACAAGTGCAAATCTTAGAAAACATGAAAGGGTTCACACTGGAGAAAAGCCCTATGAGTGCAAACGATGTGGTAAGTGTTTCAACCAAGCGTGGGATCTAAAGACGCATGGAAGAGTTCACAGCGGTGAAAAACCTTATCAGTGCAAAGAGTGTGGAAAGTGTTTCAGCCGAGCCGGAAGTCTAAGGACACATGAAAGAGTACACACTGGCCTGAAGCCTTATGAATGCAAAACTTGCGGAAAGTGTTTTAGAGATGCAGGAACATTATGGAAACATAAAAGAGTCCATACTGGAGAGAAACCTTATAAATGCAAGCAGTGTTTTAAGAATTTCAAGAGGGCGGAACATTTGCGAAAACATAAAAGAGTCCACACAAGAGAGTCAAAAAGACCAAGTACACATATCAAAATGTACTGCAGACGTAAACCGGGCCGCAAGGGTACTAAAAGTAGCAATAATGGAAACACGGCAATACTTAATTCGACTTTACTTCAATCAGGCCATGTTGAAAGATACGTCTGTTGGATTTGTCAAGATGAGATGAGTAGCGAAGCTGCTCTTTTAACACACTATGACAATCATATGAGAGTTGTCTGAAAAATATATTTTCAAACATCTTACAAGCCAGTCCATGAGAGGTTGGGAGATTTTTGGAAATGGCCAGAAACAACCCTATCTCAAACATTGCCTGCTGAAAGCTAGTCACGAGCAAGAAAACAAACCGACATTACTTTGTCTTCTAAAACCAATACGGTCACGTGACAGATAATTAAAGTTTACCCCATGAGAGAAATTTTAGCTCAAAAAATTTTATAAAATTTACAAATTTGCATGCGTCTTCTAAAAACAAATGTAAGCCAGTCGTAAATAAAATCATGTTTCTTTACTAAACTGACCTTCTTCTTTAAAAATACTAGTATTGCTTTTAGGTTCTTCCGAAGAACCGTAGAATAATTAAACAGAGAGGGTGGTGTGGCAGATTTGAAAAAAGTGGCAATTTTACCTAATTTCAAATGATCTTTTTTCTACGTAGTATTCGAAATCTATGATTGATCTCATTTCCGAAAAAGAGCCAAAGGGTTGTCCTTAAACATTACTGAAAAAAATGTTTGCAGGCATTTCACTTTTGAGCTTCAATATAGGTTGTGCAAAATTGACATTTTTCATAAATAGACATATCGATCTGCTGAGGGACAAATGGATCACGTTAAATCAGATTTTGAGCAATTCTCTGTGAGAATCAAAGAAAGTGGGAAACGAAAAATTTAGCCTCCCCAACTTCAATTTGCATGCAAGTAGATATCCAAGAGGATGTTCGAAAATGGCCTTTATTTAGGTTATAACTTAATTGTTGCCATGGTAACAGCGAATGTTTGTTGACGCCCAAGAGTCCAATTTTGAACTCGAAAACTTTTGTAAAAACTGCAAAATTTCAAACGTTATTTCTCAACTCTATTAAAACATTACAGCTTGAGACTTGAAAAAATGTAAAACCACTATTCTAGCTTCCTTCCAGGTATATGGCTTTTCATAACATTTACAGTAAACAAAATAACCGGCGAATTAACTACACCGTGTCTCGGTCATTAATATCTCCAATCTCGAATATCTCCAAAAGTATATCAGCTTAAGAATTGAAACAACATGGATAGCTTACAACAGACATTGTAGTTACTAAATCTGTAAAATTCTCAGCAGGGTGGGGGGTATTTTGTTTTCAGGGGAATCAACAAAGAAACCATAAAAATGCGATTTCTTAAATTTTGTTAAAACATTCCGTGAATTTGCTGGAAAAATCGGAAGAAAGCTGAGACGACCTTGAGATTTAAAGAAAACTGACTGTTAAGTAAGGGCCTGTTTACAAGGAGGGAGGATTACCCTAGCAAATGGGTTACCCTAGCACTCACACATTTCCTCTTTAGACTTCACACTTCCTCTTTTTTTGTTTACGAGGCAACCAGGGCTACTCGGGTAGGCGGGTTACACTAACTGCGTGCTAGGGTTACCCTGGCAGGCGGGTTAACTTTTCCCCTTGTAAACCCGACAGGTAGCGTTAACCCGCTTACCCGGGTTAAACTTTCTACTTGTTTCCAGATCCTTTGAGTGTTGAAAACAAACAGCCATCATGGCGGACCGAGCACAACGAGCACAAGTTCCTCCACCACTGATCTGTACGGCCTACTTTCCTTCGCAATCTTCTTCGTCGATGCACTCTTCTCTTCACATGTCGTAATCGAGCCAGTGCTCTGTTGTATTCCAGGGAGGCATTTAACATTGCGACTTGCTGTCGTTGTCTAGCAGTAAGAAAGTAACATAATAGCATTCCATGACACTGCAAAGCCGCAATAACAGGCAACACAGACAGGAGAATCGGTTACCAAGCACATTAAGTTGTTCTGGGTGGTAGGGTTACCCCACCTGTGAAATTTTGCTTGTAAGCCCGGGCTATCTTTGACCCTCCCGCTAGGGTAACCCCCTTGCTAGGGTAACCCTCCCTCCTTGTAGACAGGCGCTACTTCTCTAATGAAAACAACCGTTCATAAACCCTATTTTTGGAAACAATTTGAATCGAAGTACAGCTTACTTGAAGACTTTGTTCATTTCTCCACTTGTCGACTTACGTTGAGCGACCTGGTTCTTTCTGTACAGCACTCGTATTGTTTAAAAATCCAGTGTTCTGAACCTTTTCTTTCAGCTGGTGGTCAGTGGTCCATCGATCCCCTTATTTCATCCCACTGAAACCAGGTTTTGTAGTACTGTCGGCAGAAGGCAGAATAATGGAATAAAGCCAACATGGAGTTCAGTGTAAAGGTATATTTCCACCGTAGCCTGTTGCTCTACTTCTCGATCAGACGTCACCATACGCTCCAAAAGATGGAAAGATGCATCTTTTCAACTAGGATTCCATTTAGCCATGCATTTCACTCCAACTAACTGTGCAAGGCAACTTTCTTCGAAAGCTATCTTCGAAGTGGAAGAGAAAACAACATACGCCGTGGGACATTAACGGTCAGTGGTGTTACTTGAACATCTTTTCCTTTATAATTTGTTTAACACCGGGTCATTTATATGTTGTTGATATGACATTCAAAGCATTTCAGAAAGCCAGCAATTTCCTTTTATCATAAACGCCAAGCTGCTGATGAAGCCAGTCGCATCTCCAGTTAGTCACAATGTTACCAAAGTGCATGAAGCAATCGCTCGTATTCTTGTTCTTTAACATGTTGCCAAAAACGTTTGGATGGAGGTAAACGATATCATCGTCCATCTTAAAATAAACGTCAGATGGGTTTCGGAGAAGACGTTGTAGAACAAAGTAATAAAATTTGTGGTAGAATGGGCGCCGACTAATTGGTTCATGCCTTTCAGTAGAATCGTCTCTTAAATATTCAAACTGAAAGACTTCATCTTTTAACAGACTGTTGGCAGCTGTTGAAAACTCCTGCAGCTTGACTTGCGTCTCTTTAGTGTATCCTATCATAGCAAATAACACCCTATCAACAACACCTCCGTTCTGTCGAAGCTCTCTGTAGAGGTAAGGCAGCAAGATTCGAAGATACATCCACCGACCGGTAAATATACACGCATGAATTCGACCATTTTTACGTTCGATGCCTTCGATTTTAGTTTCCACTGACGATTGATACGTTTGGTTTGGAACTTTTACCAGACATACAGGGCATGCGACGTATGAGAGTTGGTAATTAAAGTATGTTGTTAGTACTACTGCAAGGGAAGTGAGGCCGACAAACAAAATTACCTTTCGGTTCATCTTTGCACTAACAATGGAAAGCTCCAACGTTATTTTAATATGCGGGTGCGTTTCCCTGAGAAATACACGCTTTAGATGGCAATAATGGTAACAATAGGATTCGAGGTTGTGACAGTATCCCGGATCTCGGTCCAGGCTTACTCAACCACAGCAAGCGGCACAAGTACATGATTGAGCGACAACTCTTCTTTGTCGTAAGCAATGATTAAAGGACTGTTGTATAATGTTGTGTTCTATTTCTCATCTACGACTGCAAGGCTTATAGGACTGACGCTTTATTTATTGCAAGTGTTTTTAAGCGTTGCCTTCAGCGTAACGTGTTTTAATGGTTTTTGCCATGCCACTGTTAAACGTCACAAGCAAATATCAGTGATTTTGGAGTTGCCTCTATTTATAACAACAAAACTTTGAATTTGTAAAAGGATTACGGCCATACACGCCCAAAAAAAAGCTCAGCATAAAGCATACTGTGCGAATTTGAAGCCGCTCGCTTGACATAGAATATCAATGAAAACTCTTACGCTTTTAAAATGCTAAACACGTCCCTTTGAAAAATAGATAGATTTGCACGAAATAGCGTATTTCTGGCGGGACCGCTTTATGTTAAGGCGACAACAAATGGTATGAGAAAGGCGTATATCGCTCTATTTTCGCGCTGTGTAACTCGAGGGATTCATTCATAGTTAGTCGAAGACTTGTCCCCTTAAAGGCCTCCAGGTGAGCACGGAGGAGATTTTGATTACGACGACCCTACGAAGACACGCCTTTACACTTGCTACCATTCTCTTGAAAAAAAAAACAAGATGCTCTTTCTTACTTGAATCTCCACTCTCTTCGTGTTTAGTTCGCTAGCTACGTCTGGTTGTTAAAAAAAAGATTGTTAAGCGCTTTTTCTGTCACTTGAAAGGTTTTCGCATTATCCGAAACGATTGATGTCGGTGTACCTTTTTGGTAACGCAAGGCTAGAGTGATTTTACTTAACCCGCGAAATAGATACTAACACTTTGTCTCTATTACACAATACAGTAGAAGCTAAATGACATTTTTTAACACATTACATAGAGTAGTATAGGATTGTTAACGATAAACTAAAGCTGTATATTTTTGCCAACTATTTACACGTTATTGAAGAAACGTTGTCGAGTGAAAAGCATACACTATGAACGATACTACCCAATAGTTTTCTGGGAAGTGGGAAAACTCTCTTCTATTCTCAGGCACCGTGGAGTGCCATTCTCAGGTACCATTAACACGGTATACCCAAATCTACTTTAAAACCTTCTTAGAAATGAAAATATCTTGAATATCAATATATGGAACTGAATAGCAAGCTTGTCAGTGCTGTCTTCCCAGAATCCCATCGTGTCGCAACGTTCATGGTTTATACTTTGCACCCGACAACCTTTTGTCAATCAGTTGTATATTATAGGATGGTATTGTATACTTTCAGATTTGTGATGTAATGTAGTTAGGTATCCCCAATTAGCGTACATCGCTGTACGCTATAGTTGTTACGTACAATAAAAAAGTTCTTACCTACCGTACTATGCGACCACTCTCGCAGGTGACCAGCTCTAGGTGCGACCAGTGCGAAACCTGGTTTGAATCGTCGCTGCAACTCTGTAATCAAAAGCTCTCGTAAGCGTTTCCTTCTGTAAGCGACTGCGACCACTTTTGTGAATTCCCAACTAGTCTACTTTGTTATTAGTAACTGTTCTCGTAAGCGACCACTAAGTCAACACAAATTATGAGCTGTGGTCTTTTGAGTTACAGCCATGAAACCTTAACCAGCAGGATATTGTTTGACATATGTTGATTGCGTTATTTTGAAGGAGCCAAAATTAGCTTGCTTCTACTGTGTGGCACTAAATTTTTGCGGGTTCTAATTTTTGCGATTTTTACGCGATCCGCCAAAAAAAAATGTTCCCGCAAAATAAAATTCCCACAATTTTTTTCTCCGCAAAAATTTGCTCCAGTGTGGAGATTATGTACAGAAAATAAGTAATAAAAACCGTCTCTGTTTACTTAAAACGTCTCTTTCGTCAAAAAGCAAAGCGGAAAAATTACAAACAAAACGTTCAGAAATAAAACAATGAAATTGCAGTCGGCGGTACACGACGAGTGTTTACGGTAGCTGCTAGCAAAAAGAGTTTTACAGGAATTAAAGGATCGTCTGAAGGTACTCGTCCTGAAGACGAAAAAGAATACTGGTTTGAAGAAGAAAATGCCATAGATACCTCGGTGGGTTAAATGCAGATAATGCATCAAGTGGTACCCTAGTCATTTTCGATCCCTTGTACTAGTAAGAGTGATATTGATTGAATGTTTTACATTTGCATGTCGTTTTATCTGTATATTGCTTGCATGTACTCAAATAAAAACGGAAATGTTATCAGTTCCATTTGAACGTGAGTTCTAGAAAATCTCTAAAACTATTTCTCAGCAAGAAAAAAGAGTCTTTTCCAATCGCAAATTTTAAATTATTTCCCGCAAAACACAAAAAATCGCCAATCCGTAAAAATAAACTCCCGCAAAAATTTAGTGCCACAGGGTAGTCAAATATCATTGAGGGAACATGCTACTCTACACGTGTTCCCTATTGTCTTTGTATGATGCCTCGGGGCTTCAAAACATTCATGACCTGCAAACTGTAAAACCGTTTCTCCTACATTTTACCGTTAAATTCCGAATAAACGTGCAAGCACCACCGCACACCATTGCGTTCTAGTAGAGAAAAACTCCTGAGAAATGTTTGGATGGAGGTAAACGACATCTTTCACTAAACACAAGATGTATAGGATAACAAAACAACTTGCTGTAGAATGGTTACTCGTGCGTTTCGGTTAGATCATGTTTGTAATTAACATACTGGGAGGCTTCATCTAAGCAAAGTGAACCACAAAAATCTCAATAACAATGCAGTTAGACAAAAAAGTGCGTGTTGCGCTGCCGCATTATTGCATGGTTCACCAAACTTCATAACCGCGGGTCGCTCCAAGAACCATCACTCGCGTGACGAGGTCTACATCCGAAAGAAAAAAAATTAATACCGTAGTGCTGTCCTTGACGAATTTAAAGACAGGAGACAACTTTTTTAAAGACATGTTTCGGCATTACTTATGTCATTATTCTATTGCTAACCTTAAAAACAATTTCACATGTGAAACTCTACCAAAAAGCAATGAAGCCTACCCAAAAAAATTAAACAACCCTAGCACCCCCCCCCCTCCCCATCCATTGTTAACTAATACCGCAAACAAGACGCCAAAATTTGAATATCTATTAAGAAATATGGTTGCATGCAAAGGCCTGAAAAAAAAAAACATCAAAATTTAAGTCAAATTTACTGACGTATATCTTCTAATTTAGGTAAAACGAAATCGACAAGCCCTTTTAATGGTTTCGAATTTGGTTTTAAGTGAAAAATAACACTAACAAATTTAGATTGACCGGTACTAAAGATACTCTATCAATAATATCTGCACTCCTAAAGATTGTTCTCCTAACGATTGGGTCTCAAAACTACAGAACATACAAGCCGCACGCTCGATTTTAGGACCGAAGCGACGTTTAACGTCACGTTCTTCAAATATTTGTGGAGGGTTAGAATAGCGCTAGGCGTGAATTCTTTTCTTTCAAATAAAGTGGGGTATTACGTTAAAAAACTCTAAATCATGTCCTTTAGCTGTCATCGGTGTTAAATTTAATGAGCTTTTTTTCATCTCTGCCAACATCCCATTTAATTTAGCTATGCGGATAACGGCACCTTTGAAAACCAGGAATATTTAACAATTATTCTACGAGGGCGCGCTGGATATCGAATGATAGATAACCAACGAGGCGCGTAGCGCCGAGTTGGTTATAATCATTTGATATCCAGCAAGCCCGAGTAGAATAATTGTTTTATTAAAAACTTAACCACTATTTAAAAAGAAAATCAGAAAGAACGGGAAAAATGAGAAAAGAAATTTAAGCGGAACAAGAATCGATCACATGACTGAACGAAAAAGGCGCCAAAACCTCGCGAAGTGTTGCAGCGTTTCATTGCAAAGCTGAATGAATCAATGAAAACTGCTCGAAAGTGAACAAAGTAGCACACGTTTTGGAAAAAAATCTTCTAATTATTGGCTCTGAAATATGGTACATGTTTGATTTTTCCTGAACATTGTTGTAATCATCGTTCAAAGCGGATTGAAGCTGTACAATTTCACCATATAGCTGCTGGAGTTGAAACTGAACAAGTTTGTAATCTGTTCGCACAACGGAGCCATCATGTGCGTGTTTGATCGAACTGAAGACAGAACAAATTTGAACAGTTGAACTTGAAGAGGTATTTTCTATGCAGCTCAGAAGCAAGATTACTGTAGCGAGGAACATTAGAATTCACCATCATAGTTTGTTAAACGCAAAGCGCAAAATGCAGTTGTTCTCGGTTTAGAGGTTGCGGACGGAATGGTAAAAACAACATTCAAACAACTGGAAAAGCGATTCAACTCCGTTTACATGGCATCCAATTTCTATCTGAGCATTTGGACCTGTTGGAACATAGAGCTACAACAAGTGCAGGTAAACCAGTGTCCTGATTCTGCATGTTAAAGCCGAAAAACAATCTCGCCCTTCCTTCCTTCTTGGTAGTTTGCAGCTGTATTTTTTTAGCACTTGTTTAGACTGCTTCATGATTTTCGCACCGACTCGCCATGAATGTGTGATAGTTTTTATTAAATGCTCCAGCCCCATTTCATTGTGTTTTATTTTATGTCTTGTCTTGATATTTTGAAGTGGAAATCCTTTTTGATAATACCTACCGTTTGTTCAATTTCAATGACCGACGCGACGATCGATGAAAGAAATTAAGCTTAATTGTAAACACAACGCTTAATGCTTAAATTTCTATTTCTGCACAGTTTCTTCAAACAATTTTGACTTGTGTTAGACGACGCTGTTGGTGATGCTTGTTGGTGACGTTGTTGGAATTTCTGCTTAATTTAAATTTGCTGGCAAGTGATTTTTCTCGTCCATTTTTCTCGCCGGGTTGCTCGCGAGAAAAAAACTTTCAGCTCACTTTGTTGTTGAGTGTTCATTGACCATATTTGGTCGCAGCAGGTATATGAGCTGATAGCCTAGCTCGGTTGAGCCAATCAAAATGCTAGAAATCCAATATACCTAGTCCAGTTTTTAATAAATCTAAATATTATAAAAACCAAAGGAGGTGCTACTAAACAGGCAAAACGCGAGCGAACTGGACCGTCCGAGAATCATTCTAGCACAAAAGCAAATAAATTGTTTATTTTTCATAATTTGATATTATAGCTGTTCCTTAGAAGCTTCTGACTAAAGGAGAAATTACTAAGCCCAAGTTTATGCTTAAATAATTCACCAATGGCCGTAAACTCAAATCGGCGCATTTTTTTAATTTTACGTCTTTAACTTGGAGGCACCTAACTAGCCTGGAAAGCATAGAATCGAGTTTCCGAACGACGTTCGGAAACTCAAGCAAGACTGCTAAAAACCAACGCAACGGTCAGTGTACACTTGTAAGCTTTTTAGCTTAGCTGCTTCAATGAATAACAGAGACCATACGTTTGTATGAATGCCGTACAAATCCAAGAAAACGTGCACCTAACGTAGCTTACTTGAATTGTGGCCATGTGCTGGCTTGATTGCTTTTGCAGTGTGCTATAAACTCCAAGCAATCGTTTAAAATAATGCGGCATTCCAAGGGATCGCTAACTTAAGTAATTCGAAAAAATCAGAGGAAAAAATTGACGACGCGAGCCAATAGCCGCTACATTTAATCACCGGGTTCTGCTGTCTGCTACGTGAACAAGTTATTCTTTTTTGAAATTATTCTACACCAAAGGATGGATTTTGTCAACTCACAAGTTCGGGTGCGGCGCCTGAAAGCTCTCGCTGAAGGACAGAAAATCCCTAGGACCAGTTTAGGAAAAAAGTTTCATATTAAGCGACCTGGTTAAGATTATTGCCCCCGCAGGGATTTTGAAAATCCCGAGGAGGCATCCTTATAGCTCGTGCGTATATAAAGTAAAGTGAAGTAAAGTACTTACAGTTAAAATATACAGTATATATACCAGATCAAATCTCGATTTGCCAGAACAGGGCGCGCACAGAATAAGTGGGTAATGATGACGTTTCATCACTAAAAGCCCGAACGGAATAAATGGGTAATGATGACTTAGCATCAGTAAACATATGGGTAATGTGACGGTGACGGGTGTCAGTAAATAAAAAATCTCATCTAGGGGGTATGGTATTCATAGAAAACTCGTGGGTCGTTTTGCCGTCAGTCATACTGCGTACGCTTCCTTACCGCACATGTTTTCAGTATATGTAAAATCTCGAAGAGCAGCTGTCTTGAAGGTGAGAGAGAAACTGTAGTTTTTATTTCAGTTTGCCTCAATTTATTCGCGTAGAAAGCCAACGTAAATTGTCAGGCCACGAGAAGGAAAAGTTTGAGTTCGAACTAAGAAATTTTGTATCCAGAGACGCTGCGTAAGACTATTTTTCAGACACGCATCATACAGAAATCATTTGGAAACGATTTGTGGACACAAATCACTTTGGTGGACTGAAAGCCTTGATCCATAAACACGCAAGCATTGCTTAGCGAACGAGTGAATCTCAACACCAGTAAACCCGAGAAATATTGCGATACAACAGTGCATTAGGTCGCGTGGAAACACAACAACTCTAGCACTTGCCTTCAGAAAAAGCTCATAAAAACAGTGAATTTCTTGTGAAATTTCTAGGTTGAATTTTCCAGATACAAGTCGAGCTGCGACCTCATTATTTATAAGGGACGGACCATTAGAAAAGTGATGGAGGGGTGGGGGGGATTTTTAGCCTGCCAGAATTTTTTTTTTTGGCCCATTTCCTGTGCAAGAATTTTTTTTTTTGGCTACAGCCCTATGCATGGATTTTTTTTTTTTGAGAAAATATTTTCGTTATGCACAATTTGCTATTGAATTAATTAAAAACAATGCAACTTTGTTTTACTAAATACATAGCTTGTACTGCTACGTTACTTTACATTTTGAAGTTTATTTTATTCCAAAACACTTTTTAATAATGTTCGCTTTAAAATTTAATTTACTGAAGGAGGTTTCAAAAGTAAATAGCGATTTATAGTGAAAAATTGTGAAATGTTATTGATATACATGTATGGATTTTTTATAAAAGACGTATTCATATGAAATGATTTGATACAAACAGTGGTGTCCAGAAAGATTAATTTATAAAATATACAGTACATACACTGTTATTTCCTTAATTTAAAAACAATTCTTTTCAAAAACGTAGCTCATAAATTTGCCTTTAAAACTTTTGATATAAAATACACACAGGTACCTTCTACCTAGTGGGAGAGTGCTAAAATGTCAAAAACGCAACATATACAAACACACGTAAGCTTCAAACGGATAAAGATCGAAAACCACATTTGACAGTTGGCCACCTTTGATTAACCAATAGAAATCCTGGATTTTTGATCCACACAGTGGGTATAAATACATAACGGGAAACGCTTGCCAAACAGAATGCCTTGCCATTCTCAAAACGTACATGAGGTTGCACAAGAGCAACTCGCAAAACCAATCCCGGCAACTGATGAGACCCATGTGGAGGGTCGAAACCATGGTCTTGCCTGTACAAATCGGCAGTCGAAAGACTTGCTTACAAAAGGAGGAAACATATCAAGCTCCATAGACACGAAACTCACAGTTTCGAAAGGGGCTATTTGTTACACATTTGACTGAACTCAATGTCAACAAACGGTGCCAAAGCTCAAAAACGTTTTAATGGCACTTTATAAAACCAAGACAGTCATTGCAACGACAAATCTTACGAGCCACTGTTCATATCCTTTCTTAAAAATCACGTACTTGTCAGTGCAAAAATATTAAGAGGCTACATTATCTTATGTTTCCATTGTTAGAAGTCGTGCAGGCCTGTCGCTCCTTGCTACTTCCAACTTAAACCAATTTCCCTTCGGCTTGGATTTGCCCTTCACTCATTTACTATCGGTTATTTTGAACTCCCGGTATTTCAAACTTTTTTTGTTTCCCCTGACGGTTCAAAATAATGGGATTCAACTGTATGACTATGACTATAAAAACAACAACAAATTTGTTCCAGGCGAAGGTATCCTCCTCCCAACAAAAGAAATATTTATTATGAAAACAATATTTTATAGCATCCTGGCAGAGCCGCAGAAAATTTCCAATTTTTTAAACACTGGAGACACTACTTGAGCACTTTGGCAGAACAAATTATGGTTTCATATCAAAATGAGGCCCATCTTGTGCATGAATTTTTTTTTCGGACATTTTCCCTTGCATGAATTTTTTTTTCCCCAACCCCCCCCCCCCATCACTTTTCTAATCGTCCGTCCCTAACTTTTCAGACATTGCAAGATAGTTTGGGCGACTAGGAAATTTCATCACACTAACAGAAATAGCCGCTTTTGCGATTTTACTTGATTGATTTCAAATTCAATTCATGTAGTTGATTGTCTCTGTTTAAAATCTCGCTTGTAATGTGAGAAATGCGTCCGTGAAAGCGCATTTTGTATCAAAAGTCAAGTTCGTGGTACTTTATTTACATGCGTATATGGAAATTATTCCCATGTCGCTGGAAGTTGCTTTCCCGCATTGTAGTACAATTTCCCCATATATTTTCCACTACAATGTTTGTTCTAAATAAAGAACCTAGTTTATCAAAGAAGAAAAGTTTTATTTCAGCAATATAGGACGAACAAATCGTTTGCCCGGCATTACTAAAAATGGCTTATTGTTTTATAGGTTGAACTAATTTGCACCCAAACAATACCCAAGCACAAAGAAGTACCACAGTTGACAGAAACAATAGAGCTCATTTGCATTAATATTAGTGATCGACGTGTCGCAATTGGCGCGATTCCGTAAGTTCATGAACCTCTTAGCACTGGACTGGGTGCTAATCTCAACTTGGCCTGCTTCTGCAGAAACAATCTAAAACCTAAATTACAGTACAGAAAAATAAATACCATACAAAGTGTTTCTAAGTAAATCAAGAAAAAATCAGTAAATACGATCACAAAACCTCTTAACAGCGGGGGCAGCTTTTGTGTCAACTATTACTAGTTTTACAGCAGCACCTTGCCGGGGTATTTTGGAGGGTCTGCCACCGAGAGCAAATCCAGACAAATGCGTTTTAAACGTTGTTGGTTGCCAAGAATGAAGTGCGTATTTTGAATCTGCTGGTTGGGACTCGGTCGAAAATAACGGATGGTGATTCAAAGCGACAAATAATGTCCACATACATTAAAATATTCCAAAACATCTCGTGCAAAGATGGTCAGCAAAATCATTATTCCTAGGTATCTGTCACAAGAGATCAAGTTACAGAAGTCTGGTTTTTATTGTGCTCTAAAAAGGACAACATTGACAGATAGAGATTTTTGTTCACATTTGAAGCGCAAAAATTAAGGAATGTGTGAAAACTGATTAAACTTCTGTAGATTTCCAGGGTGAATGTGGGCCCCTAATGCGTGCACTAAAATCGAGCCTGCGGCTTGTAGCGGGGCGGGCTCCCATTTGATTTGATTTTTGTCGCTGACATAAAAACAAGCAGGAGTAATTCAAATGAAGTCCGTAGCATCCCACAGCGTTTTAAGCAGAGCGGCTCACCAAGATTCATAAAAATATTAAGGGCAGTGTTTTCAAAATCTTTTTAACAAACCCAAGTCTAGCATTTGTTTCACTGTAACCGCATAAGAGAAGTGCACCACTAAAGCCTCACCTACAATGCAATTACTGTGTGGAGCGCTACTTGAATATTGCATGGTCCACCAAACTTCGTCACTCGCGTTGATCTTTCTATGACGCAGGGATCCATATTTATTTAGCTTTTTTTCAAACTCGTCAGCCGAGCAAGTGTGCCAGAAAAGATACCTGTTCGTTCAAAATTGCGTAGTAATTAATTAAAATAGAAAAGGAAGGGTTGCATTTTATTTTCACTTTGTTACTGCAGCAGCATCGCAGTAAGGCTCCCATCAAACACTTTCATTTTACAAATTCAACTACACGGACTTAAAAGATAGACCTACGTCGCATGTCAAACGTTCGCTGGTTAAGCCATGGCTTGTTTTACTGCCACGATGGCAAAAGTTCGCGCTTTCGTTGCTCTTGTTCGCACTAAGAAATTTCCTCGAAAGACTCCCCTTTCTATTCTTCTGCGGTGATGGCGACACTTTGTCAAAGTGGCACCACATTTTGCAAAACTCACGAGCGACCAAAGAGAGAGGGTCTTCGTGTTTGCATACTGCTGCCGTACGTCAGTGGTCGAGAACAAAAAATTGAGCCTGCCAACAATTTACTTCTGAGAGTACCGCATAAGAAGTCGTACGCGCAACGAAACGAAGTTTTAAATAAAAATTAAAATCTTCTATTTACTACAGTACAGAATCCCGAATGGCTGGTGGACATTCAAAACACAGGTACATTAAATTGTGAGAAGTTGAAGAAAAGCACTTGCTCGACCTGAAAACTTACTCGTTCACTGGATGCGTTTGTGATTTCACGTCCGTAGGAATGGACCTAGTCGTCTTTGACGACCTGACCACTGCTAATATGGATCCCTGAACTGACGCATCATTCGCTCGAAATCTAGGAGATCTACATCAAGGAGTTGAAAATTAATACTGAAGCGCTGTCCTTTCGTAGTTAGATGCCTCCCAGGAAACAAGTATCTACTTAACTTTTTTTTACGATAATGATGGACGAAGGAGCGAAGTTCCATTTAAGTACACTCTGTACCGCTCACACCGCACACTGCGGCAGGATCATAATCAAATTTTAATCCCTTCGCTAATGAAGCAGGATGCATCTTTAGTTAGTCATGAGACAATCGCTCGTATTCTTCTTCTTTAGCATGCTCCCAAAAACGTTTGGGTTAAAGTAAACGACATCAGCGTCCAGCTTGAAATAAACAGATGGATTTCGCAGCAGTCGTTGAAAAACAAAGTAGTAAAACGCGGAATACAGAAGGAACAGTGGCGTTAAATCATTAATTTTGGAGGTATATTTTTTGATATAAAAAAACTGAAAGAATTCATAATTTAAAAGACTTTTGGCAGCTGTCGAAAATTTCTGCAGCTTGACTTGCGTTTCTTTAGTGTATCCCATCGTAGCAAATAACACCCTATCAACAACACTCCCTTTCTGTCGAAGCTCTCTGTAAAAGTAAGGCCGCAAAATTCGAAGAAACATCCACAGACCGGTAAATACACACACATAAACTCGACTACTTCTAGGTTCGACATTTGTTTGGTGTGGATCATTCTCTGAAACGGGGCATGTGATGAAAATTTGGTAACCTAGCGTACGCACGCCCAGCCGTCCGTACAGACTTCAAGGGAGAAGGAGGGAAGTCTCATGGCAATCCGACGGTGGGGAGGAGAATGCCAATTTCTGAAAAAAGAGGTTTCTTTGAAAGCTTAATATTTAGCAAAACGATTGTTCGGACAGTTTAAAACTTAAGAACAAAGCTAGCTAATACCTATACTGGAAAAGTGGACGGCGAAAAGTTGAAGTTACGAATCAAAATTTGTCTTTGAGCCGACTTTCTCTTTCCTGAGTTCTCCTGCGAACTCGGTTGGCACATCCCTTGAGTTCGCAGCATTTGGCAGTGGTCCCTACGCGAGACATAGCAGATCTAGTGCCTTCTGGTTTTTTCTGTTTACAACCATGGTTTTTGCGACGGTCCGAACACATTTTCCGAGGAAAACACCTGTGTTTATCGCATCAGTAACTCGCTTAACCGCGCGTAACTCGCTTAACTCGCGTAACATCGAGCGAGTCAAAGTACATATCGCTTGAGTTTGCAGCATTTGGCCACAGTCCCGACGTTAAACATAGCAGAGCTAGTGCCTTCCGGTTTTTTTCTGTCCACAATAATGGTTTTTAAGTTGCGGCGGTCCCGACACATTTTCCCAAGAAAACACCTGGTTTCGTCGATCGAGCCGCCTTTGTCACGTGAAAAGATATAAATACAAAAATAAAACCCAACTTCATCCACAGATGTCACCGTGGCTCGGAGGAAGTGCAATCGCTCTTAAAGCAAAGGATCTGAGATTGATTCCATGCCAAGGAGGAAATAATTTTGTTTGTTTTTTTTCTACTTAACGTAAAAACGGCAGAAGCTACTAAACCAAAATGCTGCCTTAGAACACTTTGAAATTAGCAGCCTTTTTTAGATCTTATTAGTATAATGTTCAATTTTTTGTCATTATTATTAGTCATTAGAATATAGTATGTAGTTAATTAGGTCAAATCGCGTCAAATATCTTTTCTTTTTTCTTTTTTATGTAAAATTAGGGAGGGCCATATTGAAAACTACTGGGCAACCAGTAAATCATGTTACCCTCATTAAATAAAGTATTATTATTATTATTACTTACGCCTTTGATGACCAATAAGAAAGTTGAATTTAATAGCAATAATAAAGCAACAATTAAAAAATGACCTTCATCCTCTTAAATAAAAAAAATAGCATTCCATTTTAAATTCGTCGTTCAAAAGAAGACATAAGAACTCAACTCATTCTGCTGTAAAACACTGTGCACCCTAAAAGCTGTTCTGTACATCCACTGTTCGGTAAATACGCACGCATGAGTTCAACCACTTTTACGTTCGACGCTTTTTGGTGGATCGGTGTGTGTCCGAGCTCCCTTTCAGGCGTCTGGTCGTTTGATGCAAAGTTATTTCGATACAACACGAAGTCGGTTCGATACGTACCTCAAGTCGCTCCGCTGCACTTCCGACAAATACTTTAGTTAAGTCACAAGCTACCACGATTACGTACAGAAAGGAATGTTAAACACGGAGCGATCCTAAAAAGGGAGACTGCGGGTGTCAGCCTGCCAATCACAAATCCAACGGGCGCCGATGGGAGCATTTGATTGATCAAGTAGGAGCGTACATCGATTCGAATTTTCTCGAATTACTCGCAAGATTCATTGCGATAACAGTTAGTTGTTACCTTTGCGAAATGGATGAAGAATTCTTGGGTATTCCCATGAATGGAAATACCAGTCTATGTTTTCACCCTCGAATTTTGGCAACGTCCGTGTTTCAAGGACGAAAACATTCAAGACAAAATACCAGGCGCTATAAAGGCAAACCGAGAACGCTTCGGGAGAAGTAATAACTCGGGCCGGTATGAAAACGGCTTTGCTAAAAGCGGAAACATGGCCTAAAATAAACGAGTAGAAGCCTTTCTCTTCACCTAGAATCCCCATAATTCTTGTAATGTCCATTTTTGAACAACAGACGAGCTATGTTTGCTAGAGCGTACAACACACAAATAACCAGCCAGATGTTTAGATAAAAGTTGGCCCTGTGTCATGGCCGATTTTCTTTATTTAAAAATCTTAATGGAGTAAGGAAAATGAATGTATAACAAATGTACTAATTATTAAGCTCTAGCAAAGGGGAGGGCACTAAAAAAATGGAACCCACATCTATGCACTAATTAAAATGCATCTCTCAAAGGTAGAGAGAGGGGAGGAGATGGGCTGAACTCGCAGAGCGTGTCAGGTCAGGAAGCTACGAGGAAGACCACGAGGTGATTGCTAATTTTTATTCCTGGAATTTGGAGTCGAGGTTACGTACTTTTACACATAATGCGTGATTATTGCATAATGTAATAGCTGTTGTGCTTTAGATCGCAGGTTAGTCTTGTGACTATTGCTCAATCATTTTCTCTATTGAAAATGAGGCCTCTAAAGAAAAATAGACTACTCGTCACGCCCTGGTTAGACCCTTCAGCTCAGTCCACCCCTATTCCCTAGAACACATCTGTTCTACTATATAATCTAGTAAGTATTAGTTCTTATTAACCGAGCGGGAGGTCTGTATGGGAGAATCTTGACCGAGGTCGCCAGTACAGACCGAACGCAGTGAGGTCTGTACCAGCGACCGAGGTCAAGATTCTTCCATACAGACCGACCTAGCTCGGTTAATAAGAAGTTTATTATATGGCCAAACAAGAAATCAAAAGGACAAAAAATAAACATTTATTTTTTTCCCAGCGCGGGCTCAAGCATTTAGCTGGCTTACTTCTGTCACTAGTCTCCAGTCCAAACGGGACAAAAGTCCAGCTTTGTACAAACTTTGTCAATGAACAAAGACAAAATAACCGTTCTTTTTCATATGGGCTCAATGAAAAAGCTTGTGGTTAAACAACAATTTATGGAAAGTGACCAAAGGTGCAACGAATTTTAATCGATCGATCAGCGATCAGTTCTCATTTAGCCTTGCGATCTTCGACTGATCACCACAAAAAACGTTGCTGATGAATGTGCAGCCTTCGAACTTGTCAATATGGGCTCCGGCAAAAATTGCCTGAGACTGGATTTGTTGGACTGTGAAGACATTTTGATGTGTTGTAGTGGAAGCACTGACTTGGTTTTCTTCGGACTGAGCGGATGTACGTGGCCCACGATTCAAGACAGGAGACATTTATCGCTGTCGCTTCAGAGATGCTGAATGTAGCTGTCGAGGGTTTTCAAATTTTTATCACCGCTAAGCTGTGCAACGAATTTTGGCTGAACGTCTGCTTCGAGGAGTCGTCCAACACTGGTCCTCCTAACGGAGTGATTAGAAACCTTCTTCTTGTTTGTGTCATCGAGTTTGGCTTAATGTATACACGGTTCGTACTCGGTGTCATCTTGTTTTGCGAAAGGAGATGAAAAATTTGGACAAAAGAAGGACGAGCTCTTTGGCAGGTATGTTTACAATTGCTCTAGACTCTTTCATTAACTCACAAAATTTCGTCCATGCGTTTAAGTCGCTCTTAGTTTTGTATTGAGTGTTTCTGGATTTCTGTGCTTGCAAAAGCTTCTCAATTTCGACTTCATCTTCGCGCGTAGCTTCCTCGGCTGAACTCAAATTTGCCAACGTTTGCTCATTCTCTTTACTTGCTAAATTTCCTCGCTGTCTACCGGTTCTTCCATTTAGTATTACTAACAGGAACAAGCCAATTTGTTTGTACTTTTTTGTTACAGCGCAGACATCTAAGTCCCACGCAATATACCCTCCATACACGGACGGATTCCTTCTTTGGAAAACTGTATATTCGATAGTGTGCTCACACCATCAATCTTGCAAGTGGCCACTAAAGGGCTTGTAATGGACGCGTACGGGGTCGGGGTCTTGATATCGTGTCCGGAAATAAGGAGGATAAATGTATGCGACATAGTCTCCGCTGACCTAGTGACCACACCCAGCTCTGCCCCTATTAAGCCTGCGCAGCCTATGGTGGCCCTGCTGGCCTGTTGACGGCAGTGTTCTGTACTATCTGAAGCTTACTTATGTGAATGGTAGGCCGCCCATAAAAAACTGTTACAATAATTTATTCTGCCCATGATAAGTGCATGAACTAAAGTACTTGAAGATTCTCTGTTAGATATTTCTTAATACGCCTAAAATTATGTATAAACTAAGTAAAAGAATGGAAATATGGGTAACAAGACGCGATTTTGTGTCAAATCATGTTCCTAATTTCTTAGCGACAGCTCCTGAGTTACTGTAACAGTCCCAGCAAGGGTTCTTCGTGTTAAAAAATGAAACAAATAAGGAACTCGACTAAGCACCTGGCCAGTTTGAATACAAAACAAACATACCATCACTTCAAGAACTCCTTTTCCGCATCATTTCTGATCACTTAATGCACCCTGAGGACAAAGAGCTAATAATTTGCTCCAGGAGCTATAAGTGTACTTTGAAACCGGAAAGGACAATTCAGTCAGTCGATAAGCTCGTTTGCACTCGCTGTTTTGTTTGCTGTGTTTGTAGGCCATGTGCCATTAAGAAGTGGCTTTACAGAACCGAGGTATTCGTAGCCAAACATTAAAAAATCGTTGAGATATTGTTCCCCGATCCGAATGATGTACTCAGGCGGGACCTGGGAATAGTAATCCAGCAGTTCATGAGGATCCGTGTGTTGGTTTATTTTCGGGATAGTTATACGTTCATCAAGTCCCGTTAATTTTAGCAGGAGAGCGGTGTCCTCTTCCAAAGTTTCTAAGCGACCAATGAAATCGTAGTTTACAAGGCACGGATGGCATATTTGCTCGTACTGCAGCCAATGTGGATCTCTATATCTCTCACTGGAATAAAACTTTATAAATTCCGCAAAGGTAATCCAATTCTCTCCACCAGGTTGAAAATCATTAGGGCGATATAATTTAACTATTTCGCTTCTATACCGTCTGCCGTACTGAGGATCGCCCTTTAAAAACTTGTCTTTGAAGGCCGAAAGCAGACGACGTAGGGGCTCGCGAACAAAAATTAACTTGAAATAAGTTTGAAGGCGTATCTCCCTTTCTTTCTCTGAGTACGAATTCAGACGTCTCCACTTGTTCCAGGAGTGAACCTAAAAAAGGAAATGGTAATTAACAACGACGCAGTTTATTGATCATGTCACACGAAACTAGTCATCCAAGACACAACAGAACGGATTGTTTTAACAAGAGAAATCAGGACTTGACGAAGTGACGAAAAGAGACATTTTGATATTATATTTTAATGTAATATGAAGAGTTTGTTAAGTGTGCCAAACGAAGGTTGGTGGTTTCGCAAACCTAAGATGCAGCTGAAAGGCTTTTAAATGGTCAAGAATCAACACAAGGATGCTATTTGATGTGTTATATAAACTTGTCTCTCTCCACCCAGGGGTTAATTTAATAAAACTTTTACACTTGTAATTTACAAGCTGGACCCTTGTTTTTTGCTGTTATCAAGCTGAACCCTTATATTAAGCGAGTTCAGTAAACATCGTTGCACAGGGGCGGATCCACGGGGGGTGGATTGGGTGGCTAGCCACCCCCCTCTTTGGGGTCGTTTAAGCTTGAAATTATGAAAGGGAACAGAACTATCACTGAGGTAATTTTGTCTTTGAATATTCTGATATCGTTCTGTCAGGTCAGCCACCCCCCTTTCAAAAAACCTGCATCCGCCACTGGTTGCATGTCCATTTTACAAGCCTCCCACCTGTTATTACAGGTGTAGCTCAACACTTGTAAAATATGGTGGTCATCCAATTTAATAAAACTCTTACACTTGTATTTTTACAGGGGTCCAGCTAGTAAATCATAAGTGCAAATTACACGTGGCAAGTAAACATTGGGCACGTCTTGTAAAAGGCGTTTGTCTTCCTTTGGCAAAGAAGAACTCGACAAACTGTTGAGGCATCTAATTAATATCCGGCAACCTAGGAATTTCGAGGAAAGGCGGCTGTAAGACACGGAAAATCCAAGGAAATTTCTGGAGAAGTTTCGTCTCTCTGTGGACGCTTTCGCTCATCGTTTGGAATTAATAAACCTGCGACTAGAGCTTACATTAGCATAGAATAAAGCAGAGCGATTGGATTGTACACTTGTAACCTCCAAGTGCATTCCAGCAGATTTTACAATTGTATCGCTACAATTGTAATTTACTCTTGTATCTGACTCGTGCTACAGTATGAGTTCCAGAGTAGAAATTCTTTAACTAAATTCTTGTATTTAAAAATCGGACTTTACACGTGTAAATTACATGTGTAAAAACTACAAGTGCAGTTTCTTTATTAAATTGACCTCAGGTGTATAAATGGGTACCGGCGACATACTGCTAGGGGATAACCCTGCGATGGACTAGCATCCCGTCCAGGGGGAAGTAGCCATACTCACAGTTGCTTCATGCTAGGAAAGCTTTATCCTTTATCCTTCATCCGTCCACCTTGAGAACTCTTTTAGACACTCTACTCATTCTACAAATTCGGAGATATTAAACATTTCACCGAGCCCACTTTCAACCAAACTCAAATTTTGAACTTAAGAATTTTTGGAACCTTTAGAACCATTTACATCTAACACTCTATTGTATCAAGTAGTGATTTTAGCAGTTTTAGAACACTTCAGCTATAGATGTCTCGAGCGGCATTACATTTTTGCCTTTATTGCGTGCAAAATAATGCCGTTTTAAACGTCGCTAGTTAAAGTTAAAGTTATAGGGGAAAAAATTTGCCCAGGCAACGAGTTGTAAATATACTAGCAATGAAACATAAACATCGCCTAAGGGGAGGCGGGTGGGAAAAAATTTCACTAACAGTTTCCGCTAACAAAAGTTCGCGAAAATAAGGAATAAAATCCACAAAAACATGACTTTAAGGGACTGTTTACATGGAGGGAGGAAGATCCTAGCACTTGGAAGATCCTAGAAGGCGAAACAACCTTTCGTTTGGTTTACATACAGAAATTTCGGACAGGGTGGTTACCAAGTGGAAAAGGAAGCAAGACGAAATTGTCGGCTTTTAGCAGCTGAACGCCCGGCCGCCGCCATGTTTGTTTTTCTGCCCCTAGTACTAGGATCTTCCGAGCGAAGGTAGTTTACATGATGCTAGGAATCACCCTTGCTCTAGGGCCAAGTACAACCCTTGCACGCAAACTGAATATAGAAAACATACGACGCTAGGATGATCCGCCTTCTAGGATCTTCCTAGGGCAAGGATTCCCCTCCCTCGATGTAAACAGCCCCAAATATGTTAACTAAGGACCTTAAGGACTAATAACAGGGTTATGGGACAAGAATAGGGCGATGAGAATGCTTTTTCAAAAGGCGGCATAATTTCGTGACTATTCCAGCAGTGAAGCTAGCAAAAGTATTTAATGATTGATTTATCGACGAAATCGCGAAGACAAATTGATGATTGACTCAGCCTCTATAAGTGTCGCGAGATATTATCATCCCCAAATCGCGAAAAGTGTCGCGAAAATACAGTGTAATAAGGTGCATGGTTTCACCACAGTGGATCCCCAAAGGTTTTAAGTGCAGGAGCAGACGATTAGTAGTCTAGCAGATAGGTGGAACTATTCTGCACTTTATGATAAAAGCATGAAACTTGTCACACTATTACTAGGTATCGTAGGGAACGTTTTAAAGATTAGAGGCAATCTGGATAGGAGCTGTGGCAGCTGGGAAGGGGGGTGGGGGAATTTTTCAATATGGCCGCCATTCAGACTATAAAGACTGTTATTGGAAAAATGAAGCAAAATTAACTTGATACAGTGTTGAATTGTTATTTTAGTTATGTCTGGATGTTTAATTTCCCATCAAAACAAAACATTAACATTTTTCGGGCTGATTTAACTGAATTCAGGAGATCGTTTAATTTTAGGTCAAATTATGCAAATTAGGTATCTAATTAATTCAACTACACTGGTCGAATCATTTAACCTCAATTTCGTTTTCTCCTCAATAATTTCGGTGGCCATTTTCAAGCTTACCTGTTTAACTGTTTCATGGGAGAACTATGATGCAGTAAAAGACCGTAGAAACACGTCATTATGCACGCTGTTTATTCAGTTATTTGTCCTTTTATTTTCCATTTTCATTGGTTTAAGTCAGCCAAAGTAACGACACAAGCACAGTAATTTCCAAAACAGATTTTCGTCGGCAAATTTACTCCTTCGTCAGTCTATAGCTTTTACAGCTCTCGATTAACTGATTCTTTCTGTTAATTACATCGGAATTTTGTTGGACTGAACAGTTAAAAGAGCACCAGGCCCACAAATAGCCAGCTGGGTATCCTGTCAGTGTCTAAATGAGGGGTTACGGAAGGGACTTTTGTGCAAATGAAGTAGTAATTTGTTTTCTAACATCTTCTCTGAAAAACGTCTTTCGTGCATTATTCACCTTGTTATCAGATACTGGAAGTAGCGATGAGCTCTAATTCTTTAAGTCTGCTTTTGCAGCTCTAAATTGCGCACATTGTCTGTGCAAGCATATGCAATACGGGCATACATGTAGCATCAATGAGCATACTCTATAGCGATCTAGCTATGCACCCTCTTCTTTCCGTAAAACACGGCATGGTGCTGCATCTAGTACATGGTGCATGCAATGCACCTGTTATTGTTTGACACACTGAACTACGCGAATTACATAAAGTACCGAGTAAACATCCCGTCCGCATTCCAATTTGTTAGCTGATACCGACTTTAAACACCGTCTGGAACCAGTCACCGTCTGCGGTATGAAGTAGCACAATCCGTTAATTCTAGGATATAAAATATCATTTTTTACTTCTTAAGTCTTCCAACTGAAGTGTCCTTTAACGATGGGTTGATCTAGCTATCCCAGGCGAGGACGTCAAACTCCTTCCGTCTGCCAGAAATGTTACTGCAATCGTTATGGTGCGCCCTTAGTATTTGCACAACTCAGCGCAGCTCGGTCTCGCGCTGAGAGAATTTTGTACTTTAGTCGCAATGCATAGAACTATTACATAAAGTACGAGTGCTAACCTGGTCTGCATGGAAGGTTTCCTTGGCATTTAATGCTTTCAGGAATGAATCTGCATATCCGGTTGCAGTGTGTTTTCTTATACAAGTACCGGAATCGAATTCTTGAATACAAAATGTGTATATCTCCACATGCTTTTGGCAATACAAGTGAGTTGTGCATGCAGGTAACACCCACGATGGCCCCCCGGGTATCAACCATATCCTCTTCACACAGTGGAGTTATTTGCAATAGGTATCTATGGCTCTTTAGTTACTCTTGTGGTTGGTAAAGTGGATAAACAATAAATAATTATCCAAAAAAAAGGACAATCAGTAGCGCTTCCATTTTTTAACTGCATAAGTCAAGACCTAATTCAAGACGACTGTTTTTCTTTTCCATAGTTCTGGCCATTTATCAGCCCCCAGGAAAAATAACGCCATAACTCAAGACCTAATTCAAGACGATTTTTTTTTCATTTCTGGCCACTTTTCAGCCCCCAGCAAAAATAATGCAGTGATGTGCATTCTTTTACCAATTAGAAAACATAATTTATAGTAGTCTCGTGTAAAGCTTGAGACGATAGCAGCGAAAAAATAAGCTACAACTATACAATCATCAAATGTGAATTAATTAAAATTTCTAATTTGCATAATTATGACCTCAGAATTATCTTTTCAATTTTCCTTTCTCAGAAACCTTCTATGCCACTTTTGATAGCATTATTTCAGTCTTTTAACGTATTTCATTAGATCGTTATGATCAGACTTTGTTTTAAACAGTTATGCTGTATGTTTCCACACCAAAGAAGTATCGCTGGCGGCGGCCATTTTGAATAATTACCCCCACTACTTTTACCACCCTCTCCTGGCAGACACAGAGCAAATCCCGGTTGCCTCTAATCTTAAAAATGTTCCCCATGATGTCTAGTATTAACGTGCCAAGTTTGATGCTTTTATCATAAAGTGCAGTACTCACCCCTGATTTGACACTTATCTGCCGGACTATAGAAACAGCAAAGCCAAGAAAGGGATTATTTGTGACCGCGCCCTCTTTGTTGGTGGTTTTCAACAGATAACCCTTCCTAAGATCAATACCCATAAGGTCTGAAACGCTGACATGCAGTGGTAGCTTTGAAACGACGAGTGTTAGCACTCAAGAGGATGGGAGAAGCACTTGCCTGCGGCTCGTGTTCACCCTACACTTCCTTCGTGCTCTCCTCAGTTCCTTGCGTGTTTTATAACAGAACAGAGTACGGTTTAGGATTTTTTATTTGTTAAATATTATATTATGTTATATTATGTATTACAGTATACTAGCGTACAATATAGTATTGTATTTTAGTATAATTTTAATGCCATATTCACCGCGCTACCGGTGAATATAACATTTCAAGGCGCGAATGCTAAGTTACTTTTTTCGTGTGTTTTTGTCACGTTTTAGCCCGTTTTTTTTTTTTACTTTTTGATGTCCACATCTCAAAATTATACTAAAACAACTATTCGCCTCAGGCTCAGTAAATATTGGCGAGTATTTACCTCACCTTCGGCTCCGTAAATATTCGCCAATACTTTTTATTCTTACACGCCATCTTTGTTTACCTGTTTCCATTCCAGTTTATTGTTCAGAAAACTGGGGAACTAAATTTTCATGCACAGACAAGTCATTGCAGACCAGCTGTTCGGAGACAACAGGGAGTAAACTAGGGTAGTAAATGGGGACAAACCAAGTTCATCTTTCAAATTGAAAATAAAAGCTGTTCCTTTTAAAATATGTTAGTTAACTGCCTGAAATAATTCAAACCTTTCTGAGAGCAGTTAACGATCATGTTGTAGTCTAATTTCTTCTTTTTTTTTTATAAAGTTGGAAGCGATACCCCATGCATACTCATCAGAGACCTCCCGGTGTAGCCAAACCTGTCGAACATCAGCGTTCGAAGTGCCGCTCTAGCATAAAAATAATGGTAACAATGTTTTTGTCTTTCCCTTATTCCAGTTGTGGTTCTCAAAATAGCTAACTTTCTGTGAGCTTATTCGCACAGTTAGCCGCTGGTGTTCTTGGGATGTATTTTCAAGATTCGATAAACATCATCTACTAAGTAGTTCCCTGTGTAATTCTCGAACTTCTACATTACAAGATTAAGCGATCAGGTCATCATTGCTTCAAAAGGAGTCATGGCCAAAAGGACGAATTAAGGGCCCATTACAGTATCTTTTGAGGCCGTTGCTAGGCAAAAATGAGTTTGCTGTAACTCAACACATGTATGCTTTCATTGGACCAAATTTGGACAACATTTATTGAGGGCAAGTATGGTTCAGTTTATGACGTCATTGGGCCGCACCCAATGTCACGTGATCAGAAACAGAAAAAAATCCCTTTTTAATTAAAGACTTACTTTTTTGTCCATAATTTCTTGTACCATACCATTTCATAAGCCGATTTGAAGAAATTTAAGCATGCGTTTTGGCTTGCGAAGAAAAATACACAAATAAGAATGAAAAATGTGCTTCTTTGACCACTCTTTTGGGTATATTTTTTTGTTTTCTGTTTTTTCGCAAAAAGGATGCTTAAATTTCGAGAAAAAGAGGTGTTTTTTCGAATTCTCTTAAAATGCAGCAGCTACGTTTACTTCTCGACGAGAAACGTACATTTTTCGCGGCACCAGAAGTGACGCTCGCTTTTTCAATGGCCAGGCGCCTAAGCGTTAAATGGCTAGGTCGCTTAGGCGATTATTTTCTCATTCTTGGCATCGTGGACGGTAGCTCAGCTGTTGTTGTAATAATGGCCGCGAGTCAGATAAAAGCCGTCAAACTGGATGTGTAATGATGATTGGTTTTCCCGCTGGATTGCTTCAGTTCTTGCTTATTTCACGCTTCAGTCGGCGATCTGTTTTACGAACGGCGCAAGCCATTCAACAATGTGGATCCACTGAGTCGAACTGACTTGGTCCAGACCGAGAGTCCAGAGAATTTTATGATAAGCTTAATCTTTGAAATACTGCCCACTGACAAGGAATGAAAGAGCAACGAAATTACGTCTTGCAGACCTTGGACGAATTGTGGTTTTCACGATAGAGGTATCACTCTTCAAGCTGAATTTTTGTCCACATCGACTACACTCGAACTCGAACTCTTAAACTGTGTTTTGTTTTACCGAACAAAATTCGCATTTCTCCTTTCCACAGTCACAGTCTTTTAGATCACTTAAATTACTTTTTGCTTATTTCTCAAGTGAGGTTGAGGTTGTTAGCAGAGGTTGCCTATCAGATGTATCGAGCTCACCATTATTTGTCAGGTTTTCTATCGTGTGCTTTAATAATAGCTTATCAATGTGGGCATGAAATTCGCGCGATAGAGCTGCTTTCAAGGACAGTTTACAAGCTTCCTTTCTTGCTGTATGCTGCTCCACGCTGTCTTGCAACAGTGGCTACAAGTCCGTGGCCTCGTGAGCTTCGTTTATTGAAGAGCTGTCTAAACACTGGAGTTGCTCAGGTTCGGAAGGACAGTTCACAGGTTCGCACATCGATCAGTTTTCTCGCAAGCGACGTCAGGTAGTTTGGGAGCAGTCGAAGTGACTGCCGCGGACAGCAGGGATTTTTTTATGGGTTCGGGATGATGGCACAATACTTATTTCGGTTTGCATCTGCATCATTGACATTTCTATCTCCGACCTGACACTGAAAATCTTTGAATGTCGGCTTTTCGCGATCTGCCATTCCCCATCGACTTGCAGCCATCGCTGCGCTTTCTGTTTACGTGCGTACGTGGATAGCTTCGAGCTCATTTTCAACTGAAACACCCAGTTTAAGAAATAAAGGCACAACTCACATGTTGCAAACGTAAAGCAGAAAATTAAAATCAATTAAAAAAGTAAGCAAAACACTTTCTTTTGTGTTTGTCGCAACGAGATAAAAAAAACGTTGTCGGCGACTTGAACCGGCGACGGGCCGGCGCCGGGAGGCCAGAAAGCGCGCGAAAAATTTGTGGCCGACCGGAAGTAAAATTGCACGTACATGGCAACCGCGTATCATAGCAATGGGCCCTTAACCTAACGTTTTCCTACAGGAGTGAGAGACGCCGTTATACCCTGATTATTAAGTTATCAGAAATTGGGTAAGACCGATTTTCGCCCTTTTGACAGCTCAATCGAACCTAACCTCTCGCTTGAAATGAAACTCACGCGTAAAATTCCAAGTTCACGATTAAATTCGTTGTACTACTTACGTGAGGAGAGCCTGGGGGAAACGTCTTATTGTGAAGTTCTGCCAGAACTGTCTTGAATGCGGAGCTGCCCACTTTGGCAATTGCACAGTACATGATCTTGAATTTGTCATCAACGAGTATATTCTGCAAAACGCCAAGTTTCTCCTGGAATTTACGCGTAAGACAATAATCTCTCATAATCCTCTTCGCATTGACCTGCCTTAGTTTAGCCTCTGAAATGACACATAATTACAGTTTGTGAGTAAGTATTTTTCGGTGCCTCTTGGGATAGGATTCATGGGCCTTAGCTGCAGCTGTGGCCAAGGAGAGGGACAAATAAAAAAAAGTCATTTTAAATTATTGATATTATTTACATCGCCTTAATGATGCAACATGCTATACCACTAACTGAAGTAAAATAGGACAAGCGGAGACAACTCATTTCTGGCCCTATCCCCCACCTGAGGGGGGAAGGAACTAAACTAAACTAAACTAAACTAAACTAACTGTTAGGTTAGTCCATGAAAAGTAAACTAAATCAGGATTTTTGAAGCGCCAAGAATCAAGGAGGTTGTCAAGTGTTGTAATCAAACTGGTAGCTTAATAACATACTTCTTTCCGTTATGGATGGGTCTATCTCCTCTTTTGTCTAAAGTGCTAATCAGAAAATCACGCTACTGAACTTACACTGAAATATTAATAACAAATAAATGAGATAATGGTTTTCTTATTTTACTTTTGTTTGCTCAGTATTCTAGTTTGATTTCCGAGATATTGACATCAGCGTTGGGGAATGTTTATAGACGTAATTTACGTACTTCTTTGTGCACATCGTAAAACAAAGGAAATGCTCTTTGTTTATAAAACAGTTAAAACCCAGATAAACATGTGTTTTGTTGTTTGATTTTAAAACTGCTGGTCAACTGGGCTGTGTGAGCGTAAGATTGCGTGGTCTTTGTTTTATCATACAAGTGTATCGTCCTGAGTTCTGATTATGACACTTAATGCGACTGTATTGGCCCGTATTTAATAAAGTTTCAAAAACTTTGCATGGCACGTTTCATGTTCATCATTTATTAGAAAGGGGCTTAATTTCCGAAAGCACCAAATAATTCACCAACCAAGACGAAACAAAGGTAACTTTGATTTTTGGAAATAGCAATAAACCCATTTACTTTTGCATATCGGAAAATGAAGAAATTAAAATATCAAGATTGGCATAATGCACTTATGTCGTGATGATTCGTGCACTTCGTGAGGGACTTCGATCTTTTGCTTACGTTCAGTAGTCCGACCAATATTAATTAAGAAGGCACTCTAACTATTTATGAAGAAACAAAAATATGCTGTTCGGGAGCTCAACATTTTAACTAGCGACGAAAAAGCATAAGTGGATTACCTATAGCACATTCACGTGAATAAAATCACGCAAGCATTTTGACAGACCTAACAGGCTGTCAACTTTCAGTACTTATGTGACTCCAGCCATGAGTCACAAAAAGCGTTGACTCAGTGAAGTGTCTTCCTTTCCGTTTACAGCGTTTAGTGTGGTCAGAATTTATTTTCATTTCAAATTTGCTTCATTAACGTTTTACATGGGTAACTCATTTTGAAATTTATCTTTTATTAGGTGATACATTTTTTTAAACTAACATGAATTGAGTAAGAGGCACCCTTTTAAACAACGCACTGATTTTAAAAGTGAGTTTCACTTTCCATTCCTCGATCACTGAGTCGAATCATGATAAGCAAATGGCGTTTTAAAAACACTCATGTGCACATTGCGGTAACAGTCGGCTAAACACCGATCCAAAACATTTATTTATCAGTTTCAGACGTCCGCACATGCCCCGGCAATGCGCGGGCCGTTTACTTCATTTGATTGTCTTCAGAAGTACAGGGGCAACATTTTTAGTTTTATTTTTATTTTTACCATACTTGAAAATTGCAAGTAACCCGAAAATATCTGTGACCTGTGTTTCGAGCTACCAAGAAATTTACTGCCAAATTTCAACATGTTCTCGAAGCAATATAACGACATTAATGGCATTTTCCTCGACAATTTGCCTCTCTGGTGACAAAAATATATTAAGGTGTTTCGATACAGTTTTTTTGGGACCATACTTCACTTTTAAAATCGGCTCTTAGACAGTCTTTATCTTGTCGGATCAACGTGAAATTTGCAGTACTTTTTGGTTTTGGATTGAACTTTAGCGCGGTTTACATTTTGTGAAAATCGATATTTCCATGACAACGATAAACAAAAATCCTCGAAAACCCTAAAATTGAAATTTTCCTCGATCCAGATTTCACTTTGGAAAGCAAATACCAACATCTTAAACTGTGGTGTCTGGCAAACAAAATGTACAAGAACAAAAAAATTCTGTATGTTTGTTTTGAAATAAATCGCAAAAACATTTTCAACCTTAGTTTTTGCATAGTAATAGTAAATGCACCGAAAAATAATCAAAGCTTTGATGAGATGGCTAGAAAATACTTGCAAAATGTGTCTTTTACTTACTATTTTACGCCTAGAAAGTTTTGTTGAAGTTGGTGTTCGCGATCTCGAGAACGAATTGTTTTTCTAAGATCATTTGCGTAATAACTTTGTGGTAATTTTTGAATTTGAGCGCGTTTGCGAAAATCTTAAGAACGGCTCGATGGATTTTTTTAAAGCATTAAACACGCGTGCTTGAAGATGTGACCAATTTTAGTATCGAGTCTTATTGACATTGATTCACTGGAACACTTTTAGATTTAACGTTAAAGAGGACGTATGGACCGACGGAAAAGCTTGCGTTACAAATTCGCAGTTGGCAAGTAAATGCTAATATATTCAAAGTAGTGCGTAATTCATTGCTTCGTGATTTTTATCTGGTTTCTTTGTTCTTTGTTGCACTGTAGATTACAACGAAAAGTAAAAATCACGGAGGAATGCTTTGCGCATTACTTTGAATATATTAGCATTTACTTGCCAAATGTGAATTTGTAACGCAAGCTTTTCCGTCGTTTCATACGTCCTCTTTAACGTTAAATCTAAAAGTCTTCCAGTGAATCAATGTTAATAAGACTCGATACTAAAATTGGTCACATCGTCAAGCACGCGTGTTTAATGTTTTAAAAAAATCCATCGAGCTGTTCTCAAGATTTTTGCAAAAGCGCTCAAATTCAAAACTACCACAAAATTATTACGCGAATGATCTTAGAAAAACAATTCGTTCTCGAGATCGCGAACACCAGTTTCAACAAAACTTTCTAGGTGTAAAATAGTAAGTAAAAGACACATTTTGAAAGTATTTTCTAGCCATTTCTTCAAAGCATTGATTATTTTTCGCAAATTTAAAAGGAAAGATGGCAGCTTTACACGTCCTCAGACGAGACAGAAGAAGAAGACGACAAGTTGGACTTTGTCATCAAAGAAATTCCTTGGGAGAGCGAGGAGCTTAAGGAAATATAAATTTAACAAAATTTAAAACCTGTGCAGTCAAGACACTCCCGAAAAAAGGACAGTGAAGAGAGTAATGAGGGTGGGGCCTTTTTCATGTCTTCGAAAGCTACCAGTAGAATACAAGTTGGATACTTGGGTGACCTGTTTACCTGTACACAGCAGATGCACTGGGGCATTTATGTGCCTGTGTGAAGTACCTTTTTAATGATTGTTTGCTTTGAGTGTAAGTGAACACCTTCGAAAGTTGTGAGTATTTGTTTTGTTTCTAATCTATCTGTTGTGTACTTGGGTGACCTGTTTACCTGTACACAGCAGATGCACTGTGGCATTTATGTGCCTGTGTGAAGTAACTTTTTAATGATTGTTTGTTTTGAGTGTAAGCAAGCAGCTTCGAAGGTTGTGTGTATTGTTTTGTTTCTAATCTATCTGTTGTGTACTTGGGTGACCTGTTTACCTGTACACATTAGATGCACTGGGGCATTGATGTGCCTGTGTGAAGTAACTTTTTAATGATTGTTTGTTTTGAGTGCAAGCGAGCTGCTTCGAAAGTTGTGAGTATTGTTTTGCTTCTAATCTATGTATTGTGTACTTGGGTGACCTGTTTACCTGTACACAGCAGATGCACTGGGGCATTTATGTGCCTGTGTGAAGTAACTTTTTAATGATTGTTTGTTTTGAGTGTAAGCGAGCTGCTTCGAAAGTTGTGAGTATTGTTTTGCTTCTAATCTATCTGTTGTGTACTTGGGTGACCTGTTTACCTGTACACAGCAGATGCACTGGGGCATTTATGTGCCTGTGTGAAGTAACTTTTTAATGATTGTTTGTTTTGAGTGTAAGCGAGCTGCTTCGAAAGTTGTGAGTATTGTTTTGCTTCTAATCTATCTGTTGTGTACTTGGGTGACCTGTTTACCTGTACACAGCAGATGCACTGGGGCATTTATGTGCCTGTGTGAAGTAACTCTTTAATGATTGTTTGTTTTGAGTGTAAGCAAGCAGCTTCGAAGGCTGTGTGTATTGTTTTGTTTCTAATCTATCTGTTGTGTACTTGGGTGACCTGTTTACCTGTACACAGCAGATGCACTGGGGCATTTATGTGCCTGTGTGAAGTAACTTTTTAATGATTGTTTGTTTTGAGTGTAAGCGAGCTGCTTCGAAAGTTGTGAGTATTGTTTTGTTTCTAATCTATCTGTTGTGTACTTGGGTGACCTGTTTACCTGTACACAGCAGGTGCACTGGGGCATTTATGTGCCTGTGTGAAGTAACTTTTTAATGATTGTTTGTTTTGAGCGTAAGCAAGGTGCTTCGAAAGTTGTGAGTATTGTTTTGTTTCTAATCTATCTGTTGTATACTTGGGTAACCTGTTTACCTGTACACATTAGATGCACTGGGGCATTTATGTGCCTGTGTGAAGTAACTTTTTAATGATTGTTTGTTTTGAGTGTAAGCGAGCTGCTTCGAAAGTTGTGAGTATTGTTTTGTTTCTAATCTATCTGTTATGTACTTGGGTGACCTGTTTACCTGTACACAGCAGATGCACTGGGGCATTTATGTGCCTGTGTGAAGTACCTTTTTAATGATTGTTTGCTTTGAGTGTAAGTGAACAGCTTCGAAAGTTGTGAGTATCGTTTTGTTTCTAATCTATCTATTGTGTACTTGGGTGACCTGTTTACCTGTACACAGCAGATGCACTGGGGCATTTATGTGCCTGTGTGAAGTAACTTTTTAATGATTGTTTGTTTTGAGTGTAAGCAAGCAGCTTCGAAGGTTGTGTGTATTGTTTTGTTTCTAATCTATCTGTTGTGTACTTGGGTGACCTGTTTACCTGTACACATTAGATGCACTGGGGCATTTATGTGCCTGTGTGAAGTAACTTTTTTTAATGATTGTTTGTTTTGAGTGTAAGGGAGCTGCTTCGAAAGTTGTGAGTATTGTTTTGTTTCTAATCTATCTGTTGTGTACTTGGGTGACCTGTTTACCTGTACACAGCAGATGCACTGGGGCATTTATGTGCCTGTGTGAAGTAACTCTTTAATGATTGTTTGTTTTGAGTGTAAGCAAGCAGCTTCGAAGGTTGTGTGTATTGTTTTGTTTCTAATCTATCTGTTGTGTACTTGGGTGACCTGTTTACCTGTACACAGCAGATGCACTGGGGCATTTATGTGCCTGTGTGAAGTAACTTTTTAATGATTGTTTGTTTTGAGTGTAAGCGAGCTGCTTCGAAAGTTGTGAGTATTGTTTTGTTTCTAATCTACCTGTTGTGTACTTGGGTGACCTGTTTACCTGTACACATACAGCAGATGCACTGGGGCATTTGTGTGCCTGTGTGAAGTAACTTTTTAATGATTGTTTGTTTTGAGCGTAAGCGAGCTGCTTCGAAAGTTGTGTGTATTGTTTTGCTTCTAATCTATCTGTTGTGTACTTGGGTGACCTGTTTACCTGTACACAGCAGATGCACTGGGGCATTTATGTGCCTGTGTGAAGTAACTTTTTAATGATTGTTTGTTTTGAGTGTAAGTGAGCAGCTTCGAAAGTTGTGAGTATTGTTTTGTTTCTAATCTATCTGTTGTGTACTTGGGTGATCGGTTTACCTGTACACAGTAGATGCACTGGGGCATTTATGTGCCTGTGTGAAGTAACTTTTTAATGATTGTTTGTTTTGAGTGTAAGCAAGCAGCTTCGAAGATTGTGTGTATTGTTTTGGTTCTAATCTATCTGTTGTGTACTTGGGTGACCTGTTTACCTGTACACAGCAGATGCACTGGGGCATTTGTTTGCCATATGCCATTTGGCACTTATATGCCATGACCTTGAGCCAAATGTCGTCCCTTCCAGCCCTCCCACTCAGTCAACAAGTACATACATGTAACTTGCAAATTTTAATGTTAAATGTGCAGTATTTGATTATTACTAAGTATTAAGAAAGCTTTTCATTTCTTCATCACTGAATTAGAAATTGTTTACAGATTTATATACATCAGAAATAAATTAAAAGGAAATTGAATTTCAATTTTTATCTAAGGAAATTTGAATCTTTAATATTTATTAAAGTCCATTTTGAATTACAATTTTTATCTAAGGAAATTATGAATCTTGAATATTTGTTAAAGTCCATTTTAAATTACAATTTTTATCTAATAAAGAAAAAGCTACTGTTGATTGTTAAAATGATATATATTTTACAGAACTCTGATTTTAATGTTACTTGTAGAGTATTTATACCACTTTACAGTGTGTTACGTTCCTTTGTAAAACATTAGGTAGCTTGAAAGGAAACAATAAAAAGTTTATGTTTGTAAGTGGAAAGTTGTTTATGTATTTGTTTTTCTCTCATATGTGGGGGTGATAATTCATTTACATCGAATGTGTAGTTAATATACAAATTGGCAGTAATTGCAAAACAAGAGCAAAAAAATGATGCTAGAATATGTATTCTGTCCCTTTAATTTGTCATTTAAAGGCGATTAAACGGAATTTCCTGTTCATATAATTTCATTTCCTGTCTTTAATTTGAAATTAAAAATACTTAAAGAATACACCTTAAGAGAGGAGGTTTGTGATGACTTCATCGGAATTTTTGGGATTTTAGTGACAGCACATAAAACACTATCTTATGGAACCACCTTAAAAAATTTTGCTCGACTTTGACGCTCTCTATCCAGCAACCAAAAAGTGAGCTGCAACTTGCTTAGCAAATGAAGTTCAAAGAGAAGAAACATTGGTCATAAAACATAGATGAGCCGTTTTAAAAGTTTTACCTTGTATTCGTTTCATCTTAACAGTCTCATTGTTGGCGGGGACTTTGAAGAGCCTTGGAGTTTGATGTCCAACGGTCTGGTTTTTGTCCTTGATGATCCACTGCGTTGCAAACTCGTAGTGCACGTAAGTCAACCCAACGACGACAAACAGCACATAGCAGATGAAGCCAAACTTACGCGTCATATTGACTGACAGTAATGGACGTTCTTTGCAAACGGACGTTCATTAGAGACCCTCTTTCACAGAAGATGATTACTTGCCACTGCGAACAGCAAAATAAATCTATTATAATTGACCATGTTAGTTAGTCTCCACTGGCTCCCAATTGATCTCCGAATTGAATTTAAGATACTTATCATTACCTACAAGACTCTCGATGGCCTTGCGCCTGCTTACATTGAGGATCTCCTTGTCAGCTACATTCCGGGACGTTATCTAAGATCTGCAAAGAAAAATCTACTCGCCGTGCCTGGTTTCAAACTAAATAGTTATGGCCGCCGTGCTTTCTCTGTTGCTGCGCCGTTGCTTTGGAACAGTCTTCCACAACATGTTAGGGATGCAGAATCGCTAGACATTTTTAAAAGACAGCTGAAAACAGTTCTTTTTAAGCGTGCTTTTTTAAATTGATAATTTTATTGTAAATAGCGCCTTTGGACCGTTGGGAAAGGGCGCTTTAGAAATGTTATTATTATTATTATTATTATTATTATTATTATTATTATTATTATAAATCCATTATAATTGACCATGTTAGTTAGCTATTTTGATAAGATATCATCATAGAAAGCCACAAAGAGAACAACGGGAGTCTTAAGTGTAAATAAGGAATGGGGGGCACCCAACCACACAATTTGAGCAACGCGTGTCGTTTCCTGTTTTCCTAAATTGATTTTCGGTTTTTTTGTAAAGGAATGCTGGTGTAATCTGGACTTTTACCTGTTTGGATTCTTTCCCCTCTTTTGATGAAAATTTTTTTCAATAAAATTTTAAGGAACACTCTGGTTTTTGTCCTTGATGAAAACTCCGCCGCGTTGCATACTCCGGCGTAGTGCACGTTTTAAGGCCTGTTTATACAGAGCCCGACCACGACCACGAACGCTACCATTGCGACTATCCGCACGACTTTCCGCACGACCCACCATTCATACAGAACGCAAATTTAAATTTAATTGTAGTGACAGTAATTCGATCTGTGACATTCGCAATGTGTGCTGCCATGCACCATCTCATGAAAATGGCAGCAAACGCCTCAGACACAGATTTTGATGGCATTTTGGCATTTTCCTCTTCACACAGAGGAGGAGAAGGAAGAGAAGATACAGAGGTATGTCTGTACACCCGATTTTACAAAAGGGTCATATTTATAACCTTACAACCTGTGCAATAAGCTTCCGCGCATTTTACTTTTTCTCTGCGTCTTTAAAATTACGACGGCCTTTGTTGTATCAAAATTGGGTGTTTTCAAATTCCACAATTAGCAGTTCAGTTTTGTCCGACATGTTGTCAATCGGTGCGCTACGAAGTCAATTTTTTTATGCTTACCGTGAAAACAAAAGAACTGATTGGTTGACAAGAAATAGTTTGTGCGACCACCGCATAAAAATTCGCTCTCGAGGCAATTTCTGGGACTTTCCGTATGAACCAATTTCCAGTTGCGTTCGTGGTCGCCTTAGGTAGGACGGATTCATACAAGCTGCTTAGACGCAATCCAATGCGAACGCCGCGTTCGCGTTCGTGGTGGTGCTCCGTATAAACAGGACTTAGTCAACTCAAAACGACAAACAGCAAACAACAGATAAAGCCAAACTTACGAACTCTTTCACAGGTGTTTATTACTTGCCACTGCGAAGAACAAAATTTTAAATACATTCAAATTCTTGCTACGCTCGATTAGTTAGCCATTTCGATAAGATGCCATAATACGAAACCACAAGGAGAACAACGAAGACTGTAGTACAATAAGGAATCGACGGCACCGAACGACGAAATTTGCCAAAATATGTCGTTTGCTGTTTCCCTAAATTAGTTCTTGGGTCTTTAAAGGGCTACTTGTGTAATCTGCATTTCAGATTTCAGATTTTTTCTTTTCTGTTTTGATGAAAAATGTTTTGCATAAAATTTAAGGAAATGAATCGTGTCCAAGCCGCTGTTTGCTGCGACCGACACGGTGGCTGACTTTTTAATATCTGTGCTCTAAATGACATATTTGTTTCTACGAAAACAAAAGGAATTAGTTTCCAAATGACTCTCGAAGATTTGGAGGATATTTCACGAACTAAATCTTAGTTTTTCATCACCATTAATAAAGGACTGGCATATCATCCAAAAGACGTTAAAACATCGATCATCCGGGATCATTCTAGAACACAACTTTGTTGTACGAATGTTTTATAATAATGGAACTTTGTTCAACACTATTCAACGCCGTTAACTTGCCAAATTCAACAATGTTGAACGGTTGTGAATGATAGTGTTGAAACACTGATGTATCTAAATAACTTTTGAGAGTCCGGCGTCAGATGCGAAAATTCGAAACTGCTTTTATCATGAAAGACCGAAATACGCGTTTCCACGTTTTACCGATCCTAGCTAAGCGTAGCTCAAATTAGCACCGTTCCCTCTAGACCGTCACTCTCAGAAGTAAGCAGAGGAGGCGGCTTGAGATTTCACGAAATAAAATCTTAGTTTCTCATGACTATTAATAGAACTGGTACATCACCCAAAGAACATTAAAACATCGATCATCCCTGAGCATTCTACAACACATCTTTGTTGTACGATCGAATGATTTATCAAACTTTATTCAACACAATTCAACACATTTAACCTTCCAAATTCAACAGCGTTGAACGATTCGAATGAAAAATGTTGAATCACTGACGTATTTTAACAAGAGTGTTTTCTTAAGGAGCAGTTTGCAGGTAACTTCGAGAATCCGGCGTCAGATACGAAAAGTCGAAATTGCTTTTGTTATGCCAGAAAGACCGAAGCCATAGTTTTCCACGTTTCGCCGATCCTACTTAGCTTAAACTAGCGCTGTCTCCTCTAATCTGTCACTATAGGAAGTAAGCATAGGAGGCGGCTTGAGATTCCAAGAAATAAAATCTTATTTTTCATTACAATCAATAGAAGACTGGTACAGCATCCAAAGAACATTAAAACATCGACCATCCCTGAGCATTCTTCAACACATCTTTGTTGTACGAATGAATTATCAAACTTTGTTCAACACCATTCAACGCCTTTAACTTGCAAAATTCAACAATGTTGAACGGTGTTGAATGAAAATGTTGAATCACTGATGTATCTAAACAAGAGTGCTTTCTGCCGCTGTAGGTAACTTTCGAGAGTCCGGCTTCAGATGCGAAAATTCGAAATTGCTTTTGTTATGCCAGAAAGACCGAAGCCATAGTTTTCCACGTTTCGCCGATCCTAATTAGCTTAAATTTCTACAGTCTCCTTTAATCTATTACTATCGATCAGAAGTAAGCAGAGGCGGCGATTTAAATTGATACTACAGGCTTAACACCTTGGAGCTTGGAATAGACTGTGAAACCTCAAGCAAAGAAGTGGACGAATTAGATTGGTTTTAGTAGGAGTGGAGACTAAATTCGTAACAGCCACAAGTTTCAATTTAAAGTGTCAGGGATTAGTTTCTAAAGAAGCTATTCAAGTGCTGGGTCGACGTGGGAGTGAAACACGAACTAACGTATGATTTACCTTTCAGTGGTTCCGTGGATTTTCTTCAAGACAAGCTGAACCAAACCAACAGTTCTATTTTTGCACCCGCTGCTACTCGTACGTGTACGCGGCAAGTGAAATGACTCAATGTTCAACTGTAACACTTGGATTAAGCTTTTCCACGCACGTAAGAGGGCAAAATTATCGATAACTTTGTATTTATGCGGGAGCTTACTGACTATGTTTCCTGCGCAGTTGGGTACGCTAGTTACCAGACAACGGACACTGATATCTAACCGGTCTAATGTATGTACATACGTTAAAAGGTGAAAAAATGATTGCAGATGTCTCGCAAACGCCTGATATTTTAATTTTTGTACTGTTCCGAAACATGGGGGACATAAAACTGAAATATATCGTAGTGGAAAGCCATAGGCCTCGGGAAAACGGGTTCAAAAAGAAAAAAAGCGATTTGGAACATTGTAAAGTTTAAAATATCAGTCGTTTGCGTGATACTGGCAATCATGTTTACCCGTTTAATGTGTGTACTTTCGTATACCGGTTAGGTGGGCTGGAAACAATTTTTCTAACACGCTCCAGCGCTCTGGTTCGCATCAGTTACAGTGATCATTAATACACATTTTAACAGATTTTATTGCACCAAACGTACAGTCTTGCGGCGTGACATAGCTCCTTCAGTGACCATTCGGGAAATGAGAACTCATAACCTGCTGCGAAATTCAAACTTTCAGATGTTCGTCATGCTTCGTCATGCACAGCAGTCGACTAGCACGCGTCAGTTGCCTGGTAACTAGCGCACCCCACTGCGCAGGAACTCTAGTCACGAAGCTTTCGCATAAGCATTCAACGTTATCGATAATTTTGCCCTCTTAAGTGCGTGGAAAAGCTTTATCGAAGTCTTGTAGTTGTCGAGTCATTCAGTTACCGCGTACAAATACTTGTCATCTTTCTCTTTCGTCTGTCGAGCCCTAAGAGTAGCAGAGTGTGCAAAAGAAATTAACTGTTCGTTTGGTTCAGCGTGTCTTGATGAAAATCCACGCAACCATCGAAAGGTAAATTTTCCTTTAACTCATGTTTCACTTCCACATCGACCCAGCACTTAAGCAGCTTTATAGGCTTTTCCCTGACATTTTAGATTGAAACTTGTGGCTGTTGCAAATTCACTCTCCACTCCTATTGAAACCAACATAACTCGCCCACTTCTTTGCTTGAGGTTTCACAGTCTATTCTAAGCTCCAAGGTATACGTGTTAAGCCTGTAGTCTCAATTTAAGTCGCCTCCTCTGCTTACTTCTGATAGTAATAGATTAGAGCAGACAACGGAAATTTAAGCTACGTAGGATAAGCAAAACGGGAAAAGTGTTGTTTCGTTCTTTCTGGCGTAATAAAAGCAATTTCGAATTTTCGCATCTGACGCCGAACTCTGGAAAGCTACCCACAACGGCTACTTAAGAAAGCACTCTTGTTTAGATACATCAGTGATTCAACATTTTCATTCACAACCGTTCAACATCGTTGAATTTGGAAGGTTAAATGTCTTGAATTGTGTTGAACATAATTTTATTGTTGTTGTGTTCTAGAATGCTCCCGCAGGATCGATGTTTTAACGTCCTTTGGATGATGTACCAGTCCTTTATTAATTATTGTGTAATGAAAAACTAAGACTTTATTTAATTTCGTTTCATGTCTTCTTAAATCTTCAAAAGTCATATGGAAACAAATATGTCGTTTAGAGAGCAGATTTTAGAAAGTCAGCCACCGTGTCGATCAGCCAGCACCAGCTTGGACAAGATTCACCTCCTTAAAATTTTATGAAAAAAAAATACATCAAATAAAGAGGAGCAATTTAAAAACGTAAAAGTCTAGGTTACACCAGTATTCTTTGGAAAGACCCAAAAATCAATTCTGGAAAACAGGAAACGACATATTTTGCTCAAATTGATCGTCGGGTGCCCCCGATTCCTTATTAATTTGTACTACAAACTGCCGTTGTTGCCCGCTTTGTGGCTTCGTATCATGATATCTTATCGAAATGGTTAACTAATTGAGCGTGGCAAGAATTTTAATGGGTTTATTTTGTTGTTTGCAGTGGCAAGTACTCATCACCTGTGAAAGAGGGTCTCTAACATCCGTTACCAAAGAACATCCATCACTGTCAGTCAATATGAAGCGTAAGTTTGGCTTTATCTGTTGTTTGCTGTTTGTCGTCGTTGGGTTGACTTACGTGCACTACGAGACTGCAACGCAGTGGATCATCAAGGACGAAAACCAGATTGTTGCATATCAAACTCCAAGGCTCTTCAAATTCACCAACAATGAGACTGTTAAGATGAAAAGAATACAAGGTAAAACTTTTAAAATGGCTCATCTATGTTTTATGACCAATGTTTCTTTTCGCTGAACTTCCATTTCCTTAGCAAGTTTCAGCTCACTTTTTGGTTGCTGTTTTTCGCATCCAACAAGAAGGCCACATTGGAACCACAGGGGCCAGCTGAGCAAGAGCTTAACCCGGTTTCAGAAAGTAATTGGAGTATTATTATACCATTGCAGACAAAGTTTATTAACGTGATTCTATTGGTAGTTTCTCATGTGATGACACTAAAATCCTTAAATTTAAACTGAGGTGTTGCTCTTTTCGAATGTTCTTGGCACCAGTAAGGCAAATCGTCAAGAAAAATTGAATGTTCTTATATTGCTTCACTTCAAAAATAAAACATGCTGAAATTTGGCAAATTTTGTTGTAGCTCGAAAAACAGGTCACCAGTATTTCCGGGTATGATAATAAATAAATAAATATCGCTTCAATACTTCTAAAGAAAAACTAAGAACATCACTTAAATTATTCCCTTTATTTCCTTTACCGACCCAGATTGTTGGCCGCCATGTTGGTGCCATAAAGAGGGACACCAACATGGTGGACGTATACGAAGTTAATTTGTTCTGGAGAGTCGGAGTACTTAAAGAGCCAGAAATTTTCCCAGTTGTTTCTGTTTTTCTATTGTTGATTGTTTTATTATTTTATGATTATTTTATTATTCTATTGTCTATTATTTTATCATTATAATGAAAACCAAGAATTGATTTGCATTGGGCATCCTTGAAGCACATAGTTTCTTGCGTCATTAGCGAGGTCACGCGCACGTGCACGGCAGAACTTGGTACGTTTCCTTTGCCGCTGATTTGTACAGAGAAACAAATGATCGTTTTCTCCCTAACAATTGTGTTCACCTGTTTTGCTCTCGTATAATTTTAATTCAGCAATTATTCACAACATTCGACATCCGATAACCAAAACTCAGTAGGAATCCGCAGCGACCCGGTCTGGACTCGTGAAATACAGGCCAGCGAAGACAGGGTACTTTCGTATGTTTCCAGGAGGCGATTAAACGTGCGTTTAACCCGATTCAGACCCGGCTTTTTTCAACCTTCTGGGACCCGGGGGGGCTTCGGAAGCCACCAGTATGTAACTTTAAAACCGCTTACGCTATGGCCACCAAATTTGCACAGAATAGTGTACGCCTACGCTCTAATTCTATTCACTGCAGATACTGTGATGTCACTGTGACGTGATATGACGTCATCATGACGCCATTTGTTTGTCAATGTTTCACTTAGAAGCTCTAAAGAAATAAATTTACTGAATACTGTACCCGAAGGAGTAAAAATACTTTTCTTGGGTATGAAGGGCATCTATTATATTTTCTGAATGTATATTAATATTTTGGAGGACATAAAATTATGCAGATATATTTCATGATTAGGGATAAAATGGCCATTTTGGTGTCCGCCATCTTGGATCCACCGTCTTGGATCCGCCATCTTGAATTTCTTTAAAGGGGCTATGTCACGCTATTTTAGTATCAATTGAATTAAAAAAATAATGGTCTAGTTTTGTTATTAAAGACTATCTGACATCACTGAAACTGCTTCTTGTCGTCTGTTGCTACCGATGGCAAGGATGGAAATGGATTAAAACTTGAAAAAATTGGGCCAATTTTTTCAAGTTTTCATGCTGTGTTCTCAAAAATCTCCAAAAAACTTATTATGGTTGGCTCTCCCTGATAAAATTCATTTGATATCTTCCTCATAGTTTCACAGGAGCATTTTGTGTATGAATAAAGGCACTAGGTTATGATTTTAGCACAGAATTGACCCAAAATAGCAAAGTCCTCGTGGCATGACCCTTTAAATTCATCTGCTTCATTTAATAAAGAAGAAAATGAAGCCAGTTGATTGTAAAAAGTTTGTTTGATTAATTAACAATGTCATAAACTTGACATTTATGGCGAATTGCGAATTCATAGCAAGAAATCATCTTTTTACCAGGTAAGTCCGCCATCTTGGATTTTGACGTTTAAGATTTCACGTTTTCTTCAAATTAGTTCTAAATTCTGTTTTCTAGTGAGCGGTTATTCCTAAATGATAAATTGTTGCTACAATTAATGTAAAAATACAAATTCGATTAGAAAACATTAAAATAGTAGCGATTAAAGTGAGAATCGTGATTTCTTAAAAAAACATGCCTGTCACAAAGTGGTTGCCATGGTAACGTCAAGTGCGTTGGACACAAGGCACCCATGCCAAAATGTTCCCAGTTACATTTTAGGAAGAGTAACAAAAATTTAGTGGTAATAGCATAAACGGTTACGAACTTACACAACTTCAAAGTTGCTGCGGGCTTCAAAAGCCCCCCCCCCCCGCCCCCCCGGTCTGAATAGGGTTAATTCAGCAATTTTAATGATTCTCAAATTCAAAACAAATCAAAAGTAACATTCATTTTACACCTTCGTCCGCTTAATTTAGAGATCATAACAATTCAATTCTTGTTGCGTTTTGTGATTTTGGAGCAGCAAGGTCTTCAATTTGTGCAATTATCTATCTTGGCCACAGGGTAAATTACGCCTTTTGCGCCTCAGAATGCTGTGGGCTCTAAAAATAATTGAATGTGAATATATGAAAATCATATATTCACAGGCTATCAGCGCATATACCTGCTGCGACCAAATATGGTCAATGAACACTCAACAACAAAATGAACAAAGTGAGCTGAAAGTTTTTTTCTTCGCGAGAAACTCGGCGAGAAAAATGGACGAGAAAAATCACTTGGCAGCGAATTTACATTAAGCAGAAATTCCAACAGCGTCACCAACAAGCATCACCAACAGCGTCGTCTAACACAAATCAAAATTGTTTGAAGAAACTGTGCAGAAATAGAAATTTAAGCATCTGGCGTTGTGTTAACAATTAAGCTTAATTTCTTTCGTCGATTGTCACGTCGATCATAAAAATTGAACAAACGGCAGGTTTTATCAGGAAGGTTTTCCACTTCAAAATATCAAGACAAGACATAAAATAAAACAGTGAAATGAGGCAGGAGCATTCAATAAAAACTATCATCCATTCACGGCGAGTCGGTGCGAAAATCATGAAGCAGTCTAAACTTACAAGTGCTAAACAAACTACAGCTGAAAACTACCGAGAAAGAAGGAAGGGCGAGATTTTTTCGGCTTTATAACACGCAAAATTGACAATAGTTTACCTGCAGTCGTTGTAGCTCTGTGTTCCAACAGGTCCAAATGCTAGTCAGATAGAAATCAGATGTCATGTAAACGGAGTTGAATCGCTTTTCCAGTTGCTTGAATGTTATTTTTGCCATTCCGTCCGCAACCTATAAACCGAGAACAACTGCATTTTGTGTTTTGCGTTTAACAAACTATGATGGCGAATTCTAATGTTCCTCCCTACAGTAATCTTGCTTTTGAGGTGCATAGAAATTACCTCTTCAAGTTCAAATTAGCTCTGTCTTCAGTTGGATCAAACACACACATGATGGCTCCGTTGTGCGAACAGATTACAAACTTTTTCCGTTTCACCTCCAGCAGCTAATATGGTGAAATTGTATGGCTTCAATCCGCTTTGAACGATGATTACATCGATGTTTCAGGAAAATCAAACATGTACCATACTTCAGAGCCAATAATTAGAGGATTTTTTTTCCAAACCTTTGGCCACTTTCTTCACTTTCGAGCATTTTCGTTGATTCATTCAGCATTGCAATGAAACGCTGCAACACTTCGCAAGGTTTTGGCACCTTTTTCGTTCAGTCATGTGATCGATTCTTGTTCCCTTTTTATCTCTTTTCTCATTTTCCCCTTTCTTTCCTTGATTTTTTTAATAGTGGTTAAGTTTTAAAGAAAACAATTATTCTACTCGGGCTTGCTGGATATCAACTGATTATAACCAACTCGGCATGAATGAATGAATGAATAACCTTTATTTAAACACGATAGAAAGTTAAAGCACAATGCTTGTGGGGTCGTGTATTAACTGAACATTACTAAATACTAACAAACTAATATAATTCTAAATTACTACTAAATACTTATATACTAAATTGGATTGTAACTACTTTAAAAATAATTAATTACACAACAATCAGTAACATTTAAAGTCATTGTTAATGCCTAGGGAGCGACTGAACCGACTGAGCACTGAAATTAAGCTCCTTAATATAATTATCATTTTTCACTTTTCGATAGAAACCGAAAATTGGGATCCTGTATTATACGACGAAACAGCATTCCATAGGATGGCCCCCCTATGTCCAATTGAATTTTTTACAAAGTATGAATTAAATCTAGGGACCACGATGTTATTGTTTCTTCTGAGGCTGTAAGAAGTCCTGGCTTTTTTCGCTAAGTGTGACAATGCAGCTGGTGCTTCACCGTTTACCACCCTGTAAAATAGTTTAATTATCCGGAGTTTGTATAAGTAGTTTAGTGTGCTCCATTTCGTATACTGGTAGACTTCAGCGGATGGCATATCGCGGGGCAAGTTGTAAATCACTCTGGCCGCCCTACAATGGAGCACTTCCAAAGAATTTAGTTGCTCTCGTTAACACAACCGCCCCAGGCGACAAGACCATAAAGAACTGCCGGCAGGATGACCTTAAAATAAAATACAAATCCAGAAGGACTTCTCTCCTTAAGAACGAACTTAAGAGCGGCTATCCGTAACTTTCACCTAGGACCATGCAAGATAGAAAAATCGAAAATTGCCAAACTTTGTCACAATAAAGGTCTTCCCAAACCATTTATAAAAATATAAGTTTCAGTTTATTTCGGTAGATATTTTACCGTTACGACGACTTTATCATTCCGATGGCTCGGGAGCGAGTAAAAACGACTTGAAAGTGTCACTTAAATCAACCACTCGTCTTGAATTGTGAAGACAGAAATATCAATATCAAAGCCATGTAGTATAAGTAGGATATTTCCTTGTCATGTTTGCTTTGTCAAATTTGAAATCGATGGAAACCAGAATTTTTAACAGATTTTTAAAATTTAACCGTTTCGAGCGGCATAGTCACACGCTAAAAAATGGCGAAATTCAGGACCAAAAAAAGCACTCTGGTATATGGCTTTCGCTGCTGAGACTACACTTGTTAGAATAAGCAATCTTTCCTCTACGATTTGCTGAAAAAAAATTTTTGGGTAAATGAAATGGTAAATTTTGGGAGCGCTTTATCTACACCCTTTTTTGCAAGCGAAGACGACCTTTTGACGTTGACAAGCGGGGAAGTAATGACCAGCGTTTTCAAATAACACGCGCTAATTCCATTTTTTAAAGAAAAGTTTCACAATGTTTGGTACTTACTAATTAACAGAACCTCAAATAAAGTCATCAGCCGAAAACAGGACAGGTTTTCACTCGCAAATACGTTTTTTTGGCAAAGGGCAAACTTCGGTTGTTGGTGATTAACATAGGCAAATTTGCATACATTTGAAACATTTTTCTTTCACAACAAAGTCGGTTTTCTTCCTTCAGTTTTTTTCCAAAACAATGGTAAAGAAGACCAATAAAGTGTGACCCAACTATTTATAAAGAAAATCTTACCTTAATGACTCTTTTCTGATGAAGAAACGTCGAGATTTCTTCTGGCCGCGCGAGACAACCGTCGAACATTTTAACGTTGCTGTCACGCAATATACACACTGGTCTTAAATTACAAACCAGAGAGGTCCCATCCTGGCTTTTACCGTGTTATTTTGGAACCGCACATACGATCCTCAATTTAAAAGTGTGGGCAGTTCACAGAAAGACAAGGCAGCAGAAAAGGCTCAGATGCTATTGAAAGTATTCAACAACTTGCAAAGCATAGAGCTGGAGAGGGGAGGGGATGAGGGGAAGGGCATATAAAAGCGACGGGATTGATCATCGGACATGTTAAAGGGACCTCATAAGATAAAATGCCTGGATTTAAATTTTTTTTATTGCTAGCCTGCGGCAGAATCTGTCTGATGTTTTTTCCTGTTCTTGTCTCCTGGAATGCTGTCTGGCTACAATCTCTGGGCATGACTTGTTTTTTGTTTGTTTGTGTGGTTTTTTTTTTTGGGTTGCCATTTTTTCTAAATAGAAGTGCCTGTGATAAATTTAATGCTGATGGTTTTACTTTTAACCATTCTAAGCAGAAAAAAATATCATTCATAGGGGTATGCTGGGCGCCCCTTGCCCTAAAAACATTTCTTGATAAACAAACGTAGATATTCCGGTCCACCCTAGGTAATGAAAAACTATCTTGCGGGTGTGCTTCAATGGCTTCCACGATACTACCGACGACTACATATATATAAACGGCTGCTATATAGATAGTCAGCCAAGAACACTGGCGTATGGTTTGAAAGTGCCCTTTCTATGAACAAGCAAGTGAACTAACTGTACAAAACAGCTTTCTATCATCTACGTAATCTAGTTACTACCAGAAAGTTCCTGTCACACAAAAACTGCGAAATACTAACACACACCTTTGCAACTCCTCGGATCGATTACTGTAATTCTCTACTATCTGGCCTACCACATAATTTACTGCAAATTGGACCTAAATATTTAACGGACACTTCACTTGGACAGCTGCAGTTTTTCTTGTAGGATCTCCAGCGGAGCGGATTCTAAACCTTTCCCGGTGTCGCGGGCATATTGTTAAACCCAAACGAACTTCATTGAATTAAAAAATTCCTTTAAAAATTAGAAAAAAAAAAAAAAACAGTTCCGAGTATCGTCAAACGTCAGAATCTGTGCCAAGGTACACTCAGTTTTCCTGTCTTCATTTAGGTCAAAAGGAATATATCCCGTGGAAGTATTCACCCACCCTAGCTGCCAAATATGTCTCATTGTAACAGGCGGGTATCTTAACAGAATTTTTAATTTGGGCAGTGCATAACTTCGTTTACCCCTCAATTATCTATGGATGTACCCCAAGATGGAGAGAGGGGTGTTGCGCCCCAGGTGATAACAAATGTGGATACCATGAGTAATTTCATTATTTCGCTTCAGTAATACCGGCAAGATTTTCGTGCAACGTGTTACGCAACAAGGATGCGTTACAAGTTGAGAGTGTTCTCACCTATACACGCAACAAATCTTTATTTTTTGAAAAGTAGAAGCAACTAACTTTCTGCAACCTGAACACGCGACGGGGAGGTGATAATAAGCGCAACATCGTTGCGAGAATAATTGCACGAATGTTTTCCTTGTTATTTGGCCTTTTAAGGCAAGATTTTACAACTCCTGGTGACGGCATGTACAGTTGTATCCAAGCTAAAGAGCATTACATATTTCTTGGTGCATCATACGAACGCGCGGGACGTGTGTAGCTCGCGCGGGAAAATCCACGCTTTCGGCACTTCGCGCCAAGCGAGTTAACCTTTTTCGGAAGATTCGTGCCCCCGCGAGTTTTCTTCTTCTTGTCTTTTCTTTTCTTATTTTGAGGCAGAGAAAGAGAGCGAACAGCAGAAAGTATTTTGCAGTCTACAGCAATAAGTACCCAAATTTTTCAACAGTACAAGCTACTACAGTTACCTGCTCTTGCCAACAAAAGCTTTGCTTCTGAATCTAGTGAGGCATCCGACACCTTGTAACTTCTCAGATGTCCTTTGATGTTTTTTCTGCATTCCCCAATTTTATTATATGGCTAGAGCTTGTAAATATATAACGCGCGCTGTGATTGGCCAATACTCGGGGCCAGATTTTCCCGTAATGCCCACGGGCACTATGAGCGATGTTAATGCCCGGCTAGTAAAGTGGAAATATAGAAATTTATAAAAGTACATTTGATTCAAATAGTTGGAATGATTTGAAGCTAAATGAAAAGAGACAGTTTCTTTGGAAGTTTTTACTTTTTCTTGTGCGATATCCCCGGGGGGTACTTCCCGAAGATTTGGGTGGCGGTGTGCAGCGCGCTTCTGGAAACCCTTACCTTAGTTCAGACCAAGATATGTGATTTTCCCTACTCTATTTCAGACCTGACTTAAAATTTGAGACCCTATTTCAGACGAGACCCTAACCCTATTTCGTTTGCGTAAACAGTTGAGAAGGGTTTCAAATTCCCAATGTTAATCAAAACTCAGTTCTTTGGAGAAGAAAATTAATAAAAAGATAGCATCTTGTAAGAACCTTACCAGATCCCATATCAGACTGCACAAACCTCACGCTATTTCAGACCAAAATGGTCAAAATCTATTCCCTATACCAGACCATAAAGGCTCAAAAACCATACCCTTTGGCGCCGCACATACCAATATAGCTTATATAAGGGAGTACCCCCCCCCCGGGCACAAACCTCACCCTATTTCAGACCAAAATGGTCAAACTCTATGTCCTATTTCAGACCAAAAAGGCTCAAAAACCATACCCTTTGGCGTCGCACATACCTATATAGCTTATGTAAGGGAGTACCCCCCTCCCCCAGGTGCGCTATAAATTTCTTGTGTGGAATAAAACTGCTGAGTTTTGTATGCTTTCCGGTAAACTGTTTCATTCATCCCAATCCGCCACGGCTCACTTTTCAAGTAATAAAGTGTTAGGCATAGCCATATAATAAACTTCTTATTACAGGGTCGTAACGAGGTATGTGGGATCAGGGATCAAAGGGGTGGGAGCGGGGATCAGAAGGGTGGGATCTAGGACCACAGCCCTGGGATCAGGAATCACAGACCATGGGATCGGGATCAGCAGTTTCTTATGGGGATCAGGATCAGGTTGTACCACATTTGTGGGATCAGGGAAGAAAATTGGTCACGGTTTTGGAATCAAGGAACAGAAATTTGCGTACAAAAATGGGATCAGCGATGAAAAACATACCTCGTTACCACCCTGTTATTATCTCTCGCTAGCTCGGGACCTTACTAGGTGAATATTGCCCTCAGTCGTTCTTGTACGACCTCGGGTAATATTCTACCAGTATGGCCCTCGCGCTCAGTTAATAAGAAGTAAGTAACACACTGGACCAGTTCGCTGGGTTGTCTGAACTAGCCCCACAACTTCCTCCAACTATTTCCGAATACCCACACAAAGCCATGGTAGTTTGTGAGGTTTGACAGATTGGTGGCGTTACAAGCAGTTCAACCCACGTGCAAGATTTGTGTCGGGATTTTTTGACACGAGGCATGTTTATTACATCATGATTGTGGAAGTATTTCGCAACTTCAGGTATAATGACCGGTAACATTATTTGGCTCTTATTTTTCTTTGGTTAAGAACTTTGGGATAATTTTACATTCTACAGTACTAATGCAAAAAGACTGGTTTGAATTTTAAAAGAATTCATTGCACTAACAGCAAAGTTTTAGACATCTCTTTTGTTTCTCGTCCATTCCTGCGGATTGGAGATTGGCTGCTGACAGCTGTTTGGCATTTGCCTGGCCATGTGGTCTTGTAATCTAAGACCACTGTGTATTGCGTGACAGTACATCCATCACTTACGCAAAAATGTTCGACGGTTGTCATCAGTTGTCATGGGCGGCTAGTAGAAATCTCGTCATTTCTTCACAGAAGATGGTTATTAAGGTACGATTTGCTACATAGATAGTTAGGTAATGCTTTACTGGTTTTCGTTAGTATTTTTACTTTAGAAAAAAGTAAGGTAAAACGAGTTTCTTGTGAAAAACAAATGTTTCAAATTTATGCAAATTTGCCGATGTTAATCACTAACAACCAAAGTTTCCCTTGGCCAAAAAAACGTATTTCCTAGTGAAAACATGTCCTGTTTTCGACTTATGACTTTATTTGAGGTTCTATTAATTAGTAAGTACCAAACATTGTGAAAAATTTCTTTAAAAAATGGAATTAGCGCGTGTTATTTGAAAACGCTGGTCATTACTTCCCTGCTTGTCAAGGTCAAAAGGTCGTCTTCGCCTGGAAAATAGGGTGTAGATAAAGCGCTCCCAAAATTTACCATTTCATTTACCCAAAAATTTTTTTTCATCAAATCGTAGAGGAAAGATTGCTTATTCCAACAAGTGTAGTCTCAGCAGCGAAAGCCATATACCAGAGGGCTTTTTTTGGTCCTGAATTTCGCCATTTTTTAGCGTGCGACTATGCCGCTCGAAACGGTTAAATTTTAAAAATCTGTTAAAAATTCTGGTCTCGATCGAATTCAAATTTGACAAAGAAAACATGACAAGGGAATATCCTACTTATACTACATGGCTTTGATATTGATATTTCTGTCTTCACAATTCAAGACGAGCGGTTGATTTAAGTGACACTTTCAAGTCGTTTTTACTCGCTCTCGAGCCATCGGAATGATAAAGTCGTCGTAACGGTAAAATATCTACCGAAATAAACTGAAACTTATATTGTTATAAATGGTTTGGGAAGACCTCTATTGTGACAAAGTTTGGCAATTTTCGATTTTTCTATCTTGCATGGTCTTAGGTGAAAGTTACAGATAACCGCTCTTAAGAACGCGCCTCGTTGGTTATCTATCATTTGATATCCAGCGCGCCCTCGTAGAATAATTGTTAATTAGTATAAATCTACTAGCGTTCTATCATAAATGCTGCAATCTGATTGGCTACCCTACTCGCTATCTATTCCTTGATAGATAGTGAGTAGCGAAAAGGTGAGTGGCAGGCACAGTCTTATACTTCAAAATAACAGTGCAATGATGTAAAACTTTTCACTTTAGTGGAATATTAATCGAGATTTATACTAAAACAATTAGATTATTCGCTCTCGATTTCTATGCGTGATAGTTGATTCGGCCTTCGGCCTCATCAACTATCACGCGATAGAAATCTCGAGCTCATAATCTAATTGTTAAATATTCACATTCATGTATTCATCACTCACGGGCTTATTACGAACTAGCAAAAGGACCAAACTGACTTCACAACTGCTTAAACGAACATAACTACGATGATCTTTCACATCTTTATTCTAAAAATAATGTTTTAACGTATTTCCAAAAAAAGTCGTTTCAGTTCGTTATGATCCAAACTGGTTTATTGGGGAAACTTTGAGGGAAAACTTTTTTGGGCCCCAAATGCAGCGGGCCGCTTTTACAGACATTGCCACTTTAGTCTGTACCTTTTAATGCCGTATGTTTGATTCATTAAACACAGATTAGTACGTTCCCCACGGAGCAAGAACTGATCAAATGATCACGTATTTAATTTTTTTTTTAGTGGTTGCAGTAACAACTACGAGATACTGTGATGGAGTTGGTTATTTTTCGGTGAGCTTTCGTGCAGATTCGGTGTTGTTCGTGTGATGTTCAGTATTCCCAAGAGAGTAACTTCGCTGTGTATTCGGAGATATTTCGTTACTTCTAGCCGGCCATGCATCAGATAACTGGAATGTCTGGTTATCACTTGTGTCTTTTATCAATGATTTCACGTTCAGTAATATTCAAAATGTTGGAATACAATTTAAGCATGAGAAATAGCGGCAGATCACGGTGACAGCGGTGTGTTCGTAGAATACGTTTTCGTCGCAGGTGCATATCGTGATTACACCTGTGTTGATTGTGAAGCATACACAGTCAATGAGAACAGTTGATTTCCACTTTGATTCCATAATACTTTTGTATGGTACAATGTCTAATTTTGCTGATGTGATCAAAATGGAATTATGTGTTGAAACATTCAATTCACTTTTTGCGTCTAAGGTCCATTAAGGATTGTTATTCAAGAGATACTTAGAAAGGATTGCTTTAACAAGAGAAAATAGGGAACATGAATGGGATAATTTGCTCTTTAAGAAGAGACGAGAAGGGGTCACATTTTGTTATTTTATTTCATGTAATTCGAAGTCGCTTGTTGAGTGTGATAATGGAAGGTTAAAGGTTTCGGAAACCTAAAGACTAAATGAAATGGAGTTGAGCGACTTCGAAACAGTCAGAAAGTAGTAGTATGTACACTAATTGATTATTTATTGTAAGTTTTTATTAATCCCACCGCTCACATGCTGAAGAACAGAAGGCGCATATTTCAATGGCCTTGTTTTGCCACATCTTGATAATGCGGATACTGTCTGGGGGATCAATCAGGGTTGAAAACGGAGATGGATCAGCTACAGGTCTTCCAGAGCCGATTTGCAAAGAAAATACAAGGAAAAAAACTGTCCTTAGCTGAATCTCTGGCATCCTTATGCTGGACACCACTAGTTCTGCAGACGCTTTGCCAATCGCTGTATTGTGGTGCAGAACGCCATCAAAGGATAGATCCCACAGCATTGTGAAAGGTTCAAAAATAGCGTAAGCATAAAACATGGCTATAAAACACGGAACAGCTATCTAACACGACTACCAAAGCCCAATTCAATATAGATTGGGGCAAAAGAGCCACCGTCAAGGCGGAATGCAATATATAATTTTACAGTGGAATTCCGATTTACCGAACCTTCCGATTTTTCGAACCATGGCACGTTTCCCTTGGATTCGGACGAAGTGTAGTAGGTAAGGTCGCTCACTATATACTAGCCAAGGTGGCCGACCTGAGCTAGAGCTTAACCCGGTTTCTGTAGCATGAAGCATGTGAGAGTGTTGCTACCCCCCTTGGATGGGATGCTAGTCCTTATCAGGGTACCCCCCCCCCCAGCAGTGTGTTGTCGGTACCCATATTATACATCTGGGTAGAGAGAGATGTGGGGTAAAGTTTCTTGTCCACCGACCTTCAGATCTGAAGCCCAACGCGCTAACTACTGCACCACCGCGCTTCGCGAAGGAGACCTGTAAATTTCATGAAGCACTGAATCTTATCGACACTCTATTAGGCCTGTATCGGCACCTAATAATAATGATACTTAAAAATATTTATACAGGGTAACCACTTGAGTTATGCAACTGCTATCAGTGTGGGCCCTGTAAAATAACAAATGAATTAATAAGAACATAATAAGATATAAAGATAGAAAACTGACATTGGTGTGGTAGATTCTAAAAAGAGTAGGGAGTTAAATATAAAAGCACGCTTAGAAATTTCTAACTTAATTTTATCAATAAAAAGGTTCTTGTTGAATCTAGTGATATGTGAATGGATATCACTGCGTCTAATGTTAAAATAGCCCTCGAATAAATCGGGAACAAGCCCCTTAAGACAGTTTTTAACTAACCCAGTGAAGAGGAATCAAATTAAGGAAAAGAAAATTGTATTTGTGGACTCCGAGTGGTCCGGAGAAATTGAACGCGGAATAATTGTCAACAAAAGAGAACTGAAACTTGTGTTTTGTTTTTTCAATAGAACTTTTAACAATTTATCTTAAGGTATGGAAGTTGGTTTTTCCCACGAAAAGACTGATTCTCTTTGTATATTCATTTTTTCTCTTTAAAGATTAATTGGAAATAGTTGCATTTGTGATATGATTATAAGAAATTATACTTCTGTTTGTTGGTTTTGACTTAGTAGTGCTCAACTAATGTAATGATTGAAAAGTTTTCTCGAAATTTTGATTTATTATATTAATTATTAAGATCAATAAAAACGCTCACTGGCTATGAAAAATACATAAAATAGAACTTTCGGCTGTCGACCTACAGCTGAAAAAAGAAGGTGAGACTAAACAAGAAAAGGAACAATATAAAAGTAGAAAAGTGTAAAATAAGTTGACTATTTTTTTTAAGAAAAGAGTATTGATTAGGGAGCGTACCGCGTTAATATCACCCAGCACCTGGCAGGGATGGCGCAGTGGTGAGAGCGCTCGCCTCCCACCAATGTGGCCCGGGTTCGACTCCTGGTCCCGGTGTCATGTGTGGGTTGAGTTTGAAGTTGGTTCTCGTCCTTGCTCCGAGAGGTTTTTCTCCGGGTACTCCGGTTTTCCCGTCTCCTCAAAACCCATCACTCCAAAGTCCAATTAGATCTGGAGCGCACGAACACGTCTTAACGAGCTTCCGAGCTCCTAAGTGTTTCGTGGGTAAACAAATTACAAAACAAATTACAATTAAAGCACAGAACCGTCAAATTTGTGGTGTTGATCAAACCCCTAGAAGTACGTCTGTCTGGGTGGGAAATAAGTAATTCTAACCTTTAAGTGATAAGTGATCCTATCCTATCGTTCCATCCGTAGACTAAGAAATCAATCAAATGCTTGAGTTACGTTTAGCTGTTAAGCGTGTATGACTGGCCTTTTTGTGGTAAATTTGAGGCAAATTTGACCCGTTTTCTTTTCACTATTTCGCTGCCACAAAAACAATAAAAGCAGCTCTAATCATAGAAGTTTGAGAAACATATGCAGTTACTCCCTGCTTCTCTCGAAAGCACGTTATTACTGTTTTTCAGTTTATTGTATTTAATGTTCTGATTTTTTTTCATGGTGATATTTTTTCTTTTGGGAATAAAGTGCCATTTCTCAATAGTCTGGGACAAGAGCAGGTTTCAATTTATCCTAAGGCCCGCTACTAAAATAGTATCTTAGAGATCAAGAAAAAGGGCATTTTGAATTTTTATTTCCCCGGTCGCAGTCTTGTATTATAAAATTGACAACACGTCGAAGGAAGAGCAGGGAAATCTTGGCGTGCGTAGACAATTTTCTTGAATGCGATTTCTCTTGGAGCACTCGGCCACCTTATTTACATACGTCAAAGTGCTTTGTGGAACCATAGCGAGACCACGCGCTTCATGTGAAAAGGAAACCAGCCATCTGAATCCACCAAATCTTTTGTTCATTAGGGAAACAATTAAGACTACGACATTCCACTGAGTATCCATGGAGCGCCAAACAAATATTGTTAAGACCGGAAAACTCGGCGCTTAAACTCATTCAGTTCTATTCTGGGGGCTCCATGAACCTGTCTCATATTGTTAATGACGCTCTCTTAAAGATAATAGCAAGAAGAAAGCGATTGATACGGTGCCAAAGCCGCCATTCCACTGTTGTTTATATTATAGGTCCAAAGTCAGACGTTCAATACATCCGTAGGTACTATAATTGATACATCCATATAGTTCATAGTTCTAAATTGCAACCCATACTGTTGGTAGATGTTGAAATTTGTACATTGATGTTAATTCGCAACAGGTATTCAAACTTTGGCTCGTATATTGATTGATAGTTTAGCTAAAGATGCCCACTAGACCATTACACCATTGACATCCTGCATTTCAGCGTGGAACATAATTAAGACAAAAGAATTTATTTGCGATGACGCAGCTATGTTTTTTTTTCTATTTCTCGGGTTCACCAAAAGTTAGCTGGTTTTGTGTCGAGTGTGAAAAAAATATTTCTTATACCATCATTCATCATTCAGGGATAACCCTTAATTTAGCAGGAGTTTCCCGTTCACTCTCAATTGTTTGTCGGTGTCCTTTTCCCGTAATTCAAGCGTGGAACATAAACAAAAGAATTTGTTTGCAATCACACAACTTGTGTGTTTTTTCTATTTCTTGGGTTCGTTAAAAGTAAAAGGTTTTTCTTATTGAGTGTGAAAAAAAGAACATCTTCTTTTGCTATCATTCAGGGATAACCTTAAAATTAGCACGAATGTGCCGTTCATTCTCAATTGTTTCTCGGTTCCTTTTCCCGCACCTAAAGCGAGCAACATGAAAGAAAGAATATATTTGCAATCACGCAATTTCTAAAAACATCAGTCAGTCGCTTGCGGTTTTTTAGTCAAATCTAGAATTAGCATACTTGTGGTGTAAATAATGTCACTCACTCTCCAATCAGAGCATTGAAAATACTTATAATCTTCTTTATGTTTTTTTTTTTCAAGGGTGAAGGTCCCGGTTCACGCGAATCTATTTACAATCCCTTCATAGGTTTTTAGTGTGCGTACAATGAAATTGCCAAAGAAAGACTCTCAAGTTTATACTTGAATATGGTGTCACAATTAGCTGTGGTTACACCACTCTAGGTAAACATGAGTTTCCAAGTGCAACTTTCGCGCGGTAAAATAGCTGGGGTTTTCATTTACCTGGGAAATTAAGATGTTACATACACCGAATTCACAAATGGCGGCTGACCTGGGACGAGTGAGCGGCCGAGCATGGAATCGAGGCGTTTTAGGATAGTTGCCGAAGGCAAGGTATGTGGTTTTGCTCTTGCCGAGGGCAATATCCCGTCCCTGGATCCTCTTTAGATGAAAGAAATCTATCGGACCTGATCACGAAAGATTACGAGTTAAATTTATTGGCTTTTTATGCGGCAGTTGTCTCACTTAATTCCAACTTGTTAGCGCTAAGCTTGTATTGCTAAACCTATCTGTTGATTCCATGTTCATCCATTTTTTTTAATTTCTCACCTGACATAACCTATGCTTATCCATTTGTGTTCCTGAATCCTTTAGAGTTGAAAGCTAGAGAGAGCGAGTCACCGTCGTTAACCAAATCCAGTGCTGCGCTTAAAGCTCTTAATGAAACTGTCCAAGAAAGTGATCTGGACAGTCACAGATGTAGTTTCGTCGATTGTCCGATAGTTTTGTGGTTTAGAAATAAACCACAAAAAAGCAGAAAACAAAAATTTGCAAACCACTTTCCTTTCGCCGCTAAAACACGACAACAGTTGATCTCACATCAGTGTGCAAGCCGCGAAAAAAGCGCGAAAACATGCAGCCTCGTTCTGGTTTAACGCGCTTGCACTGGGCTTCTCAGGTTTCTGTTTGGTGCTCAGTCCCTCACGGATTCTGAAAGATTACATGCACTATCAGCTTAAAAGAGAAAAAACTGAGAAAAAGTGTCAACGTGGTTAGAAAGACCATATATCCAATCCTCTGGCGAAAGTTCCCATTTAGTTTAAACAATAAAAGTAGCTAAACAGGATACAATCCAATTTTTAAGTGCATTTTTAACCTTCTTCTGTTTAAATTAAAAAAACATTACTGGCCCTCTTCAAATAACCCAGTGGAATACGGAATAAATGGCTCATTAAGTAAACTTTATGTACTTTAATGTCAATACGATGTATCCCGTCCGCTAGGGTCATGTGACCTATGACGTCACAACAATGAAGCTGACGTGGAAACTGTTTTATTTTTCTATCAACATGCAGAATTTAGTAGAGCTGCACTTCAAACTGTCAAAGATATTGCAACTAGGACTTAATCCTCTATTTTTCTCTCGTTTCTAGCCAGCACAATTTTTATATCCCATAATATCACCGTCCATTTCTAAATGTCCCGTAATAATGTGCTCCTAACCACGTTTGTTGCTGTCGAATTGATAAAGACTTATTCCCACAGCAAGCGAAAACGACATCTTACCCGCAGTCACGTGACTAATGACGTCATTACACTAAGTTTGATATAGAGGATATTGCATGGTCGCGCGGAAATACGACATTTATCTTCGAGTGTTGAAAAATATTTCACGAGTGAGCGCAGCGAACACGTGACATATTTTTCAACACAAGAAGATAAATGCCGCATCTCCAACCGGCCATGTAGTTTTCTGTTTATTATAAAGACACCAATGAAATACCAGGAGAACGATTTCTTGGACTAATTCTTTATTCGCTGAATCAATCTAATAAAATATAGATCTTACGCACATTCGAAGTTTGGTCGAAAAATAGAGAAAATAAGTAGCGTTTATATGCATTCTGAATATTTTAGCGATAAGGCATAAAACGTTTATACATTTCATTGACTGAGACTGAAGTAGCCATGACAACCGTGATATCTTCACATGTGAAAGATAAAAATCATATCTTCACTGGATACGAAATTTTCGTCACTGGAAAAATCTCAGTATTTCATTGGTGTCTTAGTATATAATAAATCAGAGGTATTTCATGGTTTGTGCAAATATCACATGAAACAGAATTCTACTTCGCTTAAACTTGATAGTTAAGTTATTTGGCAATGCGAATTTTTCAGGTGAAAAGGTTTCTGGGAAGGTTCTTATTGTAATTATAATATTGTTCTCAATCATTGACGTCATTTCAAGTTTCCTGACTAAACTAGCGATCAAGTTCCAAATCCTTATATTTTGACGGCTAAAGTGGTCCGCTCGTGTGCCTGGGAGCCCGTCTGCAACAACCACCAGATCTCGTCCGTGGGACGGTTATCAATATTGTTTGTTATCACTAAAAATATTTTTTAATTAATTTTTGTTGTTTAGATATTAAACAGGAATGCCTGTTTGATAACCAAAATCAGCCCATGAAACTTCATAATTTATGATTTGCTTGAAGACAGTCTTACAGATTATTATTGCTTTCCATTTGCTCACACGTTTTGCAGGTTAAATAATTCAAATGCTCGAAGTTTCGTTACAAAGTGTCCGGGTAGATCCCGAGTTAATCGGCATTATTTAAAATGAGGGCCTACTTGTTATCGTTGCAATGGCAACAGCTGTTCCTTGGAAACCATTTAAAAACTTAATCATATGTTTAAAAGATGGAGTAGTATGAAAGAAAGTCAAGAATGTTTTTTTCCTGATCACTTTGTAAATTAATTAGGACGTGGAGTCAGCTATGTTCAATTTAGTGGCTGTTGTGCATGTTATAGTGGAATTCTTGTTGTGTTCTCGTTAATTAATACTACCTTAAACAAACGACTCGCTTTTAATCCAGGATTATGTGCGGGAAGTTTTTGTTTCCGAGAAGAATCAAGCAGAATAGCTCTCTTCCTGCTAAAATCTTCGGGTAGAATGAGCTGGTCTTTATTTATATCAGCAGACTGTTTGTATCAGACTGTTGATTTCGATCTGTATTGTCGTAGATTAATGAAAATTTATTAACCTTAGCAAACGAAGAAATACGAGAGCTGGAAGAGACTGTCATATTTAGCAATTGTAGCAACACTAAACGAAACAAAATTGTTTAAGTTACGAAGAAAAACTAAAAACGAAATCAAAACGTCGAAAAACCAATTTTCTAAAATAAAATGTCATAACATTTTGTTACCAGATAAATTTCAGGAAAACTCACAGTGTTTGATGGCTTTTGCTGGGATAATAAGAAAAAGTACGCGGTCAGCCTGGCCGCAACTCTTTCCATCCCCATCCCAGCCCCCACCCCCATCCCAACCCGTCCTGACTCCCACACTTCCCCAAACACGGGCTTTTGCGAAGAGGCGAGTATAGGACTAAATTGAGCGGGATTGCAATCACTAGATATTTACTTACAAGCTGTAATTATGTGTCATTTTAGAGGCCGAGCTGAGGCAGATCAATGCGAAGAGAATTATGAGAGATTATTGTCTTACGCGTAAATTCCCGGAGAAACTTGGCGGTTTGGAGTTTATATTCGTTGATGACAAATTCAAGATCATGTACTGTGCAATTGCCAAAGTGGGCAGCTCCGCATTTAAGACAGTTCTGGCAGAACTTCATAATAAGACGTTTCCCCCAGGCTCTCCTCACGTAAGTAGTACAACGAATTTAATCGTGAACTTTGAATTTTACGTATGATATGTTGTATTTCAAGCAAGGTAGTGGGTTCGATTATGCCGTCAAAAGGGCGAATATCGATCTAACCCAATTTCCAAACAAACTATTTCAGTCCTAAGATCATAAGCTCTCTTGGGTGGCAGGGTGGCCGAGTGGTTAGGGTGTTGGACTTCGAGTCCGTGGGTCCCGGGTTCGAATCCCACTCTGAGCACTTCATGGATTTGTTTCTCGGCAGTCCCGAGTTATAAATCCTTCGGCTGCGCTTGTATATAGCCAACTGGTTTACCTCCCGCCAGTTGGGATTTTTAAACATGTTATGTTTCATTTACAATATTTGTTTCGTTTGTTTGTTACTCGATTCATTAGCTATCTAAGCTAGGAGCCTAATAAGCTCCATAATTTCGAGTATAAATAAACCTTTACCTTTACTTTTTTTTTTCTGTCCCTTAATGGGGGTATAATGGCAAGAACCGTAAGCGTCTCTCACTCCTATAGGAAAAGCGTCGGGTTTTCATCCTTTCTGCCATCTCTCTTTTTAAAGCGATGATGTCTTTATCGCTTAATCTAACTGTAAAAATTCGTGGATTACACAGGGAACTACTAAGTAAATGATTTATACGGAGTCTTGAAAATACGTCCCAAGAACACCAATGGCTAACTGTACGAATAAGCTCACGGAAAGTTAGGCTACTTTATACATCGAATTAAATTCAGAGGAATTTAATTCACATAAACGTCGCACTATCGTCGAATTTTATTGCTTAAGGGACCTTGAATTAAATTCGTCTGAATTAAATTCGACCATACTGCGACGTATAAACTAGGCCCTGCCTGCCGTTGCCACTATGTGATAGCAACATCGAGGTATTCGGCCAGAACACCGGCATTTCTTGTTTTACCTCGTTTTAATCTCGTAAGGAGGCTCGGCCTTGCGGAACATTGTGGTAGCTAGTCAACGTTATTAGCGCACGACCTAGGGAACTAACATCGAAATTACGTTATGATACGTGTGAAATCTAATGCACTTGTCATGGGCTTCCCCGACAGGGGGGTGGGAGCTGTATGTGGGGGAACTGGGGACTTTGTGGGAACTTTGCGACAAATATAAACTTATATGGTGGGGGAAATGTGGGGACATAGATTCATGATGCCCCAACTCTCAGGGAAAATGTGGGGACTTTGCATCTGCAAAGCGAGAGGAGATTGGGAGCAAGTTGTGTTTTCGCTCGGTTGATGAAAAGATTCGAAAAAGATCTGCGGGCGAGAACGAGGACTTGTATGTTTAAATCATCAGTTATTTTTTTCTGTGCATGAAATAGACCACCTGTCAAGTATCTCTACGAACAGAACAGTAGAACAGCTAGCGGAGAATTCGGGATTGAAAAAAGAACTATTAAAAGAATAGGTCTAACCTTTCGTGAATTAAAGTGCGTTGTGTTTAGACATGCAGTAAATGAGCCATGCTCATACTTTGTTCTTTATTGTCATTTGCCTATGCATAATTATACAGTTGTAGGGAGAGAGGTTTAGAAAAGCTTGTGGACTATTCGGGACAAAAAAATGACCGTTGAATTTTTCATCAGAATGTTTATTGTCTCGTTGGATAACGTCAAGATCTAAAATGAATTACGTCTTCAAGTCTTGTTGGTTGTTTGGCTTCTCCCTAAAATACTTTGGACTTAGAAAAAGATCCCCTACTGGTGGGGAAATACAAGAAGTTTGAAATGGACAAGTCCCCATATCAGCCCCCCCCCCCCCTCCCTCGGGGAAGCCGATGACAAGTACATAGCAAGTGTTTGGAAAGCGTGCACTTCGGCTGGTTTAGCAAACTTACGTTAGACGAAACATGGATGTACTCACATTGCTCGCGTGCTACGTGCCATCTTAGCGAACTTGAGTTTTATTGCCTGAGAGGAGTGCACACGCATCGCATACTTGATGTGTCATGTCTACGTGTAACTACATGTAGCGATAGTTTCGGACTTCCTTTTTATTTTCAGTCGGAACTGAGAAGACAACTAAATTGCTCAATAAGGCGTCTTCTGCTCTCTTAGTGATCTCACTTACAGCTTTATTACAGCAGAATCACCAACCAGCCAAGCGTTTTCATGACGCATATAGCTACGAAATGGGGCAAAGAAAATAATACAAAACAATCCCTTCTGAAACCCATTTCCGCATGTTTTTCGCAACCACAACGGATTGAAATTGAATGTTGTGGCTTTTCTGTTATCAAGAATTCTTCCATGGACAAAAATTTTGGATCTATTATGAAGCGTAACTTGTCAACAAATTAATTCTGTAATGTTTGAAACCAGAAGAAATTAGCCGATCTTGAAACTCACGTCTTGCGTCATTGGTACTAACTTTTTCTCTTCTTGCGTGACTAGTGTCATCATGCTTCACAAATGTGGTAAACCCGTATACAGGCAAATAAGTATATAAATATAGGAACAAACAACGCGCGTGCTGCCAATGTGTGGACCGAAAACTTCTCGAAGCCAAACAAAAACCAATTAACTGGAAGGGAAACAGGTAAACAAAGATGGCATCTTGAATACAGAACGTCCGAAAACGTAGTCCTGAAACCCTGAAAAATGTATTGTTTACTGTCATTACGCACATATCTGTGAGCTAAGAAATCTACTACCCTTACATGGCTTTTATTTCAAATGGAAACAATGTTCCTATATTGGATTTACTTGCCGTCATATGCAAATACATGCAAACATTTTTACAACAAAAAACCTAGCGTTTTCTAAGTATTATGTCATCTTCCCCCAGAGGTAAACACCGAAGATCACTGTTTTTCATAAGGAAAACTTGATTGTACAACTTGCCAGTCAGCCTTGGACAAATAAAAACCAGTATTAATCAGCACCCAATACGTGGTCCCTGCACTGACGTTAAAGTTTTGGAACAGTTTACAGCCGTGCAGAATATCATTTGATGTGAGTGTTCCGTTCAGATTATTTGAAAAGCATTTTCTCCAAAAATTGAACAAACCGATGACAAGCTCGGCCGCTTAGTCATCGGCAACTCGTTCATTTCCGTTTGTGATTCAATCTGGAAGAAATAGTGAGAGTAACTAATGCGCAAGCCTGCGAGCCGGAACCACTTTTTGCAAGCTGAGCGCCTTTTTTGCGAGCCACTGTTTTGTAACAATAATATTGCAATTTTGTTTATTAATTCATCTACAATACACAAAATGAAAACTGCTATATACATTAGCCCAATGCGCTTCTTTTTTCAGTTGCTTCCAGTTTCATTAATTCATTTGAAATACTCAAAATGAGAACTGTTAACTACTCGCGCTAAGCAAGGGGGCGGAAAGAGGCACCGGCAGCAAGGCTATTGTTCTTACCATTACTTCCCCTAATTATTGTGCAAATGCAAGACATCTGCGCAATGTGCGACTGGCACAAGCTTTTTGCAAAAAAAGACTTTCGCCGAGTATCTTTCTCGCCATAGCGTTGTTTCCTTAGTCACGTACCTATATGAATTTCTTGACCATTTTAACGGCCCTTGTGGGTTTAAGATTGCCAATAAGAGAGAAAATCAGGAGACTCCTGTAGACCTAACCTCACTTACACTTCATTTCTATTATACACGTGGTTAACTCAACTTGAACATTACCAAATAACGTTCTGCATGCTGCAAACCTAACTTGAACTTATATCGATTTAACGGCAGAAAATTAAACTTGAACTTAATTGGTTTATACACGAAAAAACTAACTTAAACTCTGTTCAATGACCTGCAGTAAACCGAACTTGAACTCAACTAATGCTTGACTTGACGCATCATTGTTTTCTTTTGTTTGTTTTCCGTTGTTGTTGGTTTTTTTTTCGTTTTTTTTTCTTTTTTTTATCTTTACCGGTTAGTTTCAATTAACAAATTTTAGTATTGTCGACACTTTTCTGTGGTATTCGACGAAATGAAAACCACCATCAGCGTCCGTAAAGTCTATTGAGCTATCAATGCAGTGTTATATTTATTCAGTTGCAAGTCCCTTTGAGAAAGCTCTTTCGACATCTTGTGGACTTACTCCTGTACCCACAAATGCATTTGTCACTGACCTCAAGTTTGAAAAACGAGGCAAAATGGAGAAACACTCAGATTCTACACAGAACCGATAAGTACGCTGGACACAAAAGTCCTTGTCACGAGGAACGTATAGAGCATCTACTGTCAACAGCACATCACCAGTGTCAAAGGATACTTTTTTTACACCCCGAGCACTGTGATTTTGGGCCTGCAGTTCTATGAAAGCGTTTCAGACGCCACACTTGTGGTAGCTTACTTCGTGGATCTTTCTTGAAAACTCTGTCCGCCTTACTTTGGGGATCTTTTTATCCAGTATGAGCAGCTGAACGATTTTGACCTGAAGGCTTGGGCTGAATAATAGGCGGGGGGGGGGGGGGCGTTTTGAAAAATGTGGAGAACTTCCTGGTCGGTTAATGCTGCCTGCTGGAGGGTGTTATCACTTTCGTCGACTCCCAGGACAACAACGTACACCCATATCAAGTTTTTGCAGATCTTGACTGTTCTGCTCTTGATAAAATCGTCGCAAGTGAAACTTGGCGTTTTGCCTATAGTCACGCTGTAGAGCCCATAACCAAGCCAATCACGTGCACTTGGAACTTCGTACTTGCGAAGCAATTCACCTTCTTCTGAGACACTCAAAAATTTTATTCTGTGTCTGTCGGTAATAGTTGCTCTTTTTAATGTGTTGTTGATCAGGCGGCTTCTCGAACGGCGTCGTGCACCTCTTTTGGCACTAGAGGGTTGCTTGTTGGTAGAAACATCAACATTGCGTTGAAGTGTGTCTTCTTCTTTCTCTTCTTCAGATGTACTAGCTAAGTCTTCGAGACATTCGTTTTCATTGGTTTTAGTTTTCTTTTTGGCGGGCTTTGTTGCCCGGTGCAAGGCTTGCGGATCCACCACGTAAGCGCGTAACGCATCAGCCCTGGTAGACAGGTCGGAGGGCTCATCTTCCTCAATAAGAACTCTTGCATACATTTCTGCACGCTTCTTTTGAACTTGAAAACTTCGCGGAGCCATGGTAGAGACACTAGGGCCTGATCCTCTATGAAAATTACCAGCTTCATAAGCTTTCAACTGCCTCTCCAGATCAAGACTGTTTTTGATATCTTCGGCCGCAGCGTCCACTAGGGATAAATGCACCCCTCCAGCTGTTTTCTATTTGGAATGAATTACTTCAGCAAGGTTTGTGGCTGGTGCATTTTACGTGCAATAGCGGGAAAGGAGTGCGATCTTCGATCATCCCACCACTGTATCCAGGGAATAGGAAAACCACGTTGATCTTTCGCCGGTTTCTTGGCTACAAAATATTTCAGCTCTTGGACGGCATCATGATAAGCACTCGCCGTTTGCGCCCAAATTAATGTTCTTGTAATACGAGTAAAGAATTCTATGGATTTCTCACTGTGTAGCCGAGCTCGTTGTCTATATGAGCACTGCAAGAAATGAATCTCACAGGTTTTAAGCTTTTCCAGAATTGAATTTCCATAGACTCTTCGAAGTCCTTCCAGGAGGCCGCCGGCTTCATCGGCCATAAATCCAGCAAGTGGCTCAAAGAGGTCCCCTGTCGACACTTTTCCAATTGCTTTATTAATGAGGGTGAAAAATTTGGCGCAACCCTGAGCTGTCTCACCTTCGCATTCCATCGTGAACAATGCTATTTGCTTACGCAAAACCGGGTGATAAACACTTTGCGTTAGAGTTGGGAAATCCCAGCTACGGTTCCATTTACCACCAATGTAACAGTACTCATTTGAAAGAAAATGGTCTTTATCTCCCATACTGTGCGCAGCATTGACCTTTAGCTTACTGGACTTGAAAACGTACGAGGGTTCGTCTGGATTCATGCGTCTATCATTCATTTTGTACATGAAAAACTCTTCTTTTTCGTCTGACTTTTGCTTGAGGTGAGTTACTGCTTCAAAGCTATGACCAACTGGGTTGTTCTCCTTGTTGAGTTTAGCCTTAAGACTTGATATCCTTTTTTGTGTCCAGAAGAGCGTCTGTTGTTTTCTCCAGCTCCTCCCAGTCTACAACTTGAGCCTTAAGTCCCTCGAAAATCGATTGCCTCACCAGTTCTGACGGTTTCAAATTGGGGTTTCTGCGAAGCGACTCTTTCACAGTGTCGGGAAGGGGAACTTTTCTCTTTGGCTTGCAAGTGTGTGTACCAGTCTGGTAAACTCGAACCTCTAGGATATTAGGAAGGAACTCCATGTACTTTCGAGTTGAACGGGGAACAAAGACGGCGGATCTCCCACACCCTTTACAGACTGCGTAGTTGTTCCTATTTTTCTCAAACTGGACAGTGTTAGCTTTATCATGTTGTTTTGCCCGAAGGAACATTTTGGGTTTCACACTTGTGAGAACCTTTACAGCGCTGTGCACGCACTGAGCCCTTCTCCGCACCTTTCCACTTGATTGACATGTCCCTTTCCCATGGGCACCCATCAGTTGTGGCCTTCATTCTTTGATCGCGTTGGTAAGGGATTTGACATACACACTTGCCATCTATGTCCAAGGGAAGACTGTTAACTGGTATAATAGGAGTCTTCTCCCAGAAATTCCTAGTGAAGCGCTGGACACCTGAAAAGTACAAGCGTTTCACAGGTTCTCAGTATCGATAGTAATGACATCTATCACCAGAAAAACACAGAGCTGGTTTGCAGTTTAATTCAGAGTTATCCATGGATCATAATATTGCTCGTTTCTTTATTTCATTTAGATTAAGCATTATTAAAAATATTCTTTATGTAATTTCTTAACAAGGGCTGCCCTATATCCAGCCACTATTCACTGACACTGAAGTGACTAAATGTTTAATTAATCTATAAAAACTGGTGGGGCAGGGGCTTCAGTTGGCAATTCAAATTTGTGTGGAAAAGACACCGATTTTTGTAGAGGAGCTATCTTATTGAAATGATAGACGATTTATGACCGGTTTAAGTCACTTCAGTTTCCAGGGGAATTTTTTTTTTCAGCACTTTATTATCTTTCAGTAGTAAATCCCACTTGAGGTAATAAACTTTTAAGCTACTTCATTCCTTAATAGCTACGATGTATGTTAACCATGAGCTGGACTGAAAGGTTTACTACTAGTGAGCCAAAACAATTTTCATCTCTCACTGTTATTTCGTTTATTTATTTATTTATTTATTTTCAGTCAGAGATATCATCAACTTAGCAACAGGTAAAGACTGTGTTCATCATTTCACAGGGATAGTAGAACCCACAATTGATCAAGTTCCTGCGTGTTCTTGGAGCTTATAGCGGCAGACCATTTGCATCAGCATTCACAATTAAGGCTGGGGCTGCAAGGCTTGAAAATTTTCTTTACACTCTTATTTTCAATTCCTTCAGTTGTTGCATAGCTGGGAAAAACTCTTTTTCTTTAACAGGTTATAAGATCATATGAAACAGTAACCCTTAAATCCAAAACCACCCTGCCGCACTGACTTAATAGAGTATTCTGAATCTGAAGGGTCTTCAGTGTCTGAAACAGGACTGATCTGAGAGTAGTCTAAAATAAGAAGATGGGAAAAATAACTTTTAATTACTACAGTAGATAATACATCTTTTTGTTTAGCACTTCATTCATTTCCAGCAAATAAGCTAATGGATTTTAAATAGTATATTACATGTAGTTTTGAACTTTCAAATGTTACTTGATCTTTAATGTATGGTGTGCAAGTGTAAAATTATATAGACACATTGAACAAACAACTAAACAAAAAATAAAGTGTAAAACTGCAGTTACTATTTTTACCTGTTGTTTTGCTGATTTCCCAGGCAGGCTGCATTAGCTGTGACTCATCTTCACTGTCTAAACTGGCAAACACTATGCTGGAACATCGCTGAAACGTTAAATTGCGGCTATATTTGATTATTATTTACAATTAGGCCATAACATTTAGCAGGAGAGACTGCATACTTGAGTATTTTGAAAAGTAGAGGTTACCAATAATATTTTAGGGTTCCTGGTGGGTCTGATTCCACGGTAATGAGAGTGGCAACTCCAGCGAAGGGAATTTTAGGTAACTATGGTTCTGTATCACTCTGACAGGCTCTTTGAGAATGTATATGGGCTTCAATCAAGTCACAGAATATGTTAACCTAAAACTTTGATGAAGTACTGGCCGTGGGTCCTCCCAAAGAGTTGCTAAAGGAAAGATTCCTGATTGTTGCATACATTTATGATTGCTGCAGGGATTTATCTGTTACTGTAGAATCCTCATTCCTGTGGTAGGCATAAACACAGCATTTTATACACTTCTCTAGTGAAAATGGCACCAGGATCTTGGCGGGATCTTGGCGGGATCTTGCCAAGATCCCGGCAAGAATCCCACCGGGATCCTGCCGACATTTTGGCGGCCGGAAATCCCGGTTCCCGCCGGGATTCTTGTCGGGAAGCGGGATTGCCGGCGGCCAAAATCTCGGCAGGATCCCGGCGGCAATTTTTCCGGGATTCTTGGCGGGAGACAGGATTCCCAGCGGGACTCTTGCCGGAATTCTTGGCTGGAGATGACATTCGTGGCGGCCAAAATCTCGGCAGGGTCCCGGCTGGAATCTTGCCGGGATTCTTGGCGGGTAACCGGATTCTCGGCGGCCAAAATCTCTGCAGGATCTCGGCGGGAGTCTTGCCGGGATTTGTGGCGGGTAACCGGATTCCCGGTGGGAGTCTTGCCGGGTTTCGCGACCAGAAACGACATTCCTGGCGGACAAAATCTTGCTGGGATCCGGTCGGGAAGCGAAATTCCCGGCAACCATAATGTCTGGGGATCCTGTTTGGAATCTTGCCAGGATTCGCGATGAGAACGTAATTAACATTAATCAAACTACCAGACGCTGACAAAACTATGTCCTATATTGCAGTCCCAAGTATTGTTGACATTATTGTTATCAGCCTTGCACGTGTTTCGTAATTAGATTTTCCCTTATGTGGTACTATTTCCATGTGACAATAACGAGAAGACAAAGAATCTACTTCAGCGCGCCGAATTTAACGTTGTTGATTGATGTCCATTAGTTGTCGTTCCCCATGAAAGCCTCGTGATGCCAGAAGCGTTGCTAGTGGAAGGAGGCAAGTGGCTTCTTTATTAGCTGTGGAATCCGTAGCATCTGCAGGAGAATAAACCAACTAACAGAGAGAGTTTGATGGTGTTTTGAGCATTTTTGTGTTTGCTTGCACTTGCATTTTATACGCTCACATGCAAACGAATATGAATTCGCGGTTCAGAGAGATCGATTTATTTGAAGTCAAGACAAAGCATTTAACAGTGGCCGTGCAGAAACTTAGGTTTGTTCATCTAAGCAAGGAGCAGTGTGCTGGACGAAAATTATCAGTGGAAATTTAAATGCTGAGTGATAGAAACGTGTGAAATCTGAGTATCTGGCAGCGCAGTTCTGCGAAACACGCATCAGAGAAATAAATATTGTTTGATACTCCAAAGTATTCAGAATTTCACGGAACTGCCCCCACATGTACATATGTACATCTAATTAGACTGTCTCGATTTGTTGTGGAATTTATCTTGCGTAGTTCTTTCTTACTATTTGCCTTGGGAGTAGTACATTGGGCTCGTATGGGCAAAATACTGGCTTCTGATTGGTCGAGAGCAAATCAATGACGTCACCGGGGGAAACCGCTGACCAGTAGGAAAAAGGGATCGCAGGCTCATGGGAACCGGAAGTCACGTGTTTTGAGAGGGGAAACCGCTGACCAGGTGTGAAAAAGGGATCGCGGGCTCATACAACCGGAAGTCACGTGTTTTGAGATGGGAAACCGCTGACGAGTAGGAAAAATCGATCGTGGGCTCAAGGGGAAGTAAAACCGCTGAGAAAACGCGGGCTCCAAGTCCAAAGTCCAATTTGTGGAACGGGGGTAACCCTTGGAGTGAAAACCACACAAAATGAATAAATCACGTTTCATTGTTATACGTTTGTTTACAAACATGGTGTCCTTACTGAGAACTCAAAATGTTCTTCATGTGTGAAAGGACTTCGCTTGGGGTGTGGCCAAGAAATTGGGGTATGTTGCTGATTGTATCCGGATTCTTGAAGATTTTTCCCCAGAATCCTTGAACGGCTCCGGTGCCTGTATGACAAATACCATACCACAGATGACCATTCCAGATACGATTGACTTCTTTCACAAATTGGAGGTCTTCTTTCCAATCGTAATTGAGGATTTCAATGACTGTGGTGGAATGGCCTTGTCGGATGCAATGACATTTGGTGATTAGATGAGGATTCTTTCTCCAGTTGTCAGCACAGGCTACATGACAGGGGGATTGGCAGCAGCTCAATATGATTTGATTGCTGACACTTTCCTCACAGACGAAACACGGGCGGGTGGGGAAAGGATTCAGTTGTTTCATCGTTGAAATGACTTCGCTTGGGGTCTGGCCAAGAAACTGGACTTCTTGATATGAGGAATACCTGAGTTGGTGTTTTCCCCAGAACCCTTGGACGCCTCCCAAACATATGGGTTCACCGCACTTCAATTGATAACCGATACCATACCAGAGAGGATAGCGGTGATGTGTGATTCCCCGATAAGTATGGTGGTACCAGTTACGTTTGACTTCTTTCACAAATTGGGGGTCTTTTTTCCATTCTTCATGGAGGATTTCAAGGACTGGGATGCTAGTTCCGTGTCCACATCTAAAGCAACCCCAGTCAGGATTGGTACTTTCTTTTCCCCACCGTTTGGCACAGGTTAGATGACAGGGTTCTTCGCAGCACATCAAAATGGTTGGTTTGGTGACAGGTTTCTTACACATCAGGCATGGTTGGGGTTGAGCCATCACTTGTTGGGCTTCTGAACTGAGGCCTGGATCATCCAGGGATTGTAACATGACATGGGGAAGGGGGTGTTTTTTTATAGAGAAACAAAAGGGTCACGTGGGAGGGAAGGGGCCAATGAGAGAAAGGCCCATCATGCTGTGGGAGGGGAAGAGGTGGGGGGACCCCCCTCCCCCCTCCTTAGATAGACCATGGTGCATTGCGCGAATCGGGGTATATAAGTCAAGCGAGGCCACAGGACGCCATTCCTAGCTTTGAGCCGGTCCTAAGTGACTTATGTTTGTGGTGTGCGGGAAAAAAATGTCCGAAACGAGAAGGCCATTGGGTTCCCTTGCCAGTGAGGTGAACGTGGGAGGAGAAGAGTCGTTGAGGAGGAGAGTGGGACCGGAGAGGACGCCCATCCAACGCCAGACCATGCGCATGTATGAAAGGAGACAGGAGACATGGCGTCGGTTAAATAGAGATCGTGTGGCGGCCTTTCTTCGTTTATTTTTGTTGTACCTGGTGGAGGGGGAGAATGGGGTTGGACGCCCTCATCCCGAGACGGTCCGATCTCTAAACAAAGCATTGGTCCGTCGGGTGATTCCATGGATAAAGAATCATTTGACGTGGACGACGATGGAGAGATATTGGCCCATGACATTGTTGCAATTTAAGGAACTGGATGAGTATTTGAGTGAGCACATGTCCCGAGTCCACAGAGACGATGATTGGGGTGCCATTGCCTACTTTTTTAAAGTGGTGGTGCAGGAAAGACGGGACGAATACAAACGCCTAGAAGAGATGGAGAGGGAAGCGATGGAGAGTGTACGACGTGTGTTGGAGTTGTAAATAGACTTTGAACATTCCTGTTGAGTTTCTTTATTGTGAGTCAAGGCTACTGTGCGTCAAGAGACATTTATATTTATGATGAACGTGCAAAACCAGTGATGTGAGTTTTTAAAATTTTTAATTAAAAAAAGAGTTGATGTTACAAAGGGTGGTTGGTCTTCTTTGCCACGCGGGTGGGGCGCTCCTATGTACAAATTGGAAAAGCTATCTACAGTTTTGAAAAAATAAAAACTAAAAATGGCTATGTACAATTGGAAAACTAAGAAATTAAAAAGGCTATGTACAATTCCAAAAGTAAAAACTAAAAAATTACAAATGAAAGTCTTCCAGTTCCATACGTAATTGATCAATGTTCTCGGGTAGACAGAAGGTGCGGTTGAATAAGGCTTGAATTTCGGCTCGGGTTTTCTCGTCCACATCCCGGGATCCCACAATAGCACTGCTTTGATGAAGGGTGGGCTTTTTAGGTCCCCAAGGGACAAATTGACTGCCAGTGACCAGGGTGGCGGCATTCTCATTGACTTGGTAGTAATGGTCCGAGCGGTACCATGATTGACTGGGTATGTCAAACAGGTAGACGGGTTTGCCTTGATCCATAGCCAATTGCACAGTCCAACCAGTGCCTCCTTTCACGCGTTTATGATCCGGTTCCAAGATGCCAAAGGCATAGATGGTATGGGCTTTTTTGGCCAATTGATAATTACGTTGCAGCAATTGCAGGGTGTAAAAATGACTGGGCATTTGTTTGCCTAGTTTCTCCGCTGCCTGGTGAAGATGTGGGTTGGCCAGCATCAGGACTTCCACGGTAGAAGGGGTGATGAAAGTGGCTCGAGGATGGTTCGGGGGGACGAGGACTTCTAGTTGCATCCCAAAATGTTTGGCATGTTCTTCCACGAGGGCATCCGTACCTTTGGCTCCCCCTGTGTAGACCACATGGCCATGACCCACTTGCAGTTCCAAGGCACCGAGATCTTGTTCTCCGATCATGTCAATGTCTGGGGGCATGGCTTTTGAGAATGAAGATCTAGTGACCAAGGGACCGTCTTAAATAGGGACAACGGACCAATGGGAAGACAAGAGGTCCTTATTTGGATTGAACAAGCTGACCAATGGGAAGATAACAAGTCCTTATATAGGTAGGATAAGCTGACCAATGACAGCCAAGGGTCTAAGGTATAAAAAGGCATGGTCGGTAGGGGTGAAACCAACCTTGAGTACGATGTCCACCGATCGGAAGAGAAAATCAACCCATCCCCCAGAGGGGAAGAAGAAGAAGAAGGCCATTCATCATATGACGCCCGTGGACTGTGATCCTGTGGTCTGCGAGGTCGTGGAAGACACCCGAGCTGCCGTGGAAGATATGATGAAAGAATTGAATGATATGGTGTCCCCATCTGAATACATGGTGACGTATGTGGAAGATCCTCCCAGTTCGGTGGACACTATGGTATGCCCTTGCCATGAGGTGCGTTTGGAGGCCCGAGAATCTCAAAAGGGATGGAAGTATGTGAAATGTCCCATGCAACCGTGTTTGCTGTTTTGTGGACAAGATCAAGCCTTGGAGTATATGAAAGCCGTGTATAGTCAACCTCATGTAGAAGTGTTGGACATGTGGGGTGGTTTGCAATGCTTTTGCCGTGAACCCGCTACGCTACAACAGAGTCATTCGACTCAGAACCCCGATCGCTTGTTTCTGACTTGTTCCAAGAAAACGTGTGGCTTCTTCCGATGGGCTGATCAACCCTTGGGTCCCAAGTACTGGAGTTGGTTTCATGACAACCCTCCCAAAAAAGCCGATCAACAAGCTGAACCACCCACCCGTGATGCTCAAGGATATCCCAAACGTGGAGTAGACATCCCTGGTCCTCCAGTCCGAAGGAAAGAGGACGTGGAACGAGAACGGCCCCTGACAGAGTATGAGAAACAATTGTTACGAGAAATTCAAGAGCTCAAGAACCGTCAAGAAATGATGGTAGCCCCAGCTCCACCACCCCCTAAGTACAGTGACAGTGTGGAGAACTGGCAGAAAGGTCTAGAGACCATCAGCTGTGGCCGTCTAGGTCTCTTTTAAATGAGAGAACGAATAAAAATGTTTTTTATTTAGTCCATGGAGTCTGTATGTGATGCGTGGGAGTCTGTCTTGTCCCTGGGGCAATGGCAATGTCATCAAACCCTTTGTCAAGTCTTATATGATCATCAACCCGGCACCCAAATCCCCATACCCCCTTGTCCCGAGGACACGCATCCTCTCCACCTCTTTGAAGAAACCCATGTGGACCGCAACCTGTATCGATGGGTGGTGTTTGTCTTATGGTTAAAAGCTCACCCAGAGGCATGGCGATGGTATCGAATCATTCAAAAGGCGCATCCCCACACGGTCCCCACCATATCGACCTTATGGGGTGAATGCCAGAACGTATGGCCCCTCGAAAGAAAAAGGTCTCCCAACCATGGTTGAATCGTTACCACGATCCTCGAGCCCCCGGCAGTTTAGGAGGCGTGCAACGGTTTGCTAAAGCCCATCGTCTCCCCTTGAAAAAAGCCCAACGGGTTTTGGAACGGGATTTGGCCTATACGTTACATAAACCGCGTCGTCGTCGTTTTGCTACCTTACCCGTGATCGTAGGGGGGTTGGATGATCAATGGGTCGCGGATTTAGTGGAAGTGCAACCCTTGGCCAAGTATAATCGGGGTAGACGCTACTTGTTGACCGTCGTGGATGTGTTGTCCAAGTACGCGTGGGTACAACCGTTGAAAACCAAAACCGGGGTGGCGTTGGTCCATGCCTTTGACAAGATTGTGAGACAAGGAGGACGTCACCCGAATCGATTGCAAACGGATCGAGGGAAAGAATTTTATAATCGGACCTTTCAACGATGGGTCGACGAGCAAGACATTCAACATTTTTCGACCGAAGGGGATGCCAAAGCCAGTGTAGTGGAACGATTTAACCGCACCTTGAAAGAACGGTTGTACCGTTATTTCACCGCGGCCAACACCTTACAGTTTGACGATGTCTTACCCGAGTTGGTGCAAGGCTATAATGCCACCCGGCATCGAAGTATTGGTATGGCCCCTCAAGACGTGGCGTGGGACAACGAAGAAGCCGTGTGGAAACGATTGTATGCCAAACGATTGAAAGGCTACAAAAAACCCCAATTGAAGGTGGGGGATCATGTCCGTCTCAATAAGATTCATCGTACCTTTGAAAAAGGGTATTTACCCGGTTGGACCGAAGAAGTGTTTGTGGTGCATCGGGTGATCCCGGGATCTGTGCCCACGTATAAGATTCGCGAATGGGATGAGACCCCCGTCCAAGGTACGTTTTATGAAGAGGATTTACAAAAAGTCCATGTGTCCGAGGTGTTTCGCATCGAAAAGGTACTTAAGCGACAAAAAGATCGTTGGTTGGTCAAGTGGAAAGGGTGGCCCAACAAGTACAATAGTTGGATTCGTAGTCAAGACGTCACGTCTCTCCAACCACCCCAGAGGAAAAGCCCACCCAAACGACAACTGAAGACTAAAGAGACAAGCCCACCCAAAAGACGACGTGACTAAACAATGACATTGGTGCCCAATTCTTCGTTTTACGTGACGTTGATGAGTCATGCGAGTACCAAAGAGTTTCCTGGGAACAAGAGTCATCATTTCAGAAACCGATTGCCTAAACCCATCCGATTTGTGGGACGAGGATGGATGGTGGGTATGGTGAGTTTATCCTTACCCACCATTCCGGTGGTAGCGGAAGAAGGAGGCGTGGGTGATTCCCATCCTCTGTTGTACGTACGATGGCACGAACGGGTGTATGCCCAAGACGATCAAGGCAACGATCGATGGTGGCATCAACGTCGCGAATTCACTGTCTACGGGCGAGATATGAGAAAGGAGATGGCCTCGTCGACGGGATCACACTTTTTTCATCAACTGGTGTACCGTTACGAGCAAAGCCGTGCCAAACAAACCGAACCCAAAAACAAATGGACCGAGGACAATGGTGTCAAATTATACCCGACGTTTGAATGGACCTCCGAAGGGGATTTGCTGTTGAATACGACCAATGTGGATTACAAACGACAAGTAGCGCACGTGTCATGGGGCAGATCCTTGGCCCTGAGAATGGGATGGATTGAACAAGTGTCCCCCGGTCAGTATCGATTGGGTCCGAATCTCTTGCAAGAATTTCAAGGCATTTCCACCATTCCCACCCCGACGGATATCCGCGATGCCGCTAACAAGCCCATCTTTTGGAAAGTGGAGGGGGGTTATCTGAAATTGAGTCTATCGTGCCCTTGGCGGTTTGTGAATTTGAACCAGACCTTTCGTCCCTCGTTGGAATTTCCCTCCACGCGTCCTTTGCACGTGTATTGTGATGTAGGGACCAGCAGTATGGTAGGGGGTCGCATCACCGATCTCTTACGAGAAATCAAGTACCAGCCACAAAACACCACCCACTTTGAACCTCGACATATTCAATATATCCCAGTACGCAACGAAGTGGTGGAAATCGTCGAAACGCAGATGGCCGAAACCAATGGGGATCTGGTGAAATTTGGTGAAGGCCATGCCCTCCTGACCCTCCACTTTAAAAGGGAAGTGGTGGTGTGAAGAAGAAAGACAACATGTCGTTCTACGTGACGTTACCCAGTCATGCCAACCGACGTGAATTTCCCAACAACCAAGCCAATTCCTTCAAGATTCGTTTACCTCAACCGTTACAGCTCACAGGGGGTGGATGGCAAGTGGGGTTGAGTGCCATTTCCTTACCGGATGCGCGCGTCAATTTGTATCAGTTGGTGATGAAAGGACAACACGTCTTAGGCATCAAATGGCACCTGAAAGCACCCAGTCAAAGCGGAGGTACCTATAACAAATATGGAGCGGCCGTGACCAAAATTGACGATATTAAAGACTGGGATTGGGTGGTGGACGGGGTGAGTTTTATGAAAGCCGCCATTACTCATGTGGAACAGAAACGACGGGAATCGGTTATCCAAGGGGGTACGTTTTTGGACGATCAAGGCAAACACACGTACGTCAAGTTTCGTTGGGAAGGGGAGGATCTGCTCATTGACAACACGAACGTCTCTCATGATGGTTCCGTTCGCACGCCCTCCTTTGCCGTTCATACCAAGTTAGCTGCCAAGATGGGATGGTTACGTAAAATGACCAGCGGATGGATTTTGGGGCCGAACTTACAGCAAGACTTCATGGGGGATCAAGTCCCCGACATCACCAACAACAGCGATTGGAAGGATATCACCGATAAGGAGGGGAACCCGGTGTTTTGGACCACCAGTCGAGTGGAAGACTATATGGAATTGAGTATGAGTTGTGGGTGGCGTTTCACCAACTTGAATGTAGCGTTTCGTGCCGTGGTGGGGGAACCCACACGATCGTTGCACGTGTACTCTGACGTGGCAGGCAGTATGATGGTGGGCAATCGCGTGACTGATTTGTTACGTGAAATCCAGTACAAGCGAGAAGCACGCAGCACCCTGTATTTTGAACCGTTGCACATTCATTACATGTCTCTTCGTAACGAGGTGGTGGAAATGATTCACGTTCAAGTGGCTGAAACGATTGGTGCCGGAGGAGACTTGGTCAAGTTTGGTGAAGGTCATACCATTGTCACGTTACACTTCAAAAAGACATAAAAAAGAGAGACGAGAAGGGAACCCAAATCAATCATGCCTCCGAAACGACGACGACGACGACGACGACGACCACAGCGTCCACAAGCGGGGGAAGGGGTCAACGCAGTGATTGCCGGGATTCCTAAGGCCGCTTGGTCCATCACCAAAGGGGTAGAAAAGTTAGCCAAAAAGAATTACCTAAGATCAACGAAGAAACGTATGGAAGAAATGCGAAGTGGGAAACGCAAACGGTGGGCGGGGGAATCGTTTACGTGCAATGTCATGTGAGTATAAAAAGAAAACAAGGGTTGTGAAAACAAACAAAGATGCCCAAGACAAGAGTGCGTCGAATGAGACGAAGAAGAAGAAGGCAACGAGGGGGTCTCTTGCCCCTGGCCGCCCTCATTCCAGCCTTGATCGCTGGAGGAAAAGCCGTGGCGTTGGGTGCCGCGGGGGGTGCCGCGAGTTACGGGGCTAAAAAAGGGTTGGAAGCCGCTTTTCGGAAAAAACGATGACGGTATAAAAAGGGGGTCACGTGAAGCACAGACAAAAACGTTTATCCCTGGTGAAGAAGACACCATGCGTGGGGGAAGTTTGACACGATTTCGAACCGACGAGTGGTATGATCAACAAGGCAAAGGAGTGATGACGGATCTGATGCGTGGGGGGTTGCAAGGTCTTATAAGGACGCGAAATCCTTTAAAATTGCCTAGTAATATCAAGAGAGGCTTGGAAACGGGTTTGACACGAGGTATCAAACGCAAAGCCGAAGACGTCCTTAAAAAAGAAATCACCAAACAAGCCAAGAAAGCGTTGAGTCATAAGAACGTGAAAGACGCCGTGCGTGTAGCCACTGCCTTATTTCCCAAACAAACCAAACGTGCACGTGATATTTTGGGAGTCTAATGGAACCCGTGCATTCACGACCTCGACGGATTCGTAGTAATCGAGGGTTGTCTCAATGGGGAGGACTGTATCCGTTTTGGAAACTCAGGAGAGGACAACGTGGTGGATGGTTAAGTCCCGAGGTCATGAGAGTCCCCGGGTTTGATTTGAGACAACGTTTAGCACGACGACGACGCTATAAAAACCCCTCACGACGACGACGGGGTACCACTCGACGACGTTAAACATGCCTGACGTGAGTACGCAAACCGCCCCGGCTCACGAGCGTTCCGAAGGGACCGTCAACCCTGCCTTACGGATTTTCAAGGTGCCACCGACCGACATTAGCATCAATGCCTATCGCATGGTTACCATCCAACCCACCACCACGGGTATCAATCCCATGGAATTCATCATTCCAGGGTTGGACGATTTTGTGGATTTGGGACGCAGTTACTTTACCATGGAATTGAGTTTGAAAAAGCAAGATGCCGGGAACTTGGTGGCCAATCAGAAATTGTGGCCCGTCAACAATTTGGCCCATTCCATCATCAAACAAATTGACTTGCAGTTGAATGGCACGTTGATCAGTCCACAATCCGACACGTATCATTACAAAGCTTACCTAGAAACCTTGCTGAATTATGATCGAGAAGATGGCAAGACCGTGTTAGGACCCCAAGGATGGTTCAATCAAGTGGATTCCCCACCCCAATGGACCGCCACCAACACAGACTATGCAGGACCTGATGCTGCCTATACCGCTCTCAGTGCCAATCACAAAGGGGCCTTGGCCGCCATGGTAGCTGAAGTGGCCAAGTATGCTGGAGGTGCCACCCACAGTCTAGTGTTTACCCCGCACTTGGAAGTCTTTCACACTGGCAAACTGTTGGTGCCAGGCATCGAAATCAAGATGAAATTTCATTTCAACGGCCCCAGCTTGTTTTTGAATGGAGTGGCTCTAGCTGGCCGATTGATGGAAGGGGATGTGAAACTACGGTTTCATCTCTGTCAACTGCGTTTGAATGACGCCATCTACCAGAGTATATCTAGCAAAAGACATAATGAAGGAGAAGTGGCGGCTTACCCGACCGTCCGCAGTGAAATCCGGACCTTCAGCATGCAAAACAACCTGGTCCGCTTTGATATCCCCAACCTGTTTCAAAACAGAATACCTGACCGAATGATTGTGGGGTTACTGGACAGCCGCGCCTTCAATGGAGATGTGACCCGAGATCCTTTCTGTTTCCAGAAATTTGGTCTGACCTCCATTAAACAGATTGTCAAAGGAGAAGAATACCCTTATGAAACCCTCCAGTTAGTGCACAACAATGGCACCCGAGATAATCTAGGCTACTTCCGTTTTCTGCAAGCCAGTGGTGCCTGGTGTAAAAAGAAAGGCAATATGGTAGAACTGCTGGATTGGGGCCAAGCTAAAAATTGTACCTTGTACATGTTTGACAATGTGGCCAATGGATGTGCTGACAGTCAAAACCTCAACCCCAAGCAAACAGGTGATTTACAACTGGTGTTGGAATTTGGAGCTGCCCCCGGTGTCAATATAACCGTACTCGTGTATGGAGAATTTGAGAACTTGCTGGAGATTGACAGGAACGGAGCCGTGTTGTATAACATTTACCAGCACTGAAGAAATGGAACATGTGGCCTTGAATAATGTGCAATTGGATTATTTAGCCCGAGACGACCCCCAATTGAACCCTGTCTTTTACGGAACCGTGGCCTGTGATCGTTTACCCAAGACTCCTGTCAAGACCCAACCCCAAGGGTACATTGTGAATACCGACCCACACGATCAACCGGGACAACATTGGTTAGCGGTGTGGACGGATGGAAAGGTGTGTGAAGTCCTGGACAGTTATGCTTTGCCATTGGATACGTACGTGCAAGCTACCCCGTTACGAGATTGGATTGTCCAACATTGGAAGTATGTAGTGACCAATGGCAAGTCCCTCCAAGCCATTTCAAGCAAGAGTTGTGGTGATTACGCCTTGTTGTATTTGAAAGCCAAAGCCCGTGGACGAACCTTGCAAGCGTTTTTAAATGAGTTTTCGGATCATGATTATGTTAGTAATGACCATCAAGCGGGTCAACGCCTTCAACAATTGATTGTAGGCCAAGAAGCCAGATGGTATCAACTGTGTTGTCATCCGTATCATCAATGTAATGGTTAAATAAAATTTGTTGGAAAAAAGTGGTGTCGGAGTCGTAGCTCAGTGGGTAGAGCCTTTGGATCCCCCGAAAAAATAGGTGTAGGGGGATCGTGCGTGGGTTCGAGTCCCACCGATTCCAATAAAAAGGTGCCTTTTTTTTTCTAAGGGTAGTTCGTCATCATCATGCAAACGGGGAAACCGTTTCGTTTTCATACCCCCTCCTCTATCTTGGTGGTGGGACCTTCGGGATGTGGTAAAACTGTGTTTACGGAAAAACTCTTGGTAGACAACCCGGAGTTGTTTGAAACCCCACCGACCCAAATGCATTATTGTTATGGGGCCTGGCAAGATCGATTTCAATGCATGCAAGATCGTGGGGTGGTGTTTCACGAAGGGATTCCCGATCATGAGGCCTTAGTGCAATGGTTTCCTGAAGGACAGGGGGTCCTGGTCTTGGATGATTTAATGGATGAAGGGAGTCACGATAAACGCGTGTTGGATTTATTCACCAAACATTCACATCATCAAGGGGTGACCGTCCTATACTTGTGCCAAGACATGTTTCCCGTGGGTCGCTATGCGAAAAGTATATCCCGCAATGCCCATTACATCGTGGCGTTCAAGAACCCCCGAGATCAATTAGGGGTACGCAATGTCATGCTTCAATCGTTTCCGACCACTTGGAAAGACACATTGGAGACGTTTCATCAAGCCACTACACGACCGTATGGGTATTTGGTCTTGGATTTACATCCCGCCTCCTCCGATCAACAACGGGTGTTGAGTCACCTGTTAAAAGACGAAGGATGGACTCGCACCTATCAAAAACGACTATAAAGGCACCCCCTTGGAACAGGTAAAAAGAGAAAAGCAACCATGGCCGATGACGATGACCGTCAACCTCCGCAATCGTACGATACCGTGTCCCCGGCCGGTGTGGGGGCGACCACCAGTAATCAAATGTCCCCAAGGGCCTGGCAAGATTTATTTTGGTCGAGAGACCAAGGCCTTCTCGACGTCGCCCAGGAGGAAATAGGCGACGAACCCCTCTATCGGTTTATGCAATCCATCCCCCCTGTCGGTGTAGATGGTGTGCCCCCTGTGCAGGCCTCTTCCCCAGCCGGGGTAGGAAGTCAAGGAAGTCAATCCTACCGTAGCATACACACCACCCCGGAGTCTTCTGGTGCACGAACCCCTGCGAGTCCTCCTAGCGTACCCTTGGCAGCGGGTGCTCGAACAGCAGCGGGTGCTGGGGGTGATGGTAATGGACGTGGTGGTGGACGTGGTGGACGTGGTGGTGGACGTGGTGGTGGTGGTGCTGGTGGTGGTGGTGGTGGTGGTGGTGCTGGTGGAGGTGGTGGTGGTGGTGCTGGTGGAGGTGGTGGTGGTGGTGGTGGTGGTGGTGGTGGTGGAGGTGCTGGTGGTGCTGGTGGTGCTGGTGGAGGTGGAGGTGGTGGTGGTGGTGGAGGTGGTGGTGGGGGTGGTGGTAGTGGAGGTGGTGGTGGGGGTCGTCGTGGACGACGACCGAGACGAATACGAGGACGACGACGAAATACCCCCACTTCCCCTTTGACACCTGCCTCCAATCCAGCCAGCCTTCGAGGATCTTGGACATCTGGGAGTCCACCCCCTCGTACCTTGCGTCAAGCAGATTTACAACGACGTTTACGTATGCTGTTACAAGATCAAGAACAGTTGGCCCAAGGACGTGAAATTGCCAATGTCACCATGACCAATAGCATTGTGACCAGTTATAAACAAGGAGGAGCACCGAGCGTACAAACCTCGTCGTCCCGTGTTTCGCCGTGAGGATGAAAACCGTCGTGTCGTTATTGAATGGATCGAAACAGCATGGTCTTCCCTTCCCCCCGGAATTATTACAACGGATGGATTCCTTGTATGCCTTTTATCATCAACAATGGTGGTGTTATCGAAAAATGTTGAATCATTACAGGTGTGTTAATGCCTTGTTCAATGGCATGGCCTTACTTCTGATGGCTGCCGGTATGATTGCGGGTCCCCTTTTGGAAAATAGTACGTTGGTAGCGTGTTTGGCGGCCGTAGGCACCGTGGTCAAAGGATGGAATGATTTTAAACAATACCGATTTAAAGTGACCATGAGTCGATTTGCGTTTACCACCTATGCCAAAGCCTTGACCGAATTGAAAACCCATGTGCGGGGTATTCCCTTGGAGGATCTGGAACGATTTTTAATCAAGATGCAAACCTTGGATGATACCATTGTGGATTTCACCCCTCCATTACCTAAACGATGTGTCCAAGATTACCATGGTCATTTTGTGTACCAACCCTTGGAAGCCTTATGCTATGTAGACGGATGTCCTCGTCCCTTGAGACCCAAAGAGTATTGGATTCATAAAAAGCCGCTCCCTCCTAGTCCCACACTCTTAGAACCATGGCCGTCCAACGACGACGACGACGCAGAAAAAGGAAACAACGAGGAGGGGCTTTAATGCGCCGCAAACCCCGTTTGGTGGATAAAATTGCCCATGGCATGAGTATGTTTCTATCAGGTCCCGCCCCTGGGTTTGGACTGGCTTTAGGCAAATTAGGCGGACAAGCCTTGAAAGGCATTACCGATAATGTACAACATTACCGACGACAACGAGGTGGGGGTTGGTGGCAAGATTTTAAACGCAATACCCGTCAAGGCTATAAAGAGTCGCGAGATGCCATCAAACAAGACAAAGCCCTTCAACGTCTATTGACGGGTCGACCATGGTGAGGAGGAGAAGACGACGCCGTCGTCAACGAGGCAGTTTTTTAAATCTATTGGTGCCCGCTATGGTGGGATTGGGGAAAGCCGTGGCCTTGGAAACGGATAAACGTATAAAACGCACGATTCAAAAAGCCAATCAACGGTATCGTCGTCGTCACCGATAAAGGATGCAACGTCTTCGACGTCAATTACCGTTTTTACGGTCCATGTTACAAGAAGCCAATGGTTCCAAACGTCAAGAGTTGTTACAACATGCCAATGCCGATCAAATCAATGCTGTGAGTGAATTGGTGTTGAACTTTTTAAAAAACAAGATTCCCGTCACCCCACCCATGCTGGCTAAACTTCAACCCTATAAAAAGGTACTACGTGATTTGGGGCGTCGTCGACATTCCGTCAAAAAACGTCGTCAGTGGTTAGTCCGACAAAAAGGAAGCGGATTGTTTCAAGGACTTCACGAGGTGTTATGTCAATGTGTTCGTTAACCCTTGCCACGTGGATGACCCTGTTACAAGAGGCCAATCGGGCCACCGACAAGTGGAAAGACGAGTGTCATTATTGGAAGCATAAATATCACCTGTTGTATCGAGAGTACCAACACATCTTAAGGGCCCGTCTTTGTAAGAGTTGCCGTGCGGTAGAAGACGGGGAACTTTGCCCCGACTGTAGTCAACGACCATGGACGAGGTCTACATGATTCCCCAGAAGGACTTGGAACAACTCATTCAATATTACAAAGGAGAACTCACCGAAAATGCCTTGTTGAACAAAGCCGCGACGTTCGCCGCCCAAAAACATGTGTTATTAGCCAACCCTCAATTACCCCCAGCCTTGGTCAATGCTCAAACCAAACCGTTGAGTCAAGAATTAATCAAGTTAACCAAACGCATTCGTCAATTTCCTGGTGGGGTGGGGGTTGGTGCCCCGGGTGCCTCGGGTGGTCCACCAGGCGAAGAAGAAGAAGAAGCCGGGGATTTGGTGACGGGGCCCGTCGAACAATGGTTGAAGCGCATGATAAAAGGCAGCCCGTCGACTCCCAAACCACCCATTACCCCTGCAACCAAGAAAGGCAAAGGAGCAACCACTACCAGTAAGATTGTCAAGAAAGGGAGCCCATCCACCAGTCGAGGGGATCTACAATCGCGTTTAGAAGCCGTGCGAGAACAACGCAAGACCTTGGAAAAAAAGTTAGCCGAGAGTCGCAAAGGCAAAGCACCTGCCCGAGAAGTGCAACGATTGAAACCTTTACCCGGTTGGGAAGATTGGGCCCAAGGCAAAAAGTTACGACGTCGATTGGATTACGACAGTGACTAAAACATGCCCACCAAGAGAAAAAGGGGTATCAAACGGAAACGCCCCCAACGAGGAGGAGCCTTGGATGTCCAAAAATGGATTGCGAAAACCGGCAAAGAATTTCATTGGCCTGGGTATCAATACATGGGCCCTGGCACCCATTTGGCTAAACGTCTGAAACGGGGGGATCCCGGGATCAATCGCTTGGACCAGATTGCTAAGCAACACGACATTGATTACAGTCGTGCCAAGAATTTGCAAGATAAATGGAAAGCCGATACCAAGATGATCCAAGCCATTGATCGATTACCCGGCAAGAAAAACAAGACGGAACGGGTGGTCAAGAAAATCATGCAAGCCAAGAAACGTTTGAAATTGTAAACATTTAATAACATGTTGAGTCAATAAACAATGAAAATGTCACATTGTTATTCTGCAGTTCGGTAGTCTTCTGTAGTTCGTGTTGAGTCTCAAACAGGATTTGCGAGACAGAACCCATTGTGATGTAGACAAAATAATCCTGATAAAATAAAAACAATGTCACTTGTCTCATTGGTTCATGAGTTGTGTCTTCAAAACGTTCAATGTTCTGCCAAATACGAATGTTCAAGTCACTAAATCAAACATCAAATCAACGCCCTCGTCGGGTGACATGTCATGAACGAGGTCTTCGGGGGGCACCAATGCCTCCAAATCAAAGGAACAAGAGTCCTCCACATCCTTCAGTAACTCGGCCCACTCGTCAGGCGTTATGTTCTGCAACAAAGACGAAAAGTCCTCCAAGTCAGAGGGGTCCAAGTCAGGGGGGTCGGTGACTTGCACACCCCCCGAATCCATATCCGTGAGAGTATAAGAATCTAGAAATGATTCACAAAAAGAAAAGTTCTCAGACATTTTAGGCGTCGATTTCTTAAAGTCCTCCAAGGGAATGGTCAGTTTCAAGGGCCCTAATGCTTTGATTTTCTCTTCCGTTTTCTGTCTCTCTACAGAAGGTAAGGAGGCACAAAAGTCATTCAAATACGTTTCCAGAGAAGGTTGCGTCCTACAATTAGTCAATACCACCCGCAGTGTTTTTGGCGTTTTGGGGCGAGGCACCTGCTTCCTTTTGTTGTAGTAGTACCTTTTAGCGAGCTCCAAGAACCTCTCGCGGTTCGCCCAGTAGTACTCTCTTCTTTGCGCATGCAGTTTCTCATGGTTCGCAGCACGATATGCCCGACGAGCCGCCCGTGCTTTGGCCCTTTTATTGTACATCCTTTTGTACGCCAATATTCGTACACGATTCTTTTGACGATATTCACGCGCTTGGACTCTCAAACGTTCCCGATGTTTCTCTCTATACTTCCGGTCGTATTCGGCACAACGTGCTCGGTTCTTTTGGGCCCATTTTTTTTTGGTGGCAGTCCGTTGCTCCTTATGCGTCTCCTCATAACGCCTTTTGGACTCCTGCACTCGATCCGGATATTGTTCTCGGTATCGTTTTTTGGCAGCACGCACTTTCTCAGGGTACTTGCGTCGGTAGTTGGCTTTTTTCACAATATTCCTCGCTCGGGCTTTCTCTGGGTAACGACCATTGTACCTAGCTTTTTTGATTGCGTTCCGTCTCCGTCGTCGTTCGTCTTTCGTCAGTAACTCTGTCGTTTCGTCGTCGTCGTCGTCGTTCGGGTCATAGTCGGGAACATAGTCAATGTCGTTCAAGTCGTCGTTCAAGTCCTCGTCTGGGTCAGAGTCGTTAAGGTCGTCGTCGTTGTTGTTTTGTTGGTACTTCACGGGGGGTCTGTGACGACGGTTGCTGCGGCGGAGGCCCTCGTTTCCGGCAGACATGGGGCGATGGGGGCGGTGCTGGAGGAGGTGTCCGTGGACGTTTGAACTGGTACCGCCAGTAATCGCAACAATAGTCGAGCCCCTCTACGAACCACTCACAGGTCATTTGAGGGTAGCACTGTGAATGAAAGGGAGCCGCCTGTTCTCTTCGACGTCTCTGGGCTTCAACTTTTTCCGGCTCCAGTTCCTTTAAACGTTCCACAAACTCACTAAAGCCTTCGTCCTTCAGCAACAACTCCCTCTTGACTTTCTTCAAAATGTCCTCCACTTCTAAATCGAGCTCGAACTCTTCAAAGGTCTCTAACAAATTCTCATGGCGAGAGTCCATGTTGAGATGTTCCAGCCCGAGGATCGATCTGTTTTATAGTCTCTCATTCGTTCCCGTGATGCACCAGGGACCCCCATTAGAGAGGGGGGAGGGGGGTCCCCCCACCCCGTCCCACCCCTCCCTAGGACACCCTGTGTCCGGGTAAGGTCATTGGCTCCTTCCCCTCCCACGTGACATTTTGGTTCTCTATAAAAAAAGAGCCCCGATCTCCAGCGAGTTCATCTGATCATGTCCACTCAAGAAGCGCCAAGCTCAGAAGACGACACAAATTCCTGTGTGGGACCTTTGATTTCGACCGAAGAGATGGCCGACAGTGACGACGACATTTGCCAAGAGGCCTTGGACCAATGGGAACAAAGCGGGGGTGGATTGGATCCCTCTGCGCAAGTTACCTTCCAATTTGACTTAGAACCTTTTGTGAATCGGACGAGTGATCGCATGGGGGTACAAGAACGTCATTTCAAGACCCAGTTACGTCAAAGGGGGAACTTGCTTCCAGGCCAAAATATAACCCAAGCTCTCCAAGATGGATTACGTCGAGCCGTCGATCAAGTGTTAACCACCACCCCCGACCTCCACGATCAAGATCGCCTCTACTTTACAATAGCATCCGATCGCCTGCACAATAATTTTCAGGGGTGGGGATTACGTGCAGGTGAATGGCGTCGAGACACAGAACGTGTGGAAGCTCTGTTCCAACGTTTAGCCCAAGCCCTCAACAGCAACGAACAATTTGAAATGGATGACTCCTTTCAAGTCTCCATCACTCAAGTTCATCATGCCCCTCAAGGCACCGGCAGACCCCGTCGTGGGAAACCAGGGCATCCCACCATGACCATGTTGACAACCAACAAACGGTCGGTAATAACAATCACAAACGACGATGACCTCTGCTGTGCCAGAGCCCTTGTCACCGCCAAAGCTCGCGTGGACCAGCACCCGAAATGGTCATCCATTCGACATGGAAGTCAACTCCAGAGAAACTTAGCTTGGGACCTCCATAATGAAGCCAAGGTGCCCTTCGGTCCCTGTGGGTATGATGCCTTGACCCAATTCAGTCAAGCTCCCTCCCTCACGGGTTACCAGATCATCCTGGTGGATGCACAGCGATCGTTCCACATCACGACGTTTGGACCCCTTTCTGACAAACAACTGATCCTGTTGCACAACCAAGACCATTATGATGTCATCACCAAATTGCCGGGATTTTTCGGGTCCAGTTATGTCTGTGCGGATTGTTGGAAACCCTACAACACCGAGGGACTGCATCGATGCACCAAGACCAAGGTGTGCGGAGCCTGTCGACAGAAAGATTGTCCAGACTTTCAACATGCTTACCCCCGACACCTGAAAGCCACTCAACGTTGCGAGTCGTGTCATCGGGACTTTTTCGGACCCGCGTGTTTCGAAGCCCATTCCAGCAAGACCCATGCGGGCAAACCCGCCACGGACCTCCAGGCCTCCGTGTGCTCTCAACGACACCGATGCATTGACTGTTATCAACAAAATGTGGGCTTGTCCCGCATTCAACGTCACCGTTGTTACCACGTGGATTGCCCTTCTTGTCATCAGTACGTCCACGCCGACAAACACCATTGTTTTATACAAAAAGCCCCCAAACCTCAAGACCAAAAGAAGAGAAAGAGGACCCGTCAAAAAGGTCCTCGCGCCAAACGAGGTGCCGCCGCGGAACCCCATGCCTCCTCCGAGGACGAGGACGAGGAAGACCTGCCTCCCTTACACGTCTTCTTTGATATCGAAGCCATGCAACCCCAGGAAAAACACATTGCCAATCTCGTCGTGGCCGAAACCGAAGACAACGATGAACCCAAGCCTTTCCCAGGTCCCACCTGTATCCGTGACTTTCTGGAATGGTTGGATACCTTGACTCTTCACGATACCCGTCAAGTCAATGTCATCGCTCATAATTTTCAAGGGTACGATGGGTACTTTATCATCCAAGAATACTATGGGGACAACCGGATCGTTGAACAACTCCGCAACGGGTGTAAACTCTTAGAGATCAAACATGACCGCATCCGCTTCATTGATTCCATGAGTTTCTTCCAGATGCCCCTCTCCGCGTTTCCCAAAACCTTTGGTTTGACAGAACTCTGCAAAGGGTACTTCCCACACAAGTTCAACGTACCCAGTGATGAGTATCAAAACTACGTGGGCATCCTCCCCTCACGCGATTACTACATGCCTGAGAGCATGACACTCGAAGGAAGACAAGCCTTTGAAACCTGGCATCAAGAACAACGCGACCAGGGTGTGGTGTTTCATTTTCAACAAGAGTTATTGGCCTATTGCAGTTCCGATGTACGACTCCTCAAACAAGGATGTCTGACTTTCAAACGCATGTTTGAAGACTTAACAGGCTTCAATCCCTTCGATCACGTCACCATTGCCTCCGCTTGTAATCGAGATTTACGTATGAACCGGATGATCCCGAACAGTATTGCCAGCGAACCCGCCGGTCATAAGGGGTGGAGAAACAACATCAACCAGTCCATCCCAGCCCTTCACTGGTTAACCTGGTGCGATCACCAACTACGTCAACGCGCCCTCCAAGATCTCAACCCCGCCGATCTCTTGGCCAGTGCCAATCCAGAGCCTCATCATCACCAATACATCCAACATGTCCGAAATGAAGGCGAGTATAAGATCCCCGGGACCCAGATCTATGTGGATGGTTATTGCCCCGACACCCACACCGTCTACGAATTTCAAGGCTGTTTCACCCACGGATGCCCTACCTGTTATCCCCATCGCCACGAAAAACATCCCCGCAACTATGATCTGACGATGCATGACCTCTATGACGCCACCCAAGACAAAGTCCAAAAGCTTACCAAGCAAGGGTACAACGTCATTCAAATGTGGGGATGTCAATGGGAGCACCTCCTAAAAACCCAACCAGAGATCGACTCCTTCGTCCGGGAACTCGACTTTATCCAACCTCTTGAACCTCGGGATGCTATCTGTGGAGGTCGTACCAATGCCATCAAACTCTACCATCATATCACCCCTGGCCAAAAAATTCACTACATCGATGTCACCTCCTTGTACCCGTGGGTCAACAAGAAGTCCACCTACCCCAAAGGACATCCTACCATCTATTCTCAACCGGGTCACACTGACATACACCAGTACTTTGGCCTTATTCAATGCAAAATCCTGCCTCCCCGTGAATTGTACCATCCCGTGCTGCCTTACCGTCATGACAACAAACTGCTCTTTCCCCTCTGTGCCCGTTGTGTGGAAGAAGAAATGGACAAACCTCTTTTGGACAGATCTTATCATTGCCCTCACCCCGACGAACAACGCACCCTCACCAGTACCTGGTGTACCCCCGAATTAAAGAAAGCCGTCGAATTGGGGTACCAAGTCCAATACATCTACGAAGCCTGGCATTTTGACGAGACCTGTGAGGGCCTCTTCGCCGATTATGTCAACACCTGGTTGAAAATCAAACAAGAAGCTAGTGGGTGGCCTAAGGACGACATGACAGAAGAAGAAAAGCAAAGTTACATCGAACAGTACTTCCTGCATGAAGGCATCCAGTTGGACTACCACAAGATCGAATACAACCCGGGCCTACGTACCCTAGCTAAGTTGATGTTGAACTCCATGTGGGGCAAGTTTGGACAACGCCTCAACAAGACCCAAATTCAAACCTTTGATGATCCTCATGCCTTCCACCGTTTCTTGGATAGCGATGCCTTAGACGTACGTCACGTGTCCGTCATCAACAACAACATGGTGGAGATCCACTACCAAAACCAAAAAGAGGACATCCGCGTGTCACCCAACCTCAACATTTTTGTGGCCTGCTTCACCACCTGCCACGCCCGCCTTAAATTGTATGACGCCCTGGAACGCTTAGGGGAAAGAGTCCTTTACTTTGACACCGACTCCGTCATCTACCTGGAAGAAACACCCACTCAATTCCATCCTACCTTGGGTTCCTATCTAGGGGACTTCGCCTCCGAATTAAAGGACCAGGAATACATCCAAGAATTTGTCAGTGGAGGACCCAAGAACTATGGGTATACTACGAATAAAGGAAAAGTGGAATGCAAGGTCAGAGGCTTCCGACTCAACAGTGAAGGACACACCCAATTAAATTACGACGTCATGCGTCAGAATGTCCAAGATGAAATCCAGAAACCCCTTCCCAAACCACGGGAAATCCAAGTCACCAAAAGTCACCACATTGTCCGGAACCCGAAAAACTACACCTTGCTCACTCAACCCCAACACAAATGGTACCAGCTGGTCTATGACAAAAGAGTCATCGATCCCCACACCTTCAAGACCTACCCCTATGGCTACCAGTGAAAACCCAAACAAGATCGTCGACCCTCTATTTGAACATTAAGGAACACTCAGGAAAAACCATTTTTCTCAGTTATTGTAAACAAACGAATAAACGTGATTTATTTCATTTTTGTGTTGTTTTCACTCCAAGGGTTACCCCCATTCCCAAAATTGGACTTTGGACTTGGAGCCCGCGTTTTCTCAGCGGTTTTACTTCCCCTTGAGCCCACGATCGATTTTTCCTACTCGTCAGCGGTTTCCCATCTCAAAACACGTGACTTCCGGTTGTATGAGCCCGCGATCCCTTTTTCACACCTGGTCAGCGGTTTCCCCTCTCAAAACACGTGACTTCCGGTTCCCATGAGCCTGCGATCCCTTTTTCCTACTGGTCAGCGGTTTCCCCCCGGTGACGTCATTGATTTGCTCTCGACCAATCAGAAGCCAGTATTTTGCCCATACGAGCCCAATGTACTACTCTTGGGAAAAGGAAATATAAGTCATGGGGAATTAAAAGGCGAAACTGACAACACCAAACAAAGAAAAATAAAATTCAAGGGATTACAAACAAACTAAACTTCCCGGTAACTTGAAGACTCAGTTACTCGAACCTCCCGCCAACTTTATAACTCGAGGTGAATGCTTTTTTCTTTTCAGAACATTTCCATTATAATTTTACCCTCGATAACTCAAACCTTCCTCAAGGGGTTAATAAAAAGTAAGATTCCCTTTTTAGATATTAGATAGTACAAGAGTGGGTCAAGAAAAGAGGAGCATTTTAAACAAAAAGGTGAAAGAAATTAGGGGGATGTTCCAATATGAGTCAAATAGTATGATCTAGACGTGTAAAAAAAGCTTGTCAGTGTTAAATGAACATTCAACTAGTTTCTTACATACCTTCGTAACCTCTTTTCTCGGGACGTTTTGGAGAATCAGTAATGTCAATCTTCAAGGGATCATAGCATCGCTTTGGAGAATCACAGACAGTGTAAAAGTTGGATGGCTCCAAATTCATAAGTGTGCATTATGAGCACTCCCAAGATGACTTGTCCTGTGATTTTAAGACACATACAACATGTCAAGATATCTAAAAATTAAATACTGGAGTTACATGTATATCAGGCAATACACAAAAGAAAGTAAATTACAAATCAACATCAAACTGCACAGCTAGATATCACTGACTTACAACTACTAACCATATTACAGTTGCCTTTTAGAGGGCTGTCCTTTGTTAAGTCAATGAAGGACAATTCTTGCAAATAATTAGAAATATAAAAGCTAGGAGAAGAGATGTAGACCTATCGCAAAAGGATGGCAAGGAAGGGCAAAACAGAGTAACCCTTACTTTTTCCTTTTTCCTTTTTGGTGGGGGAGGGGCCAGGGGATATCAAATTTTACACACATTGGTATTAACTCTCTGTAAACACATGATGACTTCTGACACCATAATTTGTAACCATACCAACGGGTTCTCACCAAACGTGTGTCAAAATTTTTGTAAGGAATGTACCTACAGCTAATAAAAATGTCAGGCGCTCGTGAAAAAAAATGAGAAAAACATTCATGGGGGGTGGGGTGGGGTTGGCATCCATCCAGTCATAGGTGGTTTAGCCATACTGAATCAAAAATGCATGTGTTTCACCTTTTTCCATTGTAAAATGCACAGAATGTCGACAAATAGCACCAAATTGTTTAATTATGTCATATTCTACATGTCTAGCATAAACATTTTCACCTTCTGCCGTTTTAGATCACTTGTCATTTTGAATGAAATTTAAGATGGCTGCCGTCTTGGCCATCTTTTCCCTGCATCTTGGATGATGTCACAGGCCCCCAGCAGAGCCACAACCCATAATAAAATTATATACTTCATCTGGTAGAGCACATCACAGGCTATCCAACAAAGGTAAAATCTCTTTGGAATGTTGGAACAAAATCAAAAAAAAACTTAGGGAAGGTGTCCCATCAATGCCCCCCTGCCCCCCGCCTTTGTACCATGCTGGGGGTGTGACTTTGCTTGTACGTCCGAGGGTTAATATCTGCTGCACAAGTTACTAACAGATTAACAGGGAAGTCATAATAGACAAATTTTCATAAATGACACCTGGCCATGCTTTAGAAATGCCACTGGTTCAACGTTTTGATTGCATTCCCTTCTACGGGAAAGATTATGTAACAATATCATACCACCAGCTGAGCCATTTATACAGAGCAAAATTGCTGAACAGAGATGAAAGGGTATCAGCCTCTGTCATGATCAGATAAAACGTATTGCATGCGGAACAAAATCCTGCAGCTCCACTGACTGCTTAATATTTAAAATTCCTGATGACCTTTCCAATAAAAGTGTCGTTTTAGGGTTCAAGTTTACCATGACTCACAGTTCTGAAAAACCTGAAAGTTATGCAGTTGTTTCAGGCACCTTTTGACATTTAATATGATCCATATTTTCCAAAAAAATCTTAATGCTTCTGTACTATGAGCATTTCTCGTGACTTTCCATGACCTACACTTAAATTCCGAGACTTTTCAGACTTTCTATGACCTGTATACGCCCTTTGGTGACCCGTTGTAGGGATCAGATAGCAAAATAGGCAGTGAAGATTACATATTTATTTGGTATGAAAATTGGTGAGGGTTTCAAAAAAGACACACAACCACGAAAAAGGTCCACATCTGCTTGGCTACGTCGCAATTATATTTCATTATCACGAATACATAAATCATGCAAAATGTTTCGCACAGATCGCTTCAAATAACCCAGGTGGTCCATCAAGAAAAATAAACAACACAGCACCTCGAACTATTAAAAGCTGCAACCAGACTTCACATCAGTCTCTCTCGCAAAGATTATCCAGCTGGTTTAAAATATCTATAAGCTCGTGGGTGCTTTAAAACATTACAATTCTTAACGTAGAAACTGAGTTTTCTTGACAGATTTTTTCGAACGCAGCAAGTACCTTGCCTTGACTGTAATTGCTTACATGTCTCTAGTTATCGACAATAGAATTTCTCACATCACCAAAGTGTCAAGGTTTGTGAGTGGATCCTCCACTCACGCTAAACATGCTTATTAACACTGATTAACATAAGCAGAAACGTTTTCAAGATTTTCAAGCTCTGTGCTCTAAAGCATACGAGAAGCTTTCTCACCTCACTCACAGGGCAATCTGTCACCAGCGACAACTCTACACATATCAACACAATCAACGCCGCAAAACTCTTAGGTTTCAAAGAAAAATAGGGGAAACATATAAGCTGAAAATGGCCGCGTAATTTTTGTAATAGCAAGCGGTGAAATATGTGAAAAGAAGGAATTACACGGTTTTAAATACTCACCAATACGTTTCTTTTCCTCCGAGTCCGCCATATTGCTTACAGAGAGAATGCACACCGCATGTAATCGAGAGACCATAAAAGGGCTTCATTTCCATTTTTGGACTTCTTGGCGGGAAATCTTGACGGCTCGGGGAAAAAGGCTCTGGCTCGCAGGCTCGCAGATTAGCCACCCCCAGAAATAGTTGTCGACAACTAAATCGTTCTCTGTTACAAGTTGTTGTCGACCTTTAAAAATTTTTGCCGTGTAACAGAGGAGCTGTTTGGTAGGAGTAAGGTTACCCACTCTTATTAGGTATTGATCACATTTCGCTCAGTTGAAAACAGTTTCTCTCGTAACCCAAATTCATACTTCGCAGTTTGCTTGAAGATAAATTAGTTGAACCTTCTGTAAGCGACTACCCAAAATGTCAGGCCTAAGTGATAGCTTACGGGAGGTGGTTGCTATCGAGAGGTCAGACCACAGCTGAGTTAACATTTTGATTTCTTAATGTAGTTTAGCTAGTTAAAGGTTTACTTTCAATATTCCATGCACCGACTGACACAACCAGAAATGTAATGTACTATCTTTTTGTGGTATTCATAAACTGACAGTTCAGTGCGTTCGGCTTTAGGGGAGAACAGGTGACACGAGTACGTACAGTGCCACCCTACACAACTTGCACCTGGTGCCGGACGGGATCACGTGACAAGTGATCGCTTGGTGAATGTTATTAAAAAATAATAATAAAAAATTCAAGCTGTCAGCTCAACCTTACGAAAGCTGGTTGCCTCCGAGAGGTTGATTTGATTAAGAACATTTTGGAGCTTAGTCTGTTGGAGCTTAGTCCTGTGTGACATAATCAATAAACTGCGTCGTCATTAATAATACCCTTTTTAATTTTTAGGTTCACACATGGAACCAGTGGAGACGCCTGAACACATACTCAGAGAAAGAAAGGGAGATACGTCTTCAAACTTACTTCAAGTTTGTCTTTGTTCGCGAGCCCTTACGTCGTCTGCTTTCGGCCTTCAAAGACAAGTTTTTGAAGGGCGACCCTCAGTACGGCAAACGATATAGAAGCGAAATAATTAAATTATATCGCCCTAATGATTTTCAACCTGGGGGAGAGAATTGGATTACCTTTGCAGAATTTGTAAAGTATTATTCCAGTGAGAGATATCGAGATCCACATTGGCTGCAGTACGAGCAAATATGCCATCCGTGCCTTGTAAACTACGATTTCATCGGTCGCTTAGAAACTTTGGAACAGGACACCGCTCTTGTGCTAAAGTCGGCGGGACTTGATGAACGTATAACTATCCCGAAAATTAACCAACAATCTGATCCTGAAGAATTGCTGGATTATTATTCCCAAGTCCCTCCTGAGTACATCATTCGGATCGGGGAACAATATCTCAACGATTTTTTAATGTTTGGCTACGAATACCTCGGCCCTGTAAAGTCACTTTTAAACGGCACAAGGCCAACAAACACAGCAAACAAAACAGCGAGTCCAAACGAACTTGTCGACTAGCTAAACTTCTTCTTTCAGGCCACAGATTACACTGGTAGCTCCTCAAGGAAATTTTGAACTCTTTGCCTTCAGATTGTACGTAGCGATCGGAAGTTAACGGGTAAGAGTTTGTTAAAGTTAGGGTATGCTAATTTATCTTTTCAAACTCACCAATTTGTATTGAAGTTATCCTGTTTGAAACAGATCCATCCCTTGTAGTCTTCGCGTGCGTCGGATCTTTTCCAACCAGGATGACTTCAAAACAGAGTTCGCGTCATTTTTGAAGGTGAGGGGCTACCTTAATGACTAGTTGTAGCTGGCCAAAGGAAGGCAACAAACAGCACCCGACAGAGAACCGTAAAGAAGTCAGATTATTAGACATCTGAAGATAAATCAGAAAGGATGTGAATGGTACTCACTTAGCACCCAAGGAACAGGGACATCAAGAAGATTTTGTTTAGGAACTTTAGTATCCCGACCGACGATCCTCGTACGAAGGAAATTTTCAAGACTACGCCCCTATTAAGAACAAGCTGTAACATTCCCTCGCCAACGGCCAACATCAGTATTGCCAACATCACCCACGCGAACGGAGCTGCGCTACGACCAAAAACTTGCACCCACAGTCACCTACTGTACGTTATGGGGAACTGGTCGTAGACTCGCAGACAGATTCATGGAGAATTTCCAGTTGTCGAACATTTTCACCTGCCAGACCACAATTCAATCCATATGATGTCGGTGACTGTGGTCGAGCAAGTGATGGGAGCAACTGCTAGAAGATGAAGGGAAGAAATGAGACGGGATCTTCCGCCACAACACCTTGGCACCTCATGACTTTGACATTGACTTTCAGTTATAAAAAATGCCTCAAGGTTGCATTATCCTTCCAATCTCTTTTCACTCTCTGTCAAATTTACGGGCGCAAAGTGCGTGCGCATTTACGTAATATTAATTAATAATGGTAATAGGACTGAGTGGAGTCCAATTGGGTCTGTGATTACACGTCGAGTGATTAACAAAATCGGACAACCGCGTAGTGGGAGTCCGATTTGTTTAATAATGAGTATGATTACAGACCGAATAGGACGACACGAAGTCCTGTTACCTATTAATCATATCTATAACAAAATTCGAGAAAGAAAAAGGAGAAAACGTACCGGAGAAGGAATAGAACTTATTCAAGTGTAACTGATCAACGAGAGCGCGCGCTCTGACGCGTACTGTCCAATTACTTAGGCATGACGCGTACGCTGACCAATTACACTGTGCTATTTTAAATGTTCAAACCATGGAAGGCAATAGCCAATCAGACTCGAGAAGTTTGTTATAGTTACGATTATTTTGTTTATATTTGAATAGCGTGCCACAGGCGACCCTAGCTCACAACAAGAGATTGTGAGCTATAGTTTTTTTTTAAACGTAAGTCTTGCCTAACAGAATATCTGGAGGTGTTGTGTTACAGCGATTTAAATTATGAAAATTTGTATGGAAATGCAATGGATTTGTTTTAAATGGTAGAAATTGTTTTATCATTAAAGACAAGTTACATTGTTGTGTTGTTGTATTCTTTGTCGTTTTCTAGCCTCTCATGTTGATTTGAAGCACCGACGAGTAAGCGTTTTAAGGATTTCCACTACTAAGTGAAGCGCAACCCAAACGGTCCTTTCCGGAAAGCCTGCCCTTTGAAGCGAAAAAAAATCCACTGAAATTATCCCTATTGTCCCAGTTCCAAGGACTAAATATTTACTACAATTGATAAACTTAGAGCTGAGGAAGGGAAAGAAAAGAAAGGTGCTCCGATGAAAGTATATTTTATTTTTATGGTAACCGTGACATTGTAACTTTTAATCACAGTTGCCCATCAGACGTTTAAGCCTTTAATCTTTGACGTTTAGTGTCCCAGTGGTCAGTTTTAAATCGCCACTGGTGACTGGGTGACTGCCAATATTAAGCCCTGAATTTGTCGTTTTTCACTGATCCTAAGAGCTGATTCGGCCCCCACCTCTTAACTCCGAGAATAATAAAGCTATGACAACGAAACTTGGAGTGTAGATAATACGTCCAAAAATGTTCCGTTTGAGGTCCACAACATCAGCGGATGACGTCATATGATGTAACAATTACGTAAGGTTCTAAAATGGCAGCCATCTTGGATCCACCATCTTGGATTTCTTGATTTTTACAGAACCTTTGAAATTTGCCAAAATTGACCAAAAAGTAACCGAAATCAATTGCTGGTTTCACGTATCGCTATAAAATTCTAAAATCATAAGTCGCGAGGTCTTCAGATTTTAGCCCGGTAGCGTCTTTCGTTTTGAAATACAGAATATTGAATTTCTGGCTTTTCACCCTACGTGACACCAACACAGCGTCCGTGACAAAGCTTTCTCCTATGCAAAAAAGGATTCTCCTTATGATTTTTAGCAGTTTGGACAGTTAAAGTATTAGGAGAGAAATTAGCGTGATTGTATGATAGTTCACGAGGAAGAGCAGAAGTGAATTCCAGATGTTTTCATTGATTTCCGGCGGCCATGTTGGTGCCCCTCCGAGGGACACCAACAGAGCGTTTTCATACTGAGCTCTACAAATTTCAGTCGAACGTTTCGGCAAATAACTTAACAACGGAATACCATACAGATTTGAGACTTAGTGAAGTTGTTTAGTTGTGTATCTTTATAAGATTACAAATTCTGGGCTTCTTTCATTAACTGGTTTCAATTTTAATATTTTATGGCGTGACAGTGAAAACCAAGAATAAAAAAAACTCGAAAATGATATAAAAATGTAAAATTACTTTAGAAAAGTTATAATTTTTCAATCAAGAGGTGAACATTTAAAATTCTGAAAAAACAGCCTGTCAAAACGTAGTTGCCATGGTAACGTCAAACTTGATGGTCAAATACTTGCTATGCCAAATTTTTTCCAGATAAATCTTAGGAAAAGACACCAGGTTTCGTGCGTTTAGTTTGCTTATGAAAAAAAGTTATAAACGTCCAAAGTCAGTGCGGGTACAATCGCCCCCCGCCCCGGTCTGAATAGGGTTAAAATGCAAATGAGTGCCAGCTCGAATCGTTGGCTTCCAAAGCTCGCCAGCACCTTCGTCCTTTAAATTCCTTGTACTTTTCTACACTGATTTCTCTAAAGATTTTGCCGACGTAAACCAAAACTGCTGAAAACTGCTTGGATTTCACTGATGAATATTTTAACCTAGCTTGTTTTTTGGAGGCTCGAGTCTACTGGCAATAATAACAAGATCGAATCGGTGGCTTTCAAAGCTCGTTAGCCGTGAGCCGGCCCACCTCTGAGTTTTTGTTGTGTTTCAATATTTCGGAAAGATTTTGCCTTTGATGGAAAGCCTTTGATATGCTCTACAAGAAGATGTATACATTATGGGTTGCAGCGCTTCTGGAAGCCTGTGACGTCATTCAAGATGGTGGCCAATATGGCCGCCATATATATGTTTGCTATTTACCCAAAATTAGAAGTCAAACAACAACAGCAATTGAAATTTTTGATGCTAGACATGTAAAATATGACATCAGTAAACTCTTTGCTACTTTTTGAGAACAATTTGTGCCTTTTTTACCTAAAAAAGTGAAAAAACACATACCTTCATGTCTTTCCCCTTTCAAGCCTTGTATAAGGGACCCCTAGTGCTGGCTTGCCTAAGCTCTATTTATTGGGCCCTGAATGAACACCGCCATGTTTGGACCAATATGGTTATGAGCACAAGCTCGTAGCCGCCCTTATTCAAAATATCAAGTTTCAATAAAAAGTACTAATTACATAATCTGGCCCAGTATAGGTGAGGGCACAGAAACCGAAAACGTCTAATGACATATTAACAAACTTAGACCACAAAAAAAATTCTCCACATGAGACGTAAAATGATGCAAGGGTGTGTCAAATGAAGCTGACAGACTTCAATTAGCGAGTAGTTTGGATGACGCTGTTAAAAAAGTTATCTTAAAGAGCCAGTACCACGGCAAAACAAGTGGTGTTTTCCGGTTCAGAAAACGCGCGGCGAATTTACATAAAACGCGGCATTTACGGGCATTTTCTGTTGTTCACCAACCGGAAAATCCAAGGTTTTCCAAATGTTTTCGGGTCGGTGAATTTGCGGTATTCGTTCCATTATCCGGTAGTTTTCATGTACTGCAAACGCCAGAAAACGTGCGTTTTCTGGCATTCACCGGTCGGTTAACACTCGGCAAACGCCTTGTTAACCAGCATTCACTGAAGTTTTCTCACTGGAAAACATGGTTTTCACCGCAGTTCACAAGTGAAATCCTGCATTTTCCCTTGTTTGCCGGAATTGTTAACGCCAGTAAACGTCGAAAACGCTCGTTTTCCAGCGTTCACCGAGCGGCTAACGCACGGAAAAAAACCTGTATTCCGACATTCACAGACGTTTTCGTTGTGTTTTCTAGAGCTTTCGGGGATGGTGAATTCAAGAAAAGGCATGTTTTCCAACGGAAAACGTTCGGTTAACTTAAGGAAAATAGCGTGTTTTTCAGAGTTCACGGATCGGTCAACGGATGGAAAATGGCTTGTATTCCAGTGTTCACCGATCAGCTATCACACGGAAAACAGCAGTTATTCCAGGATATTCGCAGGCGTTTTCAGCGTGTTTTCTTGCATTTTTGGGAAGGTGAATTCAGGAAAATGAGTGTTTTCCAGCGTTCGTCACCTGGTAAACGCAAGGAAAATATCTCGTATTCCGAAGTTTTTCTCGCATTTTCTGGACTGGCGATTTCGAGTGAATTCAAGAAAACCGGCGCTTTCTTCCGAGGTTCGTGGCGTTTTACTCGTGTTTGCATTTTCTGTGGGGTTGAATATTAAGATAAAAGGCGTTTTTCTACGTTTTTTGCATTCCCTACCCCATCCGCGTTCTAGGTCATTTCCCAAGTTCCATGATTCACAGCTTTTGTCAACTTTCAAAGTTTGGGAGACTAAATCAGGCGAAGATGACAACACTTTTAAAGTAGATTTTAAAAACATAATTTATTTAGAATGTAAAAAAGGAAAAGGACTCACCATCTTAACTTAACATTGGTGTGTCCGTTTATCTTATTAAAAGTATTTAGTATTTTTGAAAAAATATATATATAGCAGTAGGCTACAAGAGACAGGAAGTCTCCCTCCCCTCAACATTTTGACTATATCATAATCTCTCACTATTTGGTAATTTAGCAGCTTTTACATTAAACTAACAAGACTAATCTTTGAAATATACATATCAACAAATGCATAACCAGGGAGCCATAATAGAAATATACTGGATATGCCCTACGCAGGTCTACGTCATCATGCAACAAAAAGCAATTCTCTGCATAACATCGAACATTTGACTTTGAAGAACAGTGCTTAATATATCAAACAAAGTGGAAGCGAACCTTGGCTACAAAACCCAGTATTACATGTATTTAGTTTTCATAACCATACACAGTTCAATTCGGTCAAAAAGTAGAATGGGAAGATATTTGACCTTAAGTCATGGCTTATGTGCCTCAGTGCCGCTGAGTTCACATGTCCTTCGCCAGTTTAGTAGTATATAATAATATACTATGGAAACATGGTATAATTGCTATCATCAGAGCTCAGTTATATAGGAAACATATAAATAAGCTACGTGTTTCAAGATTAGTAAACTTTGAATGTTAAATCCAGCTTCATAGGGATTGTGTCTGCCAAAAATGTTTGCTCTTCATGCAGTTTCTACTGACTAAACTTATTCTGTGAAATCGTTAAATATATATAATTATGTAGCATTGAAAAAAAATTAAGAAACAAAATAGAAACCTTTGTTAAGATTTTATCCTTGCCTGGATGAGTCCTACTGCAGTTACCAATCACTACCAAGCACTGAAGCCCATTTCAATTGATGAAATGATGAGAATAGGAAGGCTTTTAGCTAAATACCATTTTCTCTTTTAATTTAGAATTTGAAATCTTTAATTTGAATGAATTTTACCAGCTTTTCTAGTCTTGGATTGACATTCACCAAGTCAGTTTTTCCAACTTAAATGAAAGTGCTGCAGTGGGACATGTGTGATTGGGAATGGCTGAAACTGTCAGTATTGCGTTCAAGTTTATTACCATGTAAACTGAGGTTAATGAACCTTGAGATCTACTATGTTCAAGCTGTACAAAGGAGTGCTACAGTACTCATTACAAAGTACCTTTATTCTATGTCAACCAATGTCAATCGTTTCAATGAGCCCCTGTATTGTTAAGTAACTGTAGACATCCAGTCCAAAGTGCAAGAATAGCAGCATCAATTGCTACCTGTTTGTAGTACAAGGCAGCCTTATTCCTAGGCAAAGTCCACAGTAATTTACCTTGCATTTACTAGGTTCTACAAAGGTTCCATTTACGCTATCACATGTTCACCATGCACATGTGCTCCCCTAAAAACGATATCCACTGCCTTTCTCAGCCTATTCCTTCAGGGCTTTGGTTCTGTCACAACTGTTTTTTCGCACAAACCACAGTCTTGGGTCCACCTTGCTCTAACTAGCTTACTCAGAACAGGATGCCTAGGCCACCAAGAACTCCAAACCGTCGCTCCGCCGCTGTTCGTGGCTCGGCAAACACCGCCGCTCGACGTACAGAGCGAACCGATTTCAACGCTATGTCCACCGAAGCCCTGCGCCTCGTGCTAGGAGAACATCACCTCCAGCAGACCGGCAACCGACGAGAGCTTATCTCGCGGCTCGAAGCCCACACTTTGGACCAACGGCAACGACCAGCCAATATTCCAGCGACCTCTAATGTCGCCGATTCCGTTCCACGCGATGAACTGGCCGCACTGATCGCTTCCATCGTGGAGGAAAAGATGAATCGGCCGTTGAACCAAGATCGCCAAGATGGACAAGATGGCGGAGCAGAAAATACTCGACCCAGCCTCCCACCCAATCCTCGACCCAGTACCTCGCTTCCTCAGCCACTCCAAGATGGCGGCCAGCCCGGCGAACAACAAATCGCTGAGCGCGACCGTCAACCTGGACCCATACCTGCAAGCTTCCTTTCTTCTTCCAATCTGTATTCAGCTTCCCACTCCCTGGATGTCTCGGATCCTACCCACGTCGCGTCTCTCCACCCCGACTTTCGACAACCATCTCTCGCCAGCCATCTGACAAAGGCCACATCTGCTGCCATCACGAACGGTGAGTACGTGGACTTTGCTTCTCTCTGCCTCTGTCCTCCCTTCTCACCGATACTATCAATTCCCAACTTAACCTTAAGGTGGGTGATCAGGGTTTGACTATTCCCCTTCCCTCGTCCTCCAAACGTCCAAAAATCACCACAATCGAGAAATGGCTCGATGCCTTTGCCATCTATTTTGCAGTTATCGTTTCTGCTTATCCCTCGCGAGCCGTGGACCTCATAGCATATCAGCAGCTAATTCGGGACGCGGCACGAAAATTCCCAGGGATGGCGTGGTACGTCTACGACGTAGAATTCAGAAGGCGTGCTTCTCACAACCTTTCTGTTAAGTGGGGGGAACGCGATGTCCAGCTATATTTAGACACCTTTACTGGCCTCCCTAAATCAGGATGCCGATCATGTGGCAGCACAGATCACCTCTCTGACGCCTGCCCTCTATCACACCCTAGGTCTCGGGACGCCCTCTCCCAATCAGACCTGTGTTTTAACTTCAACAAAGGCCGACCTTGCGCACGCCTCCCCTGCCCTTACAAGCACAGGTGTAACCAGCCAGGATGTTCAGCAGCCCACTCCGGGGAAGACCATGCAAAACTCATCCGCCACAGAGAGGACAGACCTAAGTCGTCTTCAAGTTCTAACAATTCCTCCCGAGGACACTCCTAAATATCTTTCCCACCTCTCTCCTCCCACCCCCATTGATATTTCCAAATTAGCATCTTATCTTCAGGGCCACCCTGATCCACTGGCAGTTAAACACCTCATTTCTGGCTTCTCCCAAGGTTTTAAAATTGGCTATTCAGGTCCAAGGGCCCCCAAAGAGTATTCTAATCTTCCCTGTTCTAAAAGGAACCCATTGGTCATTGACAAAAACTTGCTGAAAGAAGTTACCCTAGGCCACACAGCTGGTCCTTTCCTTGCCCCTCCCTTCCCAAACCTGCAGGTATACCCCATTGGGGCTATTCCCAAAAAACATTCCTCGGAATGGCGCACCATATTCCACCTTTCTTATCCCAAACACCGCCCCACCAGCATTAATGCCCATATTTCTCCTGAGTCCTATTCCCTACAGTACATAAAAGTCGACCATGCAATTTCCATTCTCCAGGAGCTTGGACAAGGATGCTTTATGTCCAAAGTAGACATTAAATCTGCCTTTCGCAACATCCCGGTCCACCCCTCTGACTGGGAGCTTCTTGGTATGAAGTGGGAAGGGCTCTACTTCTTTGATATGACTCTCCCATTCGGTCTCCGGAGTGCACCCTTTCTTTTTGATGAATTCCCTTCCGCCCTTGAATGGATCATTCGAAATAAACTTAACATCCCCAAGGTGATCCACATACTAGACGATTTCTTCTTTGCTACCCCCCATCCCCGTGCACAGTGCATGACTGCACTATGCCACATTCTACACCTTTTCACTGACCTGAATATCCCTATCGCTCCTGGGAAAACCTTCCCAGCATCCACATCCCTCGAATTTATGGGCGTTCTACTAGATTCCAATGCCATGGAGGCTCGCCTACCTCTAGATAAACTCACCCGCCTGAAGGCAGCCCTCCATCAGTGGGAACATAGAAAATCTGCCACCTTACAGGAACTTCAGTCCCTTATTGGAATCCTACAATTTGCCTGCAAAGTCGTTGCGCCGGGCCGCCCCTTCCTACAACGTATCATCTTCCTAACCAAGGGTATCAAATTCCCCTACTGGCATAACCGACTAAACTCAGGGTTTCGCAAGGACATTAAAATGTGGCAGGACTTTCTCCAGAACTGGAACGGGGTGTCTCTCTTCCTAGATTCTGAAGCCACCTCCCCAGCAGCCCTCCAATTATACACTGATGCTTCTGGCTCCCTAGGGTATGGGGGCTTTTTAGCAGGTCAGTGGTTGCAGGGCCACTGGCTTCCCCACCACACCCTAAGCAAAAAAAGAGGCATTAGTATTGAATGGCAGGAGTTCTTCCCTATATACTTAGCTTGCATCCTGTGGGGACCCTGCTGGTCTGGCAAAAGGATCCGCATATGGTGTGATAACAAGTCAGTGGTTTCCATCATTAATTCTAAACACTCCAAATCTCCCCGGGTAATGGACCTCGTCCGAGCAATCACCCTTCAAACCCTCAGGTACAATTTCACATTTACTGCAACCCACATCCCTGGCCTAGACAACTCCATTGCTGACTCCCTTTCCCGTTTTCAGATGGACCGCTTCCGCACCCTAGCTCCTACAGCCTCTCCCTCAGCCTGCACCATCCCCCCATCAGCGATGAACATTTGAGAGGTTCCGTACAGCGATACCTAAGTGCCTCCCTTGCCCCCTCAACCCGACGCACTTATCAAGCCGGCGTCAAGCACTTCCTCACCTTTAACCTCATGCACGGTCTAGTAGGCCCCTCGAACCCCCTCTTACCGGCCTCCGAACTCACCCTTATGTACTTTGCATCCAACCTAGCCCAAACCGTATCCTATGAAACGGTTAAGCTGTACTTAGTAGCGGTTCAGGACCTCCATCGGGAACTTAACTTTCCTCTTCAGCTCAACAAAATGCATAGGTTACAAAAGGTCCTGACAGGCATCAAGCGTCTCACCCCTGCTAGGCAGCTAGACCGTTTCCCCATCACCCTACAAATTCTTCATGCCATTCACACCTACTTCCAGCCCGAATATTCTCAGAATTTAGATCATGTTATGCTTTGGGCAGCCTTCACCTTAGCTTTCTTTGGTTTCCTACGATCCAGTGAATTCACCTGTAATGCCCCTTTCGACCCCTCAGTTCACCTCACTGCCGGGGATATCACCCTGGTCCCCAACTCTCACTCCCCTAGCCATATGCTAGTCCGCATCAAACAATCCAAAACTGACCCCTTCAGGCAAGGCCACACCCTCACTATAGCAAAGTCCACGTCACCCATCTGTTCAGTGATGGCCATGAAAGACTACCTCCTTCAAGCCCAGCCACCATCAAGCAGCCCTCTGTTCTCCTTTGTCCAACCGGGCAAATGGCTTACACGAAACAACCTCACCTCTGAGCTCAGGACAGTCCTAAAACACTGTGGTCTCCTCTACGACAAGTTTTACTCTCACAGTTTCCGCATAGGAGCAGCTACCACAGCAGCCAAAGCAGGCATTCCATCCTGGCTTATTAAAGTATTGGGCCGTTGGAGCTCAGACTGCTATGAACGCTATATCAGGACTCCTCAGTCTACTATTTTAGAAGTACCTCAACTCTTAGCTAACACTAGAATTTAACATAGCTGGAAAATTTTACACAGTTGTTCGATACTCTCATGCCTTATCTCATAAGAGCGGGGGTAAGGCTCTTCCCTTCCACAAGAGCCCTGTCCCCCCCCTCTCCCGCTTACTGTGGGGGGATTGTTTCCCCTGTATCTGCATGCTCCACAATCCGTGGCAGGGAAGTGCAACCCTTGGCTGCACTTTACCCCACAGTAAGGCTTAGCCTTTGGAGACAGGTCCGGAAAAATATCCATTCCAGGGCGTGGACCCCCGGTCCCACCTGATCTGTACTCCACCCAGGAGGGCCCCCCCCTGGTTCCCCTTAGTTCCCAGTGACTAGGGGATATGGGCCTCACCCTACTGGAGACTGATCAGGACCTCTGTCCAGGATGGCTACCCCCGGTACCACCCGATCTTGTCTCCCCCCAGGAGAGCTCCTCTCCTGGTCCCCCAACCCCTAGAGTAGTGCGCTTCCTTGCCACCCAAAATTTTGCCCATTACTCTCTTGTTGTGTCTTTTATTTATATTATCGCTGCCAAACCAACTCTATCGAAAAAGGGTTCATTAATTAAGACAAACTTTTTTATGCCCATAAGACAAAAGATCATTACAGCTGAAATGCTTAAATAAATCATGAGAAATAGCTGAGTTTTTATACTTGAAAAGAATTTTAGTCAGCGGTCTTTCATGACACCCCTAAGGCCGATTATAGTCCAACGCTAAATTTTGGTGTGCTCCCAGTGGTCGAAATCGGTCACGTGATGCGATAGTGTCTCTCCTCAGTGGGCGCCTATCAGCACAGAGTGTTGCATGACAATAAAAACAATAGAGTCCTTCTGTCTCAGGCCCTATGTGTGATAGGTTTCCTTGGAAATTTGATGTTCAAAGTTCATAGAGGCCCTCGAACTACGTTCTTGGGTTAGTAATTGTTGTGAACATCAAATTTCCTCGGGCAACCTACACGTGTATCACATGACAGTGCACGACAGAAGAACTCTATTGTTTAATTAGATGGTAAAATTTTTGCTTACAACTGTTGACCGCTGTAGCCACAATTATCAAAATGTTAGAATGAAGGGTTGTTTACGATCTTTGCCTGACACTAGCAGTGCATGCTACAAAAGTCACACATGTCAGTCGTAAGCAAAAATCATACAATCTTAATCGGCCTGTAAATAACGCTACCCAGGAAAAAAGATAAATTTTAAATAGAACCTACACAGCACGTACAGCCCAAAGCAAATGCTGTGGGACTCCATGTGTGGTTCTTTCACTTGGCAATCCAAGCCTCCGGTTTACACATTGCCGCTTCTGCTGAGATGACAAGCTTGCCTTCCATCTTTCATCAAGGCGTTTGAAGAAATCTGTCACTTCTTCTGTCCTCCAGGTTAAGGGTCTGGTTTTTAGGGCATCCTCCTCTGCATCTGATTCATCTGAGGACACCAGGTTTATGTGCAGCGCCTCGTACACTGGCTCCTTCTTCTCCTCTTCAGTTGCTTCTTTTAATCTTCTTTCATGTTTCTAAAATGGACAGATATAAAAAGGGAGTGATTTTTTTGTAGCTGAATCATATTTAAGTTGCAGAAGAGGTCCTGAAAGACATTCTGTGGTGTGCTTTATAATAAGTACCATTATCCGATGTATATTGGCCAGCTGTAATGATAATCAGTAAGACTCAATGGATATTTATTTATTAAACTAACATTCATCTATGATCTAAATAACTTGCCTAGCCTGGAAAAAGTTCTAGACTTATAGTAGAGGGGGGGGGGGGGGTGGACCTGCTATCTCATCCACTATCTCTGCCCATCACATTTATGTGGCTTCAGACAAATGGAAAGAAAAATATTTTAAGATAGGCATTAGTATAGCTGTGCCAGCCTCTTCCAGGGAAACAGGTTTCTGTTTGTTCTGTTTGAGACGGCATGTGATTTGAAAAAATTGAGTTCTGGATAACAGCTGGGGACCTACAGAATCATACATTACAACCCTTTTGTCAAACATCTGTTATTTATATTTACTTTGAATTAATTTTCTGCAAGAGAGAGAAACCTTTACCCTTTTTATCCTTTGCCTTCTCTTCTGTTCTTGCTGATATTTTTCATAAGTCCCATTTTCTTCTTGTCTTTTTCGCTTCTTGACTGAGGCAAAGTTCTGGGAAATGGGATCTAAAAACAAAAAAACAAAAACCTGCTACCACCGTTCATTATTTTTAAACTATTTTTTGTAGACAAAACTAGTTTGATCCATGTGTCATCAACAAACATGTCAAAACATTTTTGCTGTTTATTACTGTGTACATATTTTGCCTACAGATACATTGTATTTAAATGAATGTTCTGTCTTTCATTCAAAGAGCTTCAAGACATTTTAGGTAAATACTGTCCTTGTTATCACATAAGAACTTGTTATTTTTTCAACAGGTATGGAGCGCTCTGATCTTTTATGTTTCAACATCAATATCCAGGGTTGTCCACAACTTTTCAAGTAGCTGGGAAAAATTTCTAAGTAGCCGGATGGTGATTATTGAGCGCCGAAGATGATCCCTTCTAGGGGGTCTGGGGGCATGCCCCCCCAGGAAATTTTTACATTTTAAGTCCCCAGAAATGGAGTTTCCTTGATTCTGAGCACAAATTTCCAATAATGTCAGTTCCAAAAGTAATTATAACTTTTCAATTTTATTTGTATAAACTCATGCCTTCAGTGGTTTTCTACATGTAATTCCCAGAACTAATCGTGCATCTCTGTGCCAAGCAGATTATTTTTAAGTCAATAAACTGCAATGGGAAATAAGTTTCATTTTCATACAGCTATTTCAATTAACGTTGTCGGATTTTAAAGCATTGAGCTCACAAGACAAGACCGAAAGGAAGTGTGGGCCGTAGATGCAAATCTTTTGTGATTCTGCTGTAATTTCACGGTTGTCACTCCCACAGGATGGGTAAAAGTACCATGAGCACTTGCCTATGTGATTTATTTTGTGTAGGGGTGAGCCATAGATAAGTTTGGTAAAGTTTTAAATGAATTACCTATATCACTTAGCGGTCCTATCGCGTAGGTTTTCCGACAACATTAATTGAAATAGCTGTATATCTGTGCCAGTAAAGGAACAAATAATTTGTCTTTAAAAATACATATATATATATATATCACGAAAGTAGCCGGCACAAACGACCCAAGTAGCCGGTTAATTCTGCCGGCTGCCGGCTGTTAGGGACAACCCTGAATATCCTGAATAAAAGAAACAACACCCTTAAATAACTTCACTAAAACAGTAAAAGTTTGAGTATATTTTCTACAGGGCACAATCAAAACTTACCCACCACGCGCCTTTCTGTACAGAGTGGGTCATTCTTAATTTGATCCACTTCCATGATCTCCTTCATTAAAGTTGTGAAAATTGCCTGGTTAGGGGCTTCATTTTCCCTGAAAAAAAACATCATCCAAATTTCAATGTGTTTTTGAAATTAAACCTTGAACTTGATTGTTTCAAGCTACCTCTTTAGATGGACTGCTGCCTCAACGGTCCAGTTCAAGCCCTGGCCATACACAAATCAGAGAAGACGTACGTACCCCATGTCAGTTTTCCCCATTACAGACCATCGTAGCAAACAGGAGAGTTTCAAGCGAAAGATTTGGGTATGCCGAAACGAACTTCGCCTCGAAAGTCAAAGAAAAGGATCAGACGTCGCATTGAGTGTTCTCGCTGCGGAAAAAGCTACTCATACTCTGGATCTAGATCACATTCTTGTGGAGACGATGCACCGGAATCTGATGAGACCGCCTTTGATCTCTTCGACAGTTTGAATGATACATTGGATACAGAGCCACCAGAGGAATCGGATGTGTCATCGGATGTTGGGAGTGATTACTGCGGGGATGTTGACACAGGATTTGACGCTGAACCCATGTTGCCATCAGATCTCAGAAAGAGATTAAGGGACAGATTAAAAAAGCGGTTTACTGAGGAGAATTTAGCTCATTTCGACGATGATGATTCAGGTGATTCTGAGTGCAATCAAGACACTTCTGGTGACTCTGTTAGTGAGAACTGGGAGAGTTGTCAGGAGGACAGTGAGCCAGGAGAAGACTTTGATCAAAACCAGCGACAAGAACAAGAAACTGCCAACAACAGCTCTTGGCTACATGCATTACCCCAGAAAACTGGTGTGCTTCTTTATTGGCTTTTGTTATTTTTATTTTCATGGCAATGCGGATTTTCTGTCAGTGATTCAGCAGTGGAGATGCTGCTTAAGTTTCTTAATCGTTCTTTCTGGATTGTTGGGACTTTTGATGAGGACAGTGCTATGGCTAAAGTAGCAAGGTGCATGCCCAATACCCTATACAAGCTAAAAGAAACATCTTGGACTTATGAACAATGATGACTTTGTTAAATATGTTGTCTGCCCTAAATGCAAGACTTTATATGATTACAAAGACTGTATCCAGAGCCGCTGTGGAAGGCAAGTGTCAGCTAGGTGTAGGTTTGTGCCATGGTCAAGGCACCCACACAGGAATAAGCGAGGTAAGTCTACTTCTATTGTCTACCAATAAATCCAATCCCCACCATCCCCAGCAATCCATTATTATGCAATCAGTTTCATTCAGGGTCAACATGCGGTGATACAAACACTAATTTGGTGTTTTGGTAGATAATACATGTGGAGTAAAACATCCGTGCATATTATCGACCAAAATAATGAAAAAGAGGTTCATTATTCCACTGCATTTTGTTTTGCTTCGTCCTCCTTCAGCAAAAAACCGGTCAAACTGGGATTGTACAGTGTGATGTGCTGTAATATTTTGCCCGTTCTCTTTGCTTTTATACGATAAAACAGCACAACAATGGAAAACTACTGTAACCAGAATTACATTGCATTGCAGTTGTGAGGCTTGAAAAAATTAAATCGTTGTTAAGTGATTCACGCAAGTTTATTTATTTCCTGTTAGCAAACCACTCTTGACAAGACCTGTAGTGTCAGTTTTGACAGTCAAATACCACTCCACTAGTTGTTTATTGTTCACCAGAAACACTTAGGATTAATCCCCAGCTGGTCACAATTTTACAAAGTTGTTAGACACCCTCCTAATTTTGCATGTTCATTATTATTATCAAAGTGAGATTCAGTGGAATTGTTGACATTTTTCCTTCTCTTACCACTTGATTTGATTATTTCAAAACCCAACTTTAGTGAAGAAAGAAGTGTTGGAGGAATAATATTCCTCATTGATATATGTATATCAATGAGCTTAGCCTGAAGGAATTGCTGGTAATACATGTCGCTTTTGAAAAGAACATTCTAAATGTCATTTTTGTCAATTCATATTTTTTATTTTGGCTGTTTGCTCTTTATTTATAAGGACCATGTGATGAAATACTCCTAAAGACTGTGCGCACTGGGACAAAGACATTTTTATACCCAAGGATGGTATATCCTTACAACTCTGTGATCAAATCACTACAGGTTCTCCTTAGTAGGCCTGGCTTTTGGGAGAAGTGCCAAGAATGGAGGAAACAAATTGTTCCTGACAATGTCAAAACAGACATATATCAGGGAAATGTCTGGAAGGAGCTCTCATCATCTGGGTTTCTTTGCAACATTAACAGCCTAGCTGTTATGCTTAATGTTGACTGGTTTAGGCCACACAAACATTCCCCTGGATCTGTTGGAGTAGTTTACCTTGTGTTACTCAACCTTCCTCGGCATGAGAGGTATAAAATGGAGAACATTATTGTTGTTGGCATTTTACCTGGCCCTTCAGAACCAAAACTTACTGCAAACACTTTTTTGGAACCACTTGTTCAGGAATTGAAGACACTCTGGGCCTGCAAAGAACGTTTCTCTGTCTATGGAAGTTTATTTAAACGTCCGATCAAAGTTGGCTTAATCTGTGTTTCAGCAGATATTCCAGCTACAAGGAAAATTGGAGGATTCCTTGGTCACATGGCATCTCAAGGTTGTTCCCGTTGTAAGAAGCATTTTAATTCTGGACGAGACCTTGATTTCAGTGGTTTTGATCGAGAGAACTGGCAGCCTCGAAACTCTTCAGAACATAAGTGTTCTGCAAAGGCAACACTGGAAGAAACAAGTGCTGCATCACAGCAACGACTTTGTTCAGAGTTAGGTGCCAGGTACTCAGTTTTACAAGAGCTTGAGTACTTTGACTGTATACGCTATTTTGTTGTGGATCCCATGCATAATCTTTACCTCGGGACAGCCAAACACATGATGAAAAATGTGTGGTTGAATGAGAAGAATGACTTCATAAGTGATGAGGACTTTCAAAGAATCCAAGAACTAGTAGATTCCATGGCAGTCCCACAAGATATTGGCCGTATTCCGGGAAAGATCTCATGCAGTTTTTCAGGATTCACGGCAGATCAGTGGAAAAGTTGGACAAAAGTGTATTCAGTGTTTGCCCTGAAAGGAGTTCTTCCTGATAACCACCTTGAGTGTTGGCGGCACTTTGTTCTTGCTTGCAAGTACATGTATCTTGGGAAGAGAGTTCTGACTGATAGTGATATAGAAATTGGAGATAGATACTTAAAGGAATTTTGCAAAACATTTGAGGATTTGTATGGAAAGGATCTTGTCACTCCTAATATGCATCTTCATGGACATTTGAAAGAATGCCTTATTGATTATGGACCATTTCATTCCTTCTGGTGTTTTAGCTTTGAGAGATTCAATGGCATTTTGGGCTCTTATCATACAAACAACCGTTCAATTGAGATCCAGTTAATGAGAAGGATTTTGATGCAGGCTAAAGTCAAGGACTTTAAGTACCCTGATATGTATCTGGATTCTTTTAAAGAGGTTTTTGATAATTGCCAGAGTTCAGGATCAGTCAAAGTTACTCAGCAACCAATAGAACAGTATCTTAGTCTTCAAGAACACAGGGAAGCAACTGTTCAAGATTTAAGTTCTTGTGGCTGGACATCAAATAGTTGCATTTGTCCAGCATCAGCCATTAAAGATGAAACTCTAGACAGTGATGACTTGAATGCACTGAAAGTAGTGTACCGGGAGCTTTTGGGACTTGATACAAGGACTACGATTGAAATGCCCTTCACTGTCTCAGAATTCAAAGCCATTAAAATTGGCTCACTGCTTTATGGATCACAGCAAAGTCAGACCACAAGGAATTCATTTGTTCTAGCTAACTGGGCAGGAACAGAAGGGTCTTTAGCTGCCACCACAGGATGTGATGATCTGAGACCAGAACAAGTTATGACATTCTTCCGTCATCGCATTAAAGTTAAATCAATGTTGTCCAATTCACAAGACCAGAGATATGAATTTTATATTGCCCGAATGAATTGGTATTCAAAACACCCTGAACGCTACACATTTGGAGCTCCTGTGGAAATCTGGTGTAACACCTTTGATGTGTTTGGGCCTGCATGTTTCATTCCTGTTCAAAGAATCAAATCACTATGTGCTTCTGGAGAAACAGTTTTCAAAAGGGAAACTGTTCTTGCTGTAACAAGCTGAGTTGAGAATTGCTTATGTCAAGCAGAAACACTGGCAAAAACCTGTTAATGACTAGACTCTAAAATAATAACAACATATTCAAAGGTTGTGCCAAACTAAAAGGGGCCTAATGAAAAATATGTCATTTCAGTAGAAACTTGGGTTAACTAGCCCTACCATATCTGAGGCTGTACAATAACCAGTTTCTGACTGCTGACTTTACTGATTTAGTGGCAAATTTTCTGTGATTGTTATTACACTAATAACACACAGTGGTCTATCTTTACTTTCCGCAGAGGAACAGTAACAAATTATGTAATAAGGTCCCTTTTTGTCAGGCATGGCCCAAATTATTTTGTCCTTAAGATACAATGGTTTCCAGGGGCCTGTTGTCCAAAGCATGACTAAGCTAAGCCAGGATTAGAGTAAACTTTGATTCCAGTTTGATTGCTAATCAATGAAGACTTATCCCAAATATTTTTTTGGGTTTAGTTTAGAATTAGAGCTTTGTTTACCATAAGCTCAAAATGACCTTATTTTAACCCTTTAAGCCCTAATATCCACATGCATATTCTCCTCGTTCTCCATATATTTCATATGTTACAAGTTGGGAGAATTTGATTAAACATCAACACATTTCATGTCTGGTGATCATTTCCTTTATTCTCATGACCCGTATGTATGATCAACTAGTGATAATGTAAGGAGAAATTAGATGCTTGTCACTCTTGGGGCTTAAAAGGTTAAAAGCTTTTTTGAATGAGCACAACAAACACCCTAGTTAACTTTTAGTCGTGGATTAGCGTCAACCATCTTTCAAACACCCAGGCCCAGGTACGCTATTGTTGTACCAGGTAACTCACACATAGCCATTTCACTAGCGTTGGTAGCCATGACTCTAATTTACCGGTACGGCACCATTGATTTTTGTGTACTACCTGTTCATGGAAAATGTGGTATCTTACGGTCCCTTTAAGGGGTATTATTTTAGTTGTTGCTTTGTCAAGCTGTGGATAATCACAAACTGTTGGTTGAAAACAAGATAGTTTCAATGGTCAACCCAAAACAGTCTTATATGCTATGAACAACATGTAGTGACAAGTTCACGGATCAAACATTCTTGTTCGTGACACCTTTCTCTTGCGTGCATACAGGTTGTTGGGCATCATCCACATTTCTTTTCCAATTTTTCTCATCATGGATTTTGTATGTTTAGTTGCAAAAAAGCACATGACCTAGCCCTTAAATAATCAACCTTCTTAAGTGCAAGTCCTGGCTTGTTTTCAAGGTGAATGAATTATATTTAACAGATTACGTGCACCTGGGAACAATGTATAAATGTTATGTGCAAAACATTAATAAAGTAGACTTCATCTAAAACAATAAATATTCTGTTGTGTACTTTATTACTAGATGAAACTCAACTACAGTACATGATGACTAATCACTGTTGAAAAATCAACACTTGGCACACAAACTTATCAATTTAGACCTTAATTCCTTAACCTTTCAAAATGGACCTTAATGTCTAACTGGCCTAACATTTGAAACCGGTTGAAATGTCCAGCCAGACCGTGAGAACAAATAAGCCTCAGTGTTTAAAGTTGCCTAAATGTCAAAATTAACCTAAATGAGCAGAACAGCTGGAATGGACAAATGGGCCTAAATGTCGAAACCGGTTGATATGACCAAAGTGGCCCAAGTGGCCAGACTGACACAAGTGACCAAACCAGCCCCAACTTAGTTGTCATGCCGAAGGCATCCTAGGAAAACAAACTGTAAAAATGAAGTACAACAACACCATTTATGTCTTAACTAGCCTTAACGACCAAAACAACAAAAAGTGGCCAGACCATCCAGAATGAAGAAATGGGCCTAAATGTCGAAGCTGGTTTGAATATCCAAAGTGGACCACGTGGCCACACTGACAGAAATGACCAAAACCAACCCAAATGTCCAACTTAGTTGTCATGCCCAAGGCATCCTAGGCAAGTAAACTGTCAAAAGTGACCACACCACCTTACAACAACACCATTAATGCCTTAACTGGCCTTAATGACAAAAGTGGCCAAACCATCCAGTATGAACAAATGGGCCTAAATGTCGAAACCGGTTTAAATGTCCAAAGTGGCCCATGTGGCCAGACTGACAGAACTGACCAAACCAGCCCAAATTTCCAACTCAGTGGTCATACCCAAGACATCCTAGTAAACAAACTGTCAAAAGTGACCACACTGCCTGAGAAGTACAACAACACCATTTATGTCTTAACTGGCCTTAATGACCAAACTGACCAAAAGACGCCAAAACATCCAGGATGAACAAATGGGCCTAAATGTCTAAACTGGTTTAAATGTCCAAAGAGGCCATGTGGCCAGACTGACAAAAGTGACCAAACCAGCCCAAATTTCCAACTCAGTTGTCATGTCCAAGGCATCCTATATAGACAAACTGTCAGAAATGACCACACCACCTAAGAAGTACAACAACCAAACCGACCAAAAGTGGCCAAACCATCCAGAATGAACAGTAGGCCTAAATGTCGAAACCGGTTTAAATATCCAAAGTGGCCATGTGGCCAGACTGACAAAAGTGACCAAATCAGCCCACATTTCCAACCCAGTTGTTATTTCCAAGGCATCCTAGATAGACAAACTGTCAGAAGTGACCACACCACCTAAGAAGTACAACAACACTGTTAATGTCTCAACTGGCCTTAATGACCAAACCGACCAAAAGTGGCCAAACCATCTCGAATGAATAGATGGGCCAAACTGTCGAAACCAGTTTAGATGTCCAAGTGGCCAATGTGGCCAGACTGACAGAACTGACCAAACCAGCCCAAATTTCCAACTCAGTGGTGATGCCCAAGGCATCCTACGCAAGCAAACTGTCAAAAGTGATCAAAATACGTGAAAGGTATAATACAAGCCTTAATGTCTCAACGGGTCTTAATAGCCAAACCAACCAAAATTGGCCAGACTGATCCATAATGAACAAATGGGCCTAAACGTTGAAACCAGTTTAAATGTCTAAATTTATTGGCCCATGTGGCCAGACTGACAGAATTGACCAAACCAGCCCAAATTTCCGAACCAGTCATCACCTCCAAGACATCCGAGGCAAGCTAACTGTGAAAATTGACCACACCACCTGAGAAGTACAACAACAGCCTTAATGTCTCAACCAGCCTTAATGACCAAACCGATCAAGCTGACCAGAACAGCTGGAATGAAGAAATGGACCCGGTTTAAATGTCCAAAGCGGTCCATGAGGCCAGACTGACGGAACTGACCAAACCAGCCCAAATTTTCAAATCAGTTGTCACAACCAAGGCATTCTAGATAAGCAAACTGTCAAAAGTGGCCAAATCACCTGAAAAGAACAGTACCAGCCCGATCTACGACTGCTGACTACAGTAATTGTATAAGCCATATTTAACGGCGACAATCATGCGACATACCCTGTTTAGGACAAGTTCAAACTCTGAAGTAAGGAGAGACTATCATAAAATCCTATACCATGTTCAGGACCGAGAGGCTAAAAACCATACTTTGTCCAGCAGCACGTTCCCGGAGTACCCCGCCTTCCCAAGGCAAACAAACTGGTTTGACTGTCGACGCTGTAATGTCGAAGCTTTAATGCTAACATTAGACAGTTAGCTGTCCCTTTAAGAGCCGAGGACGCGAGATATCAACAGCTCGGCGAGACTGGAGCGAGGAGAAAATCGAGAAGAGACTCCCCCAGCCCCTCGTTGCTCGTTCGGACATGATTTCGCCGGCTTTTCCGGTCGGCTATTTCGTGCGCGTTCTCGGCTGTACAGAAAGGGACTGCTAACAGTCTATGCTCACATTAAAATATTTTGCGTGGCTTTGATTTAATTCTACTAGATTTAATTCTGGCGGATGGCTTGGGGCACAGGAAAATTTGCAGTCGAATGTCTTGTTTTGTGTGCGAATAGTCAGAATAGTCATGAGTGTGTCGTACCACAAACGCCCGTTCACCCCTCGGGAAAACGACAGAAAATGTTTGGGAAACAACGTCGTCCCCAGAAGTTATCGAGGGCAGAAAAGTTTTATGCGAATATCATGTTTTTCTTCTGTTAACAGTCAGCATTTGCAACTGCTAAACTTCCTTAAATGCCGCGTTCAACTACTCGGGAAAACAACGGAAAATGTTTAGGAAATCAACGTGTTCACTCGAAGTTTTCAAGCGTAGGAAAATTGCCGGCGAACGTCATGTTTACACGTGTTCACCTTCAACATAATATGGTTAGAAAACCTCCGACAAACACCGAGTTTACCAACTCCGGCAAAAAAACGGAAAACCATTTAGAAAAACAGCGTGTTCCCTCGGGGTTTTCGAGCGCAAGAAAATTGCTGGAGAATATCATGTTTTCCACGTGTTCACCTTCGATACAATACGGTTAGAAAACCTCGGGCAAACGCCGCGTTGAACCACTGAGGAAAACAACAGAAAACACTTCAAGAACAACGTGTTCACTGGAGTTTTTCAAGAGCAGGAAAATTGCGGGCTAACGTTATGTTTTCCTTGTGTTAACCGTTAACAGATACAGTGAGAAAACTTACGAAAAAAGCGGCGTTTGCCCGGTCGCGAAAACGAAAGAAAACGCTGCCGAAAACAACGTATTCACTGCCGTTTTTCGAGCGCAGGAAAACACTCGATGAACTTCACGTTTTTCAGACGTTCACAGAAGGAAAACGCCGAATTCACCGGACGTTTTCCAAACGGATGGCAAATCACAAATTTTCCTAAAATTCCCCTGTTGGTAAAATTACCGGTAAATGAGGGTTTTCTTGCCGTGAGTGTCACCCAAAGTGCTTTGCGCGCTTGTGTTTTTGTTTTGAAACAGTTTTTTACGTTTGGCTGGCGCGTTTGCCCGACTTTTCGCAAATTATACCGTGCAAACTGGCCTTTCAGCGAGCTGATATGTACAATAGTAACCTCTGAAAATCGAAATATCTTCATCGCTAGATGTTACTGGAGAAAACAACTCAAGATCTGAATTTGTAGTCAACGCGTATGGAGCTATTATAACAACCAATCGATGAAGGCCTCAACCAATTGACGCCTTCATCGCTAGATGTCACTGGAGAAAACTACTCAAGATCCGACTTCGCAGTCAATGCGTGTCATGTATGTCTTACAGTCTGATCGATTGATCGCGCGATCGATCGCGTCGATCGCAAAACCAGAATAGCTACTTACACTTTTTGTAAACATAAAACAAATCATGAGGGGACGGATAAAGCGTTAACTGTAATTATTAAAAACTGGACTAGGTATATTGGATTTCTAGCATTTTGATTGGCTGAACGGAGCTAGGCTATCAGCTCATATACCTGCTGCGACAAATATGGTCAATGAACACTCAACAACAAAGTGAGCTGAAAGTTTTTTCCTCGCGAGCAACCCGACGAGAAAAATGGCCGAGAAAAATCACTTGGCAGCGAATTTAAATTAAGCAGAAATTCCAACATCGTCACCAACAAGCATCACCAACAGCGTCGTCTAACACAAGTCAAAATTGTTTGAAGAAACTGTGCAGAAATAGAAATTTAAGCATTAAGCGTCGTGTTTACAATTAATTTCTTTCATCGATCGTCACGTCGATGATTGAAATTGAACACGGTAGGTTTTATCAGGAAAGCTTTCCACTTCAAATTATCAAGACAAGACATAAAATAAAACACAGTGAAATGGGGCAGGATCATTTAATAAAAACTGTCACACATTCATGGCGAGTTGGTGCGAAAATCATACAGGTACTAAAAAAATACAGCGGCAAACTACCAAGAAGGTAGGAAGGGCGAGATTTTTTTCGTCTTTCACACGCAAAATTGACACTGGTACTGCTACGCGCCTCGTTGGTTATCTATCATTCGATATCCAGCGCGCCCTCGTAGAATAATTGTTAAGTATCGTTTCACGCAGAGTTTTTTTCGGCTTTTCTTGGGAAAGTGTGAAAATCCGTTTAACTCTTGGAAATCAAGCTATCATCGCTTCTTAATTAAGCCACGGTGAATATCGTAAAATGACACTATGTTCTGAATGAAAGACACAAAGAGTTCTGGTTTTCGTCGAAACGTGATTCCTTGAAATAATTACAAAGACTGGATTCTTTGACATTCCGCCACGAGAAAGTTGTACACAGTCTTTCATCCCTTGACTAGCCGATGAAATTGTTTTCGAAGGCAAAGCTGTGTTCGATTTCGAATTTATCCTCGTTATTTATCCTGCGACTATTCTCGGAGGCTAACAAACCCTAAATCAAGGCCTATGAGAGGAAGCGACCTCAAATGTCTCTCAATAGTTTTACGCTTAGTTATGTCCATCCTGTTAGCAGACTTTTTGATTTTGTATTCAGCGGGTAAAACTAAGCTCTCCAAGAATAGAAAGAAAAACATTGAGGTTCTTTGATATCCTGTCGCGATCAGCCGTAAACAGGGAGCAGTCTAACTAGCCTTTCTACGCAGGATATTCGAGCAAAAATATACACGTGCGAGTGTAAAAACCGCCTGCCGCGAGGAAACGTGGTTCGCTTTTGCATTGAGCCCAGCACAACGAGTGCGTAATTGTGCGCCCCAAAATGTATCATTGTACAATCTCTACAGGAATTATGGTCACAAGCTGCGTGTATTCCTTTCCAACTGACAAAATTTTGTAACTATTTCGAAAAGTTCAGTTTCCAATATCCTATTTCATTTATTTTGCAGTGTCTGCTTTTTCTTAGTTTCTCCAAAAGTTCTAAATAGGTACAGAAACCCATCAACTGGTATGGAAGAAACGCGATTTGTTCGGATTTTGTCCTTGCTCAGCATTTGCTTGTATAATTGTCGGAATATTCTCGCGCGAGTTTTAACAAATCATAGCAATGCGTCTGCGATTCTCGTCATCTTCTTCAATTGCCAGTTTGTACCGCATTCTTAGATTTTATGAAAAATGTTTCCCTTCCACAAATCATTTAACTGAATTTAAACGTATACTGCACGTGATGAACCCTCTTTGATGTAAGTATATTCGTAACACGAGCCTACAAATGTAGTTCTCTCCGATCCCGATATTGAGCAAGCGGGAAACATCTGCCAGGACTTTTATCACTACTTTGCTGACAAACGAAAAGCGCACGATAAAGACGAGCAGCCGTGAGGAAAAAGTGTGGAGGCCAGAGTCAGTGGATTTTTAATTCCCTTTGAGCCCTTCGCCCTCCCCTCCCCTGTCGATTTTTCATTTCTTGGCTTTTATCCAAACATTTTCTCGAAACGCGCTGGGGCTAGGGTCATTGAACACACCATACTGGGTGGGTTCCCAAGTGAACCCACCGCGTTTCAACTTCTTTTATTTACTTTGACACAGTTTTTTTACTAGCTAGCTCAGGACAGATTTCAAAACAATCAGATATCATTTACTAAAGCCAAACCAATTACAAGATGCAGACAATCAAATGATCCAACGAGAACTCGTAGCAAATACATGTGACCAGTGCCAAGCGTGGAAAAAAACGTTCAAGGGCAAAATAAATTGGTTGTCATTGCAGTATACCATGTGTATACGTTCCTATTAAAGCCTACTAAGCTGTCTTAGTAGGCTGCCAAATTGATTGAAGACAGCATCCTAATACATGAGCTTTTAAGCCATAGCCTTCTCGCACTCTACTCGACCGGGTGCGATTCTCATAATTTGTTGTTGTTCTGTTTTTCTTGTGTGTGTGTGTGTTTTTTTTTGTTGTTGTTGTTGTCTTTTTGCCAACTGCTCTTAGTGTAGCGACATTTATTTCTCGTGACAGCAGCAAACACAAACTGGCAAAAGATGTGTCATCTTGGCAGCCCTGAAATTAAAAGATGTGTCATCTTAAGAGCAGTAATAGTTGCCACCGTCACAAAGAAACAAATATTCTTCCACTGATTGAGTTTCAACCGGGGCTTCAACTCTTTTTTTCCCTTTTTTTCTCAATCTTCATCGCTATGATAAGTGAGAAGTCTATGGCTCACGTTGATCACAGACTTAGCTAAAAGCTGCTTTCCGGCTAAAACTCGGTGCTTTGAACTTTTTAAATATTTCAATGTTCATTTTGCCAGTTCGAGACTTAGATATGCAAGCCGCTCTCCTCCTTAACTCAACTAATTATGGCTGGAAAGGCTGACAAATTGTTTCAAGAAATTATTTAAGTACAAAGGTTTTGGAACCAGAGCTTTCATTCCTTATTCACGGCCGCGTCATTATTATCATATGTTTGTTTGTTGTTGTTGTTTTTGTTGTTGCTTAATTCTTTGGTTTTTATCAACTGCAATTTATTTCTTGTGACAACAGCAAACACAAACTGGCAAAAGATGTGACATCTTGGCAGCCCTGTAGTGAAAGATGAGTCATCTTAAGAGCAGGCATGGTTGCTACCGTCACAAAGAAACAAAATAATATTCTTCAACTGATTTTCAACTCTTGCATATTTTTACTCAAACATTACTCTGATTACTGCTGTCAGAGCTGAGAAAACTCGTTATGTTGCTCAGAGCGATTGGCCTACATCAGCTAAGCTACGGACTGGCAAAATGAACATCGAAATAACTGAACTTCAAACATCTTTCCATGAATCAGAGTTAGTAAGTGGCAAAAAACTGTCAACTTAGTGGACAGTATTTCTAACAAAAGAGGTGCCTCCTCCATCGTCTGACTTGTTTAAGAGACCGAATGAGCAAACCGATTTCAAACAGTTACTGATTTCTTCTGATTCTTTTCTTAGCATCTTACTGCAACCAGACCTTGTAAACAAATTAATGTGGATTAGCTGTAATTAATTTTAATAAATAAATTTGGTATCCAACTTGCCATACAATGCTGTTTTGCATTTGTTCGATCCACACAAATTCCCGCCAAAATTATAGTGCTTTATTGAGCACTGATCGAAGCCGATCCAGAATACTGGAGAGAAAAACCCGGCATATGCATGTAATTCATGTAACTTCGCGTTTGTGATTAGCAATGATTTAAAGTTGTAATGAGGCGACGAAATCATAAATGTAACCGAGGCATATCTGAGACAAATAACAAAATTCAGATCGAACACGTGGTTTTGTTCAGGTCTTGTAGCCCTCTAATATTTTTCCATGCCGAAAAGACTACAATTGTACCGGTAATGATTTTGCACGGCTTAGATACAGATTCAACTTACCAGAGTCCACTACGCGAGGCTTTTGTAAAAGGACATCAGGGAAGATTTTTCTAGTCTTGTTCACTGTAACCTAGTTTGAATTTATCCCATTGTTTGATACAACAGGAGAACAAAATGTTGATTCCCAGAATTCCAGGATAACATCAATCTAGTCACATCGCTTTTAGGTCAGCCTTTAACAACCCCCTGTAACATCACATCGTTTCTCAAGAAAATGAAACCAGAAACTGCAAGAAAACACTTCATGGACCCTTTTCGTTACTGGCATCCGGTGACAAATAATGGTGTACAAAATTAAAAAGACCTCCTGGTCTCACTCCTGTTGGAAAGTTTATTCTTGGCGAAAGTCCATCGCAGAGTTTTCAGTCAAATGTTAGCCGCTTCCAACCAACAGAACATTAACCGTGACTATTTTGCTTTTCGCTGCATCTTTAAAAAATATTTTTCGATTGCTTACATCTTGAGCGGTCTCACCTTACCACAGACAAATTAATTTTTATAAATGAGTTTTTGGTTCGGATTTCCTATTTGATTGACCAAAATTGTCTTGTGTTGACTTGTGAATGATGCGCACCATTCCTCTATGGGAAAATCAAGTCACGTTTTATTATGACTTGATGACATATATGAGTCGGTACTTACGTCTCCGCTGTTCTGGTTTACATTTGATGCAGTGACGTTTCGATCATGAAGCAGCAGATTACGACACCTTACGGTAAGCCCATTAGATACGCTTGAAAAACCCCTCACAAATTCTTTCTCCGTCCTGTCATGGAGAGTGTGAACACAAGGAATAATTAAGTAAAACACCATAAGCTCATGACCATAAGCATTATTTTGGAGCAGGTCCGTAGCTACTGTTATTTTGTGGTAAATTAACGTTCCTTCTGTTCTCATCCAGCAACGAACGTAGCACTATTTCGGCGAACGCAGTGTCAGTACTGTTGCTGAAACCCATTGATTTTCTTCTTTCTCTCTGCTACTGATAGACGGACTCCATCAGCCGTACAACTTTGGTAGAGCGCGGAAGACTCGGCCTTCGCCTCAGCTTTCCTGAACCCTACGAAGCATCCAATTTAAAGATCTCCTTCTCCACCGCGAGAACACTTCAGAAGTCGGAAATATACAACGAAATCTATACGACGTCACTTAAATGTCAAGACAAAATTCACACTAGTACTCTCGGATTGCTAACGGCAGCGATGGAAGAAGATACAAATCAGACTTCACAACAATCAAGAAAGTGGCGGATTTTTCATGTATGAAAAATGTACCTCGGGGCGCAAAGCACTTTGGGTGACACTGGCTCTTTAATTGTCTCCACAGAGAGTCAAATAAAACATACGTGACCCACGTTTAGACGCGAGCCCATTAACGCTGCGCTAATGACAGGCAGTATAATTCTTCATGCAGCATCTCAATTATTTGAAAATCAATCCCAACTGTTTTCATGATTTCAAAAGATTCTCTCCGTTCTTACGTACGTTCTCGTTGCGTAAAAAAAACAACAACCGTTCGGTAGCTTCCACAATGCAATAAATGCCGCACCAGATGCCTATTATGCCGCACTGATTTAGAATGCATAAAGCCCCCCAAAATATGGAGGCTTTGGTCGAAAAAAATCTGTCCAGGAGGTCTCATTTTAAAATCTTGTACATGAGTTGTAACCATTTGCCGGAAAATGGAAGGGATGGACTACTGTATTTTTTATTGGGGGAGGGGAGGGGGGGGGGGCAATTTTATTTCTTGACATGTTTTTTCGTGACTGAAAGCTTTGAAGACCTTCGCATGATGTTTATTTCACTAGCTTGCAATATCTTTCTTTTCTTTGTGCTGTTATACACGATTGTTACTTCTTCCGCGAAAGCTGTGCAGGAAATTTTTTTCGCATTTGCCCAGCCACTCTCCTCAAAAATAAAAAGGTCCGTCACTAACATGAAGCAGAGACAAGATTGTGCTATTTGAGTCACACAGTATCTGCTTGCGTTCTCAATCATAAGTTGCCGCCATGCCGCGCGTAATGTGGTCGGCGAATTTTATGGTAATTCCTTTGCTGAAACGGTTTGTACACCTTTTTGAAACCAGATCGTGATTGGTAAAATTTCAATGGAATTTGTAGCCAAGACTCTCACGAAAAATCTGCATTCTGTCGCGAGAATGCCAATGAATTACTGCAAGCGAATTTTATATTCTGCAAGCGTGAATTGTGAGTTATTTATCGATTCCGGTTCTCGATGCTCTTTAGAGTGCCCTGCAAATTGAGTTTGGTAAGTACCATTTTATGGAAGAAAAGAAAAATGGACATCGCTCACTGACCAGGCCATTTATATTGATTTCTACGCGCGTAAATATGACGAATAGATGAAGTGCGGCTGGAATTATGGATGTCTGGTGTGTATTTTTCGATTTTTTCTTGGTGAGCTTTGCCACAGTTTCTGTCCTTGGCATATCACGGGGAGAGACGACTTCAAACTCAAAAGAAACTCATCAGACTTTTGGAGAGGTGGTATTTTTGTCTTCTGATCACTGATAGAAATGAATTGGCGGGAAATACGAGGTCACAGGACTCGCGTGTAATCCCCAATGATGAACGCAAGGAAAAGAGCACCGGTAGTTGAAGCTGAAGTTATGAGTTTGACTGCGCATGCTATAATAAGCCGTCACATTTGCTCGCACTGAATTTCTTTGGTTCACTTGGTCATGGCTAGTCATTTTTTTAGTGAGTTGTTTTTATCTGTCTAGCTCACGGGATATTAAACCCTTGTTGTTATCTGTCGAGCAGACTACTTTACTTGGGTAGTCATTTCTGTATTGAACTGGTGTTGTCTGTTGAGTAGTTTGTCTCACTTGGGTAGTCAATTCTGTACTGTGCTGTTGTTATCTGTCGAGCAGAATATTAATTTTGATCATCACACCGTACTAACATACTGTTTTTCTGCTTTGGCTGGGCACTATACACTTCATACTATAGTTTATACTGCTTACATTGGGAAATATATTTTCTCGGCCGTGCTTTGCTCAGCGCAAATTTGTTTATAATACCTGATGTCAAAATATGTCAGGTCTTAGAGGATTTGTCTTTCAATTTACATGCGTTTTGTAAATCAATAAGTCGGAAAAAAGCGACACCGCAGGCGCTGCGATCTTGTGAAACGCTTGATCGTCGGTTACAGTTAATAATAAGCTATGGGTAGGTTCAATCTACCCTTAGCCTAATTTGAAGAACAAAAGCCCGTCTTGACCGCAACCGAGACGAATGACTAGACGAGTGACTTAATCGATCATTTGACTGATCATTACAGTAAGAGAGGGTGTACCCTAGCCTACGTCTTCACCAAGTCCCATGACCACTCGGAACTACAAAACTATATAACAAAAGGCGGGAAAAGACAAATTTTTTATTTGCAAGCAAATATTTTAATTATGTCTTTTCCCTTTCAAGCCTTGTATAAGGGACCACTTGTGCTGGCTTGCCTAAGCTCTGTGTACTGGGCCACGAATGAGCACCACCATGTTTGGACCAATATGGCTATGAGCACAAACTGATAGCGGAGAGCCTTTTCTAAGCAAATTTGATAACCTATCAAGCTAAGAAATTCTGGTACTGACGTAACAGCCCCGTGACCGTCCGTACGTACGTACATCCATCCATACCACAGGGTCACCAATATGAGTTGCCACACGTTTGAGACAACCCTGTTCTGTATCCCGCGTTTTTGGCGCGAAATGGTATGGTGACCCGCGTTTTAACAAAGAGCGGACAACAAACGTCAAAAACCATTTTATTAAGGTATCATGGTACCCCAAAATTGACCATGTTTTCGAAAAACACACTTCTGTCATTTTCAGATAGATATTATTCAAACCTCTCTTTTACAAAAAGTTTCAGAAAAAAAGATTGTTTCTACGCAAAGTTATGGACGAAAAAAGATTTGTGGCATTAATTTTCTCTAATCATGTGTTGACAGTCATCTGTCAACAACGCTGAAAATAGCATGTGACATAACAGGGCCCCGATGTTTTGACACGCGATCGATTGCGTAGCAGTTCCCGCTTATTTCGAGTGTGTTTACAAAGTGGCTTCGATCATATCTGTGAAAGAGAGAGAGAGAGAAAAGATCGAGCGTTGAGGAATTACTTGCGCTTCCTGACTCCTCACTTGTCAAGGTGATAAGCTTCGACTGCCAGCTCGCCTTTCGTAACGCGAACAGCGAAAAACAATCCATCCATTCAAATTCCATAACATTTCTACAAAGCCAGATGTATCAAAGAATCAACTTGGCGCAAAGGACGGCATGTCCAAGAAAGTACGGAATTTGTTTCCAGTAATAAAGAAGTTTATTTTTTTCCCAACTGCTCGCATTTCTGACAGGATGTTCTCTCTTAGATCTTGAGCCGAACACGTGGCGGCTTCTTCGCAGATTTCAATGTGCTTTCCTTTCGCCTTTCCTTTCGTCTTTCAGGTCCCGGCAGCTTGGGTAGTCTTACCCAGCTCAAATGATGATGCCTTCGGCATTTTACAGCCGACGTGATATTATGACTTTAAAATTTCCGTTTATTGCGTTTGAAGACCCTTTGAACGGCACTCGGACTCAACGAAAGTCGCTTTCCAACATAAAAACACGCAGAATTTGACACCATTCTTGTCGGCATGTTTGTGCTATTGTTGTAAGGCGGTAAGTTGAGCCTCCCCTCTGTCAACCGCAGGTAATTATCCTGACACCTAGGTGTTTTAATCTCCTCAGACCGGAAAAAGTTTCCAAATCATATTTTGGCTTTTTTCTCGAAACTAATTTTTCAAGAAATTGGGCGCACATTTTAAGTTCGCGTTCAGCGAGTTTTCAACCATTTTAGCTCAAATTTGGTGACAATGTTGCCACATAATTGGACACCAAAACCGTGTCTCCGAATTTTATTTTTTGCTTTCATTCAAAAGTTATGAGCCGTAAAAGAAAGAGGAGAGGTGTTTCTTCGAACTTCAAAGTTTAACTGAGTACAGAAAACAAACCAGGCCAGATTCAAAAATTCCGAGACACGGTTTTTGAGACAAAGGCGTGAAGAATTCGGTGCGATGTTCGTCTTTCTCTCCAGATCATTCTCGACTGGAGCGGAACCGATTTTGTGAACGATGTACTTTTTAAAAACGTAGTCTCTATATTCGACACAGTTGTCTTTTATTGTTTATCTAAATACGTTTTCGTAATCTTCAATTATTAAGCTTTCAGCAAATATATAGTTTGTTAGGGTCCTTGTGAAACGCCTGATGCTCAAACGGTGAAAACGCAATGCTGTCATTTGGGGTACCCTGATACCTTAATGGGAAGAAAAATCTTAACAGAATACTCAGTTGTCTTTTTGGTGGAAGGCGAAAAATTCAAGTTACGAATTTGCCTTCGAAGTCTTCATCTTTTTTTTGTCGGTTTTGCTGCGAACTCGGTTGGCACAACGCTTGCAGAATTTCGCAGCAGTCCTGACACCAAATATGGGCGTCGTATTTTGCTTCTGTCTGTCCAAACCATGGTTTTTGCGGCGGTCCGAACACATCTTCCCAGGAAAAACGTCAGCATTTCATGTCGATAGGCTTCTTGAAACGGGAAAAGAAATAAGTAGTAAAAATTACCTCTACAAATACCTTTGACATTCGTGACCTCGAGGAAAGGATGTCGGCCTGCGACGCCGGGTTGAATACTCAGCCGGGTTCAATGCTCAGCGGGAATGAATTATTTTTCTTTTCTTTTTTTTCTTTTATTTAACGACTTGAATGAAAGTATTTTCCCAAATTAATAAGAACCAGCCAAAAAAAATGCGGAGCTCTGATTTTAGGCTTAGCTAAATCTATATGTTAGCCGCTTTATTCAAAATATCAAGTTTCAATAAAGAGTACTAAATATATAATCTGGCCCAGTAAAGTTGAGGGGACAGAAACAGCCAAATGCACCGTGATAAAATTACCGATGCTGCCCAATCCCAGGCAAGCACAGCACAAAGGGCGACAGAAAACGACCAGAAAATCCATAAAGGAAGAGTTTGTAAGGTGGATATGAAAACACAGCGGCCCTCGCCAACTGAATCATCAAATCGGCTTCCCGACACCTTACATATACTGTATAAACTGTTAGGTGCATTTGTCAAGTTTTGCTACCGGCGGATTGAAAGAAACGCATTCAAACTTAGAAAACTGTAGAGTAGGAGAAACGAACAAGCACTCATGTAAGAGATGGCAGCAAAGATAGGGCACAGACTCTATATAGCGATACAAATCATGTAACATTTTACGAGTATAAGACAGATCCAGATTTAAAAAAAGACTCAATCCTAACACAATTTAAACACGAACACACTTTAAACTTTCGCACCCTCAAGGGGTCAAGAAAGGCTTGTACCTGAGACTGCTTAGAACAAACCCTTTTAAAACATTTGAAAAGAACAATATTCTTGCAAATAATTTTTGTCTATAAGCAGGTCATTTGTCAGGCCAGGGTCACGTTTTGACTGGCCAAAATAATTTTTATAGTAAGAAATTCAAAATTAGAGAGTGCAATCCTTTTCACGCATTTCAATATATTTTAATTTCCCTTCAGCTTGAAATGATATTAATTTCCTAAAATACACAGCAATACTAGTACCTATTTTTTTCGGAGCATCATGCAGACAAAAACTGGTTTTATAATAGTCTGTGTCTTTCTCTTCGCTTGTGAAGAGTCTCTTCAGATTCTTCTGATGAACTGAGGTCCCTAGAAGAATCTTGCTTTAGGACACATTGGGCTAGTCGTTATTTGTGGACTTTCCTGGATTTTTGGTTAGGCCTTCGCCTCTTTGCCCTGTCCCACTCCATGACAGCTGTTGAGGGGTCATAGTTCTTTACTGGTGGTCCTTCAGTTTAGATCCTTTAAATATCCTGAAGAGTTCCCTGGAAGAGTAAAGATCTCTTGGCAGTCTTCACCCTTCCAAAGCTGCTGGATAGTCTCTCCAAGGCAGCATTGGACACAGGAAGAGTGAATGATACACGAATCAACAATAGAATGTTTTGCCATTCCGAAGCTCTTGATGCCATGTTGCTCCATAATGGCAAGAAGAAGGTGACAAATACTGTACAGAGTAGTCAAGCATTTCACTGACCACTTGCAGTTGTGATACTTGAAGTCCTTGCTGTCTGAGGGGTTCTTCGAAGTGGGTTAGATACTGCAAAATGACTTCATCCATGGACTCATTTCCGCTGCTTCTGAAATCCCATGCGTCGCAGTTAAGATGAGGGAAATGGAGGTAATGTCACTGCTACCACCAAGGCGAGCTTCCATTGCATCATTCAACATTTCCACGTAGGAGTTAGCACTTTTACTTTTGCATAAATGCGCAATCGCGTCTGTCAAGCCTGAAAGCTTTACACCTTGATACTAGCTTTACATCTTGATACTCCTCATTCTCCACCTTGTCCAGGTAGTGTCTAACAGTTTGGAGCTTGTATACATCTTAACGCTGAAGACTTTCAAGCTGTTTTTTCACTGTGGACATTGCAGTAGAAACGGTGACCGCATCAACATCTTCAGCTTGAAATGCCTGGGACAGAACAGCAGCTGGCTGTAATAAATTGACAAAGAAGCAGGAGTACACAAATAGTTTACCACTTTTACATTTTCTTAGGTAACCCTTCAACTTGGATTGGTCACTTGATTGAACTGATTTATCAGAGCTCAGTGTTTCCAAGGGCTGAATGAATAACTCAAACTTCAACTTCAAATGGAACCGTAAACCCATCTAGTACCACTGGCTCTCTTTGGTTTCACAGAACCCTCTAGAAATTGAAAGCTCTCTTTGTATGCCGAGTGTAGATCATAAAGGCCTCTCAGTTTCTTTGGGCTGTTCTCGTACACGTAACCTCAACAGTACTTCATCAACCTCTTTGAAATAGGTAGTGCTAAGGGCATCCTTTTAGGGCTAGTTCCAAGCGATGGGCTACACACCGTAAAAATAAGAACCAAGGAAATCTTTTTTTTAATAGAGCTTGCACACCGCGCTTATTGCACCCCTGTTTGTGTTACACCCATCCCCTCCAAGGCCAATAGGGATAGGGGGAATTCCATCGTGATGTGGAAGTCCCAAGTTTTTAAGTGACTTCATGATTCCAGCTAGTACTCCCTGTGAATCTGAACTTCTCAAGTTCTCAACTGAAAGAAACCCTATCTTTGCTTTGACCATTTGGCTCAAAGTCACCACTTAACTTAGCGTCACCTGGGGAAGGATCGAAATAAAGGACAAATACTGCTTCCTGTTCGGTGACTGTGCTGTCAGTGGTTGAGTCAAACATGACGCTGTAGAACTTTGATTGAACTATGTCTTCTGATAGCTTGGTGAGCACCTCGTTTGCCTGAAATGAAATGAACTCAGTTGCTGCCATCCTGTTGCAGTACACCTTACTGTGGCATACACCGTGCCTTTTCTCTAGGGCGATGAGTCTTTCATATTTTGAGAGCGGCAGTTCTTCTTTAACGACAAGGTAAGAGATGTCAAACTTTCTTTTTAGATGTGCATTCGGCTGGAAATTTTTAGCAAAGGCTAAAATCTAACTTGGGTTGATTTTGCTTGCTGTTACTTGCATTGGATGGAAGTTGACCTTGCTGCTTATTTTAGAGGGAAAGTGCTAGTTTCTGAGTATCAGAGATGGCATGGTTAACCACGTTAAAGAGTCCAACGTTGGTTGAGCCATCAATAAATGCTCTTCAGAACTTGGGTCTGTTCTTTATCACTGACTCAAACTAACTACATATTTTGTATTTCAATGCAGTACAGTAGTGTCCCCTTTTAGTTTTCTCACTATCATATGTCAGCCAGGATTCTGTTTCCTATTGTTCCAAGTCTTGGTGCTTCCACCTTTCCACTGTTACACAGGTGAGATTTCTTGGTGCTACTTTAGCAGTGTCAGATTTCACTGCAGCCTCAGATTTGTCCTCACTTTTATTCAACTTTTTGGTCTTTGCACCTTTAGAGTCTTCCGTGCGGCGTTTGGTCTCTTCAATGTCTTACCAGGCGGTGCATCAACCTTTGGAAAAAAGTTGGTGATAATCCCCTTGGTCTGCCGTTTCTTGACGGCTAGAGATTTGCCTTCAATTACACCTTGACTAGCGCGACGCATTCTGGAGTTTGAATCTGTCAGGGGAACGACCCTGAAAATGGGAATAAAATGATTAGGCTGGAGACACCTCGCAGGAGCTGAATCTGGAGCTTCATCTCGTGACCACATGATGTACACAGTGTCCTGTGCACCCTGGTCCAAAACGCGCGGGGGTATCTTTCCGTGGAGAAACTCTCTTATTGCAGATCCCCCATTTGGATACACTGAGTACACTGGTCTTCCTAAGACGCTCGCTAATGCCATAAGGTGAACAATACCACACCACACGTTTTCCTTGAAACATCCGTTAGCCTCTCCTTTTATGCCTGAAATACGATCATTTCATCGCGCCATGTGGCCATTCCTTTCGCAGTCAAGCACAACGTGAACAGCGCATCTTCATCATAACCATTACATACACCAGCATTAAGATGTTCTTGAAAGGAAGGGTGTTTAGCGTAGAAAGCGCTGTGTAGAGTTCAAGAGTGGCCAACAAACGAAGAAAATAGCGCAAAGACTCGTTGCCAACCAGGATACGTGATTCGGAGTTAAGCAAATAGTACCCATCTCCAGTCGCTTTACAAGCAAGGAATCTATTTTCTTCTCCTAAAATTACGTCGTCCGGGAGAAGTGTTTGGCCGAGAACATCCTTGTCCAACAATTGAGGTTTTTTGGTCGTTTCCTTCTGTTGTATCCAACACGCCACTTCATCGTAGTTGCTGGACAGAAATCTGCAAAGCAGTTCAAGTTTTTTCACTGAATCAGAAATCCCCGGTCAGAGTGTCCGACCAGGCTAAGCTTTCGCCAGTCAAAACCTAAAATTTACCGGACATTTCCCCTGTGTCAGGACCACAGTCAAACCATGGTCAACCATGTTTTTACCACGGTTGATCATGGTCAGCAACCACGGTCTACCATGATCTGTCAATGGTAGAACCATGGTTTGATCATGGTTAACCATGAACGTTAAATGGCACAAATTCGACCACGGTTGACCAATATTTGGTCAAGATAAGTTGCAAATAGACATGAAAAAGACATGGTCAACCATGTATAATCACGGTTGTATAACATGTTTAGCCATGGTCTACCATGGTAAATTACTCAAAACTGAAACCATGAAAAAACATAGTCAACAACTGTGTTCTGTTTTCATAATATAAACCATGGTATGACATGGTCAACCATGTACCGAGGGATACACCAAACATGACATATCATGGTCAACTATGTTTTTTTTGCTGGGGGAGGGGGGGGGGGGGCAAACCATGACAGAACATGATCAACCATGTTTTCTGGTAAAAGAAACCATGAAATAACCCAGTCAGATCTTAACAAACCATTTTCATTTAACATGGTCAAGCATATACTTAGATGGAAAACAAAGCACTGCATACGAGCAGATGACAAATCCATCCCATAAAACTTTCTTACATTGTCAATACCTGGGGCATGCTGTGAAAACTGTTACAAAAATGCAGGGAGGAGAAGAGCGAACAAAAATTGTAGAACATTCAATGATTGATAAAGTCTTGAGGAAGTCAATAATCATTGCTACATGCTGAGCTCTGATTTTTTTAATGCTTTAATTAATTAATATCCATACATTACATTTTTTATGAGGTAGGGGGGCTGGTGGGATTTGAGGGGGGGCCACGTGAAAAAATTTGGCTTCAAAGGGGGGGCCAGCTGAAAAAATATGGTGTGTAAAGGGGGGGTCACCAAAAAAAAATGCCTTTAAGTTTATTAGTGACAGCATCTCTAATATATAGATTTAGCCAAGCCTAAAAGCGGAACTCCAATTTTTATTTATTTATTTATTATTATTTATTTTATTTATTATTATTTTATTTATTATTATTATTATTATTATTATTATCTCAAGTGGTACCTGACAGCAATATTATAGTTTAGGTAATTATTAGTAAATACACCTCATCAAATTAGAATCTGCATACCTGCCAACCTTATAAAATCAGAAATAGGGACCACCCCCCCCCCCACATGCTCACCCCAGTCCTGGGGTAGTGCCCTGCCCCCCCCCCCCACTGCCCCCCAACACTGAGCAGGGTCTAGGATGCTCTAGGGTTTTTGCATTAATTTTTAAAAATATTGCCTGTACTGTACTGTCTTAGCATTAGAATTCTCAGGTGTTGTTTAATGGTCTCAAGCACCACATGTATTGCACAAAACAAAAGAAAAGTCAAAAAAAGACCAATTGAAGACCAATCTATAATAATCCAGTTCCAAATTGTCTTTTTTTCCTGGAAAATCGGAATGTCCCGTTTTTTCAGTTAGGTTTTGAAACTCCAAAATCGGGACAATTCCCATTAAATGGGGACGGATGGCAGGTATGAACCTGTTTTACAAAATTCTAAATAAGCCCCAGTTTTAGGTTGTAAACTTAAATATTGGGCACAATAATTATTTTTGTTCACCTTACCTCGGCCTTTTCTCTGCCACAAGTCTATGGTTTAATTTATTTACATTTTTGCAGAGTTGTCAAATTGCATAGACAAGGTACTAATTGAAAAATACCTCCACCTTATTCAGTGGTTTGACAGATAAGTTGTGTGGTATAGAGCGAGGAAAAATGCGAGCAATGAGTACCGGTAAAATGTCCTTGACCATTATCTGTAAAACCACTGAATGATATTTATTATTCCACTACAATATTTGCCTATCATTTTAAATGATTTATTCAATGAGTGATTTGAAACCGGGACACTACAGTGCAATACACTCATACTCTCATGTATGTGTTTCCCCCTTACATGATAAACTGATGCTATAGTGGAATAACAATGTACCTTGTTTACTCTTATTGATGCCCAGGGACTATTATATTAAAATCAATCTCTTTAAGTACCCATCAGTCATGAATCAACCACTCAACCACTTAGTTGATAAATCGGTCAATCAGTCAATTAAAAATTTGTGACTAACAGCGTTGCCAACGCGAATAACAAATGGTCCAGTAACCACTAGTGACTTTATTTGATGCACAGGTTATGACTCACTATGTTACTACCCCTGACTGTGATGGTAGTAAATCTTGTGGTTTAATTTGTTTTTGGTTTGATCATTAGCCTTTACACTGCATCTAATGTCACCAATGAGCAATGTTACTGATTGTCATAATTTGGTAGCAAAGAGAACCAAAAAGAAAAGCCTCTTCATAAATCATTTCAGGATAGTCAGAAACCTGTCATGTAATGAACTGACAAGAGGGGATCAGACTGTGGTGAATCCATCATTTGAAATAGTTTTCCCTGTCAAGTGAATTCAAGTAAATAAGTCTGAATCATTATTCCTGGGAAGTTAGTTGTGTGTGTGCTTGTGTGTGTATGTGGGGGGGGGGGGGGGGGGGGAGGAGGGAGGGAGTAGGGTTACTCCCAAATAACTGAAATGCTACTGGTGTATGGATGTGTTACTGAGGGACCATGAAGTGTATGTGGATACAGTCAAACTAATCACCAACATCAAAATTTACCAAAAAAAAGGAACAAAAATATAAAACCTTATTTCAAAACTGCTCTTAAAATTTTTTATTTCAATTGATAATATCTGCCTGGGAACATACATGTAGCTAAGAGTACAAATTTATTAACCAAAGCCTTACAATAAACTGCAATATTTTTTCTGACATCAGGTTGATGGAATAAAAACCTGTATGGGAAACAAAGCAGAGTTTAATTATCTCAGTTGCCAAAAGTAAGCCCATGGCTTTAGGGAGGTTCTAAGGATATTTGCGCAATTTTTTTCTGCGCATCCATACTGCGCACACAATTCACAAAATTGGCATTATGTCATGCGTGTCATGCACTGAGCATGCACGCTCGCATGAAAAACTACCCCAAATGTTTTAAGACACTGTAAACTGCCGCTTATAAGCCCTAGGCTGATACAACTTTGTAAGGGGTTTTAAGTGGGCTTATAAATGAGGGGGCTTATATCCGGGGGGGGCTTATAAGCGGGATAAGAAAAACGTTACAAAATGAGCCACAGCAGTGTTGATCGAAATACGTTTTTAATGTACCAGTTTGTCATTAGCCTTTGAAATGTCACAATAAATCGAATTCACTTCAATTTTAACAACAAAATCAAAACTGCAACAACGCGAACGTAACCGGAACATAACAAAACAGAAGCTCAGAGTTAATCTTCGCAGTTTTCTGTGAGAGTGCTTAATATTAAGGAAACAGGGAAAACTAGAGGAGGGCTTATATTCGGCGGGGGGGGGTGGCATATTACCGGATGTATTTTTTGTTTACAGGTGGATGGGCCTATAGCCGGGGGGGAGCTTGTAAGCAGGCGGGCTTATAAGCGGCAGTTTACGGTATTTGTTTTGAGTTTTGAGCATGTGCATTTAAATAAGTGGCATTGAAGCATTCCAAGTGGATGAAAGGTAAACTGTATTTTTCGAGATGGTTGGTCTCATGTAAATACTTATGCCAGTCTGAATTTCAGACTGGTCTCATGTAAACAAAATTGCACCAGTCTGAGTTTACACTGCTTTAATGAAATCAGGGTTTTACTGCCCCTGGGTATCTGAGGATGTTGTTAAACATTCTTGAGAGCTGCTCAACTTTAGTCTGAGGGGGTGTTTGCATGACACCAGTTCATTGTATGCTTTTCATTCTGCTACAAGTTCACCCCAGTTCCCTTCTTGCTTCTCTGTATTTGTTACATGATTACAGCACAAAATCTCATAACAGTGCAAGCCATACCTGGGTGAGTTCATACCGGTATCACGTAAACATGGTGTAACTATTTGATTCATTCTGCATTAAGTTACCCCCCCTGTAATTAACCATATTGCCATCCAGATAAATCTCACATCACCGTGAAAAAAGGATTTTGTAACTTGAGGAAGGGAGATTCTTAACTACAAATCTCGCATTGCTGCTAAGGGATTTTTGTGGATGGTATTCTGTCATACGCTGTTTTCAGCGTTTCCTGCCACTATATTGGTGAAATAATGAAGAACATCTGAATTCCACAACTGAACATTGTGCGTGCATAGCTACTGCCAGTCCCAACTGCACATTAAAAAGAAAATCAGTAAAACTAAGAGGAAACTAGTAAAGTTCCGACTTTTTTGCAAATCGCCCCACCCTTCTTTACAATCTGAAGTATGCAATTACTGTTTTTACAAAGAATAGAAGAACTACAGCACAAAAATGTATAAAGATATGTGCTTGTGCCATCATAACTTTTATATTCATAATAAAGCAAATTTCTAGAAACTGTTGCTTAAAATTTTGCATCCTGATAATCTTTAAATGTTTGCAATGTTTACAATAGCGAGAACTGTATGCTGTTTGAGTTTTAGCATTTTTTCTGTTCAGGTCAAGTGACATGCTGAATATGGTTGTGACTTGAAAATCTTGAAAACCTTTCCCATAAAACAAATGTGGCCAAGCAGCTTATCTGTGGAAGTAATAGGGTTTCCAAGATATGATGGTTCTGAGGAACGTCCCACAGCAACAATATGGTGATTAAGAGTCTCCTCCCTTAAGTCCAGATGTAAAGGCTCTCATTGCCACCCAAATGGAAGTCTTGATGGCACACTCATGTAAATGTTGTGGTTCAATTTTATCCTTGGTTCAATTTTTATTTTCCATTGTGAATAATAGGATTGCCAAATAAAAATTGGAGCTCCACTTTTAGGCTTGGCTAAATCTATATACTTGAATGATTTTAAAACTGTTTAATTATGTTTGACTGGGTTCAGAAATTGAATGGAATCAAACACAGCTGTATATATAGGCATATTTTTGGTTAATAATTATTGTGTCCAATTACCGAACCCAAATTAACCCAATCACTGCATTCAATCCAGTTCAATTTACTGAACAGTTAGATACATAAGCTGGGCTAATTATATATTAACTGATATCTTCCACGTACCTTAACTTCACTGTAAGAGAATGCTGCATCACTGATCACTGCTGGCATATATGCCTAGAACAGAAAAAAAGGATCAGTGAAAAAAAAAAAAACAAATTCAGGGCTAAAAATTGGCAGTCGCCCAGTCGCCAGTGGCGATTTAAAACTGACCAGGGCCACTAAAAGTCGAGGCTTAAATGCCTGATAGAGGACTGCAAATAAAAGTTACATTGTAGTTACAATTCAAATAAATTAGACTTTCATTGGAGCATCTTTGTTTTCTTTCCCCTCCTCAACTCTGAGTTCATCAATTGAAGAAAATTTTCAGTTCTTGGAGTGCAAAATTCATGAGAACGAGCGCCTGTCAAATTACTTTCATCCTTAAAATAATATTAACTTCATTGTTTTTCTTTTGACAACATCAAATAACTAATATTGTATGTAACATACATTATTAAAGCATTCACACTGCAATTTTTGACCAATGTGACATTAATGAACAGAAAGAATGGGTGAACAGAATAGTAATTATACTCAATGTCAATTATTAAGGGAGTCGTCATTCACTTTGCTAGCATTGTCACTTCCCGCTTTGAAATGTTGTTGCCGAAGCTATACTTTGCTTTACTTTTGTGATCCACCTGATTCATGAGACGTACAAGTGCCCATTGTTGGAAATTTTTGCATCCACCCGTGAAAGTGTTCTTCTTTCCAGCTTTTGTGGAATCCTAACAAATAATTATGGGTTCATGGGCCTCTTGTGCATATGCACTATATTTAGAATAAAACATGGCGAAGAAAATTTCTTTACTTGCCAGCCGTACGCCAGTGCAGGTAGAGTTTTTTCTTCAGTTTTCTGTTCATGTTTTTATTATATTATGCAGGTAGTGTCCTTCTTTCAATAAACTCTAGAAAAGCATTTAAGTTCTTGTCAAAACGTCTGATTTTGCTATTGTACGGAAATCAATATTGTCATTTAGGTTTTGTACACAAACAACGTATTTGTGGTCGATGAGGAGTCCCGGGGGTGGGGAATCGTCTCTTTCTGTGTGCCCGGGGGTGGGGAATAGACTGCCAAGTGAGAAAAAAATTGCAAATCCCTGGGTAGGCCCGGGGAGGGGGAGGATGGTAACAGGTAGCATTGAACCATGCATAATATTGAGTGATAAACCAAAAAAATTCACACATACACATGTAAGCTTAACTTGAGCTTAAGTGAAGCCAAATAAAATTATTGAAATTCAAGCAAACAATTCATAAGTGATAAACAAAATTAATTCACACATAAGCTTAAGTCTTGAGCTTAAGTGAAGCCCAATAAAATTATTGAAATTCAAGCAAACAATTCATAAGTGATAAACAAAATTAATTCACACATAAGCTTAAGTCTTGACCTTAAGTGAAGCCAAATAAAATTATTGAAATTCAAGCAAACAATTCAGAAATCAGAATAAGGGTTTAAAAATATTTAAGACCTACTTCAGTAGATACATAAATGAGGATGTGCTTTTTCGTCGATTCGTTACTTGCATGGATTTTGGTAGGGGTTTTGCCGAGGATACTGTAAACAATGACTGGATTCAGAGTTTAAAAGAATGAGGCATATATCAATTATGTCCTGTTTTGTTATTCTTTTGTTAGTCAATGAATTAACATCTTGACGATTCGCGTTGGTACTTGTTTTCGCCTTTTACTTCATTGCATGCTTTCATAAGCTGTTTCCTCCTTTGCCTGGCTACACTTTGCTCCGTGAAAACAAAACACACTGGTATTCTTCAAAGCGCTTACCTGCAGAATACCCCGCCACTTATTTCCATCTCATTGAATAACAAAAGTGCCTATTGTGTTATGCCTCGTTCTTCAAAGCGTTCCGACACATGTAAATGAAGTGGCGGGGTATTCTGCAATTGCTCCCTTCAAAGTTGAGAAAAGCGGATTATCGTCGTAAAAGTAAATAACTGGAAATATTATATTTATGACCAAAGCCAAGACAAATCTCTCTTTGTTCGAGATAACGGGGAATTGGAAATAAGCGAGTTGAGATAGGGGGATCCTTCTAAATAAAAGCGAATTTCCCATACCGTAATATTCTGTGAAATGATTGAAAAATTCCGAGAAACTCACCCGGGAAACTCAGCAATCAGATCTTCACGCTGGTTCAATTGCCAAAGCAATCCATATTTCTCCTCAATAAAGACATTCATATTCCACTTAACAGGCATTCGGGACCGGCAGTCGAGTTTCTTTAGCCTATCTTTTCATTTCTAACGCTGAAAAGGTATTGTGTTCTCGTTCTCACTCAGTCACGCGCGCGGCCATATTGTGAAATCTTGTAATATGATACCTTCACCTTTGCACTACCCCCTCAAATTGTGTTCCCTTTTTTCGTTTTGTTTTGTTTTGTTTTGTTTCTTTTCCTCTTTTTTTCACTTTCTACGAGTAGTATTAAATGACATACCGTAAAAGGTGCGGTTTAAGTTTTGACGAAAAGTTCCCTTTTGTAACAGTACATTTTTTTTGTTAAACAAACTTTGCTAAAGCACGGAAATTGATTTTTAATACCTGAACACCTTGTAACTTCATGCTGTCCTTGGCGTAAATTTCTTCTCCGTTCTCTCTCTATTACGACTTTTTTCCCCTTGATGATCTGTAGAATAAAAAACAAAAACGTAGACGTAAATTATTCGGTGGTACAAAATTATTTCCAATCACAAATAGATAAAAATCAAGAAAACTGTACCCGACATGTTTACAGTTCTCTGTCGGCGTCTCTCAGTTTTCCTCTGGCGTTGTTCTTCAGTACCGTTCCGTCTTATTTCTAGTTGCCTTTATCTTTCTGCTGTACTGTTCCTTCGTCTTTCTCGTTTTCGTTTCCGCTCTGCTTGACCGGGTGCTTGATGCTGTTCTTCAATGGCGTTTCTCATCCTTTCCCGTTGTTGATCTCTATCTCCTTCTCTTTTCCCTCGTCTCTGCTCTTCCAGCGAAAATTGCCTCATGTAAGAATGTCATGAAATGCGATGTACGTATGTATGTATGTATGTACGGCGCACGCGCCCGCGAGCCATTCCGCTTGCCATGACCATAAAAAATTACCAGCATACCTCTTAGTATGAGTATGGGGCTCCACTTTTGCGGCCTTCGGCCGCAATGGAGTTCCGCTAATAATGCAAACATCAGTGCCAGAAGGCCAAAAATAGCGTTTCTAAGGTTCTGAAAATTCAAATTTTCCCGGGGGAGAATGCCCCCGGACCCCCCTACTTTATTATACACCCAACAACACCTCTACCCCACCAACTGTTTCATTACAAAATACAGCCAAGGAAATGTCAGCTCTTTTTTGGCCTCTGCTGATTTGATTCTTAAACAGCTAATAACAGTGTCCAAAATAATGCTTTCAACCGGCACGAATTGTTTATGTACTTCAGAATAAGCATTTACTTCTGCAGGACTTGAGTGTTAACTGATTGACTGTTTAATTTAAGCTTCATAAGTTTTACATTTACTTTATCACTTTTTCTTGTTTTCACTTTTTTTTTTGGGGGGGGGTCATCTCAAATATTTAGGACTACAAGGGGGGGGGCCAGGTAAAAAATTTCTAATGTAGAGGGGGGTCATTATATTTTACAGGTACTACCCATCAAATCCCACCAGCCCCCCCTACCTCATAAAAAATGAACGGTCCCTAACAAGACAGAACACCTACAGTAATTCAATGTATGTGGACATGAGAAATATGTTTTACACAGATCAATCAACCAAAACAGTTCGCAAGACTTTCAGCCCCTTAATTAAAACTGCACTAGTCAACATCCTCACTTTATAACCACCAGCAGTGCCCATGTTTCCTCCACAGGGCTGTGATTGGATTGTATCATTTGCAAACGGTAGCCCAATTAAAGTGGGATGATTCACAACACCTGCTGTTACAGTTAGAAAATTAAAAAAATTACCCTGGGGTTGTTCAACTCTGTAGTACCAAAATAAATTTAGGGTTCCTGTAAAAGTTCCAAAAATGCCACATCTCAGTATTATTCCAGTAATAATTTTGTTACACGCAAGTCTGCACTTTTGAGTTTGCAAATCATGTAAAAATGCTATTTTGACTTAATGAAGTCTGAATTTTTTTTTAGATTCATGAAACATAACAACGACTAACAACAACAACAATAACAATAACAATAAAATTAGTAGTAAAAGTAATAATAATAACCTATAAGGGTAAGGCATGTCTTTATTGATCCAGTCATAAATTCACTTTCTTTTCTAGATAGCTTGTTACTGAAAACATTATAAGCCTAGATTCTTTGAAGATGAATTTCCATCCCTGGGGTAGATTCTGGAATAACATAACTCTTGAATGTCCCATCCATGGGATTTATAATTTACATGAGCAAAATCCCCACTCATGCCTGGGGGGCTGCCTGGGCACTGCTGGGTTCGACTGAAAATGCTACGAAGCAAGCCTCTACAGTCTACAGATGACATTAAAACTCTTATTAACATACTCCTGGATGTCAGAGGCTAAGTGGAGCTGTTTATCAGCCACCAAAACATGTAAGAAAAGCCTCTGCTACCCAGTGTACAATTAATTTTGTAACCTTGTTCCAAAAGAACATGTTCTTAAAACTGACAATTACAATTTTATAATTGTGTTTTCACTGTTCCACACTTAGCTCATTAACTGCCAGTAAATTTTGTTAGGTAATACTGCACTTCCAGCAAAAAAAATTGCATCCACATCAATCAGAGGCCATTAAACTACAATAAAACAAAAACAAATGTGTTGTTAAAACCACTTAAAACCAGCATCATTTTTTCTAACGGTTAGCATTTGTTTAATACCTCCTCTCTAGTCACACCAGTGATATTCATTTTACAGTAGCTAAAAATGTTTTCATATTATAGTTGTATTTGTGCCAGTTAAAATTAGCCATAAGCTGCATGACACAAATAACACATAACGTCTGATAACACATCCAGCTTTTTTTCATTCATCAAGAATAAAATCATATCACTGTGCACTCTAAGAACTTCAAAATATTTAAAGAGAGGTCTAAAATACAAACACTTCATCACACAAAGTGGGTTAAAATATAAACTAAGAAAATTAAGACTTCAGCTTACGCGCTTCACAGCGTTCGTGTATTTAAGTTGATCTTGCCTATCAAAAGTCATCATTTTCAAAAGTTATCATCTGTTATTAAAACTTACCTCGTTTTTAAAATGTAAGTGATCCATATTCATCGTTTTATGAGTCATTTTAAATGATTTTCTCCAAGAAAACGTGAAGAAACTGACCGTTGATCTGCAATGGCGAAATCGAACGATCCCTCTTGTGAAAAGCCGCTGACCACTCGCTGACCACGCAGGCTTATCTAGTCACCAGCTCGTTCGCATCCTTTCACTGAAAATGGCGCCTGACGGTAACAGTTACCTGTTGATTACTGCTGATTACATATCAGTCTTTTCTTCCCTGTTTAAAGGGTTTACGCTTTACTAGAAAACAAAGAGGAACCATTTAAAGAGATCTATAGATGACAAGAAAAAATTACATCTATATTCTTGTAAAGCAAGGAAAATATGGAATCCCATTGTGAGAACGAACTTCACTGCGCTGCCACATTGCCACCTCTTTCGACTGAAGTCTGACTCTATTAAAATAGGATGAAGCTCGAGCATACTAGAAAGGTAAAGCCAGATTTACAAACAATTAATTTTGAATTGGATAAAAATGTGTAGCGTATTCCAGTGGCAAAACCAAATCAATTTCAGTAGAATATTTGAATGACAATGTGAAAGATGGTCCAACATAGTTAACCATGGTCACATGAATCAGAATTGTTCAGGATCTGAGAATGATGGCTTTGTAATCTATCGAGATTTGCCAGTGTCAAACTAGCCGGTTTTCAAAGTTATTGTATGTTTACTCACAAACTAGTGTTGACTTTTTGTTTTGTTTTGTTTTGTTTTAATTCAATTCAACCTAATACACAAGGTCTTTTGTTAGTTTTAAGAAAACTGTGGATTGACATGATTTTTAAATCACTTTAATCTGGTTACTACGTTCTTCTCATCACCAAAGCATTTCACGTGTACACCTTAGTCTTAGATACTTGTCAAATAAATATTAAAGATGGTTTACTGTCCAGTTGTGTTGGTATAATTTTGTGAAATAATTTGGTTAAAATTGAATTAGCAAAACATGGTTGAACATGATTTATCATGGTTTCCTGGCGAAATCAAATATCAGTATTTTCACTGCTACAGCTGTGAAAAAACAATTTTTATAGTTTTCATCCACCATTTGTACATTTTCCTTAATCATACCACAGTGTCAATAAGTTTTCAGAAATTAAATAGTTCAAAAACTAAACCATGGTTGAACATGGTTTACCATAAACTGCTGGGGGAAAATGTCAGGTCTGATGTCATGTTAAGGCTAAAGCATGATCTTTTGATTTTTTATTACCTTTGTTTAGTGCCAAATAGAATAAGATGATATCTCAGTTTGAGGTTTGCTCCAAATAAAAAAAAAATTATGATAAGTGCTCATTTGACCATGGTTGACAATGTACCATGGTCAACTCTTATTCAGAGACCATGGTCAGACACCATTGCCACAACACTGTCAACCATGGTCAAACATGGTTGGCAATAAAAACAATGGTACCATGGTCATCCTGTCGCCGGGGTTGTCCGATCACCGACTGTTACTTGCAACCAGTTGAATATAAACAACTTTATAAAACGAAGGCTTCGTGCAAAAGGTTATCCCGATTAACCTTATAAGGGGCCGATTACATGAGCCGGGCTGGCTCGGTAGAAGGGCTGGCTCAGTCTGCCGAGATGACTGTTCAGCCCGTTATTACATGACGCGGGCCAGCCTGCCTGCGGCTAAATTTAGAAGCTGTCGTGTGAAAAGATGGCTACATCGAAGAGCATGAATCAAGTGTGTTTTTTTTCGCTCATCAATTATTTTGGCGTATTATGTTCAGTTTTAGGTAGCTTTGTGGTCTGATAAACTTTTATGTGTTATATAGAAAGAGAAATATCTATCTTCTGGTGAGCCATTTTGCTCTGAAGCGAAATTCAGTGACGAGAGTGGTGGCCCGGCAGTCGCGATTACATGGTAAATTTTCATCCCGGCATCGCGATGCCGGAAGCCCAGCTAGCAGGGCTGAAATTTTTCCATGTAATCGTGAAGTTGATTTTTAGTGTGTTGCACAGACGTGCCGACAAATCTTTCGACTTCTTCGTCGGTGAGGGTCACGAATATTTCACTTGCCCAATTTTTGGATGCTTTTCCAGGTGTATTGCTCGAGGCCATCGTAAACTGTTAGTAGTTACTTCTTTTTTATGAACGAGCCAAGCGAAAGGAGATCAAGAACTACGAAATCGATGGGCAAACCATTGTCAAAAGTGGCGCGAAAGAAGGCGCGTGACATCGCGAGAGCTGATTGGCCGTATTTTTACATGTAAAATTGTCGTAATTTTACATGTACCAATTACGTTTTCTCTCAGTGGTAGAAAATTCTATAAAACACTCGAGTTTATACAATAAAAGCTAATATTGAGCAGCATGTCAATGAACGCTTTCCTGTGGTTAAAGATGTGTTTGCAATTGTTCCATTTGTAAGTCTCCATCTTAATGAGGGAAAGCGAATGGTATTGTTTCGGTCCTTAATGTCTGGCTGGTATTGTGTAAGAGCCTCTCAGATCCGTTTATGGAAATGTACCCCATCATGTACATCAGAGGCCAACACACCTCCTCAGACTCCGATACGAGCGACGCCCGTGTGCGAAATCTCCAGTTTTTGATTCTTTCGCCATCTCTCTTAGTTATGCTGAGTTCTGCGCCATACGTTTTAACAGGGCGTTTGCCTTCAAGAATCCACTGACGGATGGAAGTAACCACTGGTAGAGTAAAATTGTACAGACGAATCACTGTGCTATACAAATCGCTGATAATGTCTTCATAACGAACGAGGATATAGCGGCTTTTAAACCAATTTGGACGTTCTTCATTTACATAGTTCAGATTTTCCTCCCCTAAAGAGCATAATCGCCGTGTACGGTGCATAACAAACTCTTTTGCCTTTTGATTTTTGTCGTGTAGGCGAATCAGATTTCTGTCACACCTGTCTTGCAAAAAAAACCTTCGCCTTATTACCGACGATAGCAAAGCCCGAGGATCCCTAACAAGGTGAATTATTAAACACTCAAACTGAGTCGGTTCAGAGCTGCAGACTCGCTGGAGTTGCTGCATTCCAATGTCGTCTGGAAGGCGAAGTTGCATTATCTTAACAACTGTTATTTTTCGCGAGGTGCAGGCTTCTCTCAATAATTCCTGCGTCAGTTTAGTGTTTGGGTTTCTCCATGCGAAGACACCTTTTTTGGGATGCTGTAACCAATCAGGGAAAAGCTCTTCGACCGTGTTATTACGCCGAAAGGTACAAGCGAAGAAGTCTAGAAGCAAGTTTGAAAAGTCAATCCGGTACGCATCCATTGTTTCTTATCTAAGACACGTGGCTCACCGGGCCTATCTATAGCCTTGTAAGTTATCTCCCTTATTCCACTGATTGGCTCAAAAAGATAGAACACGTCTGGATGCAAGTTAAACAAGTTCCCGACAAACGATGATCCAGAACTCTGATCAGTCAAAATGATTACATTCAACGTTGGTTTGTTGTCGCCAATGTTTACTCCACTCGTGTTAAACTCAGCCCACTTTATCTCGATGATATGGAACGTGTTCCAAGGGTCATGGAACCATATTAGGAAACTTTGCGGGATGACGATCAAAAGTACACAAACCAGCATGTACGTAGTTTCATGGTACAGGTAATCCATCGTCTCTGTAAAAGAGGTACAAAGAGCATGTGAACTTTTACAACGTGTGGAAAGTGGAATGTAACCTCGTGAGTTTACGTTGAACTAAGGTTACTTTGCCTCCCAAAAGGGAATGACCATACCACATACTGTGTGATTTTTTTCCCCTGCAAGGAAGCATATTAGTATATGGTTTCTATTGAAAACACGGAGCGAGCCTCTAAAGGGGAAAATTCCGCCCCCTCTGAAAAGTTTATTTGGTTTCCACGCTAACCAGTAATGAATGGTGGTCTCCGAAGTAACTTCCACGCGGTGGATATATTCGTTTGTTTATCTGAACAACTAATAAGTACATCTCCCTCCCGGGCAATTTTGTGAAAACTTTGAAAATACGCGTGAAAATTTACCCTTAATATTACTCGGCCTCATGCGATTACATAAACTAACAGTTTCCCCGCAAAAACTGTGAAGAGAGAGGCTTCTATTTGGTTCATTTTATGCCTTGTTGCCGCCTTTTAGCAGAAGTCGTCTTCATTAAGCTCGCGTTATTTTCGCTAGAGCGGTTTCAGTTTGCTTTTCTAGAGCCTGGTATTTTGCCATTTGAATCTTTTCGTCCTTAGAAAATTGACATCGCTAAAATTCAGGGTTGAAAACGTAGGCTTATACTTTCATTCATGCGATTACCCAAGAATTCTTCTCCTATTTCGCTAAGGTAAAAAAAAACAAATAAATAATAATTAAAAACAATATTATAGTTCTAATAAGAACCTTCCCAGAATGCTTTGCACCAGAAAAATTTCAATGCACAATAACTTAGTTAATTTGTGGTCGAAGAGAATGCTGTACAATGTGTTATTTACCACTTCGTGAAAGTTATCCCTCATATTAACGTTAGGGTGATGACGTCATTATTCACGTGACTATGGCAAAAAATATGTTTTCGCTCACTGCAAGAACAGGCCTCCATCAATTCAAAAGCAGATAACGTGCCCTGATAGTCATTGGAATGGGCAATATGGAAATTGCCAGTTCACATCTGGCATTTGAAAGTTAAGGTGGCTCTGTACAGAAGCATTTCCCAGGGGACTGGTAAGGAGTCAGTAGCTATGGTAGTTTAAGGCGGAGAGAAACAAAGATTGGCTAGTTAATAGAACTTCGCATGAAAGTAACGACCATGATATGCTCACTCTTGTGACGTCATTGGTCACATGACCACAGCGCACAGAAAATTCAAAACACTTTAAAACTGCTTTAAGCTCAATAAATTCGTAATTTCTCACAGCAATATTGCAGAAAAAATTGCAAGTTATTCAGAAACGTCCATTATTATTTTTCCTTTTGAAAAAAGCACCATGAAAAATGAACCTTAAACTTTTGATAATCCCGTTTTGTGAGGTTTTAATATAAATGTAAAAACGAATCAGCGTATTTGGTTTCAAACTATGCTCTTTCTAACTACGTTAACAGTTTTTTTTAATTCGTTTTCATATAGCTTAGGGATGTGAATTTGCAGGCACGCGGAGTACTGGGCACCAATGTCACGGATTGCTCAGGAAGACTGGTACACCTTTTAGGCGCGGCGCCATAGCTAGCGACAAAAGCTGAAAAATGGGGTGAAAAGGTGTTTTAGCTTTCCGTGGTCCATTTCTGCTAAAGAATTATTAATGGTTTCTCGGAAGGAGGACAGCATTTCATTTTTCGCTGCATTGCTCATGTCAGGTACGTGTAATTATAGCTTTTTATTGTCTGCGGTAAACAGCTTAATATTAGCAGGGCTTTACCGGACGATAAGCTTAAATTACTGAATGCTGATTGGTTGAGAGAGGGCATTTTTTCTTAATTTTCTTTAGGACGAGGGCAAAATTACTAATTCCTGATTGGCCAAAAGCCAAAATTACTCGCATTTGATTGGCTAAGTGCAAAAGCGCGCCATTTGCAATTTGTAGGCGTCTTGAAAGGAAAAACTGTTTTGAGTTATTCAAAACAAGGATCGCTTCAAAGTTTGACTTTTAACCGGGTTGGTTGGTAAAAATGGTATGGGAATCGGGTGTTAGCTTGAAGAGAAATTCCAAAAGGTGAACATATAGTGTTATGGATAAGAGCAAATGGTTATTTGTTTTAATACTACTGAAAATTTTGGAGTAATGTGGTCAATAATTTTTTCCAGCGAGAGGAAGCTTCATAACTCAGGTGAATAAAATTTACTTAGTCTGAGCTTTTAGTGTGTTTTGTCAATGAAATAGAATTGTATTTATCTCTTAAAATGTACTTAATGGTCAGTCTTTCTTGTTCTGTGCACTGAGCAACAGTTAAACTGCTTGTGTTGCAAATTGTTTATGTGCGGGTACTTTTATTCTGGGGGCCAGCTGATTGTGTTTCAACATGTATGAAAAGTTTTCCAAGAATTTTGCTCTCTGTGTTATGAAAAGTAAAGTGGTCCTCATAGAATTAAGGATAAACTTCACTTGTATTTTCAAAGTTTTCACAAATTGCCCTTGTTGCTCCATGACTCAGGCAATTTTGTGAAAACTGAAAATATGTGTGAACATTTATCCTCATTGGCCTCATGCGATTACATATACGAAAGATTGCCCTCAGGGGATGCTGTTTCCAGGTGATGTATTAAGTCATATTAAAGTTACTGATTTAATGTTTGAGTAAGGGCTGATAAGACTGCAACAACAGGAAGACAAACAAGCAACGGGTGAAACACAAAAGTACATGCGAACTGGTAACCTTTTTGGCAAATCAGGGATGTTTGCTAAACTGGTACTTTCAATAATATCATTTCTTTTCTTTGAAAACCCGATTTCTAGGGCCAATTACATGAGCTGGGCTGGCCCATGATTAGCCAGGCTGGTTCAGGCCAAGATGACTGTTCAGCCTGGTATTACATGTACATGACGCAAGTCACCCTAGTAAACAGTTTACATGGAAAACTTTCAGCATGGCTAGCTGGGATTCTGGCATCACATTGCTGGGATCCTGGCAAACTGGGCTGAGATTTTCCCATATAATTGCTTGGCCCAATTTTACTTTTGGTATGTTTAACAGTCCACATGCTTCCCACACAAACTATGTGGCCAGTAGTATGTAGTTTCAAAATGTAATGTATAGCCCTGGATATTATTGAAATGTCCTTGTTAACATGAAATATTGCAAAGAATACTTACCTTTGAGGTACATGTAAGTCTCAAGTTTTTGACAAATTTACAATTGAATGGTACGAGAAAAATCTTTAACCACTGAGCTTGCCTTTGTGGTTTCGAAGCTGAGCGATGGGAATTTCTGGGCCAGTTTAAAATGCAGTTTTTGTCCCTTGTTTTTTTCTCTTATTACGCACAGGTGAATGATTTGCAAAACCCTTCAAACTGTAAAAATGCACCATATAGAGCTACAAGGACCAATCAGAAAACCATTGAAAACAAGAGTCAATTTGTTTCCGGAGTGTCAAATTGTTTTCGGAGTCCAAAATTGACCGTCTATTAAGCACAGGAACCGTTTTTTGTACTTAATAAACAGATCCTGCAGGGCAAGTGTACTTATTTTGCAGAAAAGACCATTATCTTCGATTAGTACGTACAAAGATTGCATTTTCCTCTTATTAAGTACGTCTCCTGTACTTATTAAGTACGAAAAATGTGATTAATAAGGACAAAAAGTAGGTCTTTCGTTTATTAAGTACAAGTGTCACCAAACTTCGCAAACAATAACTTTTCATACTTGGCGGCCATTATGGAAAAAAGTATCGGGGGCGAAATGTATTCATTTGGTGAATCTTTAAAGAAAAAAGATGATTCAGGCAAAGTCTTGTTTGTAAATTCTTTCAATTAAGCAACAAGACGACATGGATTTTGTTTTAGGGGCCGATATTTTTCAAATGTAAGAGTTCGCAACCCGTCCGATCGCGGATCGATCGATCGAGCGATCGAGCGCCCGGTGAAAACCGTGAGCGTTTTTGTTTCCCGTTCCGTAAATCTGCTTTTCCCAACAGAATACTTCGAGCAAAGATAATAATCAGCGTTGTCTGAAACTACATTTCAGTAGAAAAGAGAGACTCGCTTTGTTTTAAACTGACTGTTTGAAAGTGCGAGATTAAAATCTATTTCATGAAGGACAACAAGCTGCATTTAGCAGCAGTTCTTTATCGGTCGAGTTGTGGTCAAACTGTTAGCATTTTTTTCGCTTCCTAATACCCCTAATAGGAAAGTTTGTTTACTAATTGAGAAGAAGAACAGTTTTTCCACCTAAGATTGTCCGGAATATGTTGTTTATAAAAGAGTTTTGCTTTAACTTCAAGCCGTAGATTGTTCACAATTTGATCGCCTACGGCGGCGAAAAACAACCTGTGCAATAAGCGAATAAGCTCGACCGGGAATAAAAGTAGAGCTAAATATCTCATTAATCGTAACCTGTAGTGTACCAAAAAAACCTCTTTTTTACGAATGAACTTTATTTGCGAATAAGCTAAGATAATAATTCCACGTTCCCGGGTCGGTCACCCAACCAAGTACTAACCCCGCCGGACTGGGCTTAACTTCGCTTGTACGAGCAAGAAAACTTGTGGTATCTTGATCATGGAATTCAATTACTTCACAATTGTGATTGTTCACAATTTGATCGCCTACGGCGGCGAAAAACAACCTGTGCAATAAGCGAATAAGCTCGACTGGGAATAAAAGTAGAGCTAAATATCTCATTAATCGTAACCTGTAGTGTACCAAAAAAACCTCTTTTTTACGAATGAACTTTATTTGCGAATAAGCTAAGGTAATAATTCAACGTTCCCGGGCCGGTCACCCAACCAAGTACTAACCCCGCCGGACTGGGCTTAACTTCGCTTGTACGAGCAAGAAAACTTGTGGTATCTTGATCATGGAATTCAATTACTTCACAATTGTGATTGTTCACAATTTGATCGCCTACGGCGGCGAAAAACAACCTGTGTAATAAGCGAATAAGCTCGACTGGGAATAAAAGTAGAGCTAAATATCTCATTAATCGTAACCTGTAGTGTACCAAAAAAGCCTCTTTTTTACGAATGAACTTTATTTGCGAATAAGCTAAGGTAATAATTCAACGTTCCCGGGCCGGTCACCCAACCAAGTACTAACCCCGCCGGACTGGGCTTAACTTCGCTTGTACGAGCAAGAAAACTTGTGGTATCTTGATCATGGAATTCAATTACTTCAAATATTTACCTTTTGCTTTCCATTTTCGTCTTTTTCCTGGTTTTTAAATGCCTATTTTACTTGAGAAAATAGAAGTGGGAAATAACAGAATAAAACGTCTACCATATAAATGAAGACATCGCTTCCGATTAGCAGAATTAAGCCATGTTCGGCGGGGTTAGTGCTTGGATGGGTGACCGCCAGGGATTGACTTCTCGTGACTTTTATCGAAGGTTTGCTCTCAAACTTTCTATCTCACTTTTTTAAGGGACAAAAGTCCAAATCAGTAGCTGGTAAATACGTTTACATGAGTTGTTTGCCTATTTGTTTCTCCAGAACGTACCGCTGCAGCAAACAAAGGCGAAAAACCTTGTCCGCAATAATATAAATTTAAAAAAAGAAAGAAAAGAAAAAGTTCAAAAAACCATGAATTGCAAAAAAAATAGCTGTTTGAGTATTTCGCTTATTCGTGCTTTAATCCATCCTCGCCAGAAAAACTTTTTCTACCGATCGTGATTGAGGCACTTAGTTTTTGGTTGTTTCAAGCTATTAATATCAGCGTCAGATCAAATGCACTGAAGCAAAACAAGGTACGGATAAACAAAACCTAGTTAAAGAAAAAAAAAAAACCTCGTCAAGCTATCTCCCAAGCTGTTTTGTAAATATAAATCCGATCAAAAAATTCGGCAGCGAGACAAGGCGGTCTCGCTGATCGGTGTTAATCGTTGTTAACAGACCTACGGCAGGACAGTTGATTTCACGATCAAAATATCAGTTAAAGATTTTTACTTGCACGGCCACCTAATGTGCAGAGTTTTTAATTCCTAATGATAATTAAGAGGCACAGTTTGAGGTTTCGGGTAAGGTCATTTTTCTTCCTTCTCAATTTGAAAACGTCAAATAATAAGGATTCCCGTTATCTAAACATTGTCATACCCGACCGCGTACCGACATGCATTTCCAACAAAACAAACACGCTCTTATTGACTACTTTTTTGCTCTAGCTTAATGTGACCGGCGGTTGAAATACAAAAGATATTATTGGGGGAAAAAATGAAGTGATAATTTTCAAGCATCGATGTATTTATATGCTTTTTGAACAGTGGAAAAAGCTTCATAGGTCGCCATTACATTCGGATAACTTGGCGCCAAAAGTGTTTTTCGCGGGAGAATAATTTACAGATTTAAAGCTTACGAATTTTCATAGTTTTTGAGGCTTCTTTTTAAATTAAAGTTAATGTATCACAACAACGGCAATGTTTTGTGTTGTCCAGTACCATCAATTTAGTTAGATCGAGTACTTACAAAGCTATAAAAAATGTGCTTACCTTTGCGAATTTGACGCCATTCCCTGGCGGATATCACACAAAGCCAGATATCATAACATTCCAAATTCAGATCTTTAACCGTAATGATGGCATTTCATTTGCAAAAGCCAGGTTACTGGTTTTCCTTTTAAAGGTAACCTCACTCGTAATTTCTGTTCTTGCCGAGTTTTACGGCTTCCAGCCGTTCGACCCACGTGACAAAGGGAAACAGAATAATTCCAACTCCGTGCGGCGGAACTCAATTTTTGTTGTTCATATGCCATTCTTGAACGAATTAAACACAGCCATATAAAACTTTGCATAGCTCTCCAGCGATGGTTTGCAAAGCTCCAAAAAAGATTCGTTGAGCCATTGTAAAGACAGCACGCAGCTCCCTCTATGAACCGGGAGCGTGTCGGCAGTCAGACATATGCAGCCGTCGAAATTGTAATTGACAAGTCCCCACCCCTCCCCCCAAACAACATGATGCTTAGTGGTCGCCTATAGACAGTACAAGGTGCGGAGGGGGAGGGAAGGACTGGGACGGATACCAACGTGACCTTAATTCCTTTTTTTAGGAATTTGAAATGTCTACACTCTCGAATACTGGCGAGGAGTCGCACATTACTCATCGTAAAGATCAAGAAAAAATGTTCACAGAAAATGATGCTTTAGTTTTTCCACGAGTTAACTTCTGAAAACATGTGCGCGTGTGACTCCTTGATAAGCATACTAAGTAAACTATAAACGCCTGCATAAACATACTGTTCAAAGCCACCGTGGCGTGCTAAAAACACTGGGTTGGATCGAACACATTCAATACCGGCGAGGGATCGCATTTCCTTGCCGCAAACTGAACGAAGTGTGGTTTTTCTATTATTTACACTTCAGTTCAACTGCAAACGCCAGAAAAACAACACTGGCAAAAACCACTTTAAATGTCAATAACATTCGATTTATAATATTATACTGGAGAACAGTCCTGTTTACCTCTGTTCATGTTACATTATGCCTACTAATAAGCATTGAAAGTCTTACAACAAGCATCATATTGATAAGGAAATACCTCATTAACATTTAATTATTTTCAACACACATTTACACACGCGACTACAATACTAGCTTCGTAGTTAAGAAGATTGCGGGCTTCATGAGACATTCCCTGCATGAAATTTAATCTGATTGTCCGATAAAGAAGGTACCATTTTCCAAGGATGTGAGTTCAAAAGTAGTCCAAAAACTTAAAACCTGCCTTCAGTGACTCATGCGTACATATGTACGTATTAATCTAAAGTCACCAATAAGTCCTGTCTCATATAAAACAAGCGTTCACATCTACGTTTTAATCTAAAATCACCAAGCCGTCCTGCCTTATATGAATCACGCGTACATATGAACGTATTGATCTCAAGTCACCAAACCGTCTCGTCTTATATGAATCACGGGTACACATGTACGTATTAATCTAAAGTCACCAAACAGTCCTGCCTTATATTAATCATGCGTACACATGTATGTATTAATCTAAGGTCACCTAACAATCCCGCCTCATATGAATCATGCGACCATATGTATGCCTTAATCTAATGTCACAAAATAGTCCTGCCTTATATGAATCATGGGTAAACATGTACCTATTAATCTAAAGTCGCCAGACATTCCTTCCTTTTCCGAATAATTCGTACACATGTACGTAATATCTAACCTCACCTAACAGTCCCGCCACATTTGAATTACGCGTACACATGTGCGTATTAATCTAATGTCACCAAACAGTCCTGCCTCATTTGAATCGTGCGTACATATGTACGTATTAATTGAAAGTCACCAGACAGTCCTACCATATAAGAATCACGCGTACACATGTACGTATTAATCTAATGTCACCAAACAGTGCTGCCTGATATGAATCACGCGTACATATGTACGTATTAATCTAAGGTTACCAAACAGTCCTGCCTTACATGAATCACGGATACACATGTACGTATTAATCTAAGGTTACCAAACAGTCCTGCCTTACATGAATCACGGGTACACATGTACGTATTAACCTAAGGTCAAGAAACAGTCCTGCCTCATATGAATCATGGGTACATATGTACGTATTAATGTAAAGTCACCAGACAGTCCTGCCTCATGTGAATCATGCGTACACATGTACGTATTAATCTAAAGTCACCAAATGGTCCTGCCTTATAACAATCATGCTTACATATGTACGTATTAATCTAATGTAACGAAACAGTCCTGCCTTATCAGAATTATGCGCACACTTGTACGCATTAATCTAAAGTCACCAAACAGTCCTTCCTTATAAGAATCATGCGTACACATGTACGTATTAATCTATATTCACCAAACAGTCCTACCCTATATGAATCATGCGTACACATGTACGTATTAATCTAAAGTCACCAAACAGTCCTGCCTTATAAGAATCATGCGTACACATGTACGTATTAATCTAAATTCACCAAACAGTCCTGCATTATAAGAATCATGCGTACACATGTACGTATTAATCTAAAGTCACCAAAAAGTCCTGCCGTATAAGAATCATGCGTACATATGTACGTATTAATCTAAATGCACCAAACAGTCCTGCCTTATAAGAATCATGGGTACATATGTACGTATTAAAGAGGCATAGTCACGCTGTTTTAGTTAACTTTAAAAAATAAAAATATGTCCGCACATCAATGAACGCCCATAAATAATGGTTTAGTTTTGTTTTCAAAGACTATATTACTTCACTGAAACTATTTTCTGTCGTCTGTTGCTACGGATGGCACGGATGGAAATGGATTACAATTTGAAAAAATTAGGCTAAACTTTTCAAATTCTTTCAGCTCGTTGACATTAAATCGATTTTAAATGGTCATGGTTTGTTTTCTGTTAATGAAATTAAGTTAATATGTTCCTTTAAATGTTCAAACACAATGCTGGGCATGGATAAAGTTAGCTACCGATAATTTTAGCACAGTTTTGACCAAAAATCTGCGAAATCCTCGTGACTATGCCCCTTTAATCTAAGGTAATCAAATAGTCCTGCCTGATATGAATCATGCGTACATATGTACGTATTAATCTAAGGTAACCAAATAGCCTGCCTGATATGAATCATGCGTACATATGTACGTATTAAACTAAGGTCTCCAAATAGTCCTGCCTTCCATGAATCATGCGTACATATGTACGTATTAATCTAAGGTAACCAAATAGCCTGCCTGATATGAATCATGCGTACATATGTACGTATTAAACTAAGGTCTCCAAATAGTCCTGCCTTCCATGAATCATGCGTACATATGTACGTATTAATCTAAGGTTACCAAACAGTACTGCCTCATATGAATCATGCGTACATATGTACTTATTAGTCTAAAGTCACCAAACAGTCCTTCCTTATAAGAAGCACGCGTACATATGTACGTATTAAGCTAAGGTCACCAAACAGTCCTGCCTGATATGAATGATGCGTACATATGTACGTATTAATCTAAAGTCACCAAAATGTCCTAACCTATATAAATCATGCGTACAAATGTACCAAATTTAATGTCACGAAACAGTTCTGCCTTATAAGAATTATGCGTACATGTGTATGTATTAATCTAAGGTCACCAAATAGTCCTGCCTTATATGAGTCACGCGTACATATGTACGTATTAATCTACAGTCACCAAACAGCACTGTCTTATGTGAGTCACGCGTACACATGTACATATTAATCGAAAGTCACCAAACAGTCCTGCCTTATAAGAATCACGCGTACACATGTACGTATTAATCTAAACTCACCAAACAGTCCTGCCTTATAAGAATCATGCGTACACATGTGCGCATTAATCTAAATTCACCAAACAGTCCTGCCTCATGTGAATCATGCGTACACATGTACGTATTAATCTAAACTCACCAAACAGTCCTGCCTTATAAGAATCATGCGTACACATGTGCGCATTAATCTAAAGTCACCAAACAGTCCTGCCTCATGTGAATCATGCGTACACATGTACGTATTAATCTAAAGTCACCAAACAGTCCTGCCTTATAAGAATCATGCGTACACATCTGCGCATTAATCTAAATTCACCAAACAGTCCTGCCTTATAAGAATCATGCGTACATATGTACGTATTAATCTAAATTCACCAAACAGTCCTGCATTGTAAGAATCATGCGTACATATATACGTATTAATCTAAATGCACCAAACGGTCCTGCCTTATAAGAATCATGCGTACACATGTACGTATTAATCTAAAGTCACCAAAACGTCCTGCCTTATAAGAATCATGCGTACATATGTACGTATTAATCTAAATGCACCAAACGGTCCCGCGTTATAAGAATCATGGGTACATATGTACGAATTAATCTAAGGTAATCAAATAGTCCTGCCTGATATGAATCATGCGTACATATGTACGTATTAATCTAAGGTAACCAAATAGTCCTGCCTGATATGAATCATGTGTACATATGTACGTATTAAACTAAGGTCTCGAAATAGTCCTGCCTTCCATGAATCATGCGTACATATGTACGTATTAATCTAAGGTTACCAAACAGTACTGCCTCATATGAATCATGCGTACATATGTACTTATTAATCTAAAGTCACCAAACAGTCCTAACCTATATAAATCATGCGTACAAATGTACCAAATTTAATGTCACGAAACAGTTCTGCCTTATAAGAATTATGCGTACATGTGTATGTATTAATCTAAGGTCACCAAATAGTCCTGCCTTATATGAGTCACGCGTACATATGTACGTATTTATCTACAGTCACCAAACAGCACTGTCTTATGTGAGTCACGCGTACACATGTACATATTAATCGAAAGTCACCAAACAGTCCTGCCTTATAAGAATCACGCGTACATATGTACGTATTAATCGAAAGTCACCAAACAGTCCTGCCTTATAAGAGTCACGCGTACACATGTACGTATTAATCTAAAGTCACCCAACAGTGCTGCCTGATATGAATCACGCGTACATATGTACGTATTAATCTAAGGTTACCAAACAGTCCTGCCTTACATGAATCACGGGTACACATGTACGTATTAACCTAAGGTCAAGAAACAGTCCTGCCTCATATGAATCATGCGTACATATGTACGTATTAATGTAAAGTCACCAGACAGTCCTGCCTTATAACAATCATGCTTACATATGTACGTATTAATCTAATGTAATGAAACAGTCCTGCCTTATAAGAATTATGCGCACACTTGTATGCATTAATCTAAAGTCACCAAACAGTCCTTCCTTATATGAGTCACGCGTACATATGTACGTATTAATCTAAAGTGACCAAACAGTCCCGCCTTATAAGAATCACGCGTAAATATATACGTATTGATCTAAGGTTACGAAGCAGTCCTGCCTCATAAGAATCATGCCTACATATGTACGTATTAGTCCAAAGTCATCAAAAAGTCCTGCGTTACATGAATCACCCGTACACATGTACGTATTAATGTAAGGTCACCAGACAGTCCTGCCTCATGTGAATCATGCGTACACATGTACGTATTAATCTAAAGTCACCAAACAGTCCTGCCTTATAAGAATCATGCGTACACATGTACGTATTAATCTAAAGTCACCAAACAGTCCTGCCTTATAAGAATCATGCGTACACATGTGCGCATTAATCTAAATTCACCAAACAGTCCTGCCTCATGTGAATCATGCGTACACATGTACGTATTAATCTAAATTCACCAAACAGTCCTGCCTTATAAGAATCATGCGTACACATGTACGTATTAATCTAAACTCACCAAACAGTCCTGCCTTATAAGAATCATGCGTACACATGTGCGCATTAATCTAAATTCACCAAACAGTCCTGCCTTATAAGAATCATGCGTACACATGTGCGCATTAATCTAAAGTCACCAAACAGTCCTGCCTCATGTGAATCATGCGTACACATGTACGTATTAATCTAAAGTCACCAAACAGTCCTGCCTTATAAGAATCATGAGTACACATGTACGTATTAATCTAAAGTCACCAAACAGTCCTGCCTTATAAGAATCATGCGTACACATGTGCGCATTAATCTAAATTCACCAAACAGTCCTGCCTCATGTGAATCATGCGTACACATGTACGTATTAATCTAAAGTCACCAAACAGTCCTGCCTTATAAGAATCATGCGTACACATGTACGTATTAATCTAAAGTCACCAAACAGTCCTATCCTATATGAATCATGCGTACACATGTACGTATTAATCTAAAGTCACCAAACAGTCCTGCCTTATAAGAATCATGCGTACACATGTGCGCATTAATCTAAATTCACCAAACAGTCCTGCCTTATAAGAATCATGCGTACATATGTACGTATTAATCTAAATGCACCAAACGGTCCTGCCTTATAAGAATCATGCGTACACATGTACGTATGAATCTAAAGTCACCAAAACGTCCTGCCTTATAAGAATCATGCGTACATATGTACGTATTAATCTAAATGCACCAAACGGTCCTGCCTTATAAGAATCATGGGTACATATGTACGAATTAATCTAAGGTAATCAAATAGTCCTGCCTGATATGAATCATGCGTACATATGTACGTATTAATCTAAGGTAACCAAATAGTCCTGCCTGATATGAATCATGTGTACATATGTACGTATTAAACTAAGGTCTCCAAATAGTCCTGCCTTCCATGAATCATGCGTACATATGTACGTATTAATCAAAGGTTACCAAACAGTACTGCCTCATATGAATCATGTGTACATATGTACTTATTAATCTAAAGTCACCAAACAGTCCTTCCTTATAAGAAGCACGCGTACATATGTACGTATTAAGCTAAGGTCACCAAACAGTCCTGCCTGATATGAATGATGCGTACATATGTACGTATTAATCTAAAGTCACCAAACAGTCCTACCCTATATAAATCATGCGTACAAATGTACCAAATTTAATGTCACGAAACAGTTCTGCCTTATAAGAATTATGCGTACATGTGTATGTATTAATCTAAGGTCACCAAATAGTCCTGCCTTATATGAGTCACGCGTACATATGTACGTATTAATCTACAGTCACCAAACCGTCCTGTCTTATGTGAGTCCCGCGTACACATGTACGTATTAATCGAAAGTCACCAAACAGTCCTGCCTTATAAGAATCACGCGTACACATGTACGTATTAATCGAATGTCACCAAACAGTCCTGCCTTATAAGAGTCACGCGTACGCATGTACGTATTAATCTAATGTCACCAAACAGTGCTGCCTGACATGAATCACGCGTACATATGTACGTATTAATCTAAGGTTACCAAACAGTCCTGCCTTACATGAATCACGGGTACACATGTACGTATTAACCTAAGGTCAAGAAACAGTCCTGCCTCATATGAATCATGCGTACACGTGTACGTATTAATGTAAAGTCACCAGACAGTCCTGCCTCATGTGAATCATGCGTACACATGTACGTATTAATCTTAAGTCACCAAATGGTCCTGCCTTATAACAGTCATGCTTACATATGTACGTATTAATGTAATGTAATGAAACATTCCTGCCTGATAAGAATTATGCGCACACTGGTACACATTAATCTAAAGTCACCAAACAGTCCTTCCTTATATGAGTCACGCGTACATATGTACGTATTAATCTAAAGTGACCAAACAGTCCCGCCTTATAAGAATCATGCGTTCATATGTACGTATTAATCTAAGGTCACCAAACAGTCCTCTCTAAGCGAAACATTTCCTGAAAGCAAACAAAATCGCCATAAGTACAAGGGCCCTTTCAGTGACATGAAAAACACATCAACAAATAATGTCCTAAAAAAGGTCCAACCAACTAAAGGAGAGCTTAAAGCTATTGGAGAAATAATATTTTCTACCATTTGCATAAACTGTAGATCAACCGGTTTGCCCCTGTAAATGGTAAACAACCAAGAAAACGAGACAGTGTGATATCAAATTTCGTTCTACACAGAATTTGCATAAGTCTCAGCTTTGAAATCACAAGCCGAATAAAATCACTCGGTCTATTAAAATGGACAGAACACTGAAAAACAACAAGTAATTCTGTTCAGGTTTGTTTTTTTTTTTTAAATGAAAGATATTTTCATTCATGAAAAAGAATTTTCTTTCCAGACATTGCAGTTTTTCTGAAGTTGAAAAACAAGTGCTTAATTAAATTACAATACAGACACAACAGTTTTGTAGAAAGTTTGAATAATTTTTGCAGGACAATATTTCATTACAGCTCCATATATGAGGAGAATGGTACTAATTTTCACTTAGGAATACTTCGTCCACTTTCTGGTTTGATTTCCACTTGATTTAAAACCTCAGAGAACAGTGAGACTGATCAGGTGGTTTGTATACGCTACAAATTTGTTGGATACAAGAAAAGGTATCTTGTTTTCAACACATTTAACAGAGCTCTTTTATGGGAATGTTTACTTGTCCAAAATTACTAGCATTTAAACAACTACTGAAAATAAACATTGTGGATCGCAGAATTCAAGAAAAAATGCTTGTGTCATGGGTGTAGGGTCACAATTTCGGGTCCTGCAGTGAACTCAACTGGGTGTTTTTCGGTTTGTATCGCCTTTTATTATTGTTTTTGTTTTTGGTTTTTTTTTTTGGATAAATTAAGTGTACTCTTAAAAGACCACTTGTACAGAAAGTGTTTGGACCAGAGTAGGTTTGATGGTAAACAAACAAACTACAGAATTCAGGAATCAAGTCTCAACTACACAGTCACACTCTATTACTTTACTTAAACTTCTCCGGTGAATCTTCCAGTATTAAAAATAGAATGTAGTGAAGACTTTTGGTTACTTGGGCGCAATTTCTTGCCCTGTGATGCCAGAAACAGTCCATATTTGTTGGAAAAACATGGTGATTGAAAACAGAATGTTTCAAAGCCAAGAATTAGCATAATTAAATGTATACCAATGAGGAAAAAACGCTTTTTGGCGACCAAAATTTGGTATCTGGCAACCTTTTTACCGGTGTGAGTCACCAAAAGGCGACCTGGGAAAAAATTTAGCTTGGAGCACTGATGAGTGACAGTGAATTCAAGGAATTAAGTCAGAAGAAAAAACATCATTTAAGCTCCTTGAGTCAAGGAACATTGTACAGTATATGTTTTCTGATCACTTGTACATTATGTACATAGCACATATTAGTACAGTATGCACACAACAACCACTTTCAACGCCACTTTTAAAAGCTCAGCGTCATAAACGACTTAACTGTACTAGCCCATCCCTTAAATATTTCTCTGTTTATCATAATTTAGATTTGCTGTTTTTTTTTGATACATTAGTCCAATCACAAAGTCAGAGTCCACAATATGTAGGAGCTATACTGCTTTTCTGTCTAAAATGACAAAATGACAAATCAAAATAATTATAAGGTGGATTTCAAAACAGTCAAAGTTAAGTCCAAAGTTATAAAAAAGTGAGGTCATATAAAAATATTCAATCATAATACTTTAATTTTACAGTGCTTTCAATAAGCACCGACGGCCGACGAAAAGCGTCGGCTACTTCGCTCAGAGAAGTCGGCTACTTTTTTCCCTAAATCAAAGTAATTAAAGAAAGATTCCTTCAAACCTTATTGTTGATACAGTCGGTTACTCTACTCAAACCAGCTGCCTACTTCAAATTTTATTGAAACCCCTGATTTTATAAAACAACTCAAGCTTCTAAACCTTACTTTCAGCATAAGTTTTAATAACAGCAAAAGGTCATTCAGACAAGGGTACACAGTGAAAAGTACATAGAGAAAATATCCGGATGGTCTAACAACTGTCATTTGCTAGTGTTGAAACACGAACTGAAAAGCCATGCTACAATCAGGCCTTCTGATAGGGTGCGAAAAATATTGGGCAATTATGCTGAATTTCCAGGAGGTCACATTTTGCGGCAGAAAAGGTTCATTATGCGGCAAATTATGCAATTTCTCTGGAGAAGATTTCTCATAGAACACGTACTGTCATGAGATTCACAACAACATTGAAGATTTCATAGGCTCTGCATGGTGTTTCCAATGCTAAATAGCCTTAAATTAGAATTTTATGTTTGTTACTTTGGCCAGCTTATGCATTTTTTATCAATTAAAAGATTTCTCATCGATGATGCGATTGGATACGATTCAAGATCAATTCTGCGAGCCTTGTACAATTGCAATGTAGCCCAGGTCAGTTTAAAAGTTTAATTAGCCAAAAAATATTGCAAAACACATTCAAATTTAACAAACATTGAGAATATTTTGACTACTGTCTAAGACCTTTATGCATGGTTCAATTTTACCTGTTACCATCCCCCCCCCCGGGCAACCCCGGGGACAAGTCCAGCCCTTCGGGCCCGCGGGTGGGGAATTGACTGCCAAGTGAGAAAAAAATTGCAAATCCCCGGGGGTGTGCCCGGGGGGGGGGGATGGTAACAGGTAGAATTGAACCATGCATTAAGTTAAGATCAACAAACCGCAAATTAAGAAAGAAATATCACTGATATCTTGCTTCGATCATCACTGTACCTTGTGATCGAGCACCACATTCTCTTTTGAATTCTCACAGAATTCCTCATAACAACAAGGAGAATATACATAATAATCTAGAAATTCATTGGTTAAGAAAACGGCGTTTTATGATTCTTTTATGATTCTTTTACCAAAGAAAATCAATTTCTTGACCCGTAAATATTCTATAATGTGAGCATGCTTTTTTCTACATATATTTACACAAGCTTAAAGAGTGTGCACAATGCTTTACTTTAAAAATAACGACCGTATTTTAAAAATACCGCTAGTCGTTGTGCTTAAGCTTTAGCTCACTTAGAATCGCACAAGACAATGCAAGCTTCCTTAAAATGCTCTTATATGCTCAGGTTGTAATTTTTTAAAAACCAAAATCTGTTCACTTACCTTTTAACAAGTTTTCCACTTCCACCATGTCCCCTTGTCTTTAAAAGAATCCAGGGTTAACGTTAAAACTGACTGTCTCGAGATCTTGCACAGACGGTTCTCGCCACTGCACGCTGCGAGCGCCGATAAAAATACCACATCGTAGCTAGATTGGCCTAACACAAATCCACAAAACCGTTGTAAAAACAGCCCCGATGTTTTTCTCTCTAAACTATCTTTGAAAAAAGTTACCATTCCTGTTTAGCACGTAGAAACGAACGCTGTACATATCGACCACGCTCTTCCATCATGTTTATTTTGCTCACAGAATCCCGCGCGGAAACAAAGGAGACTTTTGCCTGATTGGTTACTCATTTTCCTAGTACCCAGATTCCTGAAACGTGCGCGCCAGTGAAATAAAAAAAGATGGCGGCCTGAGTGAAAGCCGTAGTTTTCATTGCTTGACCACTTTATATTCTTAACCTTTTTGGTACATATGGCAATTCCAGGCGCTTTTCTAACTTCTCAGTGGCGTAAAGAAATTTTAAAGCGGAAAAGAGTGTTTAGCACGGGCTTTTACATTTGTGAGCAGGAAAATTTTTCCTTCACACCGCAAGAAAATATAAGCTTATGGTTCCATGAAGTGAGGGAGACAAGATTAGATGTCATAATAAAATCAGCAGGGATTCAAAGACTGAGATTCGAAGTCTTAGAGCTGCCGTTTTTACCGAAGCAGGTAAGCTATCCTACTCACAATTTTAAAAATTAGTGTTCGCTTGCAAGTTTTAAATTGTTAGCTTTTGCCACGCATCAATCGATCAGTGAACTTTCCTTGTAGGGGCCGTGGCGGTCACTCAGCGGTCAAGTAATCTCAGAGTCAAAGAGGTGCAAAAAACCATGAAACTACTTTAGGAGACCTGCAGTTAATCACTGGTTGATTAACAATGCAGGCAAACGAGAATTATCTCAGCTAAAATAACATTAAAATAAACTTGTACAATATCATTTCAGTTCACACTTTCAGCTACGGTAATAAAATTTACAAGGACCCAGCTCGGTTTTCCGTTTGATCTTAATGTAGAAGTTTTTTCATTCTGTAGTCATCCGATGGACTGTTAAAGTTTTTTTATAAAGACCCAAAAGGCCATATGTGAAGGTGGAAATGCAAAATAATTTTGCTTGAAGAATTTTAAGAACATCAAGAGAACAATGTTGACGTTTTGGTTATTAAAATTTGTAAAGCAAGATTCTTGTCTCATTAGCCAATGGGCATCTTGTTGCCTTATTTACACCAAAGGATTCCTTGTCGGAGTTAACTCAGTTTTGTATGATTTCATTTGTGTTTGTCACCAGTAAAGTGTCTTTCCCGTCAATTTTTGCCTTGCATAATCTAAAACTGCCTTAGGTTTTTGACAGAAAGGTGATTATGTTGTATAATTTTATTCAGGGCAGTAGAATCCTGGTATTAGTTCTAAATGAAATGGACTGCGAGCATCTACTATTGATCCCAGAGGTCCTTTAATAAAGGACCTTTAATAAACTTTAATAAAGGTCCTTTAATAAACTTCAATAAAGTTTATGTATGTATGTTTGTATGTATGCTTGAATTTTGCGTCACTTCACGGACCGTTGATTTCACTCTGCGGTTTCAGAAATACTAATCATGTGACCGCAAGTTTGTTGACCACAAGCTGACCACAAAATCTGTAACGTTGAACATGGGACGAATGAATTTCAACTCACAATCATCACATATCCTAAAATAACGCCGTCTCCTGAATTAAAATATCGTCTTGTACTGTCTATAAACGTTATCGTAAAAGAAAATTTGGGAAAAGTGTTCTCTGAGGACATGAAATGGGGCTAGTAAAAATTCATTCAACGAAAGTTGAGCATTGTTGAGCTTGAATCAGCAAACTTTAGCTCACGTTGCGGTCAACAAACTTTTGATCACGCGATCATTTTTTTCAAACCGTGGAGTGAAACCAACGGTCTGCGAAGCGACACAAAATTCAATCCATTTGAAAGGACGTCTGGGATCAATAGTAAAAAAAATCAGTATCTTAATTCACATGCTCACACACAACATGAAGCATCAAAAAGCAACTCGACCATTGCTTTGCACCTCACTTATGAATCGATTAATATTAATAGCTTTATCCCAGGAAAGTCTTGCTTTATCCTGATTGGACAATAACGATGCGTAATTATGCTTAAACACTTCAAAGGCTTCTATTGATAGTTGATGCTTTGACTTCTGAAAGAGCTACCCTTTAAAATTTTAAATAAAGGAGTCTATTTTAATGGCAACAGGAAGCCTTAGGTTATGTACTCAGTGAGCACCTATCAAAGTTTTCCGTCAGTCTTACCAGTCTTGAAACCTTTTCTTTCAGGAGGAGATTTTAAAGAAGACCAGCACCCAGTAACCTTGAATATAAGTTCACGAGCTTATGTTTGGGATGTTGATTTATATTCTTAGAAAACGTTTGTGAACCAAAGGATTTTCACATAGTTGTTGTCTTGTCAGTAAGTTTTCAAGTAGCTGACTTCACAAAATACATTGCAGGTGGCTAGAAATGACAAGTAAAAATTGGCAACTCTTAACTTTAACTTGTAACTTCCTATTATGATAAACCTTTCTATGGAAAGCTGCATTCATTTTTTGTTCCAGTGTCTGATGGCTATGATCTTTTATCCTTGATCAAAAAATGACCTTATGATATTGCCTAAGAAACTCTTTTCTTTTCAAGTTACAGTTGATTTTGCAACTTTTCATTTAAAAATGTCTTAAATTTCAATCAAAGAATGGACTCTTCACTTTTTATAGGGTAGAGGAATAGTGGAATTTGATGGGGGGAGGGAAGAGGGATGCAAAAGTAGCTTGACAAAACAGGGATGCCCTAAAAAGGAGTCTGCAAATAATATGGTTGTTGTCCTCCTGAGTTTGTTAAAGGAAATAAAGGAACTTGCCTCGACTTATGGTCATCCAAAACAACTAGTCCTCTGAGGGGTCAAAATTGCATTGCCCTCCCCCCTGCTCCTTTAGAAAACTGACGAGTCCCTAACTGATCCCACATACTCTAGGTTTTCATTTTAGCAGATTAGGAGTTTAACTCAATGGAAGACCATGGCAACTGTGTGTGCAGCTTAGGCAACTGCAAAAAAAGTCTGAAAAAATACAGGCTTGGTTGGGATATACATGTAAACCCAATGATAGCAGTGCAGCACTCTTACCAACTGAGCTATCAAGCCAACTTGGAGTTGGTCTTTGTGTGAATTCAGATATATTCCCAAGAAAGACAAACCAAAATCATGTGCATGTATTCTTTTTCATACTGAGAGTTCATGTTACAATTATAGTTATTAGTATTTTTGGTAAGAAAAAAAAGAGCGGCTTTTCTACAATTTTAGTGATCTTCTAGATAGGTTATGTGTTTTTTTTTTGGTTTTTTTTTTTTAATAAAAGAAAACCAAATGTTTCATTACTTCAAGCACAGGTAAATTTTACAGTGTAAATTAAACACAAAGGAACCGTTACTGGTTATTTTGATGGGTTTTAAAAGTAAATAATTTTTTAATTATGTTCCTTTTAAAAGTCAAGAAAAGTAAAGAGTAGGACAAATAATTTATCCTCAAAATTGTTCTTTCTAGATCTGTGTGCTTCTTTTCAAACATGATATTTTGTATTTTTAGTAGATGCTATGTGTACATTTTATGTCTGGAATTAAACTTTTCTAATTGGAAATGTATTTATATAAATCTTGTTTAGTATTAAACACTGTACAATCATTAAAATTAATACAACTCACAATGTACTTTAAGGTGGCCGAACACAGTTTTCTTGTACCTATGCGTTATTCATCGTTATTTTCAAACCACTGGCAGTTGGGCAGCCAAAATTGGCAAGATACAAGTTCAGCTAAAAGAGATTATATTTTGATATGTTTTATTGGACTAGGCACCGTTACCATGGCAATGCAACTGGTAGTAATCCAGCATTAAATAATGGGTTGGTTATATTTTAAGAATTCCAGTCGTTAGATTTTTTCCATCATTTGTCTCTAGAAGACCCAGAAAAATACTGGCCTATTGACAATGGTCTCGTGAAATTTTGACAGAGAGATCTCCTGTTATTTTGTGTTTTGCGTTTTAAAGTTTTCTGTCAGATTTCGACTTTTGTTTGCAGACGAGTTAAATGTGTTCTGAACTATTATTCTACCAAATTTCATGAAATTCTAACAAGCGGTTCCGTTGAAATCTGAGTGCATTGCCACTTAATCGTGCAGTCACAATTTTCTGGTTAACTGCGCATGCGCTGCATTTGACAGGATTCTCGATCTTTCTCGATCCATACAAACAAGCCCAGAAAGGCAGGGTGTTTTCCAATAGTATTACCTTTTATACATTGAAAACAAACGTTTCTGACACATAACAAACTGTTTGATTGTTATAGGTTTTTGGTGGAGTACTGATCACTTGAGTTTAAATTTCTCATTCCGCGTGCTTTTATTGATAACAGCTGCAGCCTGCTCTTGTCCTTGTTTCTTTCATCTCACGGAACTTATTTTAATGTTCTTGTAGCCTCACTTTCCCCGTTCCTTTCCGCACGCCTTGCCACTTTTAAGTTAACACTGTTTAGTCTTACTTATTCTTACCTTATTCTATTCTCGATTGAAAGCGATCGCTGTACCAAGCCCTATTGTGGGGTATATAGCCCAAACAACACCCATCTATATCTGGCGACAAAATTCGAGTTATTTTTTTCACAATTTTCTGCTGGCGCGTCATCTTATTGGCTTTCCTTTTAACAAATCGTGGCAATACAATTAAAAAAAACCCTGAAAAGAATCGATATTTCATGCTGTTTCATGGTTGGAGTTTCTAGAAATCAAAAACAAAACAAACAAAACAAGGTAACAAGGTAGACTGAGGTGCGACTGTAGCGCAATTTTAATCTTATTTCGTTGACAGTGATACACACCTCGACGACTCTCTGTTGAGCCCTGCCACTTTTATCAATATTTTTTCCTGAAAAGTCGCTTCCTTAATTAATAAACTGTTACCAGCAAAAGGGATTTCGTGTACCAAAACCCACGACAAAAGTCTCGGATGCTTGAAGCAAAATATTTGTTTGGAATAAAATTGAGCTTTTCTATTGCAGTTGCGCTGTTAACTGCTTGCGTCTGGGCACAATATTTTCGCTTAACCAGCAAAAATCATATAATTCCTTTATCATATCGACTTTTTACTTTTGCCTCGGCTATATGTTTCGTTTTTTTAACTTCAGAAATCATTCACAACCCCAAAACATGTAGTTTACGAGGCAGACGCCACTTTTTACCTCCCTCTTTGTCAATGAATTTGTCTTTCTGTCCCTTTCAAGCACAAGTTATCCTTCAATGCGACAAACATTACGCATTTCCATTCAAGTTCAACTTACTTTATTGTTAAGCAGTACTTGGTCTTGCGTTGAAGTCTGTTATGATGACGAAGAACAAAGATAGGAAGGCAAAACTTTCGTCTGCTTACCACGAGTTTTCAATTCACCGTCGCCTTTTTTGACTCGTCTCATTTCTCCAATTTGCAATCCCTTGCTGCGATTTTCCTCACGATGAATTTTCGTGACGGCAAAGCTGAGTTGATAACCTAAATTTGGAAGTTATTCAACAACTACACATTCTTACTGCGTCGCTTGCCCCAGAACACAGGATAAACATTCAATGAAATACAAAGCTGTCACAACGGGTCAGCCCGGCCGTCAGCCCGCAAAATCGCTGCTGGGCGAAACGCATTTTTTCCCGGGGGGAGGGGGGGGAGTTGCGGGCTACCGCAGTTCCATTTTTGCTTCCGTTGAAATTTGAAATTATGAGCAGTGCGATTCGAATGCGAAGTTGATTCAAAATTCAATCTCTAGTTACGATAAAAATCAAGAAAGAGCGAGAGAAAAACAAACGAGAAAAGAGTAAAAAGGAACAATGATCACATGACTGAAAGAAAAAGGCGCCAAAACCTTGCAAAGTGTTGCAGCGTTTCTTTGCAAAGCTGCATGGATACAAAAAAAAAATGCTCCGAAGTGAGAGGGTCTGGATGGGGGGGTACAAATGTCAGTTGTCAGTTAAATTTTAGGCCATTTGTCAGTTGTCAGTTAAATTTTAGGCCATTTGTCAGTTGTCAGTTAATTGACTGTTAATAATTAACCGTGTAACTAAATTATTTATTTCTGACCCAAAAGCTAGCTCGATTGGCACATATAACGTAAAGTATATCGTTAATTCAAGATTCTTACTTAAAGAACTATTTTTTCTCAGATTTGGAGTTAAATCATTGCAATTGTGTTACTCTTCTTCACACAAACTCCTGCTTTCCCGTGCGCTACGTTCCTTTCTAACCACTTGGGTTAAGTTTAATACTTTCAAACAGTGGAAAAAGATCGTAACATAGGCAGACAAATGCGGGTAAAGATCTAAATTACGATTAATTGGATTGGGCTCGGTTTGGCATTTCCTCGTTGGTGATTGGCTTTTCGGATGAAATAACCGGAAAGTAATTACACTCGGGCTTACAGACATCTGTTTGGAACCGGTACACCAACAAGCAAAATATACTTAAGCTTTTTTTTGTCTAAAATTTAATCAATTCATGAATCAAAGTTGACTACTGAAAGCATACCTTACAAATCTAGGCGGAAATGGGCGCGTATTGGCCGTCCAGATCTTGAAACTGCCATCGGTGCAAAGTCATAGCCCTCAGTATCAGACAAGTCATCTTCTGAGTCGGTTTCATACTCATCTTGCGGAGGCTGCGCTTTAGCAACTGCTACTGCAACTAGACTCTCGTCCACAAAAGTGACTTCTGTCACATCCCCACCTTCAGACGTAGCTTGAAGGAGCTCTTCTTCTTCTGCCATGTCTTCAGGGTTAGGATCAGTTCCCAGTCCAGCCATCAAGTCCTCTTTATTTAAATTCTGTTGGTGTGCGTAGACTGCTGGTGGCAAAGCACCTGCTTTGTCTTTGGTGGTTTCTCCCCGCACTGTCCTTTGCCTCACGGGGCGATATTTTTCCACCAACTCCTTCATAGATGTTTCGATCTCAGGGCTGATCACGTTCGACGGCAAAGGCTGCATAAAATTGACATTGGCAAACTCCATGCTGGTCTGCGGGACGGGATAGTAGGACTTGTCGTGCGTAAAATACTTGGCTCCCCATTTTGTTACTCTCTTCAAAGACTCCTTTGTAATGGTGCCAAAGTCTTGGGAGTATTCCAGTGCGGTAAAGGTCTCGTGCTTAAAATGGGAAACCGCGTGAAGATTCTCTACAACTGTTGTGAGTAACGTGCACAATTCAACGTCCTCAAGATAATCTTTGCTAATGGAATTTATGCTGTCATGTAGCCGGCGCATTCCTTGTTCCAAAAGGTTAAGCGAAACCTGAGTTTTATTGGACACAGTTCCTTCAGGTCCATTTGTTGCTGTGGTTTCTCTCAAACTGTGCCTTTGTTTAACTTCAGAAACGGTCTTCTTAATGTTGTCATTGACATGTGTTACTTTGTTTACTGCATCTTGGAGAGACATTTGTGTTTTCTCTGTACTTTGCGCTCGGATGCCAAAACTGTCATAGAGGCTTCCCAGGGCTTGTAAGAAGGACACAGTACCACTCAGTCCCGAAACTAGTTTGATGGTACCTGCAGCAACATCCGATACGAAAAGAGTATTCTCTAATGAACAGATTCCATGGACCTGTGTAAACGAACAGGTTGTTTCGGTTCCATCGCTTGTTCCTTCCTGTCCGGAGCCCAACAGGGTTTTGACCGTTTTCTCAGTGGGGTAAAACAACTTTACCTTTCGGTCTCCTAAGTCAGTGAATGCGATCCCGGTTTCAAATTTACTTAGTCCTTTGATTTCAACACAAGACTCCGAGTTGTTCTTTAGAAGTACCTCAATTTCCAAGCTTGATAGGTTGCACACGTACAGACCACCAACGTCGCCAACAGCTGCAAAGTAAGCCTTTCGTTCTAGAACTTCCATAGACAGAACACTTGTAACGCCAGTCGGATAGTTCACTAGTTTTGTCCCGGTACCCGCAATACCAACTCCATTGTAGTTTAAGCTCAGCTGGAAAATGCTTCTCTGGGTATCGTCTGCGCATAACAGTATATCCTCACTTGCAGCACAGATTGAAGAAGGCTTCTCTAAAGGAGGATTGACCTGTACACACTTCGAATTTCCGATTTCAGGGGATATACGTTGCAAATACACGGTGAGTCGATTTCGCAGAACGGGGACTGTGCCATCAAGTGGCAAACCGAAACGAGTTAGATGTGACAACAGTTCGGCACGAGATTTTAAGCTTCCTGGTTTAACAGTTACCTTTGCTTCAGTGTCAATGAAGCGAATTGAAGAGGAAGCACGTTCAGCGACAAAGACAACACCATTGGAAAAACAAAAGTCTCTCCCATCTTTGAATGTTCCTTCGAGTATTTCAACGTCAACGGGTTGGTGCAGTCGTAATTCTACCAGCCGAGACTCGTGCGAAACGAAATTGTAATCCAAAGCGAGAATTTTGCCTTGGGATCCACGTTTAAGGGCGATGGGTTTCTTGCATAATGAACTCTGTCCACCTTGGTTTGATTTCCAGAAACGGTATTTTTCTGGTACCACGGTGTGAACCACAAAAGTGACCTCTTTTAAAACATCTAGAACTGCGGATCTAGTAAGGCGTACAATAGGTTCAACTGCCATGCGATCTTTGTTTCGGACACAGTCAAGAGTCAGGAGTTTTCTTAGTTTCCTGCGGATGTCGGGGCTACCACAATCACGTAAGGTGCGTAGTAAGACGAGATTGCTTTTCGCGCCTTCAAGCTCAATATACCAGTTTGCCCAGCTGCATTTGAGACTCTTTCCTAGATGAACCACATCAGGCAAAGCGACAATTACGGATAATTCTCCAGGTAAGGTTTCATCCTCTGCATTTGAATTGAGTGTTGACAATGCCTTTTTATTACATTCTTCGCAATCAGTAACAACGACCATAACAAGAAACTTGTTGCACTTGACGCCCTCGTCAAGACAGGTATTGCAAGCTCTCAAGGAAGGAATATGCGAGGTGTGGCCTTTTTCTTTACAATTTGGGCATACAGACTTCAACTCTAAACACTCGTCACAGCTGCTCAGGCATTGGGATGTCTCAAATGACACGATATGGTTTGTTGCCGGCTGTTGCTTTAAACACCGTTCACATGTTTGTATTGTTTTGGCAGACTTCTGAATTGACTGTAGCATTTCCTCCCCAGAGACAGATTTTGGTCGATACCAAACTCCAACGGGAATTGAAGCACCGTTATCTAAAATAGTAGCGTAAATTACCTCGGCGCTTGTTATTAGATTATCCTTTATCTCTTTTGATTCTGGAATCGTGCTCTCGGTAAACATTCTCGTCTCTAATGGATTAACTAGTCCGACGACCTTCTTTTGTCGTCGATCAAACTCAAGGCCTGGTTTCAATGCGGTACCATCAATAGCTTCACACACTGGAATCACTTTAACCTTATTGGTTGAGATAAGTGCTGGCAAATCCGCAGCTGAATTGAAGGCGAATGAGTACAAAGATAGCAGGTGGGGTTTAATTACACCACTGTCTGTTGTATAGCCGGCGTGAAAACGTTTGGAGGAGTTAGATGATGGGCCGCACAGGTTAAAATCTGAAAATGTACGGAATTCCTTTGCTCCGCCCCTACCAGCGCCAACAAAACCGGGGCCTCTCACAAAATTCCGAGTTCTATTACCTCCTAGGTAACTAATAGTATCAAAGAACTCACATACATCTCTGTCCCACGCGAAGTCTGAAGCCAAGTGTGGATTGATTGAGGCAAACGTTGTTGTATTATCAATAAATTTGTAATACAAGCAGTCACTTGGGATCTTTCCTTCTTTGAGAAGATTATTTAACTTTATGGCGACGGGATGTGCATTTTCTAGGCACCTGAAAAAATATGTAAAAACTTGATCTTAATTTTATTCATTAAGGAACTGAACGCGCTTGGCATCTAATTTCGTTCATGTCGATCGAATACGAATCTGAAAGCATAACTAACTAAAGTTACTTTGGCCATTGAAAATGGGGAACAAGCTCAAGAAACATCGGATGGCGAGAGAGAGAAAAACTACAAAACGTGTATTTAGTTTGTAACTCACAGATTAAAGCCAATAAAATCCCTGGAGTCCTCCTTTTCGTTAGCCTCTTCATCTGACGAACCCTCAGACATTTGTTCCATCTCATTGTCAAAGTCATCCTGATGGGCGGAAGGTACGAGTTCTTCCCCTTCACCGTCTGATATTTCCTTTTCGCCAGATGTGAGGTTCAAACAATTATCCAAATCATCTTCACTGCCAATATCCGCATCTATGCCTTCACTTTTGAAGAAAAGACATGGCACGAGTCAGATGTAACGGGAGTGCGAGTTTTTACGTTCGCTAATTTTAATTAGTCGCTCTCTCAGTATTTAAAAACCGATTGGGGTGATGAATTATTTTAAGGAAATAACATTAACAGGAGACGTTTAATTGCTTTCAAAAACTATCCCCAAAATTGCGCAAACAACCAAACAACTACAGATACAATTTAACACAACAATGGCACGTTTTATTTAATTGACATCATACTTTATATATTTGTTTATTTTTTTTTATATGTGGACGATCGGGTGCAAACAACCTTCAAAACTCTTAATCGCCACCTTCATCATAACCGTCACGGTAAATTCCTTTCTCTTAAAACAATACCCTGTGTTAACACATTAAAATATAGAAGTCCGTCATTTACTTGTCTGAAATTATGTCATCGACTCCTTTAAACTCTTCCGTTTGCTCATTGACAATTATGGCATCCGCATCATCCAGCTGCTGACTGTTTGAAGGTAAACCAAAGTAGTTGTCTATGCGCTTGAAACCTTTGATAGATGATTCTCGTCTTTTTACACATCGATCAAAATGAGCTGTAAACAAATAGAAGAGTATCCATTTAAAAGAGTGTTTTAAAGGAAGCTGGGTACTTTTATAAACAGTATACTGCAACCTACCTGTCTTGAAATAGACCACTTTTCCGTTTACTGAGCGGTTAGTGCCAGCAACTCGTAGAGCCTTCGAGCAAATCCCACACTTGAACAACTCTTCATTGTGGGCAATCGAACCTTCCAGCTTTTTGAGTTCTGAAAACAAATTAAACAGTTTTGTGTTGCTTAGTGAAATAACATGACTGTGAAATCTCTTTCTCCCATATGAATATTGCTTATAGCAAATAAAGTTTACTAAGTTTCTTTACTTTACTGGCATCAATCATCGGACGTCGATCTTAATTCCCTTTTCTTAAAATAAAACGTCTTTTTTTTGCCTTCTAGCATTACGGGTGCTGTCATAAAGTTTTTCAATACCTTCATTTAACTGCAGAAACTCGCGTTCCTGTCGCTCATTTCGTTTCAAATTACTGGATTCATTTGGGCCTTCTTTAAATCTTTTTGACAAGGACTTGTCCTCCCTGGCCTCCTCGCGGCTTTTTCTTTTCTTTTTCTCGCCATCGTTTTTGTTGTCTTTCTCTGCACAATGAATTGATGGGCGTTTCTTTTGCTGCTCATCAGCTATTACGATAATTGCTTCTTTATTACTCCAATTGATTTTCTTTTGTACAACGTGAACTGCCAGAAAAAAAAAAACAAGCTCAGAATTACATCAACAACCTGAGATAAATATTTAAGCGTTAACTTGCCTACCAATGATCACCTATATCAGTCTAAATCTACCTATTTATCTTCAACACTTTATACTTAAAATAGACCTTAATAAATATCAAGAAGAGTTTACGGAGCAAAATAAAATATCTTAGTGTGAGAATTTGAGTAAAACCGCGAATATCGTATTTTCTCGATTGAAAAAGCTGGCTTCTAATAAACGCCGAGTTTCCACGGTGGGAGTGTGAAAGCCTGTACTGGTCTATAATAAAAAATGTACATTATACTCAAAAATTATGTATAAAGGTCTCCGCACACGTGGGGCCAAGGGACATGTTGCAGCAACACGAAGCAGGGACAAAATCATGTGTTGTTCACACTGAGGGGACATGCAGCAGGGACGATGATATTTGAGCCAGGATGAAAAAGTGTCGAAAATCGAAGGAATTGACCCTGAGAGTTATGATAATCATTAGTGAATTGGTTTGTCCAATGGATTGGTATTACATTTGCAGTGCGAAGTGTTTTCGGTAATATTTTGTTTTTAGCTGTGAATTACCGCTATTTTTAGCCACTGTTTTAATCCTTGAATTACATAATGATCAACTGATACAACTGAAATGTGACATGTATAACCAGATTTCTACCTGAAGCAAACACGCTCGGTGGTTCGCATTGCCGCAACGCTTCAAAATTTAGTTTTATATACACAGGGCCACAGTAATTATAACATATATAATGCCAAGAGAAATAAGTATCAAACACATCGTACATTGCAACAAAAATAGGATCAAGAAACACATAGTTGTACCTGGTAGGATTTCTGGACTAACTGGCATAATTCATATTTATATCAATACAAAATACAAATGCACTTAGAATACATACCGTTCATTTCGCTTCCTGTGCCATCCAGTAAGCTTGGTAGTTCCAGCTTCCACTGGTCGTCTGTGGTGATGGCGAAGTTGTCGCTTTTCCCACTCCCGGCATTTGGTGCCATTCGGAAAAGCTTGATGTCAAAGTCACCAAGGCCGCATTTTCTAGTTAATTCTTTGAGGCCAAGGAATGCCACAAGGTGCTTTTTGAGCGCATGAACTGTATTTATATCTTTAATCGGAATACGGCTTCGAAATCGATCGAAAGCCGAGTTCGAGTCAACTCTGTAAAAGCTTACAATACCTTTTACAACGCCAGCATTGGCGGCCATTGCATAAACTGGCGCGTGTTCAGCGTAACTTTGAGATCGTAGCTGGTAATATGACGCTGATGTACTTGGGTCATACAGTGAATCATTAACGAAATATGACAGTCTAGCGTCACGCTGCTGAGATTCGTATAAAACGTAAATTTGTTTGACGAAAAGAGTCAAAGAGTGTTATTTACAACGGGTTTTTTAGGATTAACGATGCTCACGTGGGTTATTTAGGACAGTTGTCAGTTGTCAGTAAAAGCCACTACAAATGTCAGTTGTCAGTTAGATTTTAGGCGATTTGTCAGTTGTCAGTTAAAATTTTGGCCATTTGTCAGTTGTCAGTTAACCCCATCCATACCCTCAAGTGAACGTCAGAATAATTTTTGGGAAAAGTCTTCCGATTATAGCTTTAAAATGTGGCACAGGTTTGATGTATCCTGAAAAATTGTTGTCAGTATATCCATCGTCTAAAGCGGATTGAAGATGTGCGATTTCAGCATTGTAGCTGCGAGAGTTGAAACCAACACAATTTAAGCTGATTAAAGGTAGTGGTTCTCGGTTCAGAGGCCACGAACGGATGTGGTAAACAACAATGAATCGAAAAACTGGTAAAGCGATTATTTAACTTTTTTGTTACATTCAATTTTATTTGGACATTTGGAGGTGCTTGAACTTAGGCTACATCGACTGCAGGTGAATCGATGTTGTTTTGTGTAGTAAATAGCCGGAAAAAAAGCTTGTCAGTGTTTCTTTAGCTTGGCTTTGGTCACTTAGTGAATCCGAAAACGTGTGGTAGTTATTTAATATTAAAACGATTCTGTCTAATTTTACTGTGTTTTATTTTGTGTTATTGCCATGTCTTGATATTTTGGTGTCAAATGTTTTCCGTATAAAACCTAAGCTTACCTTTTGTGAACATATTTTGAGAGTGCGACGGTGAAAGAAATCGTAAACACAGAGCCAGTCGCTATTAACTTTGAGTTTCTTTTCCAACAAAATTCCTTGCTCGTCATAAGAAATCAAACACTCCGCAACATTTCCGTTGTTCTAAGTCTTGTAATACTCTAAAGTGATTTCACCGCTCATTTACTCGTTAAGTTACTCGCAAAGAAGACACTTTTGGCCACTGCAGACACGCCTTAAGCGTACAAACACTATCCAGGACCCAAAAAGCACGCTTATCCGTAATTCATATAACGCAGGACTATTTGGTAACCTTAGATTAATACGTACATGTGAATTCGCATGATTCATATATATCAGGCAGGTCTGTTTGAGGTCTTTAGATTATTTGGTGACTTAAGATCAATACGTATATGTGTACGCGTGATTCATATAAGGCAGGACTCTCTGGTGACTTTAGATAAATACGAACACGTGTACCCATGGTTCATATGAGGCAGGACTGTCTGGTGACAAAAGATTAATACGTACATATGAATGAATGATTCATATCAGTGAGGCAGGGCTGTCTGGTGCCCTTAGATTAATACGTACATATCTACGCATGATTCATGGAAGGGAGGACTGTTTAGTGACTTTAGATTAATGCGTACATATGTACGCATGATTCTTATAAGGCAGGACTGTTTGGTGTTTTTCGATTAATACGTACATAGGTACGTATGATTCATATAAGGCAGGACTGTTTGGTGACTTTAGATTAAAACATACATGCACGTGTACGCGCGATTCATATTACATTATGGGGGGTCATTAGATTAATACGTACATGTGCCCGCAATCTTCCTAACTATTAATGTTTATAAGTAGGCATAATGTAACATGAACACAGGTAAACAGGACTGTTCTCCAGCATAATATTAGAAATCGCATGCTATTGACATTTGAAGTGGTTTTTGCCAGTGTTGTTTTTCTGCGTTTGCAGTTGAACTGAAGTGTAAATAATAGAAAAACCACACATCGTTCAGTTATTATGATTGTTAAGTGGTCAATTTGCGGCAAGGAAATGCGATCCCTTGCCGGTATTGAATGTGTTCGATCCAACCCAGTGTTTTTAGCACGCCACGGTGGCTTTGAACAGTATGTTTATGCAGGCGTTTATAGTTTGCTTAGTATGCTTATCAAGGAATCGCACGCACACATGTTTTCAGAAGTTAACTCCTGGAAAAACTAAAGCATCATTTTCTGTGAACGTTTTTTCTTGACCTGACGATGAGTAATGTGCGACTCCTCGCCAGTATTCGAGACGGTTGACATTTCAGAATCCTAAAAAAAGGAATTAAGGTCACGTTGGTATCCGTCCCAGTCCTTCCCTCCTCCTCCGCACCTTCTACTGTCTATAGGCGACCACTAAGTATCATGTTGTTTGGGGGGAGGGGTGGGGACTTGTCAATTACAATTTTGACGGCTGCACACGTCTGACTGCCGACACGCTCCTGGTTCATAGAGGGAGCTGCGTGCTGTCTTTACAATGGCTCAACGAATCTAGATCTTTTTTGGAGCTTTGAAAACCATCGCTGGAGAGTTATGCAAAGTTTTCTATGGCTGTGTTTAATTCGTTCAAGAATGGCTTCGTGGTATATAAACAACAAATATTGAGTTCCGCCGCACGGAGTTGGAATTATTCTGTTTGCTTTTGCCACGTGGGTAGAACGGCTGAAAGCAGTAAAACTCGGCAAGAACAGAAATTACGAATGAGGTTACCTTTAAAAGGAAAACCAGTAACCTGGCTTTTGCAAATGAAATGCCATCATTACGGTTAAAGATCTGAATTTGGAATGTTGTGATAACTGGCTTTGTGTGATATCCGCCAGGGAATGGCGTCAAATTCGCAAAGGTAAGCACATTTTTTATAGCTTTGTAAGTACTCGATCTAACTAAATTGATGGTACTGGACAACACAAAACATTGCCATTGTTGTGATGCATTAACTTTAATTTAAAAAGAAGCCACAAAAACTATGAAAATTTGTAAGCTTTAAATCTGTAAATTATTCTCCCGCGAAAAACACTTTTGGCGCCAAGTTATTGAATGTAATGGCGACCTATGAAGCTTTATCCACCATTCAAAAAGCATTTAAATACATCGATGCTTGAAATTATCACTTCATTTTTTCCCCCAATAATATCTTTTGTATTTCAACCGCCGGTCACATTAAGCTAGAGCAAAAAAGTAGTCAATAAGAGTGTGTTTGTTTTGTTGGAAATGCATGTCGGTACGCGGTCGGGTATGACAATGTTTATATAACGGGAATCCTTATTATTTGACGTTTTCAAATTGAGAAGGAAGAAAAATGACCTCACCCAAATCCTCAAACTGCGCCTCTTAATTATCATTAGGGATTAAAAACTCTGCACTTTAGCTGGCCGTGCAAGTAAAAATCTTTAACTGATATTTTGACCCGGTGAAATCAACTGACCTGCCGTAGGTCTGTTTAACAACGATTAACACCGATCAGCAAAACCTCGGCAAAGCCCGCCTTGTCTCGCTGCCGAATTTTTGATCGGATTTATATTTACAAAACAGCTTGGAAGCTTGCTTGACGAGGTTTTTTTTTTCTTTAACTAGGTTTTGTTTATCCGTACCTTGTTTTGCTTCAGTGCATTTGATCTGACGCTGATATTAACCTGAAACAACCAAAAACTAAGTGCCTCAATCACGATCGGTAGAAAAAGTTTTTCTGGCGAGGATGGATTAAAGCACGAATAAGCGAAACACCCAAACAGCTATTTTTTTTGCAATTCACGGTTTTTTGAACTTTTTCTTTTCTTTCTTTCTTTTAATTTATATTATTGCGGACAAGGTTTTTCGCCTTTGTTTACTGCAGCGGTACGTTCTGGAGAAACAAATAGGCAAATAACTCATGTAAACGTATTTATCAGCTACTGATTTGGACTTTTGTCCCTTAACCCTTTCACTCCCAAGAGTGCCTAAAATCAAAATTCAAGCCGAATCCCAAATTTCATTGGTAAAATACTGAAATATAAAAAGTGTCATGTGAAAGTACTGCTGAAGAGGTTTCATTTGAGTGTAACCTGCAATCAGGCCGAATTTTAGCATCGCTCTCATATTCTCTTATGTTGGTCGCTCGCTAAAATAAGGCCTGATACAATCTCTCACAAGAGTTCGTGTCGGCGGCCGCGGGAATCTCGCAATCTGATTGGCCCTTTAACAATAGAGCTGTCAACGGAAGTAAATTGTCAACGAGACTCGCTCACAGCCGCCAAGTCTGCCGAAGTAAAATTTGTTGCTCTAACAAATTCTCGTCGTTCTAGGAGAATTGTCACCATTTCTTTCTCTCCTGAGAATGGCGTTCGGTTTTACGCAAGCTGTCTCTCACCTGGAGCAGAGAAGTACAGCAACAGTGAAGTATGTATTCCGTTTTATCGCATCATGTCGCGGAATTTTCATTTGACGGCTTTCAACTAGTATTGATATTAAAAACATGAACAAAGTAGTGGCTGTTTCCGCGTTTTACGAAACAAAACGAACAGCAGACGAGCAAGTGTCTTTCGCCAAGAATGATCAACAAGTCAACCGATAATTCGGTAAACTTAACGGTAAACTGATGTTTGGCGAGAACCGCAATCAAGTCGCAATAACGATTTTCAGTTTATTCATTCATGTTTTATTGATCTCTGACATTGACATCAAAGGATCTGACTAGTTTTATAATAAATGTTCTTCGTTTTAAAATTCGCTGCTGCTTGCGCTTAGAGATAAAATTCGCTGCTAATTTCAAATATTTATCACTTCTCGAATTAAATTACAAAATACTCCTTTGTTTATAAACGGTTTTATTTATATCTTTATTCTAAAGAATGAAACTGAAGGTATTTCTCTTAATTGCCCAAGGTTTTTTACGCAGAAAATCGGTGACAAATGGGAAGAGAATATTTACGGATACCACCTGAAATGGGAAATGATTCAAGCATGCAAGCATATTTTGGTACATGACAACCTCGTCGTGTTTTGAATTTTCATTCAGTTTCAGCTCAGACAGAGCAACCATGTACAGTACCGGAACCTTCAAGTTAGCAATCGTGTAAATTTGAGTACTTGTGCCTAGAAGATATATCGTAGCCTATGATTTTCTTATTTTGCCGACATTTACGTGACTTTCTGCGAATTGCCGTTATGGGAAATTTGCATACCGAGGATCGTGCAAGCAGAAGAAATTTTGATTGGCTGTTTTGTTGAATGTCAATCAATCAAAAAAAGTGGGCGGCAGACGTTCCGTAGAAGAATTGTATCAGGCTCTATTTTTCGTTTCGCCCGTCCCGCCTGAATGTTTCACCGAGCGAAACGAAAATAGAGCCTGATCGCAGGTTAATTTGAGTGGTAAGGATTTCATCCACAGAGCCAGATGTCAGAATCACCTGAATGTCTCCATAACTGACTCTGGGAGTGAGAGGGTTAAAAAAGTGAGATAGAAAGTTTGAGAGCAAACCTTCGATAAAAGTCACGAGAAGTCAATCCCTGGTGGTCACCCATCCAAGCACTAACCCCGCCGAACATGGCTTAATTCTGCTAATCGGAACCGGTGTCTTCATTTATATGGTAGACGTTTCATTCTGTTATTTCCCACTTATATTTTCTCAAGTAAAATAGGCATTTGAAACCAGGAAAAAGACGAAAATGGAAAGCAAAGGTAAATATCTGAAGTAATTGAATTCCATGATCAAGATACCACAAGTTTTCCTGCCCGTACAAGCGAAGTTAAGCCCAGTCCGGCGGGGTTAGTACTTGGTTGGGTGACCGGCCCGGGAACGTTGAATTATTACCTTAGGCTATTCGCAAATAAAGTTCATTCGTAAAAAAGAGGTTTTTTTGGTACACTACAGGTTACGATTAATGAGATATTTAGCTCTACTTTTATTACCGGTCGAGCTTTTTCGCTTATTGCACAGGTTGTTTTTCGCCGCCGTAGGCGATCAAATTGTGAACAATCTACGGCTTGAAGTTAAAGCAAAACTCTTTTACAAACAACATATTCCGGACAACCTTAGGTGGAAAAACTGTTCTTCTTCTCAATTAG